>CM060910.1:459809676-460431551 GCA_030737875.1 Allium sativum
CGTGGTTTTGAACATATATTTTATGTTTTGATGTAAACTGCGTACATTTAACTCAATTTACACAGTACAAAAGGCATTTATGTTATAGGTGCACTGCATGCGTTGGTTTACCAGTTCAATGTAAAGGAAATAGTTAGTCTATGAACAATGGCATATATGATAGTCAAACAAGCTCAAATTGAGTTTTCACAATTATAAATGATAAATTCCTAAGGATAATTCTAATTGAATCAAATTTAAGTAGATAGCCTGCTTAAAAGCTCATGAAAATCAGTCATATAAATTTCTTACGCTCAAAAAGCCAAGGTTGACCATGGATATACATTCTTAAACTTAGCCCTCTTACATTAGTGTCTAGCACCACTGTCCCAATGGTTAGACGCTCCGACTTTGATCTGTGAGGTCACAGGACCACTGGACATATGTTACCATGTCGTATATTATATACTACACAAGGATACAGTATTATCATGTACCACCACCGAGGTACCCGTTTCAAAATAATCATTAATGACAACAATGATAATACTAGCCAATTCAGTGATGAACTGATCAAAGTGCAATTCTTCCGACAGTTTTGGGGCGAGCTTAAAATAATGCATCTTATATTAGAATTTTGGACTTGCATTTAGAAAGTCACCACTTCATATTATGACATATTAAAGTCTTATTCAAATCTTCCTTCTGCGATTCTTCAAAACATAAATCCAACTCAATTCACATGAAAAATAGTATCAAACTGAATTTTAATGCCCTTTCAAACAGCAAAACAGAAGACGGTAAATTAATAAGAAGCTAGCACTTGAATTGAACTTGACAGCTTACCAGAAAAAGAAGAAAGTACTTGTAGTTCAATGCACCAACACAGTTTACAACCCACACACAATGATGATCCATTTTCAGTATGCATCTTCCACCTACATCGGAGAACATAACACACATAAAGCAAATCTACATCAAGCAAGCCAATCTAAAGTTAAATTTGACAACTCACAAACAGAACAGTGATGGCATCGAGGCGGCTTCAATTGATCGCATTTCCTGCAGTGTCTAATCTTCTGGTTACCTGATTCTTCAAGGTTTAATGCTTGTTGTACATTTAAATTTGAATTTGAGTTAAAATCTGATGCTGTTAAGGGAATAGCTTCTCCACTTTCCAAATCTACAGTAGTAGGTTTCCAGTTTGGTGGAACACTTCCTGGGTCGGTGAAGACTACCATGAAATAGCACCACAGGAGCATTGCTAGCTATATATGCAGAAAAGATATATATAAAAAAAATTACGACCTTAAATTCGTTTTTAACTCAACAATTCCAAACCTAACAAAAACTCATAATGCACGATTACACACGCACAACATCAATGCTCACTAAAAAATATTAGAACAACCACTAAGCCATTAATCCCTAACAAATTGGGGTTGACTAGAGATGGAACCCAAAACAGAAGACAAGGTCAATATAAATGTAACAATAATAACAATAGTAGAGTAAATTTTAAAAATTAAATTAATTAAACAAATAATAGTAATATGAATGAATAAATAAATCATTATGCCGATGATGATTACGATAATAATAACAATAATAATAATACTAGTAGCAATAGATACCAAAGACCAACACTACGCCTTATGTCTCATATACACTAGTCATATCATCTAAAACTAATAACACTCCTTAAACTAACCAAAAGCTCAAGGTTTTGGTACACTGATCACTAACTTCCATGCGCTCATGTTCGACACCAGCTCTTCACAAATACTCCAATATACAAATACATTTGTCCTTGTGTAAAATAAAAGATATTATAAAACAAAATAGTAATAAAAACATTAGTTCTTGTATAAATAGCTACTAGTTAAATAGTAAATCATTGGTCTAAACAAAGTACGTGAAAATAACGAATGGAAAAAATAAACTTCTATTGTAATGATTTATGTTTCAGAAGATGGTTTCGATGCTTTAACTTATGTATGATGTGTATAATCTATAAAAATAAGGACAGAATTCTATTGTTTCATTTTTTTTAAGACAATAAAATTTCATTTGTCGATTCAAGTATGTGCCTTAATATTTTTTTCTATAACATAAATTGAATGAACTTTTTCAGTTGCAGTTTTAATTAGTTTTTGAAATTAAAAAGACTGATCACAATTAGAAAGATTCAAGTTGGACCCCTATGACTTTAAGATTTTATAACTAACCTTTACATTTCAAACTCAATAATTAAGAAGCAACCAGATCTAATTTTTTATTTTGCGATCAATGCCTTCTTGTATTGCCAAGCCCTAGGGTTCATTTGGTTCATAACACTATTGACTGGTAGACTTTTTATAATAGTATCCATTCATATTCATTTTGAAGCAAAAAGTAAAAAACCATCACATGTTGCAAATTGCAATGATATTCATTCAAATTACTCATCTCTCAACCAAAGAATATGGCAACTCTCATTTCTCACACCGAGGTCTAACAAATTCAGGCCAAATCTCTCAATGTCAAAACAATAACAATTAAGTTGTAATATGCCCATGTTTGCTAGATAATAATATAAGGTTAAGGCCCTATACTAAATTTGAATGTTGCGGTCAAGGACAGCTAGCTCAAGTGACAAATGTTAAGGCTTTGGACCGAGGCTCTAGCGGGCTTGGGTTAGAACCACCGAAACATCAAAACGAGTTAACTACTTGAATAACGTAACATTCATATCCATTACACAAATACAATTAAGTAACGTTGAATGCACAGGTTATAGGGTTTAAACCTTAGCAAAGCCTACAGGTATGGGGAGTGATTTAAACACACAAAGATGAAAGCAATACATGTACACATAAGTTTAATATCTTCTTCTAAATAATAACTGCTAGGATGAATTGAATGAGGCAACTTTGATAGGAAATGCCAATGTCATTGGATGATTCATCCATTTCATCAGAACTCCAAAGTTGTGGTGAGATGTAAATAATTATGTCTTACAACTAGAAATAATTTAACAAATGGAATGCAACCAATTTCGAAGGTCCAAGAGGAGGAAACAACAGCAATTAATAGTGACCATAATGATTATAAGTGAATAGTGATCCATTTCTTGTGTGTTTTGACGTAACTGTGCATGCTAAGATGACCAAACCAGCAAATTGGTTTGATCAAGAATAAATTTTAGTGCATTGGACGTGATTTATAGCACTCAATGTTATAAACTGAACACAACAGCCGATATACAAATGATCCTTTTCTTAAATTATTGTAAACCTGCGAGAAAACTTTCTTGTATCAAATGCAAGCGATAGACTTTACTATCCCATGTCAGCAATTTGATTTCAGTTACGCTGTATATAATGTTATTTGCAAGTGATATCTAATAGAATTCAACAATGTAAGAAAGAATCAAACGATAAGCTTAGCTCATGTTCACTATAAGAGAAGAAGAAAAGTATCAACACAAACATTCAAAAACAAACCCAATCACGAAACAAACATTCAAAAACAAGCCCAATCACAAAACAAATAAATCTTTCCATTACTTCTATCTAATCGAAGCAAAGATCTACAAGGAAGAATTACAAACCAGCCCATGGAAAACAAGCAAAACGGCAAAGGCAACAACAGAATCCTTGCCACCGGAAAGAAGGGCAGGACCGTAATTTGAAATGACAACGGCGTAATAAGTGACGCCGGTAATAGACAGAACAAGCAAAATCATAACAGATCCTAAACCACGAAGAGCTGTGCAAAATCTGAACACATTCCACGCCATCACCGCAGTTGATCTTTGCATGGATTATTTAATTTGGTTTATGGAATTAGAATTGATTCAAACTGAACTTTGGAATTGAATTTGGAATATTTAGGGGCTGTATAAGAAGAAAAATGGAAATTATCGGGGGACGAATCCCCTTCACCAAGGTTTAACTTTTGTTTACTTATCTTGTTATCAATCAATCGTTTAGTAGACAAAGCTAAGCGTCAAAGGTGTCGGCTCACCAATTCTGGACAGGGTAAAGGGATTTCAATGCATGGCTAATTCTTTCTGCCCCCTTTATATAATTAGGATCTATAATTTAATTATTGATAAATTATATATATGATTATAAATTTACAATGTTATAATAATCATAAATTAAAATGACATGCGATCCTCGCAAACTACACATCTCTATAAAAATTAATGTTTAACTAGAAAAATTATAAATAAAAATTGTTAATAATGTGTGTGCGCGTGGAAAACGCAAATATTTGATTCATTCGTGAACTTACAAAAATACTCTTACATATCTTTAGTTTTATATATTATTTTTTTTGAAAACGCAAATTTTTTATCTATTCGTGAACTTTCAAAAATACTCTTATATATCTTTAGCTTGTTGTAAACAATATACAATTAAAAAGCCATTAGAGAAGGAGAAAGAATATATTTTTGTTCATTCCAAAATTAGTACACTATTTACATTACATGAGCTCCTTGTATGAAGGCTTGGGAGCTTGGAGTAAAACTTATCCCCCCAATGTGGGACTAAACAGAATATGACAAAAGCATATTCACTCATATATATTACAACACTCCCCCTTGAATATGCGTGTGTAAAGATGATAAGATTAATTGCCTCAATAAAAAACCTTTTATGAAAAACACTGTGGGGAAAATCATATATAAGGAAAAGAGTACAATTTTTATTTCATCTCTAGGTAACATATTGACAATGTTCCAATGAGGGTTGATACTTCTCGATCAAAATAATGCGTCATTAAAAACCTTACTAATAAAAACCCAGTGGGAAAAATATTAGTGAAGGAAAAGAGTATATTACAGCATAATATATGCTCCCCCTGACTGGTAACGCATTATTCAAATAGTTTGGTGATGCAAGCGGCGCATACCAATTTTATATATCATCTTCTGCAACATTGATTTTTGAAGTGTCTTCGTGAATGGATCTACTAGATTTTCTTGAGATTGGATTTGCCTCACTTCTATCTTATTGTCCCTTTTTGGAGCTCATGTGTGAAAAAGAATTTAGGAGAAATGTGTTTTGTCATATCACCCTTGATATATCCTGCTTGAATCTGAGCTACGCATGATGCATTGTCTTCATAAATAATTGATCTTTATGTAGTTAAGGGAAGCTGACATGTGCTTCAAATATGTTCATTTAATTATCTTAACCAAACACATTCTTGACTTGCTTCATGTAGTGCTAGTATTTCATAATGATTGGATGATGTTACTACCAATGTTTGCTTTGTAGATCTCCATGAAATAGCTGCATTGTTGTTTGTAACACATATCCAGTTTGTGATTTTGCTTTATGTGGATCAGAAAGGTAACTTTAACACTCCTCCTTGAATATGTATCTTCAAATTCTTGAGTGCTCTTATAGTAGCTTGAAATTATCCCCTTTGAAAGATTATTGCTCCCCTCATAGTATATTACTTGCAAATACCTATTCGGATGACATAGATATTGTTTGTTGCCTCGTTAAAAACCTCTATTAGGAAATCCCAATGCGAAAAATCTTGATCGAAGAAAAGAGTGCAACACTTGAAATTGTAAATACCATATTAAAATGATATTTCATCTAAGAGTTCGATACTTCAAGATCAATGTAATGCCTCATTAAAAAATTACTAAGAAAAACCCTATGGGGAAAAAATCTTAGTGAAGGAAAAAGAGTACAAAAACATATTTTAATGTACTACATTAAATGTAGAATGGTACTTCTGGATGAATATAATTCTTCAGTAAAAACCCTACAAAGGAAAATCTGGTGGGAAAAACCTTAGTTAAGGATGAAAATATAGATTAACTTAAATAACATATTTGCGATGTCATTCCTTGATGTGGTGCTTGATTCTTCTAGATCAAGATAATGCCTCGTTAAAACTTTCAAATATTACTTTGAGGATGATACTTCTGGATCCATAAATATGTATCTAATTGACAATATTACTCAAACAAATCTTGTATAGAAAATAAAATCAAGAGTAATAATCTTTAGTCTTCATACTTTCCATGTTCATCATTTATTAACATTTGCCTCATTAAAACCTTCACAATGGAAAACCCTATGGGAAAAAACCAAAGTGAAGGAAAAAGAGTACAACAACACAAGATAATTCTTAATGAACTTTTCTTTAAAAACTTTTGTGTACATTTTCATGCTTCAGGCATGTTTTCTTATTTAAAGCACCTTTTGTTTGCGCTTGCTTGTTATACACTTCGAGTGTTTACAAATTTGTGCTTCAATCAGGTTTGCACACTGCAATACATTTGTAATGAACAATAATAGTTTCATTATAACAGTACTTAAAAGTAGGAAGTAATCTACTCATCTTGAATTATATCAAGATTTTCATTACAAAATTACTTAGAAGCATGTTATAATCTATATTCTATGTTCTTTGCATTCTTTATAATTACTAAAGTTATTTATATTCTTCAGGAACTTGTACACTTCAATGAATTTTGCATATCGCAACTATACTCAAAAGTATATTAAATGTTTCATTACAACAATACTTAAAAGCAGGTAATAATCTACTCATCATGAATTATATCATGATTTCCATTATAACAATACTTAAAAGCATGTTGTAATCAAATCTCTTTGTTCTTTATATTCTATATAACCGACAAAGTATATGTTCTTCAGGAATTAATATTCTTTCATCATTTAGTGTGATTTAACAAATATTCATACCTTCGAGGTTTATTCACTACTTTGCGGACTACAGGTCCATATTTCTCAATTAGAGAAGGATTCATGATGGCCAATCATGATTTTACATAATCGCTTTACTTTTTATAAATTTATAATCGATGATTATATATTTTCAGTTCTAGATATAATTTATTGAGATTTCTTTATTTATCTATTTTAGGTACCTAAACCACTTCAGGGTTACTTGACAATCATGTCATGGATCGCTTCAGGAGACTCCTTAGGTGTTTCCTCAAGAACACTCGCCTCCTTTATCTGGCATCTTTATTACTTACTTCAAAAGTATTTCGAACTGACTTTTAAACCGATCTTTAAATGTGGTTTATGCATTTTGATCCTTCAGGGATTCAAATATATATTGAAGCAAGTCTATAAGGGATATTATTTATAATTTATTCATGTGTCAATTATTTAACACTGATACTCAAAATGAAATTGATCCCTTTATCCTCCCCCTCAATGTTGACAAACATTGTCACACTAAATAATAATCCTCATGGGATTCTCATTTTGATGCATTATCACATTGCTGCTAGCAAATATATTATATATATATCAGTTGTAGAAGGATAACCCTTTAATTAGTCGATAAGATGCATTCATTTTTTTTATTACTTATTCTCTTTCATTGATCTAGCAATATTGGAGGAATTTTCTTATTATACAGATCATTTGAATACACATATGACTTTAGGTCATTCAACATTCATGTTGATTGAAATTTAAAACACTAAATAATATTTATGCTTAATCTATAAAATAAGCTTATAACAAACTTCAGGTTGTTAGTTAAATATTTACAGATATGAATATATAAATACGTGCGTCCACGTATTATAAATTTGCATAGTCTTTCTCATTTGAGTTAGTGATTTTAGAATAAATTATTACAAAGATCTAACTATTGATTTCAATTTATTGATCAATGTGATTACAAATTCTTCAGGATCGTATGATAATGTTCAAAACTTATGGTTTGAAAACATATCGAACTTCTAGTTCAAATAAATATATGAACAACTTCAAGTTGTTAAGTTGATGGAGTTTTAATATCTATTCTGGGATATTCTATAAACACCATTTGTGGAGTTTTAATACATATTTTCTCTTTTAGGAGAAATTTATGAACTTTTCTACAAATATTTATCACTTTAATTGTGGAAATCTCTTTTGGAGATATTTTATTATTTTCAAATAAACAGATCTCTTCTAGAGATATCTTACCATTTCCAAACTTATCTCCTCCAGAGATAAATATATAAAAACTATTGAAAAGTCATATCAATATACAAAAATACATATCAAACTTTAAATGCAGTAACAAAATTAGATGCATTAAATAAAAATAAGATTCAAGAAAAGAAATCACTACTTCTGGAGTGTATGATATTCCTTCAGGGAACATATCTTTTATTTATGTAATTGCAATGGAACAAAAAGAACCTCTAACATCGCTTCTAGGATGTTGGATTTGCTTTATAAAAATAATTTTCTAGAACATCTCTTCAAGAGATTAATATGCATATTATATCTTCAAGATATTCAGTTAATATAAACTGTACATGGAAGATGTCAATTAGATGAAACCCTTTTAGAGATTTTCTATTGAATCCAATGTTATTGTCACATATTATTATGTGTGGTCTCTTTTAACTTCTTCTGTAAGTACAATCTTTTCATGTCACAACTTCACGAAAGCTTCGGGTTTCTATTTCTTGAGTATTATGATTTATTTATTTCCTTTAACTTCTTCAGGAAGTAAAATCTTATCATTTTACATAATTCCAACATACCTTCAGGCTACTTATTCATGAACTTCAAGTTCTTTTTTATTATTATTATGAACTTCAGGTTCTCAAATTATGTGTAAACTTCTTGTTTAGAAGCTTATAAATTTTGACAAGTTAAGAAAAATATTGATATGAATTCAAGACTTCAGGTCTTGAGTTTTGATGTAATGTCCCGTATTTTTACGATATAGTAATTAATTTATTTAATCATTTAAATAGTGATTAGAGGTTAAATGGTCGTTTAATTAAATAATATTGAATATTTAATTAATATGAATAATATAATAATATATTTAATTACGAAATAATCGGAAATAGTGGAATTCACAATATTGTGTGAATTGGATCATTTATAATATATAATTGAGTATAGAGTTGAATTATATTAAAGAATATATTATATAAATGACAATTGAATGTATAATTATATTATAATTAAAATCGAGCTCGAAATGGCGCTGCAGTTCGTAATTTGGCGATTCGAACTTCAATTGAATATACAAAATCCATTTTAAGTCGGATTTCTGTGAAACAAGAAACGTTCGGAGCTGGTGAAGTATATTTTTCTAATGGAAGAGAAAAATCGGGATTTCGTCGTGTAGATTTTGAGTTATATACTAATCAAATTTTCGAAAAGTCGCTATGGAATTCCTTTATAATTTATAGCTATTTATTTATAATATAAATGGATTTTTCAATATAAATTGAATATCGATTCAACTGGGATTAGAACATCGAGTTATAAATCCAATTGGAGCTGTATGATATTCTATTGTGAATATATACGACAATGTTAATTTATTAATATTAAATTAAATTGTTTTTAAATATATTAATATTTAAATGGGTTTATTTAGAGCTTTAAAAATAGTCAGTTTTACAAACGAACTCCGTTTTCGACGAATCTAATTTTGTTGGACCCAGAATATTAAATTATTGCTAGGTTTCAATTTCCGTGATTTTTGGAGTCAGTATGTGGCCATACAGATTTTTAATGTGAAAAACAATCGATATTTTGATGGTTAAAAATACGCTGTGTGAGCAAACGGAGTCGGAATTCAACGAAACTAGTCTCGTTGGGTCTGTAATGTCGAACTGAAGGTGTATGTCCATTTTCGTGATTTTTGGATGTGATGTATGATTATAGGAATTTTTAACAATAAATACATATAGCGTTTGCTTAAAATAAAATAATCAATAAAAAATATATAACCTATTCTATAAATACCCCCACATCCTAACCTAACCCTAAATTATCTCTTCATCGGTCAAAATAGGAGCCGCCACCGAATTTAACTCTTACAGTAAAAATCAAAGTTTGGAAATCAAACTAAATTCAAGTAAAATTCCATAAATTATTCTATACATGTATTTGAACTCCTCAGAGGATTTCTTTCAACTCTATAATCATTTCACCTGGTGCGATGAACATTTGTTGGGCTCAGTTTTCAACAGCGCAAGCTAGGGTTGCGAGCTGAGGGAATTTGAAGCATCGATGTTTGTTCTGGAGGGTACGGTTGAGTTCGGGAGGAGGAATGGCATGCGTATGCAAAAATTGGTGGATTTCGGTGACCAAAAAGTGATGTGGCCACTGTGTGGTTGGCGTATGGGCTGCACGACGCGTTATGGGGAGGGGAGCCGAACTTGGAGTGGTGGTGTGTAGGTGGTTGAGTTTTCGAAGAGAAGGACATTGGTGGCATTTGTTTGTGTGGATCCATGAAGTGATGAAGGAATTTGAATGGGATTAAGGATCGGCAATGGCAATGTTGGAGTAGTGTGATTTCCTTCAGCGATTTGGGGAAAAAGCTTGAATGGGTAGCGTATGAATTGGAGTGGGCCAATGAAACGTGAGGCCCACCATTTATCCTAACTATATTATTTATTTTAAACCCAAGTTTAATAACGTACTAACTTGTGATAATCATAACTATTCCATATGTTATCAGAATTGCGAACGGTTAGATCCATTGGGATTTATGGACGGGGGCTACGAAATGGAACTGATTGGGAGAGAATTGGAGCTCGTTACAATTTATAGCAAAATAAATTGTCTGATCTGAATCAACCGACTGTTATTGTTATTTAACGATAACGTCCAATGTGAGTAAATCTCACTAACTCTGCTCAATTATATTTTTATAACGTATTTTTAAAATTAATAAATGATGGTTGATTGCTGTGTGCTGATTGTTTAGTTGAATTGCTGATTTATTGTTTGGAATTACAGATAACGATATATACATATATCGTTAAACAAGTATTGATTTTGTTTATCAGAATAGTACATATGGAAATGAAATTGATGTTAATTATATTGTTTAACATCTGTGGATGCAGGGAAATAGGTTGGAGGGATCCAACTGGATTCCTCAATATTTATAATACTGTTTTTTTTTCATAAATTTTGATATATGATGTGGTATATAATCTGTTATTGATTTTGTGTGTTGGATGATGATTGATCCTTTGATTTGGTATTTTAATACCATAAGTGATACTGGAATGTAGAAAGGAAATTTTCAAAGTGTATATTGAAAAGGGAATATTTATAAAATCAAAGGATTTTATAAAAGGAAATATCTATAAAATCGAAGAATTTTATAAAAGAAATATTTATTTAGAAAATAAACAGAGTTATAAAAGGAATTCTTATTTAGTAAATAAATAGAATCATAAAGGAATACTTATTGGGAAAATAAGTAGATTTATACAAAGGAATTTCAAAGTGGATATTGAATTTTAGGATTTTATAAAATTAATGGATTTTATAAAAAGAATTATTTGTAAAACAAATAGAATTGAAAGGGAAATATTTGTAAAAACATTTACAAATAGAATTGAAAGGGAAAATATTTGTAAAAAAATTACAATAGAATTGAAAAGGAAATATTGGAAAATAAATAGGATAATTAGAAAAGTGAATATTTAGGAAATAATTAGTGTATTATAAAAGGAAGTATTTTATAAAATGAATAGAATTTTATAAAAGAGAATAAGTGGAAAAGATTTATTTAAAGTAGACTTAAGTGGAAAATCTCTTTTTAACAGATAAATTGAGAAGATTAATTTATAAACGATGTTTATAAATTAAGAAAAATATTTATCATTGGATAATTTGAATATATAAATCTGAATTTATATAAAGAAGTAGAAATCGGTTTTAACACCGATAGGTTAATAGAATTTGAATTCAACATTTATAAAAGGGAATTTAAATGATATTTTAACTGTTAGAAGTTAAAAGGAGGATTTGTAGAAATAATTATACAAATAAAAGTATAAATAGAATTTGGAAATGGAATATTATTTTTAAATATGAAATTAAACTGAATTGATATATATATATATGTATATAAGAAATATTATTCACATTCGATGTGAATAATGGACTAAAATAGTAATTTTATAAATTAAAACATTTTAAAGGAAAAATTGGGATTTGAAAAAGAAATTCAAATGGGAATTTGAATAAGATAGGGATTAGAGTTAATTGAATACTAGTTATTCGAATTAGAGTTAATCGATTAGAGTTAATCGAATTAGAGTTAATCAAATATTAGTTATTCGAATGAGAGTTAATCGAATACTGGTTATTAGAATAGAGTTATCGAATATAGTTTCCGAAGGAGAGATTTTCGAATATAGTTATTCGAAGGAGAGATTATCAAATATAGTTTATTCGGAAGAGAGTTATCGAATATAGATTATTCGAGAGAGAATTATACATTTAAATTCGACTATATCGAATGTAGGAAAGTATTTTTTACTTTCCAATTTTTAAATCAAGGTTTATTTATGTAATAAATTAGTTGTTTAATTATTTATCCAAATTAAATAAATAAAAGTTACATTTAAGGTATTATATATATATGGGAAGTATGGGATTATAACCCTATTATTATAATCAAACGAATTCTATAAAGGAAGTGGATTCGTAAATAAAATCCAAGAGTTACGTAAGGAAGTTTATTAAAGATTTAAAAGGTGAACTTTGTCTATTTCAAGGTTAATAATGTTGTTCAGTTAAGGTCTGAGAGGTAGTTATACCCCAACTTGATTGACTTCGTTTTTAACTAAGGAATAGTTAAGGTTCGATAGTGAAGGTTGGTTAAGTGAATTTAGTTAGTGAGTGTAATTGTTTGAGTGGGCATATCAATGTTTTATTTAAACATCTGCTTAAATCCAATGAAGGAGTTTTGGGAATGTTTTCCAAATAAGAGTCAGAAATGTTGTCTAATATAGGAAATAAGAAATGGGAGTAAATATAGAAATGTTTTCTAATGTTAATAATGTATAGTTTCGAAATATAGAAGTTGTGTGATAAACGGGATTTAAGAAATATATGGAAAAACAGGAATAGGGAAATGGAATAAATTAATGATAAATTAATTAAAGGGGATCAGTATTGATTAGTGATTTGCTTGGTAAGATTTCCATTTGGAAATACGACCGTTGTTTGTACACATGTTTTCCTTTGATAGTTAAATTACCAAATATCAAAGTTTTGACCATTTTTTGTTGTCAATACGGAGAGACCAGGATCAGATTTATTATCCGAAAACCACTCTGTATGGGCATTAGCATTGCGAATCAAATATGATGAAGATAATTGAAGACATAGTTTATGCAAGGGCTGTTATGGCAATCCTAGGTAGAAATTGCCTTATGGATTTACAGAATAGTGCCTTCGGATTGTCCAGTCTCAGGACAACTTGAATGGACGAATGTTTGACAGAGTATATCTAAAGGATCACGTAAGTTGATCGCTTCAAACGTACCCAAGTTTGGTGGTAGAGGAATTCGTTTCTCTTAGCTTTATACCCGTGGTATTTTTGTGGAAATCAATTTGTGATTTGGCAGGTATGACGATATGACATTCAAAGTAAATGGAGGTGTGATCTGTCAAAAGATACGTTATGGCCTCAAGCCTCATCAACCGGGAAATGACAAAAATCGGGCAGACATCATTGCTATGTGGGTCGCCCCCATTAGGGTGTATTGTCACCATCTAGAGAATATTCATATTTGTTACTTATTTTCGTTTCTGTATCTCCCGGGAACGGTTATTTTGCTAGCAACTGTAGGTGACAATATATTCGATACACTTAAGAGAAATGAGTGGTCGGTCATGCGTGGGACGGGTTGGAAGACGTTCTTATTGAACCCAGTGTATTCCTCTCTAGAGATACACTATCGGCAGGTGGTTCCATACCTTGTCATAGTCGGAATCCAATCTCCAATAAGCGCCTGCGGTTTTGATTGTATACTATATATATATGGAGTGTGAGATGCAAGCGTTCCACTATATTGTTAATTATCTGTGATTAGACAATATTATAATATCAGAAAATATTGATTTCGAAAAATGTTTTGGGTTATCGAAGGTAAAAACCATCTGTGTTTATGTGTGGATCGGTCTTACGATTATCATTTCTTTGAAAAGGATTTTTGAAAAGTTAAACCGAATGGTTGGAGTTTACTCACACCAGTCCCATGCCTGACCCAGAGTTTATTTTGTTTTGTTTTCCCTAAACTCTTGGGTGCCTAAATTTGTATGGGCAGTTAAGTAGTCGCGTTTTATAGATACACTAGATGGAGCTTGGAGCAGGAGGCTTCAGCAGCATTTTATAGCTATTGTTTATTTCCGCTGTGATGTAAGTGTTGTACTCTAATATACAAATACATATTTGTGTTTTCAATGTTATTTTGTATACTATATTTTATTCGTTCCGCTGTAAGATTCGTGTTGCTCTGATGTTGTTGTGTTCTTCTTCTTCTTCTATTCTAATTTTCTATCTTACCTATTCTCACCCTCTAACTTCTTTCTATTAACTATCCGGTATTTCCGATGTCGGAATAGTTGACATTGGTATTTGTGTCGATTTTCGGAGTCGAAAATTCCCGGGTCGTTATAGTGGTATCAGAGCGAGGTTAAGTAATTACCGTGGCTCTGTAGCGTGACTCAATAGAGATAGGGTTAGAAATACCCTAGATTGAGTTGAGTGTATATATACGAGTGAATGTATTTGTTATTTGATATAAAATGATTTTGTACCGTGGAGATTTATTGGTTAAGTAGTTTGTGAATTCTGATTGATCAGTTTGATCCACTGTATCGATAAGGGTTACTAAACACTTGAATACGATAAACCGACACAGTATGTTTTAAAAAGAGGGTAAACGAAATAATTTTACCCAAATTATATTTTGATATAAAGATAGTATTTATATTGGAATTATTATAGTATATTTGTTGTGTTGGTTGTTATTATAATCAGATAAGGTTATAATTGAAAAGGTTATGTAAATAACCAATCAAAATTCATATAAGTATTACGAAATGAATTAAATCTGAATTTAAATTAGAATTGAAATTAAAACCCTGGAGATTTGGAATGGTGTTTGTAAATGGATTGAATTAAATATATGAGAATTTTAAAATCCTGGGAGATTTTAAATTTGCTTTACAGGCATTGTGAATGATATTTTGAAATAATTTCAAAATGGAAATATTTAAATATGAGTTTTGGAAAGTGATATAGTATTGAACTCACTTCGATCGCTGGGAAATAATTTTGATGATGCTGGCCACATCATCAGTGTTCATTTTTGAGGTTGTAAGTGACGGATTACTACCAAAGATATTGTTTTTGAATTGTTTTGAGAAAAACAAGTTGTTGTGAAATCCCAGAAAAGGATATTTGATTTTTGGAAAAGCTAAATTAAATAATTTTTTTTGAAAGCAAGCTCAAATTGAACTGAAATCAGTTAAGTTGAAATTGAGTTGGATTAGAATGACATCGAGAAAAAATTGAATTAGGAGATCAGAATTTAAAATGGAACTAGATTAGTGGAGTATAAGTTTGGAATCGAGAATGGAACTCGAGTTTGAAATGATATTGGGTTGGTGAGTTAATAATTTGGGATCAAAAACGAGTTTGGAATAGAATTTGGCTTTATAAGCGAATAGCTGTGTTAAGGATAAATTGATCAGAGTTGATTGGAATGATATTGGTATATGCAGAATTGGTGACAGAAGGAAACGATATAATGATATGTCCGACAAAAAGGTACACGTTTATTTTATATGAGTTTGGTGATTTATAAGCCAATTTGGCAAGCCGCTTGGCTATTTGATTTTCTTTTGGGTTGGAGAAGGCCTAGAGAGGCGAGTTGTAGTTGTACCGATTGAGCCGTACAAAGGAGGTGCTGGCGAAATTTTTCGGAAATTTCAGGTGTTAGAAAATTTTCAGAATTTTTGAAAATTTTCGTTTATAAGAAATGAATTAAAATAAATTAATTCAGTTGAAACTAAAATTAAAGAAGTAAACGAATAATTTTAAACCAGTTAATAGGGTGTGTTTTCTACCTTAGCAATTTCGAGGACGAAATTATTTTAAGGGGGGAAGAATGTAATGTCCCAAATTTTTACGGTATAGTAATTAATTTATTTAATCATTTAAATAATGATTACAGGTTTAAATGGTCATTTAATTAAATAATATTGAATATTTAATTAATATGAATAATAGAATAATATATTTAATTCCGAAATAATCGGAAATAGTGGAATTCACAATATTGTGTGAATTGGATCATTTGTAATATATAATTGAGTATAGAGTTGAATTATATTAATGAATATAGTATATAAGCGAGAGTTGAACATATAATTATATTATAATTAAAATCGAGCTCGAAATGGCGCTGCAATTCGTAATTTGGCGATTCGAACTTCAATTGAATATACAGAATCCTTTTTAAGTCGGATTTCTGTGAAACAAGAAAGGTTCGGAGCTGGTGAAGAATATTTTTCTAATGAAAGAGAAAAATCAGGATTTCGTCGTGTAGATTTTGAGTTATGTCCAAATCTAATTTTCAAAAAGTCGCTATGGAATTCCTTTATAATTTATAGCGATTTATTTATAATATAAATGGATTTTTCAATATAAATTGAATACCGATTCAACCGGGATTTGAATATCGAGTTATAAATCCAATTGGAGCTGTATGATATTCTATTGTGAATATATACGATAATATTAATTTCTTAATATTAAATTAAATTGTTTTTAAATATATTAATATTTAAATGAGTTTATTTAGAGCTTTAAAAATAGCCAGTTTTGCAAATGAACTTCGTTTTCGACGAAACTAATTTTGTTGGATCTGGAATATTAAATTATTGCTAGATTTCAATGTCCGTGATTTTTTGGAGTCCATATGTAGCTGTACGGATTTTTCATGTGAAAAAACAGTCGATATTTTGACGGTTAAAAATACGTTGTGTGAGCAAACGGAGTCGGAATTCGATGAAACCAGTTTCATTGGGTCCGTAATGTCGAACTGAAGGTGTATGTCCATTTTCGTGATTTTTGGATGTAATGTGTGATTATAGGAATTTTTAACAATAAATACATATTACGTTTACTTAAAATAAAATAAAATAATCAATAAAAAAATTTATAACCTACTCTATAAATACCCCCACATCCTAACCTAACCCTAAATTATCTCTTCACCGATCAAAATAGGAGCCGCCACTGAATTTAACTCTTACAGTAAAAATCAAAGTTTGGAAATCAAACTAAATTCAAGTAAAATTCCATAAATTATTCTATCCATATATTTGAACTCCTCAGAAGATTTCTTTCAACTCAATACTCATTTCACCTGGTGCGATGAACATTTGTTGGGCTCAGTTTTCGACAGCGCAAACTAGGGTTGAGAGCTGAGGGAATTTGAAGCATCGATGTTTGTTCTGGAGGGTACGGTTGAGTTCGGGAGGAGGAATGGCATGTGTATGCAAAAATTGGTGGATTTCAGTGACCAAAAAGTGACGCTATCACTGTGTGGTTGGCGTATGGGATGAACGGCGCGTTATGGGGAGGGGAGCCGAACTTGGAGTGGTGGTGTATAGGTGGTTGAGTTTTCGAAGAGAAGGACATTGGTGGCATTTGTTTGTGGATCTGTGGAGTGATGGAGGAATTTGAATGGGATTAAGGATCGACAATGGCAATGTTGGAGCGGTGTGATTTCCTTCAGCGATTTGGGGAAGAAGCTTGAATAGGTAGCGTATGAATTGGAGTGGGCCAATGAAACGTGAGGCCCATCATTTATCCTAACTATATTATTTAGTTTAAACCCAAGTTTAATAACGTACTAACTTGTGATAATCATAACTATTCCATACTTTATCAGAATTGCGAACAACCAGATCCGTTGGGATCGTATGGACGGGGGCTACGAAATGAACTGACTGGGAGAGAATTGGAGCTCGTTACAATTTATAGCAAAATAAATTGTCTAATCTGCATCAACCGACAGTTATCATTATTTAACGATAACGTCCAATGTGAGTAAATCTCTCTAACTCTGCTCAATTATATTTTTATAACGTATTTTTAAAATTGATAAATGATGGTTGATTGCTGTGTGTTGATTGTTTGGTTGAATTGCTGATTTATTGTTTGGAATTACAGATAAAGATATATACACATATCGTTAAACAAATATTGATTCTGTTTATCAGATATCGAAATGAAATTGATGTTAATTATATTGTTTAATATATGTGGATGCAGGGAAACAGGTTAGAGGGATCCAACTGGATTCCTCAATATTTATAATACTGTTTTTTTATATATTGTGATATATGATGTGGTATATTGTAGCGACCCGAACTTCCCCGTAAAGGAAAGAACGAATTGCTTTGAGGACAACACACATCGGAACACAAACAGAAGAACATTTCATTGCTTATTACAACAATTCCATCAGAATACACGAATACAACAGAGTATGGATAAATATTACACAGAAAATATCAGAGATTTAAATTACATTTAAATACATAGCATGTAACGACCCGCATTCTACGTATCATTGGATCGTAGAATATTTATTTCTTTCACATATGAAGTCGTATGGTCATGTAACTTTGGAAGACGACTATTGGGGCCATTTCCCATGTTCATGATTTTTGTCGATTTTTAAATGACCGTTTTGCCCCTAGTTGATACTGTTTTGGTCATAACTTTTGACTGGAAAGGAATTTTGACCTGAAACCACTTCCATTGGTTCTGGATGATGGTTTACAATTCCGTAGATTGTTCACATAAGCCAAACGGACTCACCGTTTGGGAGATATGGCTGAAACAAGTTTCAGATGGTGAAAAACAGCTTAATTGGGCTTAACCGGGTGATTAACAGCTAGGCCCAAGGGAGGATTTCGGGATTTGGAGTATTTAAGGGCTGTTAGGGTTAGGGATTTCGGTTTTGCTCATTTCCCAGCCGCCATATACATCTTAGAAAACCCTAACAATGGCCTCCAACATCTAGAATCATCCCTAATCACTTCTTAATCAAGTTTTGGCTTAAACTACATCAAATCAAGGAGAAATAGCACCAAATCAGAGTTGGGGCTGCTGGTAGGCATTGGAATTCGACCCATACAGTAGATTATTTCAGATCTAAAGTTTAATTGTGGCAAAGGTGAGTGATTAGCATTGTTTTTACACTAATTACGGCTAATTAGGGGTGATTAGTGATAATTATCGAAATTATTGCTCAGAAAAATCTGGAAAAATTTGTAAAATTCTAAAACATTATTTTATGCCTCTGTTAGAAATTAGGGTTAGTTTGGTTAAGTTTTGTTAATCCTATCATTAATTGTGCTTAAACATGATTAAGGGGAAAATATGGGTTTTGGGTAGGTTTGATCCATTTTAACTTATTGAAATTGTTGTTTTGGTGTTTATGGTTGATTATACATGTTGCTATGACTGTATGGTATGCTTTGTGATTGTCTAGAAGTGTTAGATTGGTCGAAATCGCCGTCGAATGGCGTAAACACCTCGCTGGACAAAGTGTAGGAAAATGCAGAGGATCGGATCGGATCGCCCCTCCGAACCCGACCCGATCGTGATACCCGATCTGAACCACCACGTGGAGACTCCGATGCACCACGATCTGATGTTCCATGAATCGCTCGAGAGAAGGAGCCCGACCCGAGCTGCTTCAGCCTGAGTTGCACGATCCGACCTGAGCATGGTGGCACGACCTGAAGGCACCCAACCCGAACCGATGCACCTTGGATGTGCTTGAGAGACTCGACCCGATCCGGAGTGTTTAGGAAGGAGGACCGAAACGCCAGGAGATGTGGACCCCGACCCGATCCGATGGGGGTAGCTCGACCAATCCGAACCAATATGCTTGGACTTGAGGCGTGAATCAAGACCCGAATTTGAAGTATAAACTGAAGTGAAGAACCGATCCGGGGAAAAAGGTGATGACCAAAACCCGAGATGCAAAGGTAGTCTAACTGGGAAGTTTGTACTCTGGATCCAGTTGGGAACCAACGAGTTAACTTCATGAGTTGGGCTTTGCTGCGGGACGTGTGCTAAGGGGTTGTCGATGTCTGTAACTTTGAATCACTATGTGTAGGGAGTATATGAACGGATTCAGGGCCACAGTGGCCTAGGTACGACTAAAGAGCTATAGACCAATGAAGTGAGGTCATTTGTAAAGGTTTGGTCATGACTCTATGTGGTAAGCTTGGTAGTAGAAGTAGTTGTACAAGTCGAACTCCGTCACTACTTCGATGGGTCTAGTGATTGACAGTGGTGGACATCGTATGCTTTACGCACTGAGTGAGAGATGTAAGGATGATTGCTATGGTTGATTTGTTTTCCATAATTATGACATGCACACCCCCACCCCCGTTATCTTTACACCATCTGTTTAATGGCACCTTAGAGTATTGTACGGTATGTAGTGCTAACTCTTTGATTGCATGTCCAGGTTCAGGTATGGTTTAGTATACCTGTTATTATTCTATTTAGCTGCTTATCGCTCATACCAGACTTTTTGTTTGACCCAGAGTTTTATGTCTCTTCTTATTACTCTGGGTGCTCTCACGAGCAGACTAGAGATAGGTTAGCTGGGTATGCACTAGTAGCTGATCCGGAGACGAGCAGGAGGCTTCCACGTATGATACATATAATATTCTCCCTGTGTTGTTGAAGATCACTGCTTGGGCATTAGTAGTGCATCTTCTACTTTAGCTTTCTTTTGCTTTAGAGATAGTTTAAAGCTGTAATAATGATGTTGGATCATAAGCTGTATTTGGATATCCGCTGCTATGTTGGTTTAATTTCCAGCTTATGCACGGTCTCGCCTGTTTTATGTCAAGATTATATTATTATTATATTTTGTTCTACGCGCTGTGAGACATTCTACAGGTTTTTGATTAGTTCATTCTCTTCTTTCCTTTCTTTGGCGACCGTTCCGTGCTAGTCGGGCATGTGTACAGCGCACTTTCGGAGGAAATGCCGGCTGGTGCGGGGCGGGCCGTCACACTTGGTATCAGAGCTCTAGGTTGCGTAGTTAACTTAGGGAATTTATTAGGGGGAGACAGTATACGTATATGAGAGTGCGTATTTGTGATTATTTTGGTTTTCAAAAGCTATATATATATTATTAGTATAGCTAAGGATGAAGTCGCACTGCACTAGCACCACTATGGAGATGGTTAATCGTTTTCTCTTTACAGATTGAACGATGAGCCGATACGCAAGAGGTGCTGGTAGAGGAGCCAATAATGGGAATGCTGCTGACATGAGGACGATGTTTACTGACCTCATGAGAGAGATGCTTAGAGATGTGCAGAGGGCAGCTCCCAATGGTGGTAATGGTGGTGGTCCAATAGTGCAGGCGCCTAGGGCCGATTTCGCCAAGCTAAACAAGGATTATACTAGTCTGGGTGGGAAGCCGTTCCACGGAACGGAGTCGGCTACAGATGTTCAGGATTGGTTGGATAGCTGCGAGCATATCTTCGAAGGCTTGGGTATCGAGGATGCGATGAAGAGAAGGCTAGCATCCCGTCAGCTGCAAGGACGGGCAGTGAATTGGTGGAATGCTATAAAGGTAGCTACTCCCAAGGATCAGATTATTTGGGAGCAGTTTAAGGCTCGCTTTAGCGATAAGTTCATTCCAACTGCTCAGAAGTCAGTGCTGTTTAAGAAATTCTTGGAACTCAAGCAGAATGGTAGAGCTGTCTTGGAGTATATTGCTGAATTCGACACTTTGTCGAAATATGGGTTATCTCTTATTGATACTGCCGAGAAGAAGAATGAGAAGTTCATAACTGGTTTGGATGGATACTTGGGGGAAAGGCTTATTAACCACATCGATGAGACATTTGAGTCGATTGTGGGGAAAGCATTGAGGTCCGAGAGTCTTTACCCTAAGCCGAAGACTGAGGTTGCATTTACAGAGGAGCAAAAGCCGCAAGCAAGTGGTGGAGGCAGGAGTGGTTCTCAGAATAAGAGGAAGCAGAACCATAATAAGGATGGCCAGAAGAAAAAGAATAAGCAAGATGTTGAGTGCTTCAGTTGTGGTAAGAAGGGCCACTACGCCAAAGAGTGTCGGGCCAAGCCAGCGGATAGGAAGTGCTTCAACTGTGGCCAAGTGGGACATCACAAGGACAAGTGTCCGCAACCCCCTAAAGAAAAGTAGGTGGTGAAAGCATATGCCCTTAATGCTATTCCTTCTTCGTCGAATGCCCCAACTGCGGCGGAGAAAGGAAAGAATGTTGTTATTCAAGGTATGCTTTCTGTTTATGATGTTCCTGTTTGAGTTTTATTTGATACCGGGGCTTCCAGTTCTTTCATATCTAGTGACCTGGTAGATAGGTTAGGATTGGAGCCCGAGATTGTCGATAGACCTTTAGTAGTGACGAACCCGATTGGTGGTTCAACTAACCTTAGCATGATTTGTCGTAATGTGGTCTTATCGAGTCATGGATGCATGTTTGTTTGTGATTGCTTTGTTTTGGGCTTTACCGGGTTTGGCATTATTTTGGGAGTTGATTGGCTCCAAAGATACGGGGTGGTGGTAGACTATGAGGGCTTTTTGGTGACAGCTAGGACGGATGATGGGCAGAGGGTAGTGTTTGGTGGTCTACCCGGTGATGGGGTAATGGCTAGTTTTCTGAATTCCCTCGACATTCCGCATAGTGAGTTGTCAGGTTTGCCCGTGGTTAGCCAGTATCTGGACGTCTTCGAGGAAGTGACCGGGCTTCCACCATACCGAAAGATTGAGTTCCGTATTGATTTAGTGAAAGATGCCAGACTTATAGTGATGCCACTTCGTCGTATGACACCAAGGGAGCAGCGAGAGATCGAGGTGCAAGTCAGCGATCTTTTGAAGAAGGGATTTATCAGAAGGAGTGTTTCTGAATGGGGAGCACCAGTTGTGTTTGCTACCAAGGCGGATGGTTCCCTTCGTTTGTGTATGGACTACCGCGAGTTGAATAAAGTGACGAGGAAGAACAAGTATCCTCTACCGCGGATAGATGATTTGTTTGATCAGTTGAGTGGCACGAGAGTATTTTCCCAGTTGGATCTCGTGACAGGTTTCCATCAGCTTAGAGTGGAAGCTGAGAGTATAGCTAAAACGGCCTTTCGGACGCCGTCTGGATTTTATGAGTGGTTGGTCATGCCATTCGGGCTGACCAATGCACCAGCATATTTTGTGGATCTTATGAATATAGTATTCAGAGATCAGTTGAATAAGTTTGTTCTTGTGTTCGTGGACGATATACTTGTTTATTCGAGGACAGAGGAAGAACACAAGGAACATTTGAGGATAGTAATGAAGGTGTTGAGAAAACACCAATTGAAAGCAAAGTTTTCTAAGTGTCACTTCTGGAGGAGGGAAGTGAGATTCTTGGGCCATGTTGTTTCAGAGAATGGTATTGTCGTGGATCCTGCGAAGGTGGCTACGGTACAAGATTGGTCTACACCCAAGAATGCAACGGACATAAGAAGTTTCTTGGGATTAGCTGGATGACTGTACTTGGGAGACAGAGGAGAGCATTAGGAAGACGTATCCAGAACTCTTCGCCTGGTAAGATGTCAGTTTCGATTTAGTCTTTCCGCATGCTAGAATAGGTTTGTTTAGTTGTTTTGCATGATTGATGGTTGTATATGACTGGTAGGCATGCAGGATCCTTTGGGTGTTTTGGGTTAAGGAATTTCGGGGATGAAATTTCTTAAGGGGGGGGGGGGAGAGAGTGTAACGACCCGCATTCTACGTATCATAGGATCGTAGAATATTTATTTCTTTCACATACGAAGTCGTATGGTCATGTAACTTTGGGAGACGACTATTGGGGCCATTTCCCATATTCATGATTTTTGTCGATTTTTAAATGACCGTTTTGCCCCTAGTTGATACTGTTTTGGCCATAAGTTTTGACTAGAAAGGAATTTTGACCTGAAACCACTTCCATTGGCTCCGGATGATGGTTTACAATTCCGTAGAGTGGTCACATTAGCCAAACAGACTCACTGTTTGGGAGATATGGCTGAAACAAGTTTCAGATGGTGAAAAACAGCTTAATTGGGCTTAAACGGGTGATTAACAGCTAGGCCCAAGGGGGGATTTCGGGATTTGGAGTATTTAAGGGCTGTTAGGGTTAGGGATTTCCGTTTTTCTCATTTCCCAGCCGCCATATACATCTTAGAAAACCTTAACATTGGCCTCTTACATCTAGAATCATCCCTAATCACTTCTTAATCAAGTTTTGGCTTTAACTACATCAAATCAAGGAGAAATAGCACCAAATCAGAGTTGGGCCTGCTGCTAGGCATTGGAACTCGACCCATACAGTAGATTATTTCAGATCTAAAGTTTAATTGTGGCAAAGGTGAGTGATTAGCATTGTTTTTACACTAATTACGGTTAATTAGGGGTGATTAGTGATAATTAGCAAAATTATGGTTCAGAAAAATCTGGAAAAATTTGTAAAATTCTATAACATCATTTTATGACTCTGTTAGAAATTTGGGTTGATTTGGTTAAGTTTTGTTAATCCTATCATTAACTGTGCTTAAACATGATTAAGGGGAAAATATGGGTTTTGGGTAGGTTTGGTCCATTTTAACTTATTGAAATTGTTGTTTTGGTGTTTATGGTTGATTATACATGTTGCTATGACTGTATGGTATGCTTTGTGATTGTCTAGAAGTGTTAGATTGGTCGAAAACGCCGTCGAATGGCGTAAACAGCTCGTTGGACAAAGTGTAGGAAAATGCAGAGGATCGGATCGGATCGCCCCTCCGAACCCGACCCGATCGTGATACCCGATCTGAACCACCACATGGAGACTCCGATGCACCACGATCTGATGTTCCATGAATCGCTCGAGAGAAGGAGCCCGACCCGAGCTGCTTCAGCCTGAGCTCCACGATCCGACCTGAGCATGGTGGCACGACCTGAAGGCACCCGACCCGAACCGATGCACCATGGATGGGCTTGAGAGACTCGACCCGATCCGGAGTGTTTAGGAAGGAGGACCGAACCGCCAGGAGATGTGGACCCCGACCCGATCCGATGGGGGTAGCTCGACCGATCCGAACCGAGATGCTTGGACTTGAGGCGTGAATCACGACCCGAATTTGAAGTATAAACTGAAGTGAAGAACCGATCCGGAGAAAAAGGTAACGACCAAAACCCGAGATGCAAAGGTAGTCCAACTGGGAAGTTTGTACTCTGGATCCAGTTGGGAACCAACGAGTTAACTTCATGAGTTGGGCTTTGCTGCGGGACGTGTGCTAAGGGGTTGTCGATGTCTGTAACTTTGAATCACTATGTGTAGAGAGTATGTGAACGTATTCAGGGCCACAGTGGCCTAAGTACGACTAAAGAGCTATAGACCAATGAAGTGGGGTCATTTGTAAAGGTTTGGTCGTGACTCCATGTGGTAAGCTTGGTAGTAGCAGTAGTTGTACAAGTCGAACTCCGTCACTACTTCGATGGGTCTAGTGATTAACAGTGGTGGACATCGTATGCTTTACGCACTGAGTGAGAGATGTAAGGATGATTGCTATGGTTGATTTGTTTTCCATAATTATGACATGCACACCCCCACCCCCGTTATCTTTACACCATCTGTTTAATGGCACCTTAGAGTATTGTACGGTATGTAGTGCTAACTCTTTGGTTGCATGTCCAGGTTCAGGTATGGTTTAGTATACCTGTTATTATTCTGTTTAGCTGCTTATCGCTCATATCAGACTTTTTGTTTGACCCAGAGTTTTATGTCTCTTCTTATTACTCTAGGTGCTCTCACGAGCAGACTAGAGACAAGTTAGCTGGGTATGCACGACTAGCTGATCCGGAGACGAGCAGGAGGTTTCCACGTATGATACATATAGTATTCTCCCTGTGTTGTTGAAGATCACTGCTTGGGCATTAGTAGTGCATCTTCTACTTTAGTTTTCTTTTGCTTTAGAGACAGTTTAAAGTTGTAATAATGATGTTGGATCATAAGCTGTATTTGGACTTCCGCTGCTATGTTGGTTTAGTTTTCCGCTTATGCACTGTCTTGCCTGTTTTATGTCAAGATTATATTATTATTATATTTGTTCCACGCGCTGTGAGACATTCTACAGGTTTTCGATTAGTTCATTCTCTTCTTTCCTTTCTTTGGCGACCGTTCCGTGCTAGTCGGGCATGTGTACAGCGCACTTTCAGAGGAAATGCCGGCTGGTGCGGGGCGGGCCGTCACATAGCAGCGGAAAAATAGTACAAAACATAACTGAAAGAAATACGTGGATACAGAGCTTTCCGAATATCACTTTAGCTATAAACCAGGATCCTATGAATATAAATCTACAAAACCAAAACTACTGGCTGCCCGTGTGGAAAACAGGGGCACCCAGGGTTTAGGTTAAAACAATAAACTCCAGGTCAGTCATGTGACTGGTGTAAGAACTAAAAAAAATGTTATTAATCTTTATTTTTAAAGTTAGGTAAACCAAGGGACCACGCCGTATAACACGGAACGGGTTTCCTCCCAAAAATACCAGTGCATAAAACAAACAGCGCAATGCTAAATAAAGAAAAATGAAGCTATTATAAGACCCAGGTCCCATCACACAATGCAACGCAAGTCGGAGGATAGGGTTTTACCTTATAATAGCCAAAGAATACTTGATACGCTAAATTTCATCTTTTATTATTACTATAAGTGTATAGTGTCAAAACAATTTCAATCAAAAGTATCAATCATAGATGGCATAAGTGCCCCATACCACTATGTCGCCATACTAATTCAACCATTAAAACCGCAATATTACGTATTGGAAATTGGATTTCCGTTATGAGTCGAGGCAAAGGGAAAGCTCCTCTCCGTTCGAGACACTCTAGCAAATGTCTCAGGACCACACACAACGATCCTGGATCTTCAGGGCCGGTCCTCTCTTACTTTTGAGGATTAGTATTCCTGATCACACGTTTTCCGGTCCTTTCAGACCTATATCCAAGGCGCCTCACATCCAACAACCACACAGGTAAAAAGTATGTAAATGTCAGGGCTGGTAGGTCACTGACATCACCCATAGCTAGAAAGAAACGTCGTGCTCTCCCCGCAGTCACTATCCCGTTTTTGACTCATACCGAGGTGTGAGGCTCGCGAATTAACGCTATACACAAAGCTGTGCCACATAGGCCGTGCTTTGATCATCAACCACAAGACTTTGCTTTTCAACAAAAGCCTTGATCATTTGCCACTTAGGCATGCCACACAGGCAATTCATGCCATGCAACTGATATCTATCGATATATAATCTCTAAGCTCGTACGTCTCAAAGAAGAGCGTTAAGAAAGAGAATAAATTCTTCGCCGCCAAACAGATATATATATTTAATAGAAATCAATCACATAGAATAAAATCCAATGTCAGACACACAGTCCATTTACAAGTTCGTTCTGGGTCTGAACGAAACCGGAGGAACCTAATTCCTTGCATATCCATCGATCTCCAAGTACATATGGACGATCACCAACTGTTTCCCTCCTCTTGGGTGTAACTGTCTTCATCTTCGACTTATCGTCGAATCGGTTATACAAAATGGGTATAAACCCGGCCTTTCCGAATAACCCGTGTATATAATAAACAAGTGTTACACAAACACAACATACGCCTCATTCCAATTCAGAGTATTCTTTTATTCAAATATTCACATTCTAAGGGAAAGGTTCCCATTAATTTTATCAAAGATAAATTATTCTAAATTTATTCTTTAATCTTCCTTTGGATATCATTTCAAACCATGTTAAGGTTTTCCAAACTAGTCGGGATTAGCGAACCACACCGAAGTAATTATTTATTTTATTTCCCAATCCCAACCTATTCACCCCATGGAGCAAAACTGGTAATACTCCATATCTAACACCACGGTGTTATCGGTAAATATTAATTACATTTCACGTTCAAATCTAATTAAGATTTAACTATCGCTTTGGAGCAAAACTGGTGATACTCCATTCTCGATCATTTCAATCTAATTAAAGATTCGCTAAAACTCCACTTAGTTTTAATCTTCCCACAAATCAATATCCTGTCTTTAACTGGGTTAAAGAACCAATGTCATCTAAAACACGGTTCACGATAAACCCAAAATCACATTCCATTGTTAATCGGGTTAAAGAATAGGTGTTACTCAAAACACCGCTCACGATAAACCCCAAAAACCAATTTAAATTCAATTCCAATTAAATATTAATTAACTGGACAATCTCACTAAATCTTAATTAAAAGATTTATTCTTTTCTAAACTGGGTTCAAGAACAATGTTATTTAAGACACCATTCACGATGAAAGCAAAATCCCATTTGATATTAAATACAAGGCTCTGAATAGAAAATATATCAGCTTATATTCAATATCAAATTCTGAAACCAACAAATATCGTATTGGAAATAATGATACAAATATATCTTTCAAATTTCCACAACCATATCTGTATAATCATGAAATCCAACATCGAAATATTCCAAAGATAATTTTGATTCAAATCCATTCCAATTCGTATATTGGAAATTCTGATTATTTTTAAAACCACTTCAAATCCAATTTATTTATTCAAAAACATTGGATTATAATTCTAGTTCATAACTAGTTCATTTCGATAAAAATATATTTTTATCCTTTTTAGATATGGGATTTTTCACCCCAATTCTTTCTAAATCATTTATTATGATTTTACAAAAATTATTGATATTTTTAATAATTTTATCAAGGCCCGTACAGTCGATTTCCAATAACGGTCGTCGAACTGCACTTACAGCGACCTTTTCCAAATTTTATTTGGACATAATTCCAAATCCAACCGTTAGATTTCAAATTTCTAATATCATTGGAAAGCTCTTTTCGATACGAACCCAACGGTTCCGGTTTCAGGAGAATCCGACGGTCGGATCTCCCGTAACGTCAATTCGAAGTCAATGGTCGAAATTCGCGAACTACCGCGGCGCGGCGCGTTCTATTCAGGCCATTTTATATATATAATATATATATTATATATATCTCGTCGATTTCAATTCTAAACGTATTTTATAAATCGTTTCAAATTCGTTTTAAAAATAATTTCAGCTTCATATTCACTTTTAGATCAAAATTGAATATTCCATATCATTAATATATAAATGATAGTATTTTCAAAACGTTATATTCTGAAATCACTTTCTTTTCTATATTCTTTATAAAAATGAATATAATCAATATAAATGTCGTTCGCGTCAAAATGGCGCAAATCCAATCAACACGGCTTTATATATTTCAATAACTTCGTTATTCTATTCAACAAATGAATATTTTTTTCAACACATGAATATACATTTTATTCAACACATGAATATATATTAATTCTTACTTACAATAAAAATATGAATTTTATTGCATAAATATTTTATTCAACGCATGAATATTTTCAACAATGAATATTTTCAACACATGAATGGTTTCAGCACATGAATATTGTCAACACATGACTATTTTTATTTATTCAACATATGAATATGATTTATTTTCTAAATTGGAATGAGACCCACTCAATTACCATATAATGTTATTTATATGGATTCTATACAACACATGTATATAATAGCAATGATACATAATCAACCATCATCCAGAGTGCACCACACAACTGTTTGTCAACCTATCGATTGACATACAACTAAATAATTGGGATTAGTGTACGCCAAATATCATCCCAACACCCGTATGGGGTTTCAAATCAACAAACACTGAATATTATTTGTGCAGTTGGGCAATGTGTAAAATTTATCGTCCCAATCAATATCCTTCAAATGGGTGTACATAATCAAATCGTTCGATTTGTAAATGAATATTTATTTATTCACATTCACATTAAATTTATATTTTTAACTATAAATAATTCATTTCAACACATGAATATATTTCCATCTATTCCACATCACAATCAATTTTCACCACACAAAAAAATCAAACAAGTCGTCCATGGTCTATGGACAACGGGTGTCGAGTGCTGCTAAGCACCGTCTACACCCTAGTATATATTTTTAACAATAAAACAAGAATTAAAGTGAGAAGTTCTCACCGAGGGTTCCACTCCGCCATTCTTTATTTCTGAACGGTTCGGACTTCGTTTTCCACCAGTTCCATCGCAATTCTTTTCACGCTGTTCATAGTAAAAATCATATTTTTATCGCTTTATCTCAACAAATAAAAATCATATTTTTATTTCTACTTCATATTTTTTTACAACGCTTCCTTCTATATAAAAACTATATTTTTATATCTCTACTTCTTATGTAAAGATCGAATTTTTATTTCCCTTTATATATAATAAAAATAGAATTTTTATCGTTACTTCATATATATAAAAATCTAATTTTTACATAGCTAAAAATTATATTTTTACTTTGCCATTTCAACAATAAAAATCGAATCTTTATGTACGCTACTTAATGATAAAAATCAAATCTTTTCTACTTCAAAGATATAATCTTTTCTACTATAAAAATATGAACTTTTCTACTTCAAAGATCTAATTTTTTCTTATCATTCAAACAAATAAAAATCTAATCTTTGCTAAAGTATAAATCACATCTTTGCTAATTTAAAAATCGAAACTTTTCATGGGTTAAAAATCATAACTTTCATTGATTAAAAATTATATTTTTCTTCTTCACAACAATGCTAAAAACTGATTTTTATATGCTTCTAAAACTAATTACATTAAATAAATATAATTAAAAGCTCACCTTTCATGTAAAAATCCAATTTTATACATTTCAACATCACTAAAGATCAGATTTTTTTCCTATATAAAACTAAAAAGAAATTAGTAAAAAGAAAAGCTCACATCGATTTTCCAGAAGGGGGGTGGAGTTTCTGGTCGGAAATTGGACTGGAGAAGGGGCGACAGGCTACTGGTGGACGCGGGGTGGTGCTCCTGTCAGCGGCGGGCGGAGGCAGGCCCCACGGTGGCGGCTCCGTTCTGATTTGGGCGGATTCAGGTAGAAGAAAGAGGGAGGAGCGAGAGAGAGGTCGTGGATGAGAGGGGGGTGCCAGAGGGGGTGCGATGGCCGGAGATAGGCCAGAGGTGCGACGCGACAATCGGTAGTGGCGGCGGGCCGTGGAGCTCGTGCGATTCTTTTTTTCTCTTTTCGTTCAACTAAAATGAGAGAGGGAGGTGAGAGGGAGCATAGGGGGTTGACCAATTATTATAATTTATTTTATTTTATACCCAAAAAGTAACTTTTTCTTTCAAACTCTAAATCGAACCCTCCGACTGTCATCTCCAGCTAATTACCCCCATTCCGAACACATTGGGACAAGTTTCGTAACCCAATTCGGCTGTTACAATCAGTTTGCGTTCAAATTGAAATATAAATCAATGTATATTGAATTTGAACGCACATTTCAATTTACCGGGGCTACATACTAACTCTAAAAATTCAAGGAAAATTATTTCTAGCTTCGTATTGACGATACGGTCCTAACAAAACTAATTTCGTCAAATTCTGAGACCGTTTGAAAAATGGCCATTTTCTGGTCGATCGAAATTGACTGAAACTGTTAAAACACGTTTAACTTCGCCACGCTCACATATTGATTCAGAAAATTACGCAAATTGGAATCTAGCAATAATTTAACATCCCGGATCCAACAAAAGTGGTTTCGTCGAAAACGAAGGTTGTTTGCAAAATTTCCATTTCTTAGGGCCAGAATTCCATAGCGACTATTCTGAATTTTCAATTGGGCATAACTTTTTATTCCCGTTATGAATTTTCAATTTTTCGGATTCGTTGGAAAGATATTCTCAAATAGATTCTAATATTTTTGGTTTCGCTAAAATCTGGTTTATTTTTGAATCTTGTACATTCATTTGAAATTTGTAATCGAATTTTGAATCTACCGCGCCATTTTCAATTCCTTTTATAATTAGAATAAATTATTTATATTCTAACGTCGATCTATATAAATATATACGTTCTAATTCTATTCAAAATAAATTTCTCGTTGTTATTATTTAAAATAATTCATTTTAAATATCCAAAATTCACTAAAGTTGTCAAAATAAATTTTTAAATTGGTTCGGATTTCCGGGTTATTACAATCTCCCCCACTTAAAGCTTTTCGTCCCGGAAAAGGAACGAAGTTGAAAGTTGTTTTACAAACCAACTCAACTTCCATTGTTTTCTTTATGGCGTAAGTTCTTCAACTTTTCAATTTCTAAGAACTTTTCAATTTTTTCAAAAATGTTGCTAACACCCTAAATTTTCGAAAAATTTCGCCGTAACCTCCCCTGCACGGGAGCATTGGGAAAATCCCAAAATTGCCATATAGGCCTTTCCAATCTAAAAAGAAAAATAAACAGCCAAGCGGCTCATAAAATCATCCAAAACCCAAGAAATTAGTAAACATGTACCTATTTGTCGGGCAAACAATTTTATTTCTCTTCTCAAGCCTCCTTTCAATGACCTGTTCAATGTATATACATGTATATGCATGCAGTTGTAATCATTTTTCAATACAGTTCAATATTCGGTTCAATTTGGCATAATGGTTCAAAATTTTAATTAATCAAAACAATAATCATACAACACAACCAACAATAAATTAGTGAATTAACATTTCAAATTCATAATTTTGATATATATACAGAAAATCATCTTTTCGATGCCAAATCACAATAATAAAACTATTTAGTTTTGGTTCTCACACCAGTCTAATAGAAATATATAGAAATCCCACTTTCGAAACTCGAAAATAAATAATGGTGATGGCGCGCCATCATCAGAATCATGTCCGGGCGACTAGAGTGTGATTCTATATCTATCCAGTATATTTAAAGCTTCGTATATTCGTTCATGACGCGTATATGCAAAATCTCTATATACTTGATTGTCCAAGATCAATACAAATAAAATATTCAAATACGTACAAAATGGTTTAAATTTTCAAAACAAAATTTGTTTTCAAATTTTTATTTCAAAAATATACTCTTCACACTCGTTCTAGGATACTACTGATCCCTTCTCTAACAAGCCATTCTTATTAGACATTACTCGTCCAATCTCTGATGAATTCTTTCGTTTGGTTCTAATGTGTCTTGTTCTCGAGCTCTGTAAACCAATGCTCTGATACCACTGTAGCGACCCGAACTTCCCCGTAAAGGAAAGAACGAATTGCTTTGAGGACAACACACATCGGAACACAAACAGAAGAACATTTCATTGCTTATTACAACAATTCCATCAGAATACACGAATACAACAGAGTATGGATAAATATTACACAGAAAATATCAGAGATTTAAATTACATTTAAATACATAGTAGCAGAAAAATAATACAAAACATAACTGAAAGAAATACGCGGATACAAAGCTTTCCAAATATCACTTTAGCTATAAACTAGGATCCTGTGAATATAAATCTGCAAAACCAAAACTACTAGCTGCCCGTGTGGAAATTAGGGGCACCCAGAGTTTAGGCTAAAACAATAAACTCCAAGTCATTCATATGACTGGTATGAGAACTAAAAAAACAGCTATTAATCTTTATTTTTAAAGTTAGGTAAATCAAGGGACCACGCCTTATAACACGGAAAGGGTTTCCTCCCAAGAATACTTGTGCATAAAACAAACAGCGCAATGCTAAATAAAGAAAAATGAAGCTATTATAAGACCCAGGTCCCATCACACAATGCAACGCAAGCCGGAGGATAGGGTTTTACCTTATAATAGCCAAAGAATGCTTGATACGCTAAATTTCATCTTTTATTATTACTATAAGTGTATAGTGTAAAACAGTTTCAATCATAAGTATCAATTATAGATGGCATAAGTGCCCCCTACCACTATGTCGCCATACTAGTTCTACAATTAAAACCGCAATATCACGTATTGGAAATTGGATTTTCGCCATGAGTCGAGGCAAGGGGCAAGCTCCTCTCCGTTCGAGACACTCTAGCAAATGTCTCAGGAGCACACACAGCGATCCTGGATCTTCAGGATCGGTCCCCTCTAACTTTTGAGGATTAGTATTCCTGAACACACGTTTCCCGGTCCTTTAAGACCTGTATCTGAGGCGCCTCGTATCCAACAAAAACACAGGTAAAAAGTATATAAATGTCAGGGCTGGTAGTTTACTGACATCACCCATAGCTAGAAAGAAACGTCGTGCTCTCTCCGCAGTCACTATCCCGTTTTTGACTCATACCAAGGTGTGAGGCTCGCGAATTAACGCTATACACAAAGTTGTGCCACATAGGTCGTGCTTTGATCATCAACCACAAGACTTTGCTTTTCAACAAAAGCCTTGATCATTTGCCACTTAGGCATGCCACATAGGCAATTTATGCCATGCGACTGATATCTATCGATATATAACCTCTAAGCTCGTACGTCTCAGAGAAGGGCGTTAAGCAAGAGAATACATTCTCCGCCGCCAAAAAGAAATATATTTAATAGAAATCAATCACACAGAATAAAATCCAATGTCAGACACATAGTCCATTTACGAGTTCGTTCTAGGTCTGAACGAAACCGGAGGAACCTTATTCCTCGCATATCCATCGATCTCCAAGTACATCTGGACGATCACCAACTGATTCCCTCTTCTTGGGTGTACAGCCCAATCAAGATCATCAATAATCATCCAAACGACATGAAGACCTCCGGTCTTCAACCACAGTCTTCATCTTCGACTTATTGTCGAATCGGTTATTCAGAATGGGTATAAACCCGGCCTTTCCGAATGACCCGCGTATATAATAAACAAGTGTTAAACAAACACAACATACGCCTCATTCCAATTCAGAGTATTCTTTTATTCAAATATTCACATTCTTAGGGAAAGGTTCCCATTAATTTTATCAAAGATAAATTCTTCTAAATTTATTCTGCAATCTTCCTTTGGATATCATTTCAAACCATCTAAAGGGTTTCCAAACTAGTTGGGATTAGCGAACCACACCGAAGTAATTATTTATTTTATTTCCCAGTCCCAACCTATTCATCCCATGGAGCAAAACTGGTAATACTCCATATCTAACACCATGGTGTTATCGGTAAATATTAATTACCATTTCACGTTCAAATCTAATTAAAGATTTAACTATCGCTTTGGAGTAAAACTGGTGATACTCCATTCTCGATCATTTCAATCTAATTAAAGATTCATTAAAACTCCACTTACTTTTAATCTTCCCACAAATCAATATCCTTTCTTTAACTGGGTTAAAGAACCAATGTCATCTAAAACACGGTTCACGATAAACCCAAAATCACATTCCATTGTTAATCGGGTTAAAGAACAGGTGTTATTCAAAACACCGCTCACGATAAACCCCAAAAACCAATTTAAATTCAATTCCAATTAAATACTAATTAACTAGACAATTTCACTAAATCTTAATTAAAAGAATTATTCTTTTCTAAACTGGGTTCAAGAATAGTGTTATTTAAGACACCATTCACGACGAACCCAAAATCCCATTTGATATTAAATACAAGGCTCTGAATAGAAAATATATCGGCTTATATTCAATATCAAATTTTGAAACCAACAAATATCGTATTGGAAATAATGATACAAATATATCTTTCAAATTTCTACAACCATATCTGTATAATCACGAAATCCAGCATCGAAATATTCCAAAGATAATTTCGATTCAAATCCATTCCAATTCGTATATTGGAAATTCTAATTATTTTTAAAACCACTTCAAATCCAATTTATTTATTCAAAAACATTGGATTATACTTCTAGTTCATAACCAATTCATTTCGATAAAAATATATTTTCATCCTTTTTAAATACGGGTTTTTTCACCCCAATTCTTTCTAAATCATTTATTATGATTTTACACAAATTATTGATATTTTAATTAATTTTATCAAGGCCTGTATAGTCAATTTCCAATAACGGTCGTCGAACTGCACTTACAGCGACCTTTTCCAAATTTGATTTGGACATAATTCCAAATCCAGCTGTTAGATTTCAAATTTCTAATATTCATTGGAAAGCGATACGAACCCAACGATTCTGGTTTCAGGAGAATCCGACGGTCGGATCTCCCGTAACGTCAATTCGAAGTCAATGGTCGAAATTCGCGAACTGCCGCGGCGCGTTCTATTCAGGCCATTATATATATATATATATAATATATTATATATATCTCGCCGATTTCAATTCTAAACGTATTTTATAAATCGTTTCAAATTCGTTTTAAAAACAATTTCAACTTCATATTCAATTTTAGATCAAAATTGAATATTCCATATCATTAATATATAAATGATAATATTTTCAAAACGCTATATTCTGAAATCACTTTCTTTTCTATATTCATTATAAAAATGAATATAATCGATAAAATATCGTTCGCGTCAAAATGGTGCAAATCTAATCAACACGGCTTTATATATTTCAATAACTTCGTTGTTTTATTCAACAAATGAATATTTTCTTCAACACATGAATATATATTTTATTCAACACATGAATATATAGCAATTCTTACTTACAATAAAAATGTGAATTTTATTTTACAAATATTTTATTCAACACATGAATATTTTCAACACATGAATGGTTTCAACACATGAATATTGTCAACACATGAATATTTTTATTTATTCAACACATGAATATGATTTATTTTCTAAATTGGAATGAGACCCACTCAATTACCATATAATGTTATTTATGTGGATTCTATACAACACATGTATATAATAACAATGATAAATAATCAACCATCATCCAGAGTGCACCGCACAACTGTCTGTTAACCTATCGATTGACATACAACTAAATAATTGGGACTAGTGTACGCCAAATATCATCCCAGCACCCATGTGGGGTCTCAAATCAACAAACACTGAATATTATTTGTGCAGTTGGGCGATGTGTAAAATTTATCGTCCCAATCAATATCCTCCAAATGGGTGTACATAAATAAATCATTCGATTTGTAAATGAATATTTATTTATTCACATTCACGTTAAATTTATATTTTTAACTATAAATGATTTATTTCAACACATGAATATATTTCCATTTATTCCACATCACAATCAATTTTCACCACACAACAAAATCAAACAAGTCGTCCATGGTCTGTGGACAACGGGTGTCGGGTGCTGCTAAGCACCGTCTGCATCCTATATATTTTTTTTACTAGAAAACAAGAATTAAAGTGAGAAGTTCTCACCGAGGGTTCCACTCCGCCATTCTTTATTTCTGAACGGTTCGGACTTCGTTTTCCACCAGTTCCATCGCAATTCTTTTCACGATGTTCATAGTAAAAAATCATATTTTATTTCTTTGTCCCAACAAATAAAAATCATATTTTTATTTCTACTTCATATATTTTTACAACGCTTCCTTCTATATAAAAATTATATTTTTACATCTCTACTTCTTATATAAAGATCGAATTTTTATTCGCTTCATATATAATAAAAATCGAACTTTTATCGTTACTTTATATATATAAAAATATAATTTTTACATAGCTTAAAATTATATTTTTACTTTGCCATTTCAACAATAAAAATCGAATCTTTATATACGCTACTAAATGATAAAAATCAAATCTTTTCTACTTCAAAAATATAATCTGTTCTACTATAAAAATATGAACTTTTATACTTTAAAGATCTAATTTTTTCTTATCATTCAAATAAATAAAAATCTAATCTTTGCTAGAGTATAAATCACATCTTTGCTAATTTAAAAATCGAAACTTTTCATCGGTTAAAAATCATAACTTTCATTGATTAAAAATTATATTTTTCTTCTTTACAACAATGCTAAAAACTGATTTTTATATGCTTCTAAAACTAATTACATTAAATAAATATAATTAAAAGCTTACCTTTCATGTAAAAATCCAATTTTATACATTTCAACATCACTAAAGATCAGATTTTTTTCCTATATAAAACTGAAAAGAAATTAGTAAAAAGAAAAGCTCACATCGATTTTCCAGAAGGGGGTGGAGTTTCTGGTCGGAAATTGGACTGGAGAGGGGGCGGTAGGCTACTAGTGGACGCAGGGGTGGTGCTCCTGTCGACGGCGGGCGGAGGCAGGCCCCACGGTGGAGGCTCCGTTTTGATTTGGGCGGATTCGGGTAGAAGAAAGAGGGAGGAGCAAGAGAGAGGTCGTGGACGAGGGGGTGCCAGAGGGGGTGCGATGGCCGGAGATAGGCCAGGGGGGTGCGACGCGACAATCGGTGGTGGCGGCGGGTCGTGGAGCTCGTGCGATTCTTTTTTTCTTTTCGTTCAACTAAAATGAGAGAGGGAGGTGAGAGGGAGCATAGGGGTTGACCAATTATTTTATTTTATTTTATTTTATACCAAAAAAGTAACCTTTTCTTTCGAACACTAAATCGAACCCTCCGACTATCGTCCCTAGCTAATTACCCCCATGCCGAACACAATGGGACATGTTTCGTAACCCAATTCGGCTGTTACGACCAGTTTACGTTCAAATTGAAATATAAATCAATGTATATTGAATTTGAACGCACATTTCAATTTACCGGGGCTACATACTAACTCTAAAAATTCCCAAAAAATTATTTCTAGTTTCGTATTGACGATACGGTCCTAACAAAATTAATTTCGTCAAATTCTGAGACCGTTTGAAAAATGGCCATTTTCTGGTCGATCGAAATTGACTAAAACTGTTAAAACACGTTTAACTTCGCCACGCTCACATATTGATTTAGAAATTTATGCAAATTGGAATCTAGCAATAATTTGACATCCCAGATCCAACAAAAGAGGTTTCGTCGAAAACGAAGGTCGTTTGCAAAATTTCCATTTCTAAGGGCCAGAATTCCATAGCGACTATTCAGAATTTTCAATTGGGCATAACTTTTTATTCCCGTTATGAAATTTCAATTTTTCGGATTCGTTGGAAAGATATTCTCAAATAGATTCTAATATTTTTGGTTTCGCTAAAATCCGGTTTATTTTGAATCGTGTACATTCATTTGAATTTTGAAATCGAATTTTCAAACTACCGCGCCATTTTCAATTCCTTTTATAATTAAAATAAATTATTTATAATCTAATGTCGATCTATATAAATATATACGTTCTAATTCTATTCAAAATGAATTTCTCGTCGTTATTATTTAAAATAATTCATTTTAAATATCCAAAATTCACTAAAATTGTCAAAATAAAATTTTTAAATTGGTTCGGATTAATGGGTTATTACAATCTCCCCCACTTAAAGCTTTTCGTCCCGAAAAAGGAACGAAGCTGAAAGTTGTTTTACAAACAAACTCAACTTCCATTGTTTTCTTTATGGCTTAAGTTCTTCAACTTTTCAGTTTCTAAGAACTTTTCAAATTTTTCAAAAATTTGGCTAACACCCTAAATTTTCGAAAATTTTCCCCATAACCTCCTCTGCACGGGAGCACCGGGAAAATCCCAAAATTGCCATACATGCCTTTACAATCAAAAAAGAAAAAGAAACAGCCAAGCGGCTAGCCAATCGGCTCATAAAATCATCCAAAACCCAAGAAATTAGTAAGCATGTACCTATTTGTCGGGCAAACAATTTTATTTCTCTTCTCTAGCCTCCTTGCAATGACCCGTTCAATGTATATACATGTATATGCATGCAATTGTAATCATTTTTCAATACAGTTCAATATTCAGTTCAATTTCGCATAATGGTTCAAAATTTTAATTAATCAAAACAATAATCACACAACATAACCAACAATCAATTAGTGAATTAAACTTTCAAATTCATAATTTTGATATATATATAGAAAATCATCTTTTTGATGCCAAATCACAATAATAAACCTATCTAGTTTTGGTTCTCACACCAGTCTAATGGAAATATATAGAAATCCCACTTTCGAAACTCGAAAATAAATACTGGTGATGGCGCGCCATCATCAGAATCATGTCCGGGCGACTAGACTGTGATTCTATATCTATCTAGTATATTTAAGGCTTCATATATACGTTCATGATGCGTATATGCAAAATCTCTATATACTTGATCGTCCAAGATCAATACAAATAAAATATTCAAATACGTACAAAATGGTTTAAATTTTCAAAAAAAATAATGTTTTCAAATTTTTATTTCAAAAATATACTCTTCACACTCATTCTAGGATACTACTGATCCCATCTCTAACGAGCCATTCTTATTGGACATTACTAGTCCAATCTCTGATGAATTCTTTTGTTTGGTTCTAATGTGTCTTTTTCTCGAGCTCTGTAAACCAAAGCTCTGATACCACTGTAGCGAATCGAACTTCCCCGTAAAGGAAAGAACGAATTGCTTTGAGGACAACACACATCGGAACACAAACAGAAGAACTTTTCATTGCTTATTACAACAATTCCATCAGAACACACGAATACAACAGAGTATGGATAAATATTACACAGAAAATATCAGAGATTTAAATTACATTTAAATACATAGTAGCGGAAAAATAATACAAAACATAACTGAAAGAAATACGCTGATACAGAGCTTTCCGAATATCACTTTAGCTATAAACCAGGATCCTGTGAATATAAATCTGCAAAACCAAAACTACTAGCTGCCCGTGTGGAAAATAGGGGCACCCAGAGTTTAGATTAAAACAATAAACTCCAGGTCAGTCATGTGACTGGTGTGAGAACTAAAAAACAGTTATTAATCTTTATTTTTAAAGTTAGGTAAATCAAGGGACCACGCCATATAACACGGAACAGTTTTCCTCCCGAGAATACCAGTGCATAAAACAAATAGCGCAATGCTAAATAAAGAAAAATGAAGCTATTATAAGACCCAGGTCCCATCACACAATGCAACGCAAGCCGGAGGATAGGGTTTTACCTTATAATAGCCAAAGAATGCTTGATACGCTAAATTTCATCTTTTATTATTACTATAAGTGTCAAAACAATTTCAATCCTAAGTATCAATCATAGATGACATAAGTGCCCCATACCACTATGTCGCCATACTAGTTCTACAATTAAAACCGCAATATCACATATTGGAAATTGGATTTCCGTCATGAGTCGAGGCAAGGGGCAAGATCCTCTCTATTCGAGACACTCCGGAAAATGTCTCAGGACCACACATAGCGATCCTGGATCTTCAGGGTCGTTCATCTCTTACTTTTGAGGATTACTATTCCTGAACACATGTTTCCCGGTCCTTTCAGACCTATATCCGAGGCGCCTCGCATCCAACAACCACACAGGTAAAAAGTATATAAATGTTAGGACTGGTAGGTCACTGACATCACCCATAGCTAGAAAGAAACGTCGTGCTCTCCCCGCAGTCACTATCCCGTTTTTGACTCATACCGAGGTGTGGGGCTGGCGAATTAACGCTGTACACAAAGCTGTGCCACATAGGCCGTGCTTTGATCATCAACCACAAGACTTTGCTTTTTAATAAAAGCCTTGATCATTTGCCACTTAGGCATGCCACACAGGCAATTCATGCCATGCGACTGATATCTATCGATATATAACCTCTAAGCTCGTAAGTCTCAAAGAAGGGCGTCAAGCAAGAGAATAAATTCTCCGCCACCAAACAGATATATTTTAATAGAAATCAATCACACAGAATAAAATCCAATGTTAGACACACAGTCCATTTACAAGTTCGTTCTGAGTCTGAACGTAACCGGAGGAACCTTATTCCTCGCATATCCATCAATCTCTAAGTACGTCTGGACGATCACCAACTAATTCCCTCCTCTTGGGTGTACAGCCCAATCAAGATCATCAATAATCATCTAAACGATGTGAAGACCTCCGGTCTTCAACCACCATCTTCATCTTCGACTTATCGTCGAATCGGTTATTCAGAATGGGTATAAACTCGGCCTTTTCGAATAACCCGCGTATATAATAAACAAGTGTTACACAAACACAACATACGCCTCATTCCAATTCAGAGTATTCTATTATTCAAATATTCACATTCTTAGGGAAAGGTTCCCATTAATTTTATCAAAGATAAATTCTTCTAAATTTATTCTTTAATCTTCCTTTGGATATCTTTTCAAACCATGTTAAGGTTTTCCAAACTAGTCGGGATTAGCGAACCACATCGAAGTAATTATTTATTTTATTTCCCAGTCCCAACCTATTCATTCCATGGAGCAAAACTGGTAATACTCCATATCTAACACCACGGTGTTATCGGTAAATATTAATTACCATTTCACGTTCAAATCTAATTAAAGATTTAACTATCACTTTGGAGCAAAACTGGTGATACTCCATTCTCGATCATTTCAATCAAATTAAAGAGCCATTAAAACTCCACTTAGTTTTAATCTTCCCACAAATCAATATCCTGTCTTTAACTGGGTAAAAGAACCAATGTCATATAAAACACGATTCACGATAAACCCAAAATCACATTCCATTGTTAATCGGGTTAAAGAACAGGTGTTATTCAAAATACCGCTCACGATAAACCCCAAAAACCAATTTAAATTCAATTCCAATTAAATACTAATTAACTGGACAATTTCACTAAATCTTAATTAAAAGATTTATTTTTTTCTAAACTGAGTTCAAGAAAAGTGTTACTTAAGACACCATTCACGACGAACCCAAAATCCCATTTGGTATTAAATATAAGGCTCTGAATAGAAAATATATCGGCTTATATTCAATATCAAATTCTGAAACCAACAAATATCGTATTGGAAATAATGATACAAATACATCTTTCAAATTTCCACAACCATATCTGTATAATAACGAAATCCAACATCGAAATATTCCGAAGATAATTACAATTCAAATCCATTCCAATTCGTATATTGGAAATTCTAATTATTTTTAAAACCATTTCAAATCCAATCTATTTATTCAAAAACATTGGATTATAATTCTAGTTCATAACTAGTTCATTTCGATAAAAATATATTTTTATCCTTTTTAAATATGGGATTTTTCACCCCAATTCTTTCTAAATCATTTATTATGATTTTACACAAATTATTGATATTTTTAATAATTTTATCAAGGCCCGTACAGTCGATTTCCAATAACGGTCGTCGAACTGCACTTACAACGACCTTTTCCAAATTTGATTTGGACATAATTCCAAATCCAACCGTTAGATTTCAAATTTCTAATATTCATTGGAAATCGCTTTTCGATATGAACCCAATGGTTCCGGTTTCAGGAGAATCCGACGGTCGGATCTCCCGTAACGTCAACTCGAAGTCAATGGCCGAAATTCGCGAACTGCCGCGGCGCGTTCTATTCAGGCCATTATATATATATATATATATATTATATCTTGTCGATTTCAATTCTAAACATATTTTATAAATCGTTTCAAATTCGTTTTAAAAACAATTTCAACTTCATATTCAATTTTAGATCAAAATTGAATATTCCATATCATTAACATATAAATGATAATATTTTCAAAACGTTATATTCTGAAATCACTTTCTTTTCTATATTCATTATAAAAACGAATATAATCGATATAAATATTGTTCGCGTCAAAATGGCGCAAATCTAATCAAGACGGCTTTATATATTTCAATAACTTCGTTATTCTATTCAACAAATGAATATTTTCTTCAACACATGAATATATATTTTATTCAACACATGAATATATATTAATTCTTACTTACAATAAAAATGTGAATTTTATTGTATAAATATTTTATTCAACACATGAATATTTTCAACACATGAATATTTTCAACACATGAATGGTTTCAACACATGAATATTGTCAACACATGACTATTTTTATTTATTCAACACATGAATATGATTTATTTATAAATTGGAATGAGTCCCACTCAATTACCATATAATGTTATTTATATGGATTCTATACAACACATGTATATAATAGCAATGATAAATAATCAACCATCATCCAGAGTGCCCCACACAACTGTCTGTTAACCTATCGATTGACATACAACTAAATAATTGGGATTAATGTATGCCAAATAACATCCCAACAACCCATGTTGGGTTTCAAATCAACAAACACTGAATATTATTTGTGCAGTTGGGCGATGTGTAAAATTTATTGCCCCAATCAATATCCTTCAAATGGGTGTACATAAACAAATCGTTCGATTTATAAATGAATATTTATTTATTCACATTCACGTTAAATTTATATTTTTAACTATAAATAATTTATTTCAACACATGAACATATTTCCATCTATTCCACATCACAATCAATTTTTACCACACAACAAAATCAAACAAGTCGTCCATGGTCTGTGGACAACGGGTGTCGGGTGCTGCTAAGCACCGTCTGCATCCTAGTATATATTTTTAACTAGAAAACAAGAATTAAAGTGAGAAGTTCTCACCGAGGGTTCCACTCTGCCATTCTTTATTTCTGAACGGTTCGGACTTCGTTTTCCACCAGTTCCATCGCAACTCTTTTCACGCTGTTCATAGTAAAAATCATATTTTTATCGCTTTATCCCAACAAATAAAAATCATATTTTTATTTCTACTTCATATATTTTTACAACGCTTCCTTCTATATAAAAATATAATTTTTATATCTCTACTTCTTATATAAAGATCGAATTTTTATTTCGCTTCATATATAATAAAAATCGAATTTTTATCGTTACTTCATATATATAAAAATCTAATTTTTACATAGCTAAAAATTATATTTTTACTTTGCCATTTCAATAATAAAAATCGAATCTTTATATACGCTACTTAATGATAAAAATCAAATCTTTTCTACTTCAAAGATATAATCTTTTCTACTATAAAAATATGAACTTTTCTACTTCAAAGATCTAATTTTTCTTATCATTCAAACAAATAAGAATCTAATCTTTGCTAAAGTATAAATCACATCTTTACTAATTTAAAAATCGAAATTTTCATGGGTTAAAAATCGTAACTTTCATTGATTAAAAATTATATTTTTCTTCTTCACAACAATGCTAAAAACTAATTTTTATACGCTTCTAAAACTAATTACATTAAATAAATATAATTAAAAGCTCACCTTTCATGTAAAAATCCAATTTTATACATTTCAACATCACTAAAGATCAGATTTTTTTCCTATATAAAACTGAAAAGAAATTAGTAAAAAGAAACTCACATCGATTTTCCAGAAGGGGGTGGAGTTTCTGGTTGGAAATTAGACTGGAGAAGGGGCGGCAGGCTACTGGTGGACGAGGGGGTGGTGCTCCTGTCAGTGGAGGGCGAAGGCAGGCCCCACGGTGGCGGCTCCGTTCTGATTTGGGCGGATTCGGGTAGAAGAAAGAGGGAGGAGCGAAAGTGAGGTCGTGGACGAGAGGGGGGCTGCCAGAGGGGGTGCGATGGCCGGAGATAGGCCAGGGGTGCGACGCGACAATCGGTGGTGGCGGCGGCTGTGGAGCTCATGCGACTCTTTTTTTTCTTCGTTCAACTGAAATGAGTGAGGGAGGTGAGTGGGAGCATAAGGGGTTGACCAATTATTATAATTTATTTTATTTTATACCCAAAAAGTAACTTTTCTTCTGAACTCTAAATCGAACCCTCCGACTGTCATCCCTAGTTAATTACCCCCATTCCGAACATAATGGGATATGTTTCATAACCCAATTCGGCTGTTACGATCAGTTTGCGTTCGAATTGAAATATAAATCAATGTATATTGAATTTGAACGTACATTTCAATTTTTCGGATTCATATATATTCACGAATAGATTCTAATATTTTTGGTTTCGCTAAAATCCAGTTTATTTTGAATCATGTACGTTCATTTGAAATTTGAAATCGAATTTTCAAACTACCGCATCATTTTCAATTCCTTTTATAATTAAAATAAATTATTTATATTCTAACGTCGATCTATATAAATATATACGTTCTAATTCTATTCAAAATAAATTTCTCGTTGTTATTATTTAAAATAATTCATTTTAAATATCCAAAATTCACTAAAATTGTCAAAATAAAATTTTTAAATTAGTTCGAATTTCCGGGTTATTACATATATAATCTGTTATTGATTTTGTGTGTTGGATGATGATTGATCCTTTGATTTGGTATTCAAATACCATAAGTGATACTGGAATGTAGAAAGAATTTTTCAAAGTGCATATTGAAAAGGGAATATTTATAAAATCAAAGGATTTTATAAAAGGAAATATCTATAAAATCGAAGAATTTTATAAAAGAAATATTTATTTAGAAAATAAATAGAGTTATAAAAGGAATACTTATTTAGTAAATAAATAGAATCGTAAAGGAATATTTATTGGGAAAATAAGTAGAATTAGGCAAAGGAATTTCAAAGTGGATATTGAATTTTAGGATTTTATAAAATCAATGGATTTAATAAAAAGAATTATTTTTAAAACAAATAGAATTGAAAGGGAAATATTTGTAAAAACATTTACAAATAGAATTGAAAGGGAAAAATATTTGTAAAACGTTTACAATAGAATTGAAAAGGAATTTTTGGAAAATAAATAGGATAACTAGAAAAGTATATATTTGGGAAATAATTAGTGTATTATAAAAGGAAGTATTTTATAAAATGAATAGAATTTTGTAAAAGAGAATAAGTGGAAAAGATTTATTTAAAGTAGAATTAAGTGGAAATCTGTTTTTAACAGATAAATTGAGAAGATTAATTTATAAACGATGTTTATAAATTAAGAAAATATTTATCATTGGATAATTTGAATTTATAAATCTGAATTTATATAAAGAAGTAGAAATTGGTTTTAACACCGATAGGTTAATAGAATTTGAATTCAACATTTATAAAAGAGAATTTAAATGAGATTATAACTGTTAGAAGTTAAAAGGAGGATTTGTAGAAATAATTATACAAATAAAAGTATAAATAGAATTTGGAAATGGAATATTATTTTTAAATATGAAATTAAACTGAATTGATATATATATATATATATATAAGAAAAATTATTCACGTTCGATGTGAATAATGGATTAAAATATTTATTTTATAAATTAAAACATTTTAAAGGAAAAATTGGGATTTGAAAAAGAAATTCAAATGGGAATTTGAATAAGATAGGGATTAGAAATAATCGAATACTAGTTATTCGAATTAGAGTTAATCGATTAGAGTTAATCGAATTAGAGTTAATTGAATTAGAGTTAATCGAATTAGAGTTAATCGAATATTAGTTATTCGAATGAGAGTTAATCGAATACTGGTTATTGGAATAGAGTTATCGAACATAGTTTTCGAAGGAGAGATTTTCGAATATAGTTATTCGAAGGAGAGATTATCGAATATAGTTTGTTCGGAAGAGAGTTATCGAATATAGATTATTCGAGAGAGAATTTTACATTTAAATTCGACTATATCGAATGTAGGAAAGTACTTTTTATTTTCTGATTTTTAAATCAAGGTTTATTTATGTAATAAATTTGTTGTTTAATTATTTATCCAAATTAAATAAATAAAAGTTATATTTAAGTTATTATATATATATGGGAAGTATGGGATTATAACCCTATTATTATAATCAAACGAATTCTATAATGGAAGTGGATTCGTAAATAGAATCTGAGAGTTACGTAAGGAAGTTTGTTAAAGATTTAAAAAGTGAACTTTGTCTGTTTCGAGGTTAATAATGTTGTTCAGTTAAGGTTTGAGAGGTAGTTATACCCTAACTTGTTTGACTTCGTTTTTAACTAAGGAATGGTTAAGGTTCGATAGTGAAGGTTGGTTAAGTGAATTTAGTTAATGAGTGTATTGGTTTGAGTGGGCATATCGATGTCTTATTTAAACATCTGCTTAAATCCAATGAAGGAGTTTTGGGAATGTTTTCCAAATAAGAGTCAAAATGTTGTCTAATATAGGAAATAAGAAATGAGAGTAAATATCGAAATGTTTTCCAATGTTAATAAAGTATAGTTTCTAAATATAGAAGCTGTGTGATAAATGGGATTTAAGAAATATATAGAAAAACGAGAATAGGGAAATGGAATAAGTTAATGATATATTAATTAAAGGGGATCAGTATTGATTGATGATTTGCTCTGTAGGATTTCTATTTAGAAATATGACCGTTGTTTGTACACATGTTTTCCTTTGATAGTTAAATCACCGACTATCAAAGTTTTGACCATTTTCAATTGTCAATACGGAGAGACCGGGATCAGATTTATTATCTGAAAACCACTCTGTATGGGCACTAGCGTTGCGAATCAAATATGATGAAGATAATTGAAGGCGGAGTTTATGCAAGGGCTGTTCTGGCAATCCTAGGTAGAAATTGCCTAAGATGGATTTACAGAATAGTGCCTTCGGATTGTCCAGTCCCAGGACAACTTAAATGGACGAATGTCTGACAGAGTATATCTAAAGGATCACGTAAGTTGATCGCTTCAAACGTAACCACGTTTGGTGGCAGAGGAATTCATTTCTCTTAGCTTTATACCCATGGTATTTTTGTGGAAATCAATTTGTGATTTGGCGGGTATGACGATGTGGCATTCAAAGTAAATGGAGCTGTGATCTATCAAAAGATACGTTATGGCCTCAAGCCTCATCAACCGGGAAATGACATAAATCGGGCAGGTAGCATGGCTATATGGGTCGCCCCCCATTAGGGTGTATTATCACCATCTAGAGAATATTCATATTTTTACTTCTTTTGGTTTCTGTATCTCCCGGGAACGGTTATGTTGCTAGCAACCGTAGGTGACAATATATTCGATACACTCAAGAGAAATGAGTGTTCGGTCATGTGTGGGTCGGGTTGCAAGATGTTCTTGTTGAACCTAGTGTATTCCTCTCTAGAGGTACACTATCGGCAGGTGGTTCCATACCTTGTCATAGTCGGAATCCAATCTCCAATAAGCGCCTATGGTTTTGATTGTATACTATATATATGTGGAGCATGAGATGTAAGCGTTCCACTAGATTGTTAATTATTTGTGATTAGACATTATTATAATATCAGAAAAGTATTGATTTCGAAAAATGTTTTGGGTTATCGTAAGGTAAAAACCATGCGTGTTTATGTGTGGATCGGTCTTACGATTATCATTTCTTTGAAAAGGATTTTTGAAAAGTTAAACCGAATGGTTGGATTTTACTCACACCAGTCCCATGACTGACCCAGAGTTTATTTTGTTTTGTTTTCCCTAAACTCTTGGGTGCCCAAATTTGTACGAGCAGTCAAGTGGTCGGGTTTTACAGATACACTAGATGGAGCTTGGAGCTGGAGGCTTCAACTACATTTTATAGCTATTATTTATTTCCGCTGTGATGTAAGTGTTGTACTCTAATATACAAATACATATTTGCGTTTTCAATGTTATTTTGTATACTATATTTTATTCGTTCCGCTATGAGATTCGTGTTGCTCTGATGTTGTTGTGTTCTTCTTCTTCTTCTTATATTCTAATTTTCTATCTTACCTATTCTCACCCTTCAACTTCTTTCTGTTAACTATCCGGTATTTCCGGTGTCTGAATAGTCGACATTGGTATTTGTGTCGTTTCAAAGTCGAAAATTCCTGGGTCATTACACTTGAGTTATACAACTCCTGTTAAAATAATTTCTTCATACAACTTCAGGTTGTTGTTGAACTATTTCTTCCATTATATCATATATTACTTGCCAAATAAATACATAAATAATCATACTTATATCCATATTCTGAGAATGAACATATAACATTTAATTTACAATAACCAATGAATTTATGATAACAGTAACCGCAATTAACATTTATATGGCCTGGGATATAAGTATTGTCACAGTAAAATGATTTCATTACAGATATATGAATCAATTGAGAAATGGTACTTAAAGTAACACAATTTCATCTCAGGTTTAAGTTCAATATTACTCAATGATAAAATTAAAATGAATATCTTAATAATGAAATTTATTTCTCAATAATTAGATTTCCTAAAATAAATATCTCTTCTTGATATATATATATATAACCTTCATACAAATATAATAGCATCTTTAGGATGTAACAAATCTTACATCTATAATTGTAGTAAATGAGATATATTGCATAAAAGATTTCTATCTCAAATAACAAGTGCATTCAATAATTCATGGAAACTCAAAATTTTTGACTATAAAGGAACTACAATTTCTAAACTTTTATTTCAAATACTAAAAATTAAGTTTGTCCTATATACTTTCATTAATATTTCCATTCACTTTAGGAGCTAAATCAAAAATAACTTCAATAAATGAAAGCTTTTCTTTTTCTTATTCATTGCTTTTTCAAATCCTTTTTTATTACATGTCATTTACTATAAGCAAAAAAATTAAATGCAATTACATGCTTCGAGCTTTTATTTCAACTTTCTCATTTGCATATGAACTTCAGGTTCTTCATTTGCATATGAACTTCAGGTTCCTCATTTGCATATGAACTTCAGGTTCCTCATTTGCATATGAACTTCAGGTTCCTCATCTGCATATGAACTTCAGGTTCCTCATTTGAAAAAATTTGTTTACATCATGAGTTTTCAATTTCACTACCGGTGATAAATCAATATTGCTATTGAGTTTACATACTACATCATCATATTTTATACCCATAATACTATTGGGTGTACATAAAAAAAATCATACATATTTTATCCTTAGTCTATCCAAAAAAATTACATACGAAAAGTAACAGTGGATCGGAAAGGGTAAAACTAGATCTACCCCTCATAATCAATAATGTAAATAATGCATATACAATCGAATCTCCTCAAATTGGATTTGGAAAATTCAAAATTAGATCCGCAAAAAAATGGAAGAACACATCTACACATATTAGGATCAACAAAAATAATTAGATCTAAAAAGTTAGATCCATTAGAATATAATCTAGATCTACAAAAAATATACAGGTAAAGAGATATAGAAGTTTGAGTCAGATTTAAAAGAACAGAAGATCAGACAAATTCATAGATCCATTAATCAAATATTCTCAAACAAAAAATAATTATATAACAAATGTATAAATCCATGAATTGATAACTTTAAATAAAAATTACTTACATGATAGATCCATAGATATAGATCTAGAATATTTCAAATAATAGCTCTAATAGAATCTCGTGCTGATAACGTATTGTAAACAATATACAATTAAAAAGCCATTAGAGAAGGAGAAAGAAGATACTTTTATTCATTCCAAAATTAGTACACTATTTATATTACATGAGCTCCTTATATAAAGGCTTGGGAGCTTGGAGTAAAACTTATCCCACAATGTGGGACTAAACAGATTATGACAAAAGCATATTCACTCGTATATATTACAACGTAGCTTTATATATAACTTTAAAATAGGATCTAACAAGAAACCAATTTTACAAATTCAAACTATATTTTCACATATATTAACAAATCTTGGTACCTTTATCTTTTTCTTTACTCATAGATATCTTAGAAGTGCAAACTTTTGATTCATCCACAAACTTCCAATAATGTCCCTACATATCTTTAGCTTTGTATGTTATTTTAAAATAGGATCTAATAACTAAATAGTTTACGGATTCAGGCTTCATTTCTACACATATTAACAGATTTCAATATTATTTAAACATATGATCTAACAAATAGGCATTTGGTGCATTTTTTATAAACAAGAATTATATACCAAAATCGGAGAAAAACAACCTTTCTCCGATGGCTTACAGAAACACCACGTCAGTGCTAAACACGCAACTAAGCCTGTGTAATAACAAAAAACAACAAGCATAAACTAGCCAATAAGGCAATACAAACTACATCCAACATAAAAACAATGAAGATCATAATTGCTAGAACAAGTACACCACAAAACGGATGAAGACTGATCAACCCCCAAAGCAAACCCTAGGCCAAAGTTAAACATAACATGTAACACCTCACATCCCTTAACGTCACCCGTATGAGGATTTTGCTAAGAAATATGAAGCGTATAAGTATAAGATAACATAACAGAGACTAAAATTTACAAGACAACACATGAAAACATAACGGAAATTTTAAAACTTTATTTAAAGCAGAACACAAATGTTATTACATCATAAAATGTACTTCATCATAAACCCACAACTGTCTTATGAAAAAGCAACATAACCAGAGTACTAAATAAAATCTCTCTCATTATAAAATACAGAAACAAGTCAAACGTGGAACATTGCATGAACAAGCAGAGAATAAGACAAGCAGAAATCTCCAATAAGATAAGTTGGGCCAAAAGTCTATCAGCTACTAGGTCCTCCACCCTAAAAACCCCGGGGGGAAGGAAGAAAGAAGGAAGAAAGAAAACTAGTCAGACATAAAGCCCGGTGCTGTAATGACTAGCATGAGTGATAAAAGATGAAATCTGGACATGATAAAAGTTTAAAGCACAATAACAATAAATAAGACGGTATAAAGATAAGCAAGGATATAATCGATTGTCATCCCATTCGTATCATTCAATTTATGCATCGTTTACCAAAACTCAAAATTAGGATATAACCTAATTCTACCCATCGATCGGCTCTTAAACCACGGTTGTGATAACCTATACCAACTATGGGTCTCGGGTTTATCAGGTCCAACCCATCAGCTCTAAGGACATAGCGTTAATCACTGGCGTTGCAGCGTCTTATTTTCTCCAATCGACGCGATGCATGCTCACCGCCCCGCCAAAATACGCATGTACCCATCTCGTTTGAACTTCTTACTATATAGTACAGTGTAAGCATGCCCTCGCCTTCTCGTGAGACCACTATATAGTGTGATAAAAGGGATATTATTGTAAGGGATGAGAATCACGGATCTTAAGGCAAAACTAACACTAGAGGGTATAAATAGTGTTTTAAAGAGATTATGAAAAACTTAAACAATTAATGATTACACAAAATACTATATGAATCACGGTATGAATATCACAACAGAAAAAATCACAGATGAAGATATAAACAGAAATAAAATGCAGAAAAGGAAAGAACACACCGGATTTTATACTAGTTCGGATTACTCCTACGTTCAGTCCCATGCAATGCTGGATTAAGCAGAGTTTTATTAATATCAGAATCCAATTACAATCCCCTTGATTTCACGGGTACAAGTTTAACACCGATTCAACACCCTTGATTTCACGGTTACAAGATTAACACCGATTCAACAGCCTTGATTTCACAGCTACAAGGTTAATACCGCTCCCTTTCCTTGATTTACGAGCTACAAGGAGCACACCCTTTCCTGTAACAACCCGGAATTTGGGGCCAATTTAAAATTTTTATTTTAGAAATTTTAAGGGATTTTGAATATTTGAAATAAATTATTTTAAATAATAATGACTAGAAATTCATTTTAATCAAAGTTAATTCGAATATATTCAATTTAATTATAAAAGGAATTAGAAATAGCACAGTAGTTTGAAAAGTCAAATCTGAACTTTGACTGACTGTACAGGATGCAGAATAAATCGGATTTTGGTGAAACCAAAAATATTAGAATATATTTAAAAATATCTTTCCAACGAATCTAAAAAATCGAAATTTCATAGCGGGAATCAAAAGTTATGGCCAGTTGAAATTTCATAATAGCCGCTGTAGAATTTCTATATATTTTTAATATTAAAAGATAGCCATTTTGCAAACGACCTCGGTTTTCGACAAAACCACTTTTGTTGGATTCAGAATGTCAAATTATTGCTAAGTTTAATTTTTCATAATTTTTAGAATTAATTTGTGACTGTGGCAAAAGATTTCAGTTTGGTCAATTTCGGTCGATTTTAATCGACTTGAAAAAGGCAATTTTTCAGACAGTCTCAAAATTTGATGAAATTAATTTTGTTAGGACCGTATAGTCAAAACAACCAGAAATAGTTTTTCTGGATTTTTCTGAGTTCGTATGTGGCCCCGGTAAAGTTACAAAGTACGTTCGTATTTAATATTAAAGATTTATTTTAAAAATAAAAGAAACATGCTGTAAAGTTCAGAATTGGGCTTCGGCACTAGCGCCATTGCGTTCAGAAGGCATCAAAACAAATTGTTCGATAGTCATTGGGCTCCGTTTGGAGGTCGGACGGAAAAACCCTAATTTTGGATTTAGAAAAAAAAGGGAAAATACGCTCCAATACCCGTATAAATACGGGCCACTATACATCGTCTTCCATTTATAAATTTCACACCGCCTAACCCATAAACCCTCAAAACTTCAAGCTTCGATTCCTCCTTCGTTTCTCAACGAAATTCTTCGCCGTAGTACAACTTTTCGAAGAGATTTTCGTGCTTTACGCGTTCATACCAAAATCAGTACCCCCCGTTGCCCGTAGTCGCCGCACCAGACCCACGAACCCGCCGCCTTCATCAGCCCGCCGCCGTCACCACACGCCGCCGCACCCTCCCCCCTTCCTGTTGCACGTGCGCCACTCCAAGCCGGTCCACCTTCAACAAACCGCTCCTCCAACCATCGATGCAATCTTCTAAAAATCGGATCCAAAGTTTTGAACAAAACTGAATATTAAGGTATGAACATTTCAGATTTTGCGATGCTTTTATCTGTTACAGTAGCAGTTGTGAAAAGAAATAACTGCTAATTTGTTCGTACGAACTCCAAACTGAAAATTTTCAGATCCGTTTGAACCGTAGCATCGAATAGAACTTCTTAAATGCAATTGGACCAATCCTGAATACGTTTGAATTTTAGATCTATATCCAATCATTCTATTTTAAATAGTTAAATTAACTTAAATATTAATTTTCCTTTGTTATTTAAATAATTGAATGGTGAATGAAGTAGATCTGAAATGTGATAATATTCTGAATGATTGTTTGGTTTATCTTTGTGTATAATTCCGGATCTGCTAGTTAAAAATTTCAGATCTGTATGTAATGGAAAATTTGAATAATCATTTTGTTTAATTTTGTCGAATCATGTTTTGTTGATATTCTGTGAATCATGTATATATAAAAATACCACCTTGTTGTTATTTGACTTGACTAGACCTTTTTAGTTCAAATATAATATTGATATGATGGTTGTGGGATTGAAATATGATGATATAAAAGAAATTACATTTATATTTAATGTAATTAGGACATGAATTTTTCACCGCAATAAAGATATGAATTTGCATTGTAATTAAAAATATGAATTTACATTGTAAATAAAAAGATTAGATTTTTACATTGTAAATAAAAAGATTAGATTTTTACATGGAAATAAAAAAATTAGGTTTTTACAAAGACATGAAATTTATACCGCATAGAAAATTACATTTTTATATGTAATTAAAGAAGAAGATTTGCAGTGTAAAATAAAATTTCATTTTTTTATGTAATTAAAGAATAGAATTTACATTGTAAATTAAAAGAACATTTTTACATGTAACTAATGAAGAAGATTTGCAGTGTAAAATAAAATTTCATCTTTATATGTAATTAAAGAATAGAATTTGCATTGTAAATTAAAAGGACATTTTTATATGTAACTAAAGATTAAGAATTTACATGCAAAATAAAATTTCATTTTTATATGTAATGAAAGAGTAAGAATTTGTATAATAAATAAAATTACATTTTATATGTAATTAAAATATAAAAATTTACATTGCAAATTAAAAAGCAAGATTTGACATGTAATATAAATTACATTTTTAATGTAATTAAAAAGTAGGATTTTACGCTGCCAATTAAAAGACAAAATCTTACGGGTAATGTTAATTACATTTTTTCTTATGTAATTAAAAAGAAGAATTGGACATTGGAATAAAGTTACATCTTTATGAAATTTAAAAAGATAGAAAATTTAACATAAAATGTTAATTACATTTTTAATGTAATTAAAAGAGGATTGTGCATTGTAAATAAAAAGATAGAAAATTTAACATAGAATGTTAATTACATTTTTAATGTAATTAAATAAGGATTTTGCATTGTAAATTAAAAGATAGGAAATTTAACAGGGAATGCTAACTACATTTTTGATATAGTTAAAAAGGAGATTTCACATTGTGGTTAAAAAGGTAGGAATTTTACACTATCATATTAATTACAATTTACATTGTAATTAAAGGGAAGATTTTACATTGTGATAAAAGGATGGAATTCAACATTGAAATGGAATTTGCATTTTTAATGTAAATAAAAGATTAAAGAATGGAATTCAACATTGAAATGAATTTACATTTTTAATGTAAATAAAAGATTAAAGAATGAATTCAACATTGAAATGGGATTTACATTTTTAATGTAAATAAAAGATTAAAGAATGGAATTCAACACTGAAATGGAATTTACATTTTAATGTAAATAAAAGATTAAAGAATCGAATTCAACATTGTAATATAATTTACATTTCTATGTGAATATAAGAATTTAAGAATAAAGGGAGAAATTGGACTTTGAATTATAATTTACTTTTTTTTGTGTAAATAAAGGAATAAAAAAATGTATTTAAAATGTTGAAATATTTTCTTCATTTTTATATGACTTAAAATTGAATGGAGATCGTTAGTTGTTTAGCTCGGGGTTAATCGAACGACGTATTATGGTTGAACGGTTTATATTTATATACTAATATATATAAATATAATTAAATTTAAACGAATCGAGCGCGGTAGTTCGCGTTTTGGAATCGTACCTTTAAACGACTATATCAAAAGATCTGACCGTCGGATTTTCCCGAAGCAAAAATCGTTAGGACCGCTTTGGGAAGATCTTTCCAAAGATATAAACACGTTAAAATCCAACGGTTAGATTTTGAGAAATGTGTAAATCAAAATTGGTTGAAAACAGCGCCAGGGTCGCACCTTTGACCCGAAGCGTCGTTAAATAAAGATTTAATTATTTTAAATAATTAAGGTAAGAATTAATCGTTATAAAATAATATAACGACATGAAATGGGTTTTCTCAAATTATATATCCGAGAATTATTTGGAAAGTCCGAGTTAATCTCATTTCAAGTAATCAAACGACGTTAAAAATCGAAGTGCGAAGACGGCGAAAGAAGACCGTAAATCTTCCCTCGAATGGACAACGATCAAGACCCTGAATTGACTTGCTCCCAATTCAAGGGTCGAGGTAATTGCCCAAACGTACATGTTGATTTCATGGATATGTGGGTACCTCCTTTCCGTACTGGACATACGGGACAAGAGTATCTCTAGTTTCGTTCAGACCCAGAACGGGCATATAAGTGGAATGTGTGTCCGACATTGTACTCCGTTATATTGTATTTATTGATTTTTTACCGAATGTATGAATGTTTGGTGGCGGAGAATTTATTCTCTTGCTTAACACCCTTTTGTATATTTGGCAAAGGAATGATAGTGTGATATGGAGTGACAGTGTGGCATACCAAGATGCAATGATCAAGGTTTCTTGTTGAAAAGCAGAACCTTGTGGTGATGATCAAAGCACAGTTTGAATAAGCATAGCTTTTTGTATTATGTAGCTTCACGAGCCTCACAACCCGGTTGAGTCTAAAACGGAGCAAGGGAACGCAGGGAGAGCAGCACGTTTCTTTCTAGCTAGAAGTGATGTTTGGGTTTTACACGGCCCGACATTTCACTTATGTGGATGATAGAATGAGGCGCCTCGGATATTAGGTCCTATAGGACCGGGAAACGTGTGTTCAGGAATTGCCAATCCACAAAATCGTATGTGCGGACCGGCCCTGCAACTTTCCAAGGGTTCACTATGGGGGATCCTGGGACATTAGCTAGAGTGTCTCGAATCGGTAAGGAGATCGTTCCTAGCCTTGACTCATGATGGAAAACCAAATTCCCAATACGACCCTACGGACTTGATTGTATTACTGGTATGGAGGCATAGTATATGGTAGCTATGCTTCCTAAGATTGATACATTTACTTTGAAATGTTTGTATATACACTAATAATAATATCAAAATTCGTTTTTATCGTACCAAGCATGTTTAATCATCATAAGGTAAAACTCTATCCTCTGGTTTGCGTTGCATTGTGTGATGGGACTTGAGTCTTATGATGATTCCATTTTTCCAAAAGCATTGCGTTGTTTTTACGACTTACTCACTTATATGTTCGGTCACCTTAAATTATGCACGACAATCCATTGGAATAAACCCGTTCGCATTAGCGGCGTGGTCCTTGGATTTGCCTTATTACTATTAGTTAGAGTAGTTAAGAATTCTCACACCAGTCCCATGACTGACCTGTAGTTTGTTTTTACCTTTGCAAACTCGGGTGCCCTCTTTCCTACATCGGCAGCCAAGTAACAAGTTTCACTTTCTTTGGAGTTGCTGTTTTTGGAGCTTTCTTGGCGTTGCTTAGTTGAGGTGATGTGTAACAACCCGTATTTCTATAACATGTTAAAACAAGAAATCAAGGCAGAATTAATTTTTAAAACAAGAATCAAGGGAAACGGGTTGTGCCATTGCGTTCATCTCGAAATTTTACATGAAATGGAGTCCGAGTTTTCGAAAATCGGAGTCCATATGAAGGAGATATGACCCTCTGAAGTTTCAGGGATTTTCAGAATCAAAAACAGCTCGAAATTCGAATTCGAAATTCGAATCAGACGGGGCGGGAAAATTCCCGCCCAGGGACCAGGTCGACCTGGGGGTCGACCATAGTGTCGACCTCCCAGGGACCAGGTCGACCATAGTGTCGACTTGGGGGTCAACCTGCCTCCCGAACCACTTTTCTGAACTAGATGCATTCTGATGTATTTAGGCTCGTTTTCTGACCAGATTCGTCTGCCTAACCCTATATAAACAGCCCCCTAGCCTCATTTTCTCCACACCATTTCTTTCTGTCCTTATGTTGCTTCTAAGATAATCAAAATAATAAGATAAAAAGGAAGAAAAAGGACTGATCCTTCTCCATCAAGACTACGCTTAGGGATTTGCAAATTGGGGGATTTCAATTGGAACACAATCGATCAAATAGAGATTCAACAATCAAATTCTGCTTTCTAATTCTCGATCCACGCACAGTAAGTTCAAGTTACTTTTAGATAAAAGCTGTAAATTTAATATCCATGTTGTAAATTGGAATTGGATCTATGTATGGTAATTGATTCGTATCTATTCTTGTTCATCTTGGATCTTGACTTTCGTGAATATTGCTTTGGACCTATTCATGTTGTAAATCAAACTCTCTCGTGTCTATAACCTTAACGTGCCTATGACGTTGAAACTATTGTTAATGGACAAGGACTATGACTGAGAACATAAGACTGCCTATGACTAATATGACTATGCCAATGACTATGACGGTGAACATAAGACTGCCTATGACTAATAAGACTAAGCCTATGCCTATGATGGAGAACGAAAGACTGTTGCCTATGACTATGACAAGGACAATTGTGGCTAATCAACTATGACTCTTGACTATGAGAATTATTATCTATGATTATGAACATAAGGCCATTATCTATGACCATGACTTTGAAACTATTAATGTTAATTGCCTATGAATATTGCCTAGAACTACTTTGGATAATTAACCATGACTATTGTGATTAATCGCTTAGGATTCTTAATTACGAGATTTCTACCTATGACCATGACTATTGGGGTTAATTACCTGGGACTATTATAGTTGATTGAAACCCATGTTGTATACCGAATTTGCTGTTTGTTGGATCTCATACTAAGGGTGTGACTTGCTTAGCTTATTCGCTATTATGTACACCATAACCATTGGATCCATTATTCTTGTATTTGGCTTGCCTTTGCATGCCTATTCTTTTATGTCAGCGTTTACCATGACTATCACCTTATCTTGCTAGATTTGAAATCCTATATGCCAGTGATGTTGTGATCAACTATCTCAAGTTATGTCATGCTAGTCTTGTAACCCCTTTTATTGCTTTATGCTAGTCCCTTTTGCCTATCATAGTTTTGATGCTATTCCCCCTATTTCGAGATTTGGATTTATTTGTAGTATAGATCGATTCACATTCACGTGCGATGGGAATACGATTTGGGTAGAATAGGCAAAAACATGAATTGGTTATGAACATGAATTATGAACCTGATAAAAGGAAAAACTTGAAACATGAATGCTGTTATAACTTGAATATGGACCCGAACCTGACATCGACTTGATATGAAACTTGCCTTGAAAACTTGACACGAACTTGATATGAAACTTGAACATGGACATGACATTAGAATAAACATGAAAATGGCCAACTCGAGGTTGGGTTGAGTTTGCAGTGTAAATTTGCCCGGAACCGCCCGGCAAATCCAGTTACTGCAAACAATAGGATCCAATGTGGGTAGTTGGTCATATCGCACTTGAAACCCAAGGTCAGACTGAGTTGTGGTGTAAATCTGCCCGGAACCGCCCGGCATATCCAGTAACCACAACAACAGGTCTGATGTGAGAGGTTGGGGTGCACTAATGAATTAATGCCACATGATAGGGTTAAGTCATGTACCGCTTGAATATACTTAACCTATTTGACTCGACGACATGATAGGGTTAAGTCATGTACCGCTTGAATATACTTAACCTATTTGACTCGATGACTTGATAGGGTTAAGTCCTGAACCGCTTGAATATACTTAACCAATTTGACACGATGACTTGATAGTGTTAAGTCCTGAACCGGTTGAATATACTTAACCTATTTGACACGATGACTTGATAGGGTTAAGTCCTGAACCGCTTGAATATACTTAACCAGTTTAACACGATGATTTGATAGGGTTAAGTCATGAACCACTTGAATATACTTAACCAATTGAACACAATGATTTGGTAGGGTTAAGCCATGAACCGCTTGAATATACTTAACCAACTTGACACATGATTCGTAGGGCTAAGTCATGAACTTAAACGACAACACTTAGCCAATCTGACATGACACGTAGACGGGTTAAGTCACGAACTTGAATGACAACACTTAACCAACTTGACATGTTAGACCGATGGGGTTAAGTCTCGAATTTAAATGACAACACTTAACCTACTAGACGGAAACCTTAGTTACGCGGTCCGTTTCAGCAGTAACCCACTAGATGTATCATGGTACCCTGGAACTAGGCAGGGTGGGGCACGATTACTGGGCTGATTGTAAGCGACCAGAACGACGGCTGTGTGGGTGCGCCAGTGTAGGTTCTAACGGAGTGCAGGCGTGCACACACTCCGGAGCTGAAAAAGCAGGCATTGGGCATCAGTAGGTTTATCTGTGCGTGCTTGATTCGTGTCGATGGTTGGCACCATAGGGCTTGATACACCCTATGGTGGACCTAACACAGGTGACTACATTTAGTGATTGGGCCGTATGACATAGACACATGAACGAGCTAGGACTTGTAGGGAGCCGATCGATTAATAGATCGTTACGTGGAATTCGTTAGGTAGCGTAATCCCTAGTGGTCCTAAGTCGCGTAAACCCTAATCGAATCTAGAAAATGTTCAATAGGTAGCATAATCCCTAGTGGTCCTAGGTGGCATAAATCCTAGTTGAACACGCGATAGATCATGATAAGGAAACCTAGCCAGAACAAGGGTGGCGGTCCCAACGATTTCAAGAATGGTGGCGCTACGTTGAAGTAGTACAGAAATACGTGATGAAACCCGTACGATATACGGCAAGGGACTGTACATATACATGGAAAGGATGATACGGGTTGGGATACTAGTACAGTTGGTGCAGAGAATTTAGGAAATCAGAGCAAATAGATACCATTTTAATGGTGAAGCAGAGAAATCTTGCGATGCTTGATAGAAATCACGCGAAACTATACTTAGTTCATCCTGAATGGGAACCTTGCAATGTTATCCTATGATGTTATTCTTAGTTATCGTGCCTGTAGCTTATCTTTTCATGATGCTTATGTTTACTTTTAGTTTATTCATGCCATATTATCTTTACCTGTTTTTATGCTGAAAGTCACTAGGACTTACTCAGTCTTTATGACTGACCCAGTTTGTTTCGCCTCTTTTTCTTCCGTTCCCCCCCTAGGTTCACAGGGTGGGAACACAGCTTAGTTCGTATCTTACCAAGCTCCAAGGTTATTTCATGAAGGCTTGGATTGCTCTTGGCTATGGCTTGCTTTGCTGCTTTATTGGGGAATGATTTATAATTATGGTTTTATGCTTCTTTACTATTGCAAGACAGATTTCGATGTAATGGATTTAATAGCATTTTGATGTAAAAGGCTTTAGACCTTTCTTGATTTTAAAGCAATGAAATTTGGTTCTTCTTCCGCTGTTTTATATGTTCTGTCTTGTAATATTTCTGTGTATGTTTACCTAGATAATGCTCCACCAAAGCTAGTGCATTCCCTTTGTGAGTGACCCTAGCGGAGGTGGGGTGTTACATTTGGTATCAGAGCAGAAGGTTACCAGACTGGGCAAAAGTTTTTAAAACCTTTTGAAATTATTTTCAAAACCGTTCACAAAGAAGCATTTTTCAAGAAAAATCTTGTTTTATTTAAAAGGCTATTCCCCAAAGCCATATGCACTATCTTTTAATTCTCTCCTTGAGTCTCTTCTCTCTTTCTTTTTCACCATAGTTTTTCGGGCGTACGACACATGTCGGAGGACCAAGGAGTGCCCAACCTTCATCTGTAGCCGCAGAAGTTTTACTTGCGACTGATCTTATCTCAAGCTTTGTAGGGTTTCCGTGCGATGGAAATAGCTTTCGATAAACTTTACAAGGATAGTAAGAACGAGGATAAAAAAACACAAGTCTAAGGATGAGAAACTTGTTGATAAGGCGTAATCCACGAAGGAGGAAAAGGTGAAAGGGAAGAGGTCAAAGTAAAAGAATAATAAAACCCATGACAAGAAAGGACATCGTTGGTATGGTAAAAAGGGACATGTAGTTAAGTATCATAGGACAAGGACAAGGGCAAAGAACAAGATCGTCGAGAGGGCAATTGTATGCTCTCACTACTAGCATACCTAAGAGAGGCAGTAATGTTTCTGTTGAAGTTTTAGTTTCATCCCGTTAGAACATTGTTTTTGTTCATCGCATCCTTTTAATTCCGCTTCGATAGTTGAGTCTCTGCACCTTAGTACTAGCGAAGTAAAGGATCCCATTTTTGTGTCTCAAATCCTGTTGGGTAATCGGCTCATTTATTCATGACTTGTTTGGATTTGAGAATGTCTATGCTAAGTGTATATTCATGGCTTGTTTGTACTAGTTCCATGGTAGTTAGACTCTTGACTTGCCTTGGTAATGCCCTCGAAGTCTAGCGTAACCCTTAGGGTTCTGCCATGCTTAGTTACCTAGAATCTCTTGATACATCTATTGATCCCGAGTAGTGTTCGCCACTAAGGTGGATGGTTCATTTCGCTTATGCATGAGTTATAGGAAATCACCTTAGTAAGTACATTTGGCAACATGGTTGACATCTGTTTATTTGCAAGAGATAATCCTTCTGCGTGGAATACCCTATAAACGAGATCCAAGATTCACTAGTGAATTTTGGAGAGCTTGCACGAAACCATGAGTACGCAGTTATGTTTGAATCGGGTAAACTAGAAAGAGAATAAGTAAAAGTGGAATGAGAGGCAACAATGGAATGAGTTCCAACTCATATTTTGGAAACAAGAAGATACGAAATTGTGAAGTTAAAGACGGTGAAAGCACAATGGAATTAAGCTCAAGGAAATGCGACTCGGAAGATTGAAGACTAGGTACACGTATCATATCTCTTTTTAAGAGTATATCCTTGATCCCTCTTTTCCTGTAGAGCTTATTTGCATGCTATCAAGTATATCCTCTCAGTCCTATTCTCAATCCCACTTCTGTTGCAAACCCCATAGGGAGCATGACTCGTCTGTTAGTAACACATTTTGGGGCTTGAGGGTGTCCGTTGGGTTGAATAAACTCTTTGGGTTTTATAGGATATGGGCTGGTGCTTAGGGACTTCTTCTCCTATTCAGTATATATGTGACGTAGATTTCCAGCTTTGACATTGCCTAATGAGCACAAAGTTTTTTTACTTGCTTCTATCATTCGGCTATATCTTTAGGTAGGGACAATTGGATGAAACATGTGTTTGAGACATGTTATGATTGATGGTTGCAAGTGGTTGCAAGTGGTCACAAGTGGTTGCTCGTGGTTGCATAACACACATTAGGCACTAGATCGGCTCAGACACATTTTCATATTGCATATGCATGAGTGTTTATACTTGTTTATGGATGAAATTGAATGTGTTATCATGTGAATGTTGCATATGGATGGATGTTTGTGCGCACATATAGTGTTTATGTGACTAGGGCTATTTGCATACATGATGGGGCACTAAACATATTTTGCATTAAGAAGATCAATCAGGCCTGATCATTTGCATTAGATAAGGAACATATACACACACTTTCTGCATATATTCATACAACATTAGAAATCTCTTAAGGGCAATGGATGCCTGTGATTGATGATTGAGTAGATGGATGATTGGATGGTAGGACACATTCTTCTTAACTTGAAGATTTCGGGGACGAAATCCTTTAAGGAGGGGAGAATGTAACAACCCGTATTTTTATAACATGTTAAAACAAGAAATCAAGGTAGAATTAATTTTTAAAACAAGAATCAAGGGAAACGGGTTGCGCCATTGCGTTCGTCTCGAAATTTTACATGAAATAGAGTCCGAATTTTTCGAAAATCGGAGTCCGTATGAGGGAGATATGACCCTCCGAAGTTTTAGGGATTTTCAGAATCAAAAACAGCTCGAAATTCGAATTCAAACCCCAGATCAGACGGGGCGGGAAAATTCCCGCCCAGGGACCAGGTCGACCTGGGGGTCGACCATAGTGTCGACCTACCAGGGACCAGGTCGACCATAGTGTCGACCTGGGGGTCGACCTGCCTCCCGAACCACTTTTCTGAACTAGATGCATTCTGATGTATTTAGGCTCGTTTTCTGACCAGATTCGTCTGCCTAACCCTATATAAACAGCCCCTAGCCTCATTTTCTCCACACCATTTCTTTCTGTCCTTATGCTGCTTCTAAGATAATCAAAATAATAAGATAAAAAGGAAGAAAAAGGACCGCTCCTTCTCCATCAAGACTATGCTTAGGGATTTGCAAATTGGCGGATTTCAATTGAAACACAATCGATCAAATAGAGATTCAACAATCAAATTCTGCTTTCTAATTCTCGATCCACGCACAGTAAGTTCAAGTTACTTTTAGATAAAAGCTGTAAATTTAATATCCATGTTGTAAATTGGAATTGGATCTATGTATGGTAATTGATTCGTATCTATTCTTGTTCATCTTGGATCTTGACTTTCGTGAATATTGCTTTGGACCTATTCATGTTGTAAATCAAACTCTCTCGTGTCTATAACCTTAACGTGCCTATGACGTTAAAACTATTGTTAATGGACAAGGACTATGACCGAGAACATAAGATTGCCTATGACTAATATGACTATGCCAATGACTATGACGGTGAACATAAGACTGCCTATGACTAATAAGACTAAGCCTATGCCTATGACGGAGAACGAAAGACTGTTGCCTATGACTATGACAAGGACAATTGTGGCTAATCAACTATGACTCTTGACTATGAGAATTATTATATATGATTATGAACATAAGGCCATTATCTATGACCATGACTTTGAAACTATTACTGTTAATTGCCTATGACTATTGCCTAGAACTACTTTGGATAATTAACCATGACTATTGTGATTAATCGCTTAGGATTCTTAATTACGAAATTTCTACCTATGACCATGACTATTGGGGTTAATTACCTGTGACTATTATAGTTGATTGAAACCCATGTTGTATACCGAATTTGCAGTTTGTTGGATCTCATACTAAGGGTGTGACTTGCTTAGCTTATTCGCTATTATGTACACTGTAATGACCCGAAATTCTGGTCCAATTTGAGCTGACCAAAAACACAAGTCCAACCCCAAATTAAACTGAAAATCAGGAAATTAATAGAAAGAAAACAGACGGTGAGAATAGATAAGATAGAAACTTAGAATAGAAGAAGAAAAAGAGCACAATATCAGAGTAACACGAATCTCACAACGGAACGAATAAATATATATTTCATAACATAACTTTGAAATACAAATCTGTACTTGAATATACATATCATTATCAAAGTACAACACTTACAACACAGCGAAAATAACTATAGCTATATGATCCTGAAGCCTCCTGCTCCTAGCTCTTCCAGTATATCTGTAAATCCCGACTACTTGACTGCCCGTACTAATTTAGGCACCCAAGAGTTTAGGGAAACAAACAAATAAACTCCAGGTCAGTCATGGGACTGGTGTGAGTAAAACAGTTTAAAACAGTTCAAGCAGGTAATCGATATCTCATAAGACCACGCCGTATAACGGAATGGGTTTTTCCCTTATGAGAATCCAAATATCTTTATATCAAAAACCTTTTGATATTATAATAATGTCTATCAACACAATATAATAATCTTCTAGTAGAAACGCTTTCATCTCACGTTCTGCATATATAATATACAATCAAAACCGCAAGCACGTATTGGGTAATGGATTTCCAACTATGACAAGGTATGGAACCACCTTCCGCTAGTGTACCTCTAGAAAGGAATACACTGGGTTCAACAAGAACATCTTGCAACCCGGCCACACATGACCAACCACTCATTTTGCTTGAGTGTATCAAATGTATATCACCAACAGTTGGGATCAGCAACCGTTTCCCGAATGGGACAGCATCAACAATAGATTTTTAGAAGTAAATGAAACTCTAGATCAAGTGATTTTACACCCTACTTCGGTGCGACCAACTTAGCCATGCTGCCTGCCCGATTTCTGTCATTTACCGGATGTGAGGCTAGAAGCTACGCTTTATCATCACACCAGATTCACTTTGAATGCCACATCGTCAAATCCATCAAATCACCGATTGACGTCCTCAACCATACATTATGTGTTAGCTAAAAGAAGTTTCCTTCTCCGCTTCCTCTCTTGGTACGGTTAGAGAAATCAATATACGTGATCGTCTGGAAATACTCTGTCAGACATCCGTCCATACAAGTCATCCAGGAACAGGATGAAACGAAGGCACTATTCTATAAACAGGATAGCCCTTGCATAACTCCGTCTTCAATTTCCTTTGGCATATATGATTCACAACGCTTATGCCAATACAGAGTGGTTCTTTGGATACTAATCCAACCGGTCTCTCCATATTAACAACGTTAAAATGGTCAAAACTTCGTTAGTCTGTGATTTAACTATCGAAGAAAAACAGGTGTGCAAACAACGATATTATTTCCAAATGGAAATTTATATCGATCAAACATCATTCAACATTTATCTCTTAATTTCATTAATTTACTTATCTCCTGTTTCCCTATATTCAATATTTCTTATTTTCTAAATTTGGAAAATATACGTTATTAACAATGGAAAACATTTCCATTTCTTGTTTTCTTTGTTAGAAAACATTTCTGGTTTCTTATTTGGAAAACATTTCCAAAGCTTCTTCATTGGACTTAGACAGATGTTTAAACAAACCATCGCGATGCCAACTCAAACCATTTCCTTTAATTACTAAATTCACTTAACCATCCTTTACTACCGAACCATAACCATCCTTAGTTAAAAATGAAGTCAATCAAGTTGGGGTAATACTACCTCTCAGACCTTAACTGAACAACGTTTCTAACCTTGAAATAGACAAAGTTCACCCTTCTAATTCTTTAAAAAACTTCCTTACGTAACTCTCTTTCAAATCTTTTCTATTCGATAATTCTTTCCTTCGATAAGGTATATTCGATAACTCTATTCAATTTATTCTATTTACTTAACTCTTTTGATTTAACTCTAACTCTATTCACTTAACTCCTATCGAATAAACTATATTCGATAACTCTTTTAATACTATTTGAATAAACTATATATTCGATTAACTCCTTTATTCTATTCGAATAAACTATATTCGATTAACTCCTTTTACTCTATTTGAATAAACTATATTCGATTAACTCCTTTATTCTGTTCGAATAAACTATATTCGATTAACTCCTTTTACTCTATTCGAATAAACTATATTCGATAACTCATTTGCTTTAACTCTAATCGATTAAACTAACATCGATTAACTCCCTTTAACTCGATTAAACTAACATCGTTTAACTCCCTTTAACTCGATTAAACTAACATCGTTTAACTCCTTTTACTATTCGAATCACTAATATTCGATTTAACCTTATTCGAATAACTAAATTCGATAACTCCTTTTTGAATAAACTATTCATTTATAAAGATTTACTTTTAGTAACAGTTCTTCACTTTACGAATGATTTCCCTTTTATAAAACTCTATTTGTTTTAAAAACATTTTCCCTTTTATTTACTTTCGAAATATTTCCCTTTATAAAATCTATTGATTTTATAAAATCCCTTTTATTTCAATATACATTGAAATAATTCTTTTTACATCCCAGGGTCTTTTATGATATTTAAAATATCGAATAACAATGATCAACATCATTCTAACACACATAATCCATAACAGATATACATCACATCATATATCACAATATATGAAAACAGTAAATAAATGTTGAGGAATCCAGTCGGATTCCTCCAACCTGTCTCCCTGCATCACAGATGTTAAACAATATAGATAACATCACTTTCAGTTCCATATGTTATATTCTGTTAAACAGAATCAATATAGAAATTCAACTAACTGTCTAGCAGTTCAATCAAACAGTCAGTACACAATCAATCAATCAATATTTAACAGTTCTAAAAATACAACATGAAATTATAAACGATTCAGAGTTAGTGAGATTTACTCACATTTGCAGTTCATCTTTAAAGAACGATAAACTGTTATTTGATTTGAATCAAACAATTTATTTCGCCATAAATTCATGCGAGCCCCAATCCACTTCCAGTCAGTTCCAGCATGTAGCCACCGTCCATACAATCCCAACGGATCTTGTTTCGCTGATTTTCGATCACGTATGATGAAGATATTAACATTACAAATTAATATACTATTTAAACTAACATTAAACTTGATAATATTTTTAAGGCGGGCTTCACCTTAACTTATGGCCCATCCCCTTCACTTGAAACCCAATACGCGATACCTTTCTTCCACTCTGAACACAACCGATGCCTGCTTCATCCCTTTCCAACCATCATCGATTTCTTTCTCCCCCAAATTTCCGTTCTCTACTCCACGGCAACTTCCAAACTCCTCACCGTTGAACTCCTCGTTTCAGTCTCCATCATCTCCTCACCAAAGGATTAAACTCGATCTCCCCTCATTCATCTCAACGTCGAGTCTTTCCTGAAGCTATACAGGAACCGCACGACAAGAAAATACACCGGACTTCACCAAAACTTTCGAGCATGACCCAATTTCAACCCCAAACCCGAATCCATCATCAGCTCGAGCCAAAACACGCTGTATTTCGATCAAACTCTAACCCTAGCCGACGATGGAAAAACATAGGACCCCAAAACCACCGTCGAACTCGATGCAGTGTATACAAAATTGAAGCTCATTCGAATACGAGCTTAAATATACCTCTATTATAATTTATAGAAGTTTGTTTGATTTTCTCTTGATTTTTGAAGGAAGGGTTTTTACTGTTGAAGAAAACAAAAGAGAGCGGCGACAATTTCTTTTTGACCAGAGAGAATAAGAAAATTTAGGGTTAGAAGGAAAGGTAGGGTATTTATAGAAGCCATAAATATCTAGATATTTTATAGAAGGAATATTCCCGGTATATTCTCCATCGTTAATTCGTCTTCTAAAAATCCGTGTGCTCACACACTTTACCTAAAATTCACGAAAATGGACATGCAACTACAGTTCGACATTACGGTCCCAACGAAACTGGTTTCGTCGAATTTCGACTTCGTATGCTCACACAGCGTATTTTTAACCATCAAAACACTGACTGTTTTTCACTCTAAAAATCCGTATGGCCACGTACTGACCCTAAAAATCACGGAACTTGGAATCTAGCAACTGTTTGACATTGCGGATCCAACAAAATTAGTTTTGTCGAATTCCGACTTCGTTTGCAAAAGTGGCTATTTTTAAAGCTCTGGATGACCCATTTAAATATATAATTATATTTAAATATTATTAAATAAAATATTAATAAATTAATATTATCGTATATATATTCACAACAGAATATCATACAGCTCCACTGGGATTTATAACTCGATCCTTCACATCCCGATTAAATCGATATTCAATTTAAAATGAAATTTCCTTTTTAAAATATAAATAATTCCTTTATAAATTATAAAGGAATTCCACAGCGACTTTTCTGAAATTTGATTTGGACGTGAATCGAAATCTACACGATGAAATCCCGATTTTTCTCTTCCACTAGAAAGATATACTCTACCAGCTCCACACGTTTCTTGTTTCACAGAAATCCGGCTTAAAACGAATCCTGTACATTCAGTTAAAGTTCAAATCGCCAAATCGCGAACTGCAGCGCCATTTCAAGCTCGTTTATAATTATATTATAAACTATACGTTCAACTGTCGACGATTGAATATATTCGTTATTCAAATTCAATTCCAAGCTGAATTAAATATCACAAATGATGCAGTTCACAACATATCGCCATTTCAGCCAATTCTGATTATTTCAGAATTAAATATATTATTTAATTTTTTATTTTAATTAAATATTCATCATTATTTAATTCCACGACCATTAAATTCTCTAAACCACCATTTCAATAATTAAATAAATTAATTATAATACCTCTGCCAATGCGGGTCATTACATACACCAAAACCATTGGATCCATTATTCTTGTATTTGGCTTGCCTTTGCATGCCTATTCTTTTATGTCAGCGTTTACCATGACTATCACCTTATCTTGCTAGATTTGAAATCCTATATGCCAGTGATGTTGTGATCAACTATCTCAAGTTATGCCATGCTAGTCTTGTAACCCCTTTTATTGCTTTATGCTAGTCCCTTTTGCCTATCATAGTTTTGATGCTATTCCCCCGATTTCGAGATTTGGATTTATTTGTAGTATAGATCGATTCACGTTCACGTGCGATGGGAATACAATTTGGGTAGAATAGGCAAAAACATGAATTGGTTATGAACATGAATTATGAACCTGATAAAAGGCAAAACTTGAAACATGAACGCTATTATAACTTGAATATGGACCTGAACCTGACATCGACTTGATATGAAACTTGCCTTGAAAACTTGACACGAACTTGATATGAAACTTGAACATGGACATGACATTAGAATAAACATGAAAATGGCCAACTCGAGGTTGGGTTGAGTTTGCAGTGTAAATCTGCCCGGAACCGCCCGGCAAATCCAGTTACTGCAAACAATAGGATCCAATGTGGGTAGTTGGTCATATCGCACTTGAAACCCGAGGTCAAACTGAGTTGTGGTGAAAATCTGCCCAGAACCGCCCGTCATATCCAGTAACCACAACAACAGGTCTGATGTGAGAGGTTGGGGTGCACTAATGAATTAATGCCACATGACAGGATTAAGTCATGTACTGCTTGAATATACTTAACCTATTTGACTCGACGACATGATAGGGTTAAGTCATGTACCGCTTGAATATACTTAACCTATTTGACTCGATGACTTGATAGGGTTAAGTCCTGAACCGCTTGAATATACTTAACCAATTTGACACGATGACTTGATAGGGTTAAGTCCTGAACCGCTTGAATATACTTAACTGATTTGACACGAAGACTTGATAGGGTTAAGTCCTGAACCGCTTGAATATACTTAACCAGTTTAACACGATGATTTGATAGGGTTAAGTCATGAACCGCTTGAATATACTTAACCAATTGAACACAATGATTTGGTAGGGTTAAGCCATGAACCGCTTGAATATACTTAACCAACTTGACACATGATTCGTAGGGCTAAGTCATGAACTTAAACGACAACACTTAGCCAATTTGACATGACACATAGACGGGTTAAGTCACGAACTTGAATGAAAACACTTAACCAACTTGACATGCTAGACCGATGGGGTTAAGTCTCGAATTTAAATGACAACACTTGACCTACGAGACGGAAACCCTAGTTACGCGGTCCGTTTCAGCAGTAACCCACTAGATGTATCATGGTACCCTGGAACTAGGCAGGGTGGGGCACGATTACTGGGCTGATTGTAAGCGACCAGAACGACGGCTGTGTGGGTGCGCCAGTGTAGGTTCTAACGGAGTGCGGGCGTGCACACACTCCGGAGCAGAAAAAGCAGGCATTGGGCATCAGTAGGTTTATCTGTGCATGCTTGATTCGTGTCGATGGTTGGCACCATAGGGCTTGATACACCCTATGGTGGACCTAGAATAGGTGACTACGTTTCGTGATTGGGCCGTATGACACAGACACATGAACGAGCTAGGACTTGTAGGGAGCTGATCGATTAATAGATCGTTACGTGGAATTCGTTAGGTAGCGTAATCCCTAGTGGTCCTATGTGGCGTAAACCCTAATCGAATCTAGAAAACGTTCAATAGGTAGCATAATCCCTAGTGGTCCTAGGTGGCATAAATCCTAGTTGAACACGCGATAGCTCATGATAAGGAAACCTAGCCAGAACAAGGGTGGCAGTCCCAATGATTTCAAGAATGGTGGCGCTACGTTGAAGTAGTACAGAAATACGTGATGAAACCCGTATGGTATACGGCAAGGGACTGTACATATACATGGAAAGGATGATACGGGTTGGGATACTAGTACAGTTGGTGCAGAGAATTTAGGAAATCAGAGCAAATAGATATCATTTTAATGGTGAAGCAAAGAAATCTTGCGATGCTTGATAGAAATCTCGCGAAACTATACTTAGTTCATCCTGAATGGGAACCTTGCAATGTTATCCTATGATGTTATACTTAGTTATCGTGCCTGTAGCTTATCTTGTCATGATGCTTATGTTTACTTTCAGTTTATTCATGCCATATTATCTTTACCTGTTTTTATGCTGAAAGTCACTAGGACTTACTCAGTCTTTATGACTGACCCAGTTTGTTTCGCCTCTTTTTCTTCCGTTCCCCCCCGGTTCACAGGGTGGGAACACAGCTTAGTTCGGATCTTACCGAGCTCCAAGGTTATTTCATGAAGGCTTGGATTGCTCTTGGCTATGGCTTGCTTTGCTGCTTTATTGGGGAATGATTTATAATTATGGTTTTATGCTTCTTTACTATTGCAAGACAGATTTCGATGTAATGGATTTAATAGCATTTTGATGTAAAAGGCTTTGGACCTTTCTAGATTATAAAGCAATGAAATTTGGTTCTTCTTCCACTGTTTTATATATTCTGTCTTGTAATATTTCTGTGTATGTTTACCTAGATAATACTCCACCAAAGCTAGTGCATTCCCTTTGTGAGTGACCTTAGCAGAGGTGGGGTGTAACATGATGATTTGGAGCTATGAAGACTATCTATCATTTACCTTTCGTTGCATTTTATCTTTAGACTTTGAGACATCCAAACTTATTTTATTTCCAGTTATTCTATTTTGAAGTTGAAACTTATTTCCTTTTGCTGAAACTTGATGTAATAATTTAGGACTTTGTGACTGTGGGATTCTGTGGTTGATGACATTCATATTTCCGCTGCTATGATGTTGTTATTCTATAGTTTTCCTATGCTATGTTGTACCTGTGATCTGTGTTGTTGTATTTGTGTTGTATTCCAAAATGATTATTCCTTACTTTCATTCCGTGGAAGTTTGGGGTCATCATAGTTGGTATCAGAGCTTTGGTTAAATATAGCTTTGGAATATAACATATTTATAATAATTCGTTTACATAGAATCACAATATTCTATGGCGAACATTTCATGAGAATACATAATAGTCAGTCATTTTATCGCCATCCTTTTATCCATCCTTTTATCTTTATCATTTCTTAAAATCACCATTACAGTTGTTCTGACTCTTTCCTGGATCATACATAACTAACTAAAAATGAGCACTGCTGCCGCTAGAGCCGATAGAGCTAGAGCAAGGAGGCAAAATGGTTCTAAAACTGAGGAGGCCACAGTTCAACAGCCACACCACCACCACCGCAGCCCTTTGACTTGGATAAGGTAGCGAAGAAGTTCAAGAATTTAGGCGGAGTTCCATTCACTGGTACGGAGACCGTGACATAGGCTTAGGCATGGCTTAAGAATTATAAGAAGATATTTAGAGGGATAGGGCTAGAGGATCAAAGGAAGAGATTTACGGCTTCATGGATGCTCCAAGGCGAAGCACAGAATTGGTGGGAATTGGTCAATATAGGAGGTGATGAAGAAAATATGACTTGGACCAAGTTTAAAGAGTTGTTCAATGAAAAACACGTTCCAAGGCAAGAAGTGGAAAGGCTGCATGACGAGTTCGCCAACTTGAAGCAAGGCGACAAAACTATCTCTGAGTATGTGAGAAGATTTGAAGACCTCTCTCGCTATGCCCCAGAATTGATTCAAAATGATTTTCAAAAGAACAAGAGGCTCATTAATGGACTTGCTAGGAAGTACACCGACAGGGTTACTGCTCACATTGACCTTTCTTTCAATAAGCTGATTGAGTTTGCTTGTCGCTATGAGGAGAACGACAAAAGGGTTTCACAACAAGATAGAGAAATAAGCTTGGCCAACAACAATAATAAAAGGAAGCAAGCCGAAAAGAAGAATGAAGGAAGTGGTTCTGGAGCTGCTAAAACCCATGATAAGACAAAGGTACAATGCTACACCTGCCAGAAGTTTGGACACTACAGCAAGGACTACAGAAATCCAAAGAAGGCCAGAAGTGATGACACTAAAGAATGCTATAACTGCCACAAAAAGGGACATATCAAGCCTAATTGTCCACTATTGAGAGGAGCTCAGATTGCACATGTGTACGAGGGGGCAAGTGCACCATCTTCTTCCGCACCTACTTCTTCTGAAGGAGTAGGTAAACCTGATGTTTTAGGTGGTACTATTTCTGTTAAAAACATTCTTGTTACTGCTTTGTTTGATACGGGTGCCTCAAGGAGCTTTATTTCTAGCAAGACGGTCAAGAAATTGGAATTAAAACAAAGAAGCCTTAAAGAGCCAATTAATGTTCATAATCCTGTAGGAGGTTCTATCGTCCTTGATTTATACTGTAGGATGCCTATTTACTATTCTTAATTTCAGTTTCCTTTTGACTTGACTATCATGATTTTTTCCAAGTTTGATATCATCCTTGGTCTTGATTGGCTAACAAAATATGACGCTGAAGTGCTATGCTCAGAAAGAGTAGTGAAGGCGAAAAGAGGATTCAGAAATACTATTGCTATACCTTGCCATGGTTCAAAATCTGATAGAAAGGCATTTTGGTCTTCTCTTGAGATCACTCCCATTCCTTTAGAAAATATTCCTGTGGTCAAAAATTACGCGGGTGTATTTGAAAAAGTAGACAATTTACCCCCGCAAAGGGAAATCGATTTCAGAATTGATCTTGTTCCAAATGCAAAGCCTGTAGTCCATGCTATCCGAAGGATGATCCCTAAAGAAAAAGAAGAGTTGAAAACCCAAACTAAGCAGCTCTTATGGAAGGGACTCATCCGGTCTAGTTTTTCCAATTGGGGTGCAGCTGTGGTGTTTGTTCCCAAGTCTGACGGTACTCTAAGGCTCTGTGTGGATTACCGCGACCTTAATAAGCAAACATTGAAGAACAAACACCCCTTGCCTCGCATAGATGATTTAATGGACCAATTAAATGGAGCCAAGGTGTTTTCTAAGATGGACCTAGCCACAGGTTTCCATCAACTTCGCATAGCTGAAGAATGCATACCTTTGATAGCCTTCAGAGGTCCTGACATATTCTACGAATGGCTGGTAATGCCGTTCGGCCTATGCAATGCTCCAGCCTACTTTGTTGACTTGATGAATAGAGTCTTCTGAGATGTTTTAAACAAATTCGTCCTAGTCTTCATTGATGATATCTTAATCTATTCTAAAACTAAGGAGGAGCATGAAGGACATTTAAGGGAAGTATTGGAGATTCTGCGAAGAAATGTTCTAAAAGCGAAATTTTCCAAATGCACATTTTGGCAAGAGGAAGTAAAATTCTTGGGCCATGTTGTGTCGAAAGAAGGAATTGTTGTTGACCCAAGTAAAATTGCCGCCATTCGAGATTGGAAGCAAGCCAGTACACCAACTGAAGTAAGAAGCTTCCTAGGATTGGCTGGATATTATAGGAAATTCGTCAAAGACTTCTCCAAACTGTCTGGCCCATTAACAAAACTCACCAAGAAACACACCAAGTTCATCTGGACAACGAACTGTGAGGAGGCCTTCCAAAAGCAAAGGCGAGTCTGACCACTGCTCCCGTACTTACCATCATCGATGGCAACCATGATTTAGCCGTCTACACCGATGCTTCTCAAAGTGGTGGTCTTGGCGCGGTATTGATGCAAAGAGGCAAAGTTGTTGCTTATGCAAGTCGTCAATTAAAGCCGCATGAGAAAAATTATCGTGTCCATGACTTAGAGTTGTTGGCCGTAGTCTTTGCTTTAAAGATTTGGAGACATTATCTTTTGGGAGAAAAGTTTGAATTATTCACAGACCATCAATCTTTGAAATATCTCTTTGATCAAAAGGATTTGAATTTAACGCAGCAATGATGGCTAGAATTTCTTGCGGCATACGATCTTGACATCTTATATACACCGGGGAAAGCCAATGTTGTGGCGGACGCTCAGTAGAAATAATGCCATTGTCGCAAGACTCATCATTACCCCTTCTTTGATTGATAAAATTTCTTCTCTTCAGAAGGATGATGAGTTTATTCAAAGAATTATTAAGAATATTCAGGAAGGTGAAAACACGAGCTTCCAAATAGATGGCAAGGGAATTCTTAGATTGCAAGGGCGGATTTGTGTTCCACATATCCCAGAGCTCATAAGGGAAGTTTTAGATGAAGGTTACACATCAAAGCTTAGCATCCATCCAGGCGTGAGCAAGATGTATCAAGATCTAAAGCGCACGTTTTGGTGGAGATCTATGAAGAGGGATATATCCATTTATGTAAGAAGATGTCCCACATGCCAACAAGTAAAGAGCGATCAACAAAAGCTGGCAGGATTGTTGCAACCGTTGGAGGTTCCAAATTTGAAGTGGGACCAAATCTCCATGGATTTTATAGATGGTTTGCCCCGTACTAGGAAAGGAAATGACAACATATGGGTGATTGTGGATCGCTTCACCAAGACCGCTCATTTCATACCTGTCAAGTCCACTAGAACTGCTCAAAGTCTGGCGCAAATATATTGCAAAGAAATAGTCAGGCTACATGGAGTTCCTAGTTGCATTTTTAGCGACCGTGATCCTATCTTCGCTAGCTAGTTTTGGGAAGCATCCCAAAATGAGTTGGGAACGAAGTTAAACCTTAGTACCGCATATCATCCTCAGACAGATGGCCAAACTGAGAGGGTGAATCGCATTCTTGAGGATTTATTGCGAGCTTGCATACTCGATTTTGGAGGTTCTTGGGAGGATCACTTGCATTTAGTTGAATTCTCATATAACAATAGCTATCAAGCAAGTTTGAAAATGTCCCCATTTGAAGCCTTATACGGTAGGCCATGTAGATCGCCGGCATGCTGGGTTGAAAAAGGAAATCGTCTTGTTTTGGGTCCTGACATGGTTCGAAGCTTCATACAAAGTTGATTATATTAAGAAGCGATTATTGGCGGCCCAAAGCAGACAAAAGACCTATAAGAAGAAGAGAGTTGGTTTTGAAGTGGGTGACTATGTCTATTTGAAAGTTTCTCCAATGCGAGGTGTAATCCGTTTTGGAAAGACAGAAAATTAGCACCTAAATTCATCGGCCCCTTTCCTATTCTTGAAAAGATTGGTGCCCTAGCTTATAGAATTCAGATGCCCGACTGGTTGCCTATGGTGCACGATGTATTCCATGTATCTCAACTTCGAAGGCATATCCATGTTCCGGATCTAGTTGTGGAGGAAGCAGCAAAGCAAGATTTGGAGATTACCCCAAGCCTTGCAGTGAGAAGGGAGCCACTGAAAATTATTGGCAAAGAGACTAGAGAGCTGAGAAATAAAAGAATCAACCTAATCAAAGTGCAATGGAGCGGTGATCCCAGAGACTGCACTTGGGAAACCGAGGAGAGTTTCAAATAAGCCTATCCCAATTGCAGGGTGGATATCTCCGATTAGATTTTGTTTTGCGGTACGCTTAAAATATTTTACATTCTCTGTGTTGGTTCCTACTCTTCTATTTTCCTTTTTCCTTTTTCCTTTTTGAGAATGAAAAGTTCTTAAGCGGGGGATATTGTAACAACCCGGAATTTGGGGCCAATTTAAATTTTTTATTTTAGAAATTTTAAGAGATTTTGAATATTTGAAATAAATTATTTTAAATAATAACGACTAGAAATTCATTTTAATCGAAGTTAATTTGAATATATTCAATTTAATTATAAAAGGAATTAGAAATAGCACGGTAGTTTGAAAAGTCAAATCTGAACTTTGACTGACTGTACAGGATGCAGAATAAATCGGATTTTGGTGAAACCAAAAATATTAGAATCTATTTAAAAATATCTTTCCAACGAATCCAAAAAATCGAAATTTCATAGCGGGAATCAAAAGTTATGGCCTGTTGAAATTTCAGAATAGTCGTTGTAGAATTTCTATATATTTTTAATCTTAAAAAATAGCCTTTTTGCAAACGACCTCGGTTTTCGACGAAACCACTTTTTATGGATTCGAAATGTCAAATTATTGCTAACTTTAATTTTTCATAATTTTTAGAATTAATTTGTGACCGTGGCAAAAGATTTCAGTTTGGTCCATTTTGGTCGATTTTAATCGACTTGAAAAAGGCCATTTTTCAAACAGTCTCAGAATTCGACAAAATTAATTTTGTTAGGACCGTATCGTCAAAACAAAGCCAGAAATAATTTTTATGGATTTTTCTGAGTTCATATGTGGCCCCGGTAAAGTTACAAAGTACGTTCGTATTTAATATTAAAGATTTATTTAAAAAATAAAAGAAACATGCTGTAAACTTCAGAATTGGGCTTCGGCACTAGCGCCATTGCGTTTAGAAGGCGTCAAAACATATTGTTCGGTAGTCGTTGGGCTCCGTTTGGAGATCGGACGGAAAAACCCTAATTTTGGATTTAGAAAAAAGCCAGAAATAATTTTTCTTGATTTTTCTGAGTTAATATGTGGCCCCGATAAAGTTACAAAGTACGTTCGTATTTAATATTAAAGATTTATTTTAAAAATAAAAGAAATATGCTGTAAACTTCAGAATTGGGCTTCGGCACTAGCGCCATTGCGTTTAGAAGGCGTCAAAACATATTGTTCGGTAGTCGTTGGGCTCCGTTTGGAGATCGGACGGAAAAACCCTAATTTTGGATTTAGAAAAAAGGGAAAATACGCTCCAATACCCGTATAAATACGGGCCACTATACGTCGTCTTCCTCTTCTAAATTTCACGCCGCCTAACCCATAAACCCTCAAAACTTTAAGCTTTGATTCCTACTTCGTTTCTCAACGAAATTCTTCGCCGTAGTATAACTTTTCGAAAAGATTTTCGTGCTCTTCGCGTCCATACCAAAATCAGTACCCCCCGTTGCCCGTAGCCGCCGCACCAGACCTACGAACCCGCCGCCTTCATCAGCCCGCGCCACCACCAAACGCCGCCGCACCCTCCCCCCTTCCTGGCGCACGTGCGCCACTCCAAGCCAGTCCACCTCCAACAAACCGCTCCTCCAACCATCGATCCAATCTTCTAAAAATCGGATCCAAAGTTTTGAAAAAAACTGAATATTAAGGTATGAACATTTCAGATTTTGTGACGCTTTTATCTGTTACAGTATCAGTTGTGAAAAGAAATAATTGCTAATTTGTTCATACGAACTCCAAACTGAAAATTTTCAGATCCGTTTGAACCGTAGCATCGAATAGAACTTCTTGAAAGCAGTTGGGACCAATTCTGAACACGTTTGAATTTTAGATCTATATCCAATCATTCTATTTTAAATAATTAAATTAACTTAATTATTAATTTTCCTTTGTTATTTAAATAATTGAATGGTGAATGAAGTAGATCTGAAATGTGATAATATTCTGAATGATTGTTTGGTTTATCTTTTTGTATAATTCCAGATCTGCTAGTTAAAAATTTCAGATCTGTATGTGATGGAAAATTTGAATAATCATTTTGTTTAATTTTGTCGAATCATGTTTTGTTGATATTCTATGAATCATGTATATATAAAAATACCACCTTGTTGTTATTTAATTTGACTGACCTTTTTAGTTCAAATATAATATTGATATGATGGTTGTAGGATTGAAATATGATGATATGAAAGAAATTACATTTATATTTAATGTAATTAGGACATGAATTTTTCACCGCAATAAAGATATGAATTTGCATTGTAATTAAAAATATGAATTTACATTGTAAATAAAAAGATTAGATTTTTACATTGTAAATAAAAGATTAGATTTTTACATTGTAAATAAAAAGATTAGGTTTTTACAAAGACATGAAATTTATACCGCATAGAAAATTACATTTTTATATGTAATTAAAGAAGAAGATTTGCAGTGTAAAACTAAATTTCATTTTTATATGTAATTAAAGAATAGAATTTACATTGTAAATTAAAAGGACATTTTTATATGTAACTAAAGAAGAAGATTTGCAGTGTAAAATAAAATTTCATCTTTATATGTAATTAAAGAATAGAATTTACATTGTAAATTAAAAGGACATTTTTATATGTAACTAAAGATTAAGAATTTACACACAAAATAAAATTTCACTTTTATATGTAATGAAAGAGTAAGAATTTGCATAGTAAATAAAATTACATTTTATATGTAATTAAAATATAAAAATTTACATTGCAAATTAAATAGCAAGATTTGACATGTAATATAAATTACATTTTTAATGTAATCAAAAAGTAGGATTTTACGCTGCCAATTAAAAGACAAAATCTGACGGGTAATGTTAATTACATTTTTTCTTATGTAATTAAAAAGAAGAATTGGACATTGGAATAAAATTACATCTTTATGAAATTTAAAAAGATAGAAAATTTAACATAGAATGTTAATTACATTTTTAATGTAATTAAAAGAGGATTTTGCATTGTAAATAAAAAGATAGAAAATTTAACATAGAATGTTAATTACATTTTTAATGTAATTAAATAAGGATTTTGCATTGCAAATTAAAAGATAGGAAATTTAACAGGGAATGTTAATTACGTTTTTGATGTAGTTAAAATGGAGATTTCACATTGTGGTTAAAAAGGTAGGAATTTTACACTATCATGTTAATTACAATTTACATTGTAATTAAAGGGAAGATTTTACATTGTGATAAAAGGATGTGATTCAACATTGAAATGGAATTTACATTTTTAATGTAAATAAAAGATTAAAGAATGGAATTCAACATTGAAATGGAATTTACATTTTTAATGTAAATAAAAGATTAAAGAATGGAATTCAACATTGAAATGGAATTTACATTTTTAATGTAAATAAAAGATTAAAGAATGGAATTCAACATTGAAATGGAATTTACATTTTCAATGTAAATAAAAGATTAAAGAATGGAATTCAACATTGAATTAGGACATGATTTTTTCACCGCAATAAAGATATGAATTTGCATTGTAATTAAAAATATGAATTTGCAATGTAAATAAAAAGATTAGATTTTTACATTGTAAATAAAAAGATTAGATTTTTACATTGTAAATAAAAAGATTAGGTTTTTACAAAGACATGAAATTTATACCATATAGAAAATTACATTTTTATATGTAATTAAAGAAGAAGATTTGCAATGTAAAATAAAATTTCATTTTTATATGTATTTAAAGAATAGAGTTTACATTGTAAATTAAAAGGACATTTTTATATGTAACTAAAGAAGAAGATTTGTAGTGTAAAATAAAATTTCACCTTTATATGTAATTAAAAATAGAATTTACATTGTTAATTAAAAGGACATTTTTATATGTAACTAAAGATTAAGAATTTACATGCAAAATAAAATTTCATTTTTATATGTAATGAAAGAGTAAGAATTTGCATAGTAAATAAAATTACATTTTATATGTAATTTAAATATAAAAATTTACTTTGCAAATTAAAAAGCAAGATTTGACATGTAATATAAATTACATTTTTAATGTAATTAAAAAGTATTATTTTACGCTGCTAATTAAAAGACAAAATCTGACGGGTAATGTTAATTACATTTTTTCTTATGTAATTAAAAAGAAGAATTGGACATTGGAATAAAATTACATCTTTATGAAATTTAAAAAGATAGAAAATTTAACATAGAAGATTAATTACATTTTTAATGTAATTAAAAGAGGATTTTGCATTGTAAATAAAAAGATAGAAAATTTAACATAGAATGTTAATTACATTTTTAATGTAATTAAATAAGGATTTTGCATTGTAAACTAAAAGATAGGAAATTTAACAGGGAATGTTAATTACGTTTTTGATGTAGTTAAAAAGGAGATTTCACATTGTGGTTAAAAAGGTAGGAATTTTACACTATCATGTTAATTACAATTTACATTGTAATTAAAGGGAAGATTTTACATTGTGATAAAAGGATGGAATTCAACATTGAAATGGAATTTACATTTTTAATGTAAATAAAAGATTAAAGAATGGAATTCAACATTGAAATGGAATTTACATTTTTAATGTAAATAAAAGATTAAAGAATGGAATTCAACATTGAAATGGAATTCACATTTTTAATGTAAATAAAAGATTAAAGAATGGAATTCAACATTGAAATGGAATTTACATTTTTAATGTAAATAAAAGATTAAAGGATGGAATTCAACATTGAAATGGAATATACATTTTTAATATAAATAAAAGATTAAAGAATGGAATTCAACATTGAAATGGAATTTAAATTTTTAATGTAAATAAAAGATTAAAGAATGGAATTCAACATTGTAATATAATTTACATTTCTATGTGAATATAAGAATTTAAGAATAAAGGGAGAAATTGGACTTTGAATTATAATTTACTTTTTTTTGTAAATAATGGAATAAAAAAAATGTATTTAAAATGTTGAAATATTATCTTCATTTTTAAATGAATCAAAATTGAATGGAGATCGTTAGTTGTCTAGCTCAGGGTTAATCGAAGGACGTATTATGGTTGAACGGTTTATATTTATATATTAATATATATAAATATAATTAAATTTAAACTAATCGAGCACAGTAGTTCGCGTTTTGGAATCGTACCTTTAAACGACTATATCAAAAGATCCGACCGTCGGATTTTCCCAGAACGAAAACCGTTAGGACCACTTTGGGAAGATCTTTCCAAAGATATAAACTACGTTAAAATCCAACGGTTAGATTTTGAGAAATGTGTAAATCAAAATTGGTTGAAAATAGTGCCAGGGTCGCACCTTTGACCCGAAGCATCGTTAAATAAAGATTTAATTATTTTAAATAATTAAGGTAAGAATTAATCGTTATAAAATAGTATAACGACATGAAATGGGTTTTCTCAAATTATATATGCGAGAATTATTTGGAAAGTCCGAGTTAATCTCATTCCAAATAATCAAACGACGTTAAAAATCGAAGTGCGAAGACGGTGAAAGAAGACCGTAAATCTTCCCTCGAATGGACAACGATCAAGACCCTAAATTGACTTACTCCCAATTCAAGGGTCGGGGTAATTGCCCAAACATACATATTGATTTCACGGATATACGGGTACCTCCTTTCCGTACTGGACATACGGGACGAGAGTATCTCCAGTTTCGTTCAGACCCAGAACGGGCTTATAAGTGGAATGTGTGTCCAACATTGTACTCCTTTATATTGTATTTATTGATTTTTTACCGAATGTATGAATGTTTGGTGGCGGAGAATTTATTCTCTTGCTTAACACCCTTTTGTATATTTGGCAAAGGATTGATAGTGTGATATGGAGTGACAGTGTGGCATACCAAGATGCAATGATCATGGTTTCTTGTTGAAAAGCAGAACCTTGTGGTGATCATCAAATCACAGTTTGAATAAGCATAGCTTTGTGTATTACGTAGCTTCACGAGCCTCATAACCCGGTTGAGTCTAAAACGGAGCAAGGGAACGCAGGGAGAGCAACACGTTTCTTTCTAGCTAGAAGTGATGTTTGGGTTTTACACGGCCCGACATTTTACTTATGTGGATGATGGAATGAGGCGCCTCGGATATTAGGTCCTATAGGACCGGGAAACGTGTGTTCAGGAATTGCCAATCCGCAAAATCGTATGTGCGGACTGGCCCTGCAGCTTTCCAAGGGTTCACTGCGGGGGATCCTGGGACATTAGCTAGAGTGTCTCGAATCGGTAAGGAGATCGTTCCTAGCCTTGACTCATGATGGAAAACCAAATTCCCAATACGACCCTACGGACTTGATTGTATTACTAGTATGGAGGCATAGTATATGGTGGCTATGCTTCCTAGGATTGATACATTTACTTTGAAATGTTTTTATATACACTAATAATAATATCAAAATTAGTTTTTATCGTACCAAGCATGTTTAATCATCAAAAGGTAAAACTCTATCCTCTGGTTTGCGTTGCATTGTGTGATGGGACTTGAGTCTTATGATGATTCCATTTTTCCAAAAGCATTGCGTTTTTTTTACGACTTACTCACTTATATGTTCGGTCACCTTAAATTATGCACGGAAATCCATTGGAATAAACCCGTTCCGCATTAGCGGCGTGGTCCTTGGATTTGCCTTATTACTATTAGTTAGAGTAGTTAAGAATTCTCACACCAGTCCCATGACTAACCTGTAGTTTGTTTTCACCTTTGCAAACTCGGGTGCCCTCTTTCCTACACGGGCAGCTAAGTAACAGGTTTCACTTTCTTTGGAGTTGCTGTCTTTGGAGCTTTCTTGGCGTTGCTTAGTTGAGGTGATGATTTGGAGCTATGAAGACTATATATCATTTACCTTTTGTTGCATTTTATCTTTAGACTTTGAGACATCCAAACTTATTTTATTTCCAGTTGTTCTATTTTGAAGTTGAAACTTATTTCCTTTTGCTGAAACTTGATGTAATAATTTAGGACTCTGTGACTGTGGGATTCTATGGTTGATGACATTCATATTTCCGCTGCTATGATGTTGTTATTCTATAGTTTCCTATGCTATGTTGTACCTGTGATCTGTATTGTTGTATTTATGTTGTATTCCAAAATGATTATTCCTTACTTTCATTCCGTGGAAGTTTGGGGTTATCAAATTTCCTTAACAATTACAAATAGCCCTATAAATCTTGAATAACACTTCTAAACAGAGAGTATTTGATAGAGATTGAGTATAGAAAGAGAATGATATAATTTGTATTGAAATCGGCAGAGTATAAGTGTAGAAATCAAAATTTTAAAGTAGAATAATGGTGGTAAGAGAAAGGATGAAGAAGGAGAAGATTAGTTAGGTAAAATTTCGAAAATGAGGCCTTTATATAGTGTTCCAAAGGTCATAACAGTTCTGAAACGTTCCAACATATGAAAAGACACTTCCTTTCAAATTTAAAAAAGTGACAGTTATATGTCAACATATAAGAATATGCATGTCGACATATGATAGGTTTTTAAAATTTAAATCATGTTTTAAAGTATATAAATCAATATATATATATATATATATATATTCCTAAATCAAAACTAGTTGTTTAAAATATAATTTCTTAAGTATAAAAACATATTAACTATTATTTAAACATATAATATATAAACCATATATTCAGGAAATTCCTAAATCAAAACTAGTTGTTTAAAATATAATTTCTTAAGTATAAAAACATATAAACTATTATTTAAACATATAATATAAAAATCATATATATATATATGATATAAAACTATATAATTATAAACATATGTAATATATTTGTTTAACTTTATAATATATAAACTATATTTAAGAAACTTTATATATTTGAAATCATAAGTAAAAACCTTTAGATGATTTAAAATCATTCTGAAAAGAGTTTGAAATAATTTGAAATAAAATTTAAAAGATAATTTGAAAATAGAATTTTGAGAGTGCTAACTAGAGTTTTACATACTAACTAGACTCTATTACTTTGACAATCTTGAACTCTTGAAATCTTAATATCTTGATGCTCATTAGTCATGAATATTCTTTGAAATCTTGAATCTCTATAAACTCTTAACCGTATAGTCTTCAGTATTTATTTCCTGCATATAAACCCTATATATATATATATATTAGATCAAGATGTTAGTATATATTTTATAATAAATAATGTTGACAAGGTTGTTGTCATCAAAATTCCATTCTCCAACAATTATTCAATACAGATGTCTACCAAAATGCAATTTGACGTAAGTCATCCCTAGACTTAGTCCCTAATTTATTTTATTATCGCCAAGGCCTCCATAGAATTATTGTTGACCGCCTAACTACCCTAGATCCCCCATAGAATTGTCAACAAATGCCAATGCCACGATAGACTAATTATTTTAATTGGTCACTTATTTTCCTTAATCAGCCTACCATTGCTGCCTGAATAGACCACAACTATGAGACGTTTATTTTCTCCAATCATCTGTCACGGACTCCCATTATACGCTTTCTTAATAGGTCACTTATTTTCTGCAATCAGGTCATGCTGCCGGAACGGACCCTTGTTCATGCTTATCAATTTATTCTTATTAAACTTAACTATCATTTTAAGTTTATTAACAAGCCTACTTATTCCATATAACTTTTTGTTATATTTTAGATTGCATTTAAACATTATCTTGTTTATATCCATTATACAACCCCAACCCTCATTACTTAGCATCTTACTAAGTTAGCATATTTTAAACATCAAATTATTCAGTTTATTCATAATTTTCCCAAAGTCATAATTCAGTTGTCAATTACTTTATTAATTCAATATGCCCCCAATTTATCCTTTATACCCAAATTCATATTTTTTCCCCAATATGCGCTTTTATAGTCAAATTCATAATTTTTTCAATATGCACAGAAACAAACAATACAAAGGTTTACACTATTTGAAAGGCCTAAACTCAACGTGGAATAAAAGGATAAAAGGTTTAGGCTCTCGCATAGCCTAGACTCAAACAAATAAAACAAATTTATAAATGGAGTAGGGAAAAATGTAAACTATACATAAAATAACCAAAAATGAAAAGGGGATAGAAGTAACTGAATGATTTACAGTGACAGATACATTACCGAAGTAAACTGAAGTAGGTATAGAAACAGAAATCATATATACAAGAATCATTTATAGAAAAAAGGCTAAAATCTGTAAATTACTGAAGAAATTAATAACTATTATACTGTCTAAATAATCCCCAAATTATACTGGTCTTGTAATCACAAAAAATACTTACTGGCCTATGCAGTCTGATAGTCCCTAGTATAAATCCTCTATGTATAAATATTCCCCTAAATTTATGTTTATAAGAATCCAGATCTAAATCTCGGAACTCCATCATTTTAGGGGAAGAAGTTTTGCATGGTAAGGTAGAGAAGGGGGAATGGGGTTGGGAGATATAGGGTTTGATAGGAGCCATATTTATAATAGATTTAGGAAGTCTTGGACCATTAGATATTAGGTTATTTATCTGGTTCATCAGATCAAAAGAAGTCTCCAGAAACCGGTCGAATGATGGAATTACGTTGGAACTAACGTGCGTAAAACTCGTATATGTTACAAGGGATGGGTCGACTCATCCCTTGGGTGTTTCGACCCAGGGGTCGACCCACCCAAAACATGGGTCGTTCCATCTCTAATGTTCGGATTTTAATTAACATATATGTACCTTTTAGTGATTTTAATCTTTTATTTGTAACTTCTTCGTTTTAAGTTCGATTTTAGCAAAACATATGTCTATCTTAACCAGAATTTCATAACGGACCCAATGGCGCAACCCCCATTACCCATTTTTCATTATTTTTCCAATTAATATTTATTTTATTAACATTCTATTTAAATTTCTTTATTAAATTTTGGGTTGTTGCATTCCCCTTTACTTAAAGGATTTCATCCCTGAAATCTCTAAAGCTTGAAGAATGTCATACATATTATCACACCATCATTTACATTCATCTACTCATTCATCAATTACAGACATCATTGTTCTTAGGGTTTCTAATGCTTTTCATGAGCATATGAAATAGTGTACAGTATATGTTCCTAACTAATGTAAAAGATTAGACAGTCCACTGATTCAGTCAACCTCCTTTAATGCAATTTATTTCAGTGTCATGCGTCTAAAATGTATGCAAGAAAATCCTAATGATAAATAAAATTCTATATGCGTGCTACAACCACTGTAAAAATGCAACATCTATATGATAATCATCTATAAATTAAAAGCGAATTAAAAGTGCACACACATCCATATGCTATTATGTTGGTATCCTAGTTGTTGATCGCTAATCAGTGCATAGTGTGTGTGTGTGTATGCATCCACAACACCCACTAACAAACACTTGCATCCACGCGAATCCATCAGACATAACATGTTTGAACCACATCCTACCATCCATAGGTGTTGCCTAAGACATACTAATTCAAATGATAGGAAATGGACAAGGTTCAAATTCAAAACTAAGAAAGAATTGAGAGTGTACTATCAAAAAGAAATGGAAAAGATGTGTGAATCGTCTCCTTTGGTTCCCATGTCGCTTCATCGCTATCCTATCCTTATTGAACCTTTACGAGCTTAATCTTCTTGTTCCTCAACCTCTTCACCTCAGATCCCAAAATATGTGTAGGTACTCGTCTAACAGATGTCTCACTTTCAACCTCAACCTCGTCTAAGTTACTCCACTCCACTACTATCGCAGAATCATGCAAGCACTTCCTCAAATGCGAGACATGAAATACATCATGAATCCCCAATAGTTTCTTCAGCAGCTGTATCCTCTAGGTCATCTGCCTTACTCTTTCTACTATAAGGAATGGCCCAACAAATCTCGGTGATAACATCCCCACTGAGCCAAACTACACCACATTCCTTAGGGGCGATACCTTAATGAAAACCATGTCCCCTAACAGAACTCAAGATTTGTCCTCCTCTTATCCATATATGATTTTTTTCCTGTCTTGAGATGCCTTCATCCTGCTCCTAATCAGATCTATTTTATCTGAGGTCTCCGTAATCATCTCTATTCCGAGAAGAAGTTTATCAGTAGACTCCCACCAACAAGAAGGCGATTTGCATGGTCATCTATATAAAGCTTCGAAAGGTGTCATGTCAATGCTCATTTGATAGTTGTTGCTATAAGAAAACTCTATTAAGGGAAGATTCTCCTCCCAAGTCCCTCCGAAGTCCGAAATGCACAACCATAATAAATCCTCAAGAACCCGATTAACCCTCTCGGTTTGTACGTCGGTCTGAGGGTGATATGCAACACTAAGTCTAAGTTGTTTTCCTAATGCCTCTTGCAGGCTCATCCAAAACTCGCTGGTAAAAATGGGATCTCTGTTGCTAAAAATGCTCGTGGTAACTCCATGTAGTCGGGCAATCTCCCTCAAATATATCGAATCTAACCAAGATGCGGTTCTCTTACTCCTAACTGGGATGAAGTGGCCCTTAGTCAATCTATCCACGATCACCCAAATACCTGTATTGCGTTTCCTCGATCTAGGAAAACCATCTATGAAATCCATGGAGATGCTCTCCCACTTCCACTGTGGCACATCAAGAGGCAGAAGCAATCTGACAGGCTTTCTTTTCTCACCCTTAACTCTTTGGCATGTCATGCATCTTGCCACATAATCAGCCACATTCTTCTTCATCCCTGTCCAATAGAAGACCCTCTTTATGTCCCTATATGTCTCATCTCCTCCCGGATGGATGGTCGTCCAAGTATGATGGGCCTCACACAGTACCACGCTCATTGCATCCCCCTTATGGGCTACACATAACTTACCATCATGGCGTAGCCTTCCTCTCTCATCAACAGAGTATCTAGAAAGGTGATTTGAAATCTCACCTCTACCGAGTCGGTCTAAAATATCTGTTAGATGTTGATCACCACGCCGATGGGATCCAATACGTTCCAATAGAGTAGGTTGTACCTCAAGCAATGCTAACAATCCTGGCGCATAATCCGTAGATGGTCTGAAATCAAAAGATGAGATATACTCCAAACTATGTCACCCTATGAATAACGGGCTCAATATCATCCTCTGCCAGCTGAAGAATCCTCCATTACATTCCCCTTTCGTAGGATGTATGAAATTTGAAAACCATAGGATAGTAGAAACTCCATCCAGCGTTGTTGTCTCAAGTTAAAATCCTTTTGCGAAAATAGGTACTTGAGATGTCATCCACAAACACTACCACAAACTTATTTAGGAACTCCCTAAACACTAGGCTCATCAGATCAACAAAGTATGATGGCGCATTGGTTATCCCAAAGGGTATAACCAACCACTGGAAAAATCCATATAGAGTCTAAAAGCAGTCTTATCCACACTATCATCTACAACTCAAAGCTGATGAAACCCAGCCGCGAAATCCAACTGAGAGAAGATGGATGAGCCTACCAATTGATTAAATAAATCATTTATCTGAGGGAGTGGGTGTCGATTCTTCTTCGTGAGCTTGTTCAATTATCTATAATCCCCATGTAGACTGCAGAGCCATCTGTCTTAGTAGCGAGAATGAATGGTGCTCCCCACTCAGATATACTCCGTCTAATAAATCATTTCTCTAATAGCTCACCCACCTGCTTTCTCAGTTCCCTCCTTAATCTCAGAGTTATATGATGCATTGGTAATGCAATAGGCTTAACGTTATCTAACAAATAAATCCAAAAGTCGATATCTCATCTCAAAGATAGCCCTCTTACCTCCTTAAATACATCTAGAAAATCTCTCACCACAGTTACCAAGCTAAGATCGTTAATAGAAGTATTTAAGGACTATAAAAAGCTCAACATGACTGACCCTCGCTGGTCGTAAGATATCTTGAGGGTCCTACCATGACAAGTCATCAACCTCACTACCTTCCTCCCGTAGTCAAGAATGACACCATACATGGCCATCCAATTCATCCCCAGAATAATACCATACCCTTTAAACCCCAGTAATAGGCATCACAATCAAACTCGACGCCTAATATAGAAATCTTCAAACCCTTACACATCATAAACCAATGAGCTGAACCTTTTACAGGGTTTGAAACTACTACTGGATCAGAAATAAGAGATATACTAAGGTGCAAACAATAGATTAATGAAGTAGAAATAAACGAATGAGAAGCTCTAGAATCAAATAATGTCCTAACTAGAAAGTCATAAAGAGAGATCAAACCTTCAAATTTGACCTTCATGCCTCTATCCTGACCGACACTGGCCTAAGCTACCTCTAATTCATATATCTGCACTCCAAATGAGATAGCTCCTTGCCCTTGAGGACACTGCCAATTATAATGACCCGCCTGTCCGCAATTAAAACAGTTCCCTTTTTAGGTAGTCCTCTTGCAGTCCCTCACAAAATGGCCCATCATGCCGCACCCGTGGCATTTAATGTCTTTCTTTATCCCTGGTTTCTCGCCCTTCTTCTTATTTACCTTCTTAGGCCACCATTTCTTCTTTCCATAACCATCTATCGCCATTGCAGCCTTACTTTCCTTGGAATCACCTTTTCCTTCCTCATGCAAAAGTGCTATATCAACAAGGTTCTCGAACGTAGCACACATCGGGATGTGAGTCAAAGCAAGTCCTTATAGGGGTTTATTTTGACCCTTAGCAAATCTCACAGCCTTCTTATGAGAAGTATTCACCAAATCCATCCCGAACCTAGCAAGCTCATTAAACTGATTAACATATTTCTTCACAAAAAGAACAACATGTCTCAGTCCTAGAAATTTCTCCAATTGCATGCCCTCTTCCGCTTGAGACAGAAACTTCCTTTCAAACCTCTCCTTAAACTCATTCCAAGTCTCAATACTACGCTCTGCTTCAGCCATCTCCCACCAATAAGAAGCCTCACCCTTTAATTGCCATGCAGCCAACTGAACTCTCCTCCTATCCTTAAGCTCCAAAAGTCCAAATATGCGCTCGGTATTCCCGATCCAAATGCGAGCCTCAACTAACATCTCTGAACCAAGGAAGGTCTTGCCATCTAGAGAGGTGAAATCTTTGCAACGTTTAGAGAAATTATCTGCTGGTGGTGGGTTAGGAGGAGCCACCACGGTTGGAGTGGGATCTCGGGTATTCTCTTACCCATTGTCTGGTGTCGTAGCTTCCACGTACCTACCGAACCAAGTCGGAATGGGGATACCCTTGGGAAAATTGGGAGCCCCAGACATGCTATGAAAGGAAAAGATGGAAAGATTCAAAAAAAGAATCAAGGGAATAATGTAATTAACTTGAGGGCATGTTTTTGAAAAACAAACTTTTATTTTGAAAACACTTTTCTTTATAGGATTTTTTCTTTTAAAACAATTTTTTTCTCTGATTTTGTAACCTCGGGATTTAATACCAAATGTAACACCCCACATACGTTAACATCGCCCGTATGAGGATTTCGCTAAGGAATATGAAGTGTATAGGTATAAAATAACATAACAGTGACTAAAATTCACAAAACAACATATGAAAACACCACATAAATTTAAAACTTTATTTAAAGCAAATCACGAATGTTATTACATCATAAAATGTACTTCATCAATAACTCACAAATGTCTTATAAAAAAGCAAGCTAAATAAAATCTCTGTTTATTAGATACAAAAACAAGTCAAACGTGGAACATTACATGAACAAGAAGAAATCTCCAATAGCCATCCTTCAAAGAGGTGAGTATCATGCTTACGAGGCTACAAGGTCAATAATTACCTTAGGGTAAGGGCGTTATAGGTTACATAAGGTTGAGTACCTTGTTACAATAGTCATCCTTAAATTTAGGATAAATAATATACATTGTGTTAAGAGGAAACAGACTGATGCCTTACAACAATTAGGTTGACAACATATCATAATACTTAGCGACTAAGGTGATACTTCCACATCGAGCCAGCCTACGAAAGGCTTAGGTTGTGCTAGTAATCAAGTCACAAGCTTATAATAGGTTTCCCTATATATTGTGATTCATTAGGCTTATTATGAAGGAGTTAAATCACATATAGGAGTCGGAAGGGGGTAATTCCTTGATTTCACTCAAGGGTTTCCCTCTTTCGAAGTGTTTGTGATTAATCCTTTCAGTAAAAAGGTTAATGATAACTCCATGTTTAATCATGACAAACACAATATGGTTATCAAATTGAGAAATATTCTAAGTCTTGGATTTCCCCTTTTTATTCATTTTGAATGTATTACAAGAATTGAAGAGATCCCCAATTTGATTTGAGAAATTAGGGTTTGTTCTCTAAGAAAAGAGCAAAAAGTTGTAGAATGAAAATTCGTCCCCAAAATGTGATCCATGGGTTCATATTTGTAGACAATTTGGGCCCGTTTTGCAACAACTCTGTTGGAAGCCCACTCCAGGTATCGACCCATCTTTACATGGCTTTCAGTGTTAGCTTGTTTCAATGTCTCTTATTGTCGGTTTTCAGATGTCATATCCCCTGGTTCCAGCGCCATTTCCCCTTTGAGCCTCCTTTGCTTCGGGAATGAATGCCTGATATCGGCTCATCTCCAAAAGTGTACCCTCTATTTTTCCTTCATAACTTTCATGCTTCCTTCTATATTATTGTCAAGCCATGTTGGTAGCGACAGCACTCCTGGTGGGGATTTTACCTTCGTTTAACCTTGGTATCATGCTTTCAGTGCTTGATTTCATCTTTTCAATAGTATCGATAGTAAGCCCTCCTGATAGCCGATAGCACCTTGCCCATTCTTAAGCTATTGACTTTGATCCTTCTTAGATGACGTTATGTTCCAGTATTAGAATAAGTGCTTTCGTTTATCCCTTATTGCCTTCAGTATAGGCTTTGGGTTTTTGTTTCCTCACCATTGGTACCAAAACCACATTAATTGTTCTTCTTTTTAGTATCAGCAACAAGTTGACAGTTCCAAACATGTTGGTGCCAATAGCTTGTTTTATCTTTCCCTTGATTTGAGGTCGACACTGGGCATTTCCTACTTTTTCTCTCGATTGTTAGCTTCCGCTATCGGGTGTTGGCTTCTGCTTTCGAATGTTGGCTTCTACTTTCAAATGTTAGCTTCCTCCTTCGGACGCTATCTTTTACACAGTGCCCTTTTGTTGTATATAACGTTGTTGTATACACAATTATATGATTTTTGTTTGATGATGACAACCAAATATATATTATTATTATAAATGTGTTTGTTACTGTACAATTCTATATATAGATCACAGACATGATTATAATATTTATATTTAAGTAGAATACGACAATACACGAATTCAAATATTCAACAGTACTTTATTTAAATATAATATTTTATTTCAATATTCAAAACAGTACAACTTTTAATAACTCCACTATTTGTATACATTTCATTCAATTCCATATACAGTGCTCCTCACTGCATACACTCAGTCACTTTTTTTACATTTTCATATATACATTCTTTTTCTGTCTTTTGTCTTCTGTCCTTACTGCACAGTCAGTCCAGTCATCATCTTCTTACCTGTCACATAAAACAGAAACACACACAGTACACTGCAACAGGAATAAAAACTGAACACATGCAAATATAATTTTATTTTTAAAATTTTATTTGCCTCAGAATTTCGGTGTGTTTCTCATCATTTTTCATGACTTGGTCTGATATATGAATATAGCACGCGCACGATATATGTATACACACATATGTGTATGTATATACACATATTATTGTGCAGGGACAGGAAAGTCTATTCTATATGGCTGCATATACACACGTGCATATGTGCACTGCCTCGCCAATCCAGTGTGCAACTGGTGAGTTGCCACGTGGACCATCTTAACTTAGTGCAACATGGTCAACATAGTCAACTCAACTTAAAGTGGTCAAGGCAGCTCAACATCAATGGCCGAGCACAGTGGCACAACAAATAAGTCAACTGAAAGAGAAATGGGCCGAGGTCTGATACACAGCACATACATGCAAGTCAGCAAATATAGCAGTATTCAAGAATGTGATCGAAACAGCTCAACACAACTGGTTGGGCCATGGTCAAGAAAAACAAGCCAACATGAATACAACACAGCTTTCAAGTAGTTCATGAGATACAAGTGTCAAGCAGTTATGCACAAATTTTGTTTAAAGCAGACAATCCAAGAAGAAAAGTGGTGCAGCAGTAACTAACAAGGGTGAACAAGCAGCATACATGCAGTCTATACATTGTTGAGATTGTTCAAAGCAAATCAAGTCAGTGTGCAATATAGGTATAGCAAAGCTCATGCATAAATACAGGTATAAGCAAGCATCATGGCAGTGTCAATTCTCAAGGCAGATTCATAAGTGATGTGGCAGATCAGCATACTCATGTGTACATGGATGCTCAGCGACATGCATGGTGCAGATAGTGGCATGCAGCAGCAAAACATGGTTGCGCATCCAAGTACGGATGCTCAGAACAGCATGGTTAATCAAAAATGAAGGAGTATGCGGCATATATATTTCAAAGAAGCATTAGTTAATATGGGGTAGGTTACATACTGATCAACAATTACAAGGATGGCTTAAGGCAATACAAACAAGGATGCAACAATGAGTCGGTCAAAATCAGGTTCATTAACTTGCACAAGCAACTGGAAATCAGGGTCAGCAATGCATGGATATACACAAATCAGGCTATACAAAAGTATCATCCCAAAGATTTTCAGAAACTAGCTTGGCAAGAATTCAGAATAGTTTATTAGGCATGTATGAAATCTCAGCATCAAACAATTCCGATTTATTTCCAGAAATCAGGTTTCCAGTTTTGATGGACAAATTAATTCATTCCAGATCTAGGCTTGAAACATATTGATATTTTTCCAGATTTCAACAGTGAGTCAATATTTGGCAAGATTGCATTTCAATTTTCAGAAATACATGTGAGACATTCAAGGCATATTTAAATAAAGGGATTTTTTTTAAGGGCCAGAAAATCGAATAGCAAGGGACCACATTCATGTCATCAGTAAATCAAATGAAGATTTTTTTTAGCAAGTGCTTCAATCTGCTAATGAAGGGTTCCAGAATTGTGAAATCATTTTTGGAAAGCAACTAAATCTTATTAATGATCAGAGAAACCATTTTGAGCAAGAAAAGTCAATTCTTTTCTGAAATACAAGTGCTTCCAGTTTTGAGTCAAGTACTATTTCGAATTCAAAGGGGCAATTTAAATCTGGAGATTCATTGAAAGACCAAAGCCACAATTTCCAGATTTCTCTCAATCAAATCAAAGTCGTTCTTAAACTAAATCAAGGCAACATTATTCACGCAAGGGGCTATTTAATTTACAGAGCATTCAAAAGGGGCAAGTTCATTCAAGAATCAATCACGCAAGTAAATCAAAGCAGCAAAATGGGCAACACAAAATCAGGATAAGACATCAATCGAAATCAGAGGAATAATAGGATTTTCTAATCCTATTTAAGCACCACTTCATCACAGGCATTAGGGATCGAATCCAATAACAACAATTTCAAGAATAAAGTAATTTCAGAAAAACTCACAATCTTTTAGGAATTCGATCAGCTCCAAATCAATCGAGCGAGCAATACAGAGCATCGAAGAAATCATAGAAGTCAAAGCATCTTCCTTAGTAATTGCGGTTGGGTTTGGAGCATCAGAGAAAAATCCTAGGTTTAGTAGCCGCCTCCATTTCTGTTTCTCAGAGTAATCGGGACAATGTTTTTAAGGGTGCAACATTTACAAATAGGCTGGCCAAGTTATCAATGGACTTAAGCGTTTTAATTGAAAAGGGAATGACCCTTCCTTTTAACTCGTAGGTTTTAGCTTGCGTTATTTTTCATTTTGTCTTTTATGTTTTGTTGTTTTTAATTTGTGTTGTAAACCAATTCGAACAATTTCTAGGTCTGTAAAATCTAGGAAACCATTTAGGGTGTTAATTGGCAGTTTACTAGAGTTTGTAAAATCTAGAGGTTACTGGTTACGGGGTTGTAATCAGGGAAAATCTGATCTAGGGGGTTAGATCAGTCTAGGGGTTTGAGCGTAGGGTTAGTACAAGAGCAGGGAGTGCGAGTTTACATGGTCTTGTAAGCGGGATCTGTTCTATTACCTAGTAGAAACCTTAGGAATGCAGCAGTAGGCAGGATTTTTTCCGAAGCTGGGTATATCTTGTGTCATTTACTTTTCTGCATTTATTTTCTGCTACATTCTGTGATCTGATATTTTTTTATATCTCGCTTAATTTTCAGTAAACCCTATTCATCCCCCTCTAGGGTTAATCTAGATCCAAAAAGTGGTATCAGAGCAGGTATTCAGTTAACTCTAGAGTAATGGTGATCCCTAGTTGTCAGTCCATAGAGAGTCAGTTCAGTCACATTCCAAATATTTTTTATGGCACAAATTTTTTGAATTGGAAATCAGATATGAAATTGTATTTGAAATCTGTTAAATATTGGGATGTTGTTTACAGTGGAAGTGATATATTAGATAGGAATATTAACGCTCGTGCTATGCATATTCTCTATTCTTATCTTAGTAATAATCAACTTGATTTTATCTCCCATTGTTTGACTGCGCAGGAAATTTGGAATACTCTCAATACGAAGTATGGACAAATTGACAACAGCTGCTCAAAATCCCAGAATGCCAACTCAAATTCAGACCTATGCTTAACTGTTCTTACGGATGAAAATTCAGATGGATCAGTTGATGGAGACTCAACAGACAATGAGATAGAAAATTTCTCATATGAAGAATTGGTTTATATGTGTGTTGATTTAACGAAATCTGTTGACAAACTCCAACTGAAAAATAAAACTTTGAAATCTAAAAATCTTAAAAAAATCATGTTTTGGAATTAAAGCTTGAAAACGTCGGGAAATTTGAAAATTCTAATTGTAAAAATTGTTTGAAATTAAAATCCGATCTCGTTAGTCTTAATAAAAATATTAAAAAGCTTGAAGAAGAAATTCTAATTTTAAAAGATAACGAAATGAGCTAAAAAATTCAAATAGTTTTTTGCGAAAAGAATTTAAAAATCTTGAGACATCAGAAGATTCCAAACATGAAATTTTTGAAAAGGAAAGCTTATTCAAAACTGGTTGAATTTTGAGTGAGCTTGAAAAGGAAATTGAGAATCTCAAGAAATTTTAATTTGAAAAACAAAAATGATTTGAATCTGAGTTCTCTAAGTCCTAAGCCAAAATTAAATTACTTGAAAATGAGAATTTGGTTTTGAAACAGTATGATGCTGAGAGGAAGATCACTAATAATCATTGTTCAGATTTAATAGAAGAAAATAGTGATCTTAAGTCTAAAATTCAATGACTTGAATCAACTTTGAATAAATTTTCTAACGGAGAAAAATCATTGGATATATTGTTGAAAAACCAATTTTCTATTGGAAACAAGCGTGGGCTCGGATTTGAAAAAACAAATGTTTCTGAAAATCGAAATTCAAATGTTTTTAAAAATCCTTCAAATTACATTCAAAGAATAGACTTGAAAATATGAACTCTGAAAATTCCAAAAGTTTTTGAAACAAAATGAAAGCTTGTTTTATAACAAACCATTTAAACGATCTTGGATCCCAAAAAGAGATAAAATAAACCATTTAAATTCAAATAGATTTGGGTTCCCAAAGGTACAAAGATATATTCAAATGGATTGTTATATAAACAGGTTTGGGTACCAAAATGTGTGAACAAAACTGTGAGTGGTTTTACAAATTTTGTTAGACCACTCGATCCTATAAATTCATAGGTACGAAAGGATGGTTGAGGAACTAATGTGTTGTAAAGAGATTGATTTCAAGATGTTCAATACTTCTGTATCATTCACAGTTCCTTTGGCCAAGTAGGTTGAGCCAGAGATTCTGGTTTGCATCGATTTCAGGTATGATCTCTAGACTCACTCTTTGTATATTCTTTGTTTGTACTCTTTTATCTGTTTTTCCTCCTACCTCTTATGTCTATTTTTTTTGATTTATCGCTGTCATATTATTTTTCTTCTTCGAGCCTTCTTAACGTCCAATTGAAGAATTCATTTTTTTTGGAAACTTGCTTCAATTGTATAAAACTCTAATGTTTTAAATCATTTCCAGATCTTGAGTTTAACCTTGTAAATATCTGCAATTGTTTTGAAGTTTATTTTCTATTTTCTGAATTCATAACAGTGTTGATGTATTCTTGTCATATCTTGAACATTGTTGATTTGAATTCTAAATTTTTGAAGATCTGAAAGTTTAATGGAATTTCACATGCCTCTGCTGTATTGAGTTTCTTCTAATTCAGTTTGGAAGGGCTTGAAAATTTATACTCATTACACCACTCTGCTATTTATCAGTTGTGGTAATTTCATTGATTTTCAGATTGGCTTGGATATTTTGTTTGGTCTTGAATCATTGCTTACATCTTGAAATTCATTGTTATTCATGATCACGTAGTTTGGTTTTTGTTTGTTTGAGATCACTTGAAAATCTATGATATTTTGAATCTCACACACCTCTCAGATCTAAAATCATTAATCCTATGTGATTGATTCATTGTATCTCAAGATTTACATTTGTTCTAGTGATTTTGAATAAACCACTATTTTTTGATCATGAATTATTACTCAATCTTGATTTAATTACTCTGAAAATTTTCTTGTGCGATTGTTAGAAAAATTTGTGAAAAATTCTTTTGAAAAATGATTATTAAAACTCACTGCTATTTCATGATGATTTGAGTTGAGTATCTATTTGTTTAAAATCATTTGAAATTATTTATTTATTGAATCATGCACATATCTTGGATCTAAAATTGATAATCTGGTGTGATTGATTCATTGAAGCTTAAGATTTTCATATTTCCTCAAATGATTTCAAATAAACTGTATTTTTAATCTTGAATCATATTTTGTGACCATCAGAAACATCCTCTAACAAGTCTGCTGTGATATTGACTTCTATGCTGCTCTGATACTGTTTTGAAAAAAATGTTTGATTTGGAATCATCTGTTTGCTACTCTGATATATGTGCATAATATGTTATCTTGCTGCTTGGGCTTAGTGAATATTCATTGTCTAGGATACTCTTGTTAAACACCCGTGTCATATTTCAAATTCTCATTAATAGAGACACCAACATGTGGTATCAGTTTAGATGTGCTGTACTAATTGATTTATTCTCATCATGTATATATCCCTTATGTCTCGTGTAAATCTTTCATATCCCTCTTGTATTTGATTTTCAATTTTAAAATTATTTATTGGTTATTCATTCAGAAATTGAAATCAATAACCAAACTGAACTGTATTAATAATTCATTAAAATTATTGTTAGATCTTAAAATTGTGATGAGTTATGACTACATACTTCACAACAAGAGGATATTTTATTTAGATTTTCATGATGGTTGAAAAGTTATTATAATATCTTAGAATTGGCGATTATTTCATGACCATCTTTATTATCCATCATCATTCTGCCACCCATCATGTTTTTTATATTAATGTGGAGAATTTAATTTTTTTTAAAAATCATCTTGAATAAACAGTGGAAGTATTTGTGATAGAAATGGGACTATGTTATTATTCAGAATTAGTAATAATTGAAAATTTTCAATGATCTCGGTACAGTTGGTCATATTTCATAGTATGAGTAATTTAAAAATTTATTTCACAAACCATTTCTATAACTATCACATTTCTATCATCCATATTGGTTTTATATACTGAGGAGTTTTCATTTTTGAAACAGAAAATAATAATAATATAATATTTATAAGTGTTTCTCTAACCTCGTTTAAAAATCCAAGCTCTGGTCATGCATGGTTAAGAGATTACTTATAATTTAAGCTGCGACTGACCTCATTTAAAAATCCAAGCTCTGGTTATGCGTGGTCGTGTGCTCTTAAATAAAAGAAAAAAGGAAAATGTGCTATAAATAGAAATTTATTTGAAATTTTCCTTGGTGTGTAAAAACCAGCCTATCAATCCACTTTCTAATCTGTGAAATGTGTTAATATTTTATGAAGTATTATGATTTGTTGATTGATAGCTATTGGGATTTGAGACTATTTGATTGCGTCACTTAAACTGAATATATAACTATAGTCCAAATCCATCACTGTTTTTTTGTGCTCAATTTTACAAAATTCTTTTGAAAATAATTGGAAATCATATTTTGTAACTCTCTCCGTTTTATATAAAATTCATCGTAAATCCATCATTCTTTACAATGTGAAATATGCCACCTGTTCTTAGAAAATTATGATTTTTTTGATTGATTGAGATTTATGACGACCGTTCTTCCTCTTATGCTGATATTATATTTTTTAGTCATTTTTCATCTATATTTCAAATTCTGGGTCCTTTTTGATGATAACAAAAGGGGGAGAATCGGATGAGATTTTGATTTATGAGTGAATATTTTATAAATATTTTTAATTTTGAAAATTCATTATTATTCATTCATTTCACTCATGCACAGTTATAGGGGGAGTTTCTGTTGTAGGGGGAGCTTTCAAATAGGGGGAGTTCAGTTCTTCACTATCAAACACATTTATTGGATTCAAAATCTTAATATTTGTTTGTCATCATCAAAAGGGGGAGATTGTTGTATACAACGTTTTTGTATACACAATTATATGATTTTTGTTTGATGATAACAACCAAATATATATTATTATAAATGTGTTTGTTACTGTACTGTTCTATATATACATCACAGACAGGAATATAATATTTATATTTAAGTAGAATACTACAATACACGAATTCAAATATTCAACAGTATTTTATTTAAATATAATATTTTATTTCAATATTCAAAACAGTACAATTTTAACAACTCCACTATTTGTATACATTTCATTCAATTCCATGTACAGTGCTCCTCACTACATATTCACTCAGACACTCTTTTTACATTTTCATATATACATTCTTTCTTTGTCTTCTGTCTTCTGTCTTCACTGCATAGTCAACCCAGTCATCATCTTCTTACCTGCCACATAAAACAGAAACACACACAGTACACTGCAACAGGAATAAAAACTGAACACATGCAAATATAATTTTATTTTTAAAATTTTATTTGCCTCAAAATTTCGGTGTGTTTCTCATCATTTTTCATGACTTGGTCTGATATGTGAATATATCACGCGCACGATATATGTATACACACATATGTGTATGTATATACACATATTATTGTGCAGCGATAGGAAAGTCTATTTTGAATGGCTGCATATACACACGTGCATATGTGCACTGCCTTGCCAATCCAGTGTGCAAATGAGGAATAGCCACGTGGACCATCTCAACTTAGTGCAACATGGTCAACATAGTCATCTCAACTCAAAGTGGTCAAGGCAGCTCAACATCAATGGCCGAGCACAGTGGCACAACAAATAAATCAATTGAAAGAGAAATGGGTCGAGGTCTGATACATAGCACATACACGCAAGTCAGCAAATATAGCAGTATTCAAGAATGTGATCGAGACAGCTCAACACAACTTGTTGAGCCATGGTCAAGCAAAACAGGCCAACATGAATACAACACAACTTTCCAGTAGTTCATGAGATACAAATGTCAAGCTATTATGCACAAATTTTGTTCAAAGCAGTCAATCCAAGAAGCAAAGTGGTGTAGTAGTAACTAACAAGGGTGAACAAGCAGCATACATGCAGTCTATACATTGACGAGATTGTTCAAAGAAAATCAAGTCAGTGTGCAATATAGGTACAACAAAGCTCATGCACAAATACAGGTATAAGCAAGCATCATGGTTGTGTCAATGCTCATGACAGATTCACAAGTGATGTGGTAGATCAGCATACTCATGTGTACATGGATGCTCAGTGACATGCATGGTGTAGACAGTGGCATGCAACAGCAAAACATGGTTGCGCATCCAAGTATGGATGCTCAAAACAACATGGTTAATCAAAAAATGAAGAAGTATGCGACATATATATTTCAAAGAAGCATCAGTTAATATGGGGCAGGTCACATACTGATCTACAACTAAGGATGGCTTAAGGCAATACAAACAAGGATGCAATAATGAGTCGGTCAAAAACAGGTCCATAAACTTGCACAAGCAACTGGAAATTGGGGTCAACAATGCATGGATATACACAAACCAGGGTACACAAAAGTATCCGCCCAAAGATTTTCAGAAACCAGTTTGGCAAGAATTCAAAATAGTTTATAGGCATGTATGAAATCTTAGCATCAAACAATTTTGATTTATTTCCAGAAATCAGGTTTCCAGTTTTATTGGACATATTAATTCATTCCAGATCTTGGCTTGAAACATATTGGTATGTTTCCAGATTTCAACAGTGAGTGAATATTTGGCAAGATTGCATTTTAATTTTCAGAAATACATGTGAGACATTCAAGGTTGGTTTAAATAAAGGGGATTTTTTTAAGGGCCAGAAAATCGAATTGCAAGGGACCATATTCATGTCATCAATAAATCATATCAAGATTTTTTTTGGTAAGTGCTTCATTCTTCTAATGAAGGGTTCCAGAATTGGAAATCATTTTTGGAAAGCAACTAAATCTTATTGATGATCAGAGAAACCATTTTAAGCAAGAAAAGTCAATTCTTTTCTGAAATACAAGTGCTTTCAGTTTTGAGTCAAATACTATTTCGAATTCAAAGGGGCAATTTAAATCTGGAGATTCATTGAAATACCAAAGCCACAATTTCCATATTTCTCTCAATCAAATCAAAGCCGTTCTTAAATTAAATCAAGGCAACATTATTCACGCAAGGGGCTATTTAATTTATAGAGCATTCAAAAGGGACAAGTTCATTCAAGAATCAGTCACGCAAGTAAATCAAAGAAGCAAAAGGGGCAACGCAAAATCAGGCCAAGATGCGAAATCAGAGGAATACTAGGATTTTCTAATCCTATTTAAGCACCACTTCATCAGAGGCATTAGGGATCGAATCCAATAACAACAATTTCAAGAATAAAGTAATTTCAGAGAAACTCATAATCTTTTAGGAATTCGATCAGCTCCAAATCGATCGAGCGAGAAATACAGAGCATCAAAGAAATCATAGAAGTCACAGCATCTTCCTTAGCAATTGCGATTGGTTTTGGAGCATCAGAGAAAAACCCTAGTGTAGTAGCCGCCGCCATTTCTGTTTCTCAGAGTAATCGGGACAATGTTTTCAAGGGTGCAAAATTTACAAATGGGCCGGCCAAGTTATCAATGAACTTAAGTGTTTTAATTGAAAAGGGAATGACCCTTCCTTTTAACTCCTAGGGTTTAGCTTGTGTTATTTTTTATTTTGTCTTTTATGTTTAATTGTTTTTAATTTGTGTTGTAAACCAATTCGAACAGTTTCTAGGTCTGTAAAATCTAGGAAACCAGTTAGGGTGTTAACTGGCAGTTTACTAGAGTCTGTAAAATCTAGAGGTTACTAGTTATGGGGTTGTAATCAGGGAAAATCTGATCTAGGGGGTTAGATCAGTCTAGGGTTTTGAGCGTAGGGTTAGTACAGGAGCATGGAGTGCGAGTTTACATGGTCTTGTAAGCGGGATCTGTTCTATTACCTAGTAGAAACCTTAGGAATGCAGTAGTAGGCATGATTTTGCCGAAGCTGGGTATATCTTGTGTGATTTACTTTTCTACATTTATTTTCTGCTGCATTCTGAGATCTGATATTTTTTATCTCGCTTAATTTTCAATAAACCCTATTCACCCCCCTCTAGGGTTAATCTAGATCCAACACCTTTCACTCTGGCTTGTTTCCGCCATGGAGTTTTAGTAGTAACATTTACCCCCAACATTTACCCCCTAGTGAAGGAGTATTCCTGACTTTTCAAGTTAGGTCTCTTATTATAGCTTACCATGTCTTTGCTTGGGATTTGATCTTTGCTTTCTCCAAGAATGCATAAATTTCAACTAATACCTTATGTCAGTCTTCTGTTTAGAATAATACATGAATATGCACTTATATTACTTTGAATATCACTTGGGCCTAAGCCCCCAACATGTTAAGCTGCAGTGGGGTAGCATAATCACCCATAATTGGTACATTGCGAATAACCTTTCTTCTTGGTGGTTAGCAGAAGAATCGAATCGCAACCCAGATTCAAGTATCTGTAAAAGTCCCGAGCCAACCCAGATTGGGTATTAATAATAGAAGACTGTAAATCCTCTTTTGGTAATAATAGAAGTCCCGAACCAACCCAAATTCAGGTATTAATAATTGAAGACCAGAAATCCTCTTCGGTAATAATAGAAGTCCAGAACAACCCAGGTTCAGATATTAATAATAGAAGACTAGAAATCCTCTTTCGTTAATAATATAAGTCCTGAACCAACCCAGATTCAGGATTAATAATAGAAGACCAGAAATCCTCTTCTGGTAATAATAGAAGGCCCGAACCAACCCAGATTCAGGTATTAATAATAGAAGACCAGAAATCCTCTTTCGGTAATAATAAAAGTCCTGAACCAACCCAGATTCGGGTTTTAATAATAGAAGATTAGAAATCCTCTTCCAGTAATAATAAAAGTCCCAAACTAACCCACATTCGGGTAGTAATAATAGAAGACCAGAAATCCTCTTCTAGTAATAATAGAAGCCCTTTGCTTTTCGGGCTTGTTTTGTAAAGCAGAGGACTTACGTGCTTTATGAGCCTCTCTCTGGGTGTGTGCTCCTTCTGCGGGATAATATGTATGTATGGGCTAGTGCGTGCTTAGATCGCTCCTCCAGAGCTTTGTTCCCTTTGTTGGGGGTAAGATGTAAGCAGAGGATGTACATGTTTACAATTCTCCTCCAAAGCATTCAGTCCCTTCTATGGGATGAGACACAAGCAGAGGTAGAGCATACTCGTCTATGAGCAGAAGTAGGACGTTCTTGGCCAAAGTAGAGGCAGAGCATGCTTGCCTCTGAGCAGAGGAAGAGCATGCTTATTTATTCCATTTTACGAAAACAAAGGACATAAGCAGTGGTAGAGCGTGCTCTTCTACGAGCAGAGGCAAGACATGCTTAGCCCGAGTAGAGGAAGAGCGTAATCTTCTGCGAGTAGAGTCAGAGTGTAACACCCTGCATTTTTAATTAAGTAAAATAAAATTTGAAGAGCTTCCAGAATTTGGTTACGGTATTAGCGTCGTTGCGTCCATGGCGATTTTCTGGTCAATTTAGACCTATGGATCGCAGAAAACAGATTTAAAATGAAAGAGATACGTTTAAATGAAATATTACAACAAAAGTAGGTATAAGAAAAGAAAAATGACCACCATTGTTTATAGTCTTGTTAACAAAAGACTATGTAGTCCAATTGGTAAGAGCATGTGGCTCTTAAGAGAGAGGTGCAAGTTCGATTCCTGCAGGCGCCATATTTTTATTTTAGAGAAACGACTAAAATAATACATGTTCTAAAGAGAAAATATGTATTAACGCACATAAGGACAATTATACATATCAGGAAGCATAAAAATATATGTATATATGTGTATATATGTGCAAATATATATACACACACACATAAGGGAGAAGTTCAAAATAAACATGCAATGAAAATTAAAAGGATTAAATCACGACATTTGAATTTCGAAATCAAAATAAAAGTTATGCATATATATATATATACATGTGTAAAATAGGTATTTGAAGTTTTGTATGCATATAAGGAGATTATATGTACATATAATATTTAAATTAATCAAAGAAAGTATAACAGGATACTAATCAAACGTTTAAATTAAAGACATTAAAAAAGTAATATCGTGCCCAAAACAGCTCGCGGGACCCAGTGGGGTCAACCTATGGGTCGACACACCCACAGGGGGGTCGACCTACCTAGATTTGGGCAGATTCATTCGATGAATCGGGACTGTTTTTCAAACCATATTTGTTGCTGACTCAGTGCTGCATGTACAAGATCGTATCCACTTCCTTGAACACCTATAAATAGGCAAGTAGAGCCTAACCTAAATCTCATAATTTCTGAGAGGCTGCCTAATCTCTGCCATTCTTCTTTCTCCCTAAATCTCTTTAGAAAAATAGAATAATTAGTCTAAGGAAATTTTGATTCAAGATCTGGAGGAAAGGAATGTATATCTGCAAATTGGTATTCTAACTCTAATCGAAGTGAAGTAAATTCTTTGATCTGGTTAGTTTAGATTTCTCTTCTTTCCTCCCTTTTTCTTTTATTTTGAGAAATGTGAATCCGTGGTTATTTAGGTTCTAGAATCAGTTAGGGGAGTATGCCTTTTGATAATGGTATATTTATCGTTTGGCATTCCCCATTAATATGTATAGTAAATCTGCTAAAATGTATAAACCTGTTAAAATATGTGGATAGGATTACTGTTGTACATATACATGTTCTAATAACTTGTTGACTGGATACTGTAAGTTAAGTCACATTGAAATTGGGAATAATTGTAATGTTGTATAAGACCTGTTTTCCATTCAACTGTTTGAGTTGAATTTACTGTAAATGCTGTAATTGTGGAATTTACAATGAACATGAATACTTGTTAAGAACATTATTATGCCAAAAGGTTGTAAATAAGAATTATGGTAAAATTTGGAAGAAGGAATACGCCAAAAATTTACAGTAAATAGAAAATTGTAACCGCACCTAGATATGAGGTTAAATTCAATTTGCGGTAGAAGTCTACCCGGAACTGCCCGGAAAATCTAGCATTCACAAGTGGTTAGTTTAATATGAGAGGTCTAGTGCGTAAACACATATATAACGGTGCTAAGACACGAGGTTAAGTCCAACTTGTGGTAGAAGTCTTCCTAGAACCGCCCGAAAAATCCAACATCCACAAGTGGTCGGCTTAATGTGAGAGGTCTGGTACATAAGAATATGTGCATATAACAAGATAGAAATAAATGGAATTAATTATAATTAATGGAAATGAATGAAAATTACAATAGTAAAAGAATTGGAATGAACGGGGAATGATAATTACCTATTACAAATAAACCTGAATAGGAAAAAGGAAAGACAATAGGTAGGCTTGTCTTAGGGACAAGTGGAAATTATAACTTTGGTTATAATAAACGATAAAGGGAATGTAATAACTTATGTAATAAGATAAGTTGTACTTAATTATAAATTAAGTAATCTGTAAATTTGGAAACCTAAAACCTATTGTTTGTAATAAGTAGAGAAAAGGGGGAAAACCTATGAAATGCAATAAGTTATACTTAATTATAATTTAAGTAATCTGTAAACTTAAGAATTTGAATTCTGCAGATTAGAAGAACATGTTATTTGTAAACTTGTGAATCTGAAATCTACTGGTAAGAATAACATGTTAAGGGCTTATTAATTAACTTAAATGGGTTATGTTATATAACTGAAATTAATAAGCAAGAGGAACTTGGTAACTTGAATAAGAAGTCAAAATGACTTGAAATAACCAAGTTAATTGGAAATCTGAAAAGGTAGAGCAAGCGCGTAATTAAATGATTAGACATAGGGTCTAATAACACACTAACCTGAGGCACTTGGACCAGTCCGTACGTTTGAAGGTGAATAACCCAACATGGTAGATAATCGTGGTGTCATAAGGCACGAGAAGAGCGCACGTCCATATGATTATTCTGCCTGATCTGCTGATATTTTGCTGGCTCTGAAGGACTGGAAGGGGAAGCACGCGACTTCTTGGGACGTGGAGGGTACTCCTGGTAGTCCTCTGTGTAGTGACATCGTTTAGGCTGTGTCCGCGGAGGTTAGGTCTGCATGTTACTACCTGATGAGTATACCTTGATTGCCACGATAGTGGGCAATCAGAAGGCTGTAGAGTGGCTTAGGTGATTCGACGACCCTATTGCCTTGTGACTAGGCAGGTTACAACCATTTCTGTTTGCCTTTGGCGGGTCTAACCATCTGTTTGATAGTAGTCGTTGGGTAATAACCATCGACAGTCAGCGTGATACGTGATGCATAATACATGATGCGTGATGCGTGATGCGGAAAGACGAAGAGCTAAACCAAAATACCATAAACCTTTTACTATCAAGGCTTTGGATGAGGGACGGGCCAATTAGGATTTGTTTTTTTTTCTCTAGGGCCAGGTCACTAGCTCTCACTTCTATTTGTCTTTCACTAGTTGAGGGAAGGGTCAGGTGGGACCATAGTCACTGTGAAAATGTAGACCATAGCATATGTGTATATAGATATCCGAAAAAGCTTCTGACTGAGTTTCATTTTTTTGATACAGTTCTGTTACGGAACTCAATGCACAGTAGATAATATGTGCGAATACATGCATACCGTTTCCGGATGGTGTATCGTAAAAGTTATGACATCGAGTATGATTAACGATACGTACGTGAGAAAGTCTATATATATGCATGTCTTCTCCGGGTGGTATATCGTAAACTTTAGGGCATTACACTATGATGGAATCTGAATTCAATCGAATGATTCGAAGGTAGCAGTCCGTACACTTATGTAGCATGGCGATAGCGGGGCTATGTGGAACGTAGCGTTGTTATCTTGATTCGAACATCGCTCCGATGTAGGATGAAGGACTGCGTATATTTCTGTGGTGAGTACCGTGCGAGTGGGGTACCATGGAGGGTACCTTAATATTGGAGGTAGCTACATATATAAATTGTATTAGGTTAACCTATTGGGGAGTAAATGGGTACGACGTGAGTGTAAGCCTTGAGTACTATTAACACAAGTAACCTAATAAATAAGAGAATGTAACTGAGCGATATATGTAGGATTATCCAAAATGTGTAGTTTAAATCCAGTCACCAGGACTTGTGTTCTGACCCCCTCCTCACACCATACTCGCATGTTAGATTTGTGACAGAGATATGATAGATTTGTGACAGAGATATGTTAAATTGTGCATCTTGATGTTGTAGCAGACATTCTTCAACGATGGTTCCTCTTGAATGGAGAAGATTCCCTCGCGGGTCTCCCTTAGATATTGGCTCTGAGCTGTCGAGCAGCTTCCAGCGGGATGTGGTCCACCATGGATCACATTAATTTGGTTTATTAGAGGACCCAGATCTAGATGACCCTCCTCAATTGGAGCTTTTACTACATTGGATGAAACTTTTTAATGCCCGTTAGTATGTTGGGTTGATGGTTGTTTGTTCAAAACAAAATCTTTTAAGTGCTCTTTTCGAATGAGCTTTTGAATGATTCCTTCCAATACCTTGCATTCCACCATAGGGTTCAGGACAATTCTTGGCTTTAAAAGAGATGGGGAAGTTATTGATCCTTTCCTTAGCCACAGCGTACACAAAGGAGGTGGGTTTGCTCAGGGCTACCGAGTTGAAGTCCTCCCATCTTGGCCTTTTCTGGTTCTAATCTAAACCAAACCTTCTACTTTGAGGCTTTCGACCAAAGCCTGCTTTCCTCCTTCCATACGAGGTCCGAACTTCTTCTTTATGCAGTATAATCCATCGATATGGATGAATTCATCAGTCTGGAAGGGGAAGTCTTGTAGGTCTTTACACCCATGAATATATAATTCCTTCCAAAAAGAGGTGCTCTCGATTAACCCTTAGTGAACAACAATAAACTTATCACAATCATTCATATTGTTGGCTAGCTTTTTGAACCAAGCCACCAAGATCGATATATGCAGTCCACACAGTCTCAGATATAGAAGCTATCAAGTTCAGACCACACGGATCATGGATCGCGGATCGCCTCCCTTGCGCGAGTCGCACTAACGATCATGATCCGATCAGATCCCACGAACCACCACGTGAAGACCTTGGCTAAGTCAACCGCGATCCGATCCGAGCTGGAAGACACGATGATGGCCACGGACTTGGTCATCCACGATCCGATGTTTAAGGAGATCGCGACACCTGTCCACAACGGCTAATTTGACTAATTCTTCATCAAGCTACGAACCATTCCGAGATCTTCGGGATGTGGGCCACGTATGACCGCGATCCGTCATCAGAAATCAGCTATAAATAGCCCAGAGCTTGGCATTTTTTAGGATCTTTTGGCAGTTTTAAGGATTGATTCCACCATTACTGTCATACCACTATTTCATACCAGATTTACTTCGAGATAACTGAGAGAAATCGTAATTGCAAGAGTGAGTTTGAGAGAAATCATTGGTTGTACTAGCATCCAAAGTATAATCAATGGCATATAAAGTGGACGTAGGCTCGTTAACCCCGAACCACAATAAACCGTGTGTGTTTTCTGCTTTTTTCTCATTTTTCAGTTATAATTCCCTACGAATCAGAACAATTTGGGTGTTAAAGCCAAAATTTGATCTAACATTTTGGTGCTTTCACTGAGAATTGATTTCTCGGCATATTGGATTGTTGATCCGTTGTTTGGATATTCAAGTCCAAAGGAAACAATCCCGAAACTTCACTGTTAGATTTTTGAAGATTCCAGCGGCATCTGATATCATGGCTGGAAAGAAGTCTAAGGAAGTAAGAGCTTCGCAGGCAATTGAAGTCGTGAATGAAGCAGCTGAAGAAAGTGTACATGAGCAGGTTGAGGAGGGCCTCGCAGATCGCGGTGACATAGGGGCGGACCGATCTGGACGCGGCGCCATGACCCGAACTGAAGGGATCGTCACTCGATCCCACGACAACGCCGCGAACCCTCCCCCTAATGTTACCACGATCCGACCCCAGGGGAGCGCTACGAGCCACAGACACAGGTCCACTGCGATCCGAAGTGATGACCAGACTACAACTCGACCTGGAAAGGAGGTTATGGCTCACTCTTCCCGTCCCGGTACCTCTGTTCGACCTGACTCAAGTTCTCTGCGCATAAGAGAAAAAGTTGATGATCAATATGACCCCTCTGCTCCGGTCACTGAAGGAGATCTTTCTCGCTTCTCTGAAATGTGGGATAGGCTGTTTGATGAATTAGCTGCTCAAAGGCAGCAAAGCTCTGTGCTGTAGCAGAACTTAACTGCTATGGATAGAAGGATCGATGATCTCGCAAGACAAAGAACACTCCCAGTTCACCCACTCACCCCAGAGTACTCTTCTTCGTCAGAGGAATCGTCAAGACCTCCGCGGCGACCGTATGAGAGGGCTGAAAACATAGAGCAGCTCCGATTTGGAACCTTGCCATCACGAGAGGAAGAGACACTTGGTGTAGGACCCTCAAACTGCAACTTGAATAATCGTGCCGCAACTCCTAGAGCTCGAGTTGTGGACAATCCTGTTGAGAATAGACCACCTCAGCCCCTTCGCCGTACAAATACTCATGGTAACAGGGGGCAACGAATCCCAATCCGAGCTCCGGACTTCGTGGATGTTCCTAGAAGAGAGATCGGAGAATTCCACCGAGCGAGAAGCGCTGATCCCGAGCCTCCGATGACCAGTGCAAATGTTGCAGCTATGGTCCATCAAATCCTGGCGGATAGCCGTGGACAAAGGAATGAAGATTGGGGAATTGACCGTAGTCACACCCCTTTTACTGATGACATTCTAGACGTAACTTTCCCGAGGCGCTTCAACATGCCTCAGATGAACCGTTACGCGGGTAGATCTGATCCAATCCAACATCTAATGAGATATTCTTTGTCAATGACCGCTGTCGCAGCCTCTGACGCTGTAAAGTGCAAAGCATTCCCTATATTCCTGGAGGATGTAGCGTTATTATGGTTTACTCACTTACCAGCAAGATCAATTTCCAGTTTCAGGGAGTTGAGTGAAAGGTTCGTGGAACAGTTCCGCATTTATGCACAGAGGTCAAAGAGTGTGATTGATCTGTTCCTTGTCAAACAACGACCAGGCGAGAGCTTGAGGGTGTATCTGGATCGTTTCAACCTAGCCGCCACCGAAGTCAAGGATCCCTATGAGCCAACTGTTGTGGCAGCCCTGATTGATGGGGTAGACAAAGATACTGAATTTGGGAGATACCTGGCCGGCAAGCCACCTCATACTAGAGAATTGTTTTACGAGAAAGCAAACGTACGCTTACGTCAGGAGGAGGTATATGCTAACCGGAAGATGAAAATGGCAAATAAGGAGGAAATCCAAAGTAATGTGGCCATCAAGCAAACCAGAGATAGCTCGGGAAAGGTTGAAGTCAATGTTGGAAACCGAAACCAGGGCGGCGGCCACCAGTCAGGAAACAATGGTAACAACAGTAATGGCAATAATCGGAAGAGAAACCGGGGGAACGACTCCCAGAGAAGGACCCGTCCCAGGTCTTTCGAAAATTATACGCCAATAAATGATACTTTGGAGAATATATTCGTAGACTCGTACAACATTCTCTAACATTAAAGGCCTCCTCGAAGAGATTCGACGGAGAAAGAACGTGAGACGAGGAAGTTTTGTCTCTTCCATCAGACTCACGGCCACTCTACAAATGAATGCCGTCATCTGAGAGACGCAGTTGAGAGGCTGCTCCTGGAAGGGAAGTTGGATGAGTACCGGGTGACTCCTAGAGACAGGGGGCAAGCTATTCAGACCCCGAACCAATACCAGAATCAACCTACTACCAGGCCAACTGTCCAACAAAAAGGAAAGGATCTTGTTATCAATACCATAATCGGAGGGCTTCACCTAGCCGGGCATAGTTTCAAGGCGATGGATCAGTACGTAAATGCAACAAAGCAGTATCTTGAGGCAGGAGAGTAAAGCAACCCTGAGGACAATGTCCCGATAAAACAACAAAAGATGATGTCAGATGACGTCATTTTCCGCAACTGAGAGAGTATTGGAGTCCACGCTCCGACCGAAGGTCCATTTGTAATCACAGTTCCTATTGGCCCGGCCACTGTCCATAAAGTTTTAGTGGATAACGGGAGTTCAGTCAACATTCTATTCAAAAAGACGTTCGATCAAATGAACCTTGAATTGAAAGATTTAAAGCCGTGTGAAGGATGGATCCGTGGATTTAACGGAGCTTCAACTGCTCCAATGGGATATATAGAGCTGCCGGTAACACTTGGGGGAAGGAAAACGCCAGAGAGTGAGAATTCTTCCCTTTGTGGTTTTGGGTATTGAATCGCCTTATAATGCCTTCTTGGGCCGACCGGCCCTAGCAAAGTTTAGTGCTTGTATAGCCCCCTAGTGCTTGTTATTGAAGTTTCCTACGGAAGCTAGTATTGGCATAGTCAGAGGAGATCAGGTTGCTGCACGAGCATGTTACATTGCAGAGCTAAAGCTACTCCATAAAGGAAGAGATGTAGAAACTAAAGACGCTTCTTCCCCCACAAGGGAGGAGACGTCATAGCAATTAAAGAGAATGACTATGGGTGAGTCTCCCAGAGAACTTCCCGAGGATATAGATCCTAGAGAGGACGAAGAGACTGGGGGTAGAATGGCGGCTCCCAACGAAACGACTGTGGATGTACCGATCGATGATAGTGACCCAGAGAAGGTCCTAAAGATTGGATCCTAGTTGGATCCAGTTCGAGCTAAAGAACTGACGGATTTCCTGAAAGATAACTTGGATGTATTTGCTTGAACCCATGCGGACATGTGTGGGATATCTCCATCAATCATGAGCCACTCATTGAGCATTAACCCAAAGCATCACCCTGTAAAACAAAAAAGGCGAATGCTGGGCCTAGAGATGTCCGCAGCCTTGAAAGAAGAAGTTGAAAAGTTAAGAAGTAACGGATTCATCAGAGACTCAACCTACCCAGATTGGATTTCAAATCCAGTTTTGGTAAAGAAGGCCAATGGGAAGTGGCGTACGTGTATTGATTTTTCGGATTTGAATAAAGCCTGCCCAAAAGATAGCTTTCCGTTACCCAGAATTGATCAGTTGGTAGATTCAACGGCGAGTCATGAGCTTCCCTCTTTCATGGATGCTTATTCAGGATATAACCAGATCCCTATGCATGTTCCAGATCAAGAACACACTAGCTTCATTACGGATCTGGGATTATACTGCTACGTGGTAATGCCTTTTGGTTTGAAGAACGCAGGCGCTACATATCAACAGTTAGTGAACAGAATGTTCTATAACCAGATTGGGAAAACGATGGAGGTGTACGTTGACGACATGTTGGTTAAGTCCAGACAATCATCCAATCACACTACAGACTTGGCAAAGATGTTGACGACATGTTCGAAAGTATGAGATGAAACTCAACCCAATGAAATGCTCATTTGGGGTTGCCTCCGGGAAATTCTTGGGATTCATTGTCAGCTCGCGTGGGATTGAGATTAATCCATACCAGATCGCAGCAATCAGAGGCATTCAGGAGCCTAGACAAATCAAAGATGTGCAAAGCCTTGCAGGGAAAGAAGCAGCAAATAAAGTGATTAAGTCCATTATCAAAAGAAGATTGAAGCGGGCCAAAGCCATGTGGGTCGATGAATTACCCTTGGCATTATGGGCCTACAGGACAACGTATAAATCGGCGACAGGCCATACTCCCTTCTCTCTTGCTTTTGGAGCAGAGGCAGTCATCCCGGTTGAGCTAAAAGTACCATCTCACCGAGTCACTTACTACAATCTGATGACTAATAACGAGTTGCTCCTTGAATCCCTAGATACAATAGAGGAGAAAAGGGATGAAGCAAACCTGCGTGCCTTGACGCACAAGCAACAGGTCGCTAGATACTACAACAAAAGAGTTCGAGCCCGAACCTTTGAACCCGGAGACTTGGTTCTGAAGCGTGTCTTTCCACCCCAACTCATATGGGTGCGAAGTGGGAAGGACCATACTTCGTTCTACGAAGGCTTGATAATGGAACCTTCAAGCTAGCAACCGTAGATGGAGAAGAAATCTCCAGAGTGTGGAATGCCCAACATTTGCGGCCTTATCTGACGTAAAGTCATCTGATTTATCCTTTTGTTTCATAGGACCATGTAAAAGGCATGACTTGCCTAGAATAGTCCAATGTCTTGAGCAAAGGATTATAAAGTGGACGTAGGTCACGATTTGACCGAACCACTATAAAAATATTGTGTGTCGTTTACCTTTATTTGCACTATTATTTATCTGCTCTTCTATCTTTATAAAGTTTGCTGTAAAATCGTACAGTGATCACAGAAACGTGTAATTCTAGGTGCCTTCCATCAGAATGGAGAGTAATCCGCAGCCAGAACGATGAAGGTGCAATAAAGTGAATCACACCATTGATTGCACTCTAACTCTCCAAAGCCGAGAGAAAACGTAAAGGACACGAAAATAACGTCCACATGGCAAGGCGATGCACCATGATAAGAACCGCCTTGACCGAACTCTAACCTTGGCCACCGCCAGGAGAGTATAAAGGCGTCTATGATTAAGCGCAGAGAAAGAGCTCTTACCCCGCTGAAGGATCGGGGGGCGACTGAACAGCTGAGCTCGAACTCTAACCTTGGCGACCGCCAAGAGAGTATAAAAGCGTCTATGATTAAGCGCTGAGAAAGAGCTCTTACCCCGCTGAAGGATCGGGGGGCGACTGAACAGCTGAGCTCGAACTCTAACCTTGGCAACCGCCAGGAGAGTATAAAAGCGTCTATGATTAAGCGCTGAGAAAGAGCTCTTACCCCACTGAAGGATCGAGGAGAGACCGAACGGCTTAGCTCGAACTCTAACCTTGGCGACCGCCAGGAGAGTATAAAAGCGTCTATGATTAAGCGCTGAGAAGGATGCTGGAGACTCAGCGCCCCCAGAATTTCTGCCCCGCTGAAGGATCGGTGAGCAGATCATGATACGAGTTCGAACTTTAACCCGCTGATGGATCGGGAAAGTATAGAGGTACCGGAGATTTGGCGCCTCAAGGACTATAATCCTACTAAAAATTCCAAGTCCCCCGTATTCAGAGATAGGGGGCAACGTGCATAGAAATTTTTAAATTTTTTCTGTTGCTTGAAGGATTTGTAATATAATTTCAACTTGATTATAGTCAAATGACTTGTGACTAAGTGCGAATAGTTTATTGAATGCAGGTACACGATGATGCAAAAGAAATAAACTTTCATTCATAAACTGCAAGCTTACAAGATAAAGAGAAACCTAATCAAAAGTGAGGGCCATTCTCACAATTACATTTCATGGCCAGTGGAAAGCCTAAAAATCCTAAGGACAAAATATGAACTAATATCTGCATCCTACTCATGCTGGGGGGGGGGGGGGGCTATGTTGGCTTCTTGCTCTTCTTCTGCCTCCCCGACTCCTCCTTATCAACATCCGAACGATCACCTTTTTTCCTCTTCCTCTTATCAACAAGAGGCTCTGGCGAAGAACTAGAGGATTGAGAGGCTAGTTGTGAAGTTATTGATCGGGAGGAAAATCTTATGACCAACCCAGTTTTGGGATCGATCTCGGAAATAGGGGGCACATATACCGGATCCTGTTCCCCTTTCATAAGGAGCAACTGCCTCTCCTCTTCAGCCTGTTGTTCAGCCAAGGTTTCCTCATCATCACCTCTGATTTCTTTGGTAATGGCGACTTCCTCTTCATCGTCTTCGTGGTGCCCGTCCATATCTCTCAAAGCCTCGATGGGCTCGGCATCTCGGGAAATATCAGCACTGGGTGCGAGAATGACTTTCTCCATCATCGCACCTTCGGACTGCTTGGTAGCGTCAGTACTAGCACTTGGCGGGATGACAACCTTCTCCGCCTCTGTCTTCTTCTCAGCGTCCTTATCGGCTGGCCCGCCACCTGTAACATGAGAAACAAATGTTATTTCAGGAGAGAATGCTGTTCGATCAGTTGATTGTTCGGCAAGACGATGACAAGTGACGATTGCTTTGACAAATTGCGGAGAGAATATAGAGATACCTTCCGCTGATCCTCCATCCAATCCAGCAACAGAAGCTCCGACAACTGGAGAAGTCGGACCCAGAGGAATCAATGGATCATCGGGATTGTATTCCTCAATTTCGGAGGCCTTGGGCTCTGCAGCTGAGCTCGAGCCTTCTTCAATTTTATTTTTTCCCTTGGCCAGAGTTTTCTCCTTATCCATCTCTTCCTGAAGTAGGCGTCTGCCTTTTCTAAATACTCGGGTTCATTATCCTTAAGAATTGTCTGCATCAATTCATTCTCATCAATCTCATCGACTCCTAATCGCTGTTTCTCGCTTTGGACGATTGCATCCCATATGTTGGCTAAAGTGACATGGTAGTCCGGGATCCAGGAGATGTTACGGGTCTTGATGACCTGGCCAAGGAAGTCAAACAGCATTTCTTCAAATCCTTCAATATCTTTCTCTCTCTCGAGGAGCTTTTCATTAGAAACAGTAGCCATTTCAATGGCACTTTCCACATTATTTTCAGCAAGAACCGCGTGCCTCTCTGCACGCGCGAGTTGATCATTCAGAATCACCCTCTCTTTTTCGGCCAGAGCTAAACTATCTTTCAAGCTTGCCTTTTCTTTCTCCCAAGCAGCTTTTTCAGCTTCGAAATGATCCTGTGCTGTTTTCAGTTCGGTGTTGGCCATCTTGAGATCTTCCACCTCTTTCTTCAATGACGCACGCTCTTTGCTATTAGAATCGAGCTCATTATGAAAACGTTGCCTGGCCTCCTCTAGCTCTGTCTTGTAATTTTTGGCATCTCGTTGAGCCAAGGCAAGCAAAGATTGTGCATCTTCCAAGTCCTTTTCCATTTTCACCCTGGCCCTTTCATTGTTATCTATCCTCACTTTGGACCTGTGCGCTTCCATCTCTAGCGTTCGGATGACGTCTGAAAGGTTGGCAGCGTGTTTCTTCATTGCCTCATATTGCTTGGCTACATGGCGAACATGTCTGATGACTTCAGTATCCCAATTCCTAGGAACTGATTCCAGAGTTGGAATGAACATCATCCTCTCGAAGAAGATATTGGGGAATTGTTCTCGTAATTTCCCCAGTTTAGATTGAGCCTCAGGACCATGGACATAGTCTCGCGCCCCGGGGGCACTTAAACTTTGTTGACTGGAGGGGACGATGTCAGTTTTCTCCTTCTCAGAATCCTTGTTTGGATCTTTGTTTTTATCCTTAGGCTCGTGGTGTTTTTTGGATGATCTTCTATGAGATGGCGCGCTCTTCGGAGGAGTTAAGTCTTTGGGAAGTTGTTTTCCCCCTGTAGGTGGCACTGGATGACTATGAGGCTTTCCAGAGGTTTGTTTTGATGGAGATCTGGACCGTGAAGAAGGAGGCTTGTGAGAATCCCGGGACCAATGGCTGTCTCCCCCTCGGCTGCTGCTACGAGCATGCTCAGGATTTGGATGTAGACTAGGTGTGCCTTCACGAAGAGAGCGATAAGAATAAGATCGTTTGCGAGGCATCTTTCCTGCAAAAGAAACAAGTACATATTAAAACCTTGAATACTATTGGTATAAAAGTGTGGGGTCAGATAGTGCATGTGATTTGTGCATCCCATATAATTCCCCCTAACAGACCAGGGCCCGAAGTTAGGCTCATCTGGGTAGTCTCTCGTTCTTCAACTGGAACAGTTGTTTCCTCAGAGATAGGAAAAAATGGCTCCCCTTCGAAGTCTTCCTGTGTATATACATCGTCGGGTATAGGAATCTTGCTCAATTCTTTAAATAACTGCTCCTTTGTTAAATCATCGGGAGCGGCAGGTTCAACCGGTAGAGAGGCCCTTGAGGGGAAACCCCTCGGAGAGGCTGGGATTTCCTTAGACTCATCAGCACGGGCCTCATCTCCTCTATATACATTTAAATCTTCGTCGTCCTGGTTAATTATCGGCGAAGGACTCTTATGAAGTTTAGTTGTCTCTGCTACCTGTGACGTTCCTTCTCCCTCGGCCGGGGGCACGTATTTGTAAGGTTTGCCACCCGCGCCAAGTCCAAACCTTATATCCAAAAGGCGGTGCTTGTGAAGATTCTCGTCAGTAATACATTTCTTGATCTTTAGGAAGTTGGATTTGCTTTTCAGAAGAAGGGATAATCGATTACTGTACACCGAGCCTTCCGTCTTTGGAAAGGTGTGATCTGCATAGAGAAAAGAAGCATGTTAGCGCTTCGATTTCTTAAACAGGTTATTCATTCAAAGGTTTAAAATTTACTTGATTTAAGCCATCTTCTTGCACACCCAGCCTGTCTCTTTATATAGAACCAATCGGCCTTGGGATCCCCTATGTTGCTGTAACCGTCAGATAAGACCTTCCTATTTGCTACCGATTCGAAGAAAGAAAAATTTGGGGTTGCCGTAGAGCGATGCTTGAAAAGGTAATAGAATTTCAAATCTTTAAACGTGAGCTCAGTTTGCATGATTTCCGCATATGCGATGTATAGAGTGTATAGGGCTGCGTAGGCATTGGGATGAAGCTGCATCAGAGCAATACCGAATCGTTTTAAGATTTCAATGACGATTGGAGGAAACGGAGGAATAGCGCCTACCCAGCACATGAGTCGGCTAACTGTCATATACCCCTCCGGAGCTAGATGAGGTCTATCTTCGCTACCAGGTGTCCTCACATCATCCCAGGGGATCCCGTGTTTCAAGCAAATTTTCTTAAGCTTTATGTCATCAGTTTTGGAAGCTAAAGAGTCAGTGAATTTCTCTATTTCTAGTGCACCAGGAATCTCGTCGGGAGCTCGGTCGTCTACTTCAGACTCCTCATCAAGCGAGGTACTCTCAGATGAATCCGATTCCGTTTCTGCCTCATATTCGGATCCATAATCTTCACCCTCCGGATTAATTGGAAGAACCTCGGGGTTGTGGTGCTCAGACGTCTCGGGATCCATCTCTGTTTCAGATCTTGAAGGGGAACAGTTATCCGACATTACTGTTTAGGCGAGTAAACAAGAGAAAAAAGAATATAATTACCCGTTCCCCCTGTGTGTAAGTTGAAACACCCCACCTCCGTTAGGGTCACTCTCAAAGGGAATGCCCTAATTTTGGTGGAGGTTTATAAGTATAAGTCATAGATACACAAGACAGATATAAATACACATATTTTTGAACAGCGGAAAACAACAACAACTTTTATTTCATCAAAATACGTGTTACATAAACCATGCCACAATTGTCTTACAATACTTCCAAAAACATTACATTTTCATAACTGTCTTGATTTCATAACTTAAAGAAGCATACAAACATAAGTAAACTTCATAAGTCCCCATAATTGCTATCAAAAGCCATAGTCGAAAACGAAATAGATCCAAGCAATACATTCTTTCTCTTCAAGCTGGATGTGAAAACTGGTAAAGCTGCGGTATTCCCTCCCTGTGGACCTTGGGGTGGGGGGGGGGGAACGAAAGAAAAGATGACGAAAGAAAAGATGACGAAAGAAAAGTAGAGTCAGACATAAAGCCTGAGTAAGTCTAGGACTATTCAGTCTATGAATAAAGAATTGGGCATGATAAGTACAAACTGGAAAATGGGAAAGCACTATAAGCTAAGTTAAGTTGTCTAGAGTCGAATATACTATCGTACCCCATATTAATCTCTGCACCCCTATAAACTAGTTCCCAACAGGCACCCCATAATCAGGGTGAAGTGATCCATTTCTAATGATCGGCTCCTACTCGCATAGTTACATGTGTCTTACGGCCCCCGATGTTGTAGCTACCTATGCTGGTCCCACCATGGGGTGTATCAAGTCCCATGGTGGCGGCCCGACACAATTCTAGAATGCACAGGTATACTACTGGTGCCCAGTGCCTAATTTTTCTGCGCCGGAGTGTGTGCACGCCCGCACCCCGTTAGAACCTACACTGCTGCACCACCGCCATCGATTTGACCTCTTACAGTCAGCCCAGTAATCGTGCCCCACCCTGCCTAGTTCAGGGTATCCTGATACACCTTGTAGGGTTACTGCTGAAAAGGGTCCCCCGCTACTAGGTTTTCTATTTCTAGCCAACATGCTAAGTTGGTTAAGTGTTCTATATAAACCTAACCCCCAATCAGTCTGTATAGTTTAGCATGTTCAATTTGACTAAGTATTAATTTAATTTACTTAATCCTATCCATCCCGACTCAGCCTTAATTGTCTTATTAAAGCCTCGACCTCTCACATTAGACAGGTATTGTTGTGACTGCCTGTTGCCGGTTGGTTCCGGGCAGTCTTACGTCACAACTCAGTCTACCCTCGGGTCTTTATTGGGCTCAATGTTTAACCACCCACATTGGATAGGTATTGTTGTGACTACTGGACAGCCGGGCGGGTCCGGGCAGGTTTACGTCACAACTCAATCCAACCTCGGGTTAAACACATCGTATGTTCTAAGTTTACATATTTTGTCTCTTTTCTTTTTATATGTAAATATTTGCAGCCCATTATTCAAATTCATCTTTATTGGGTAAAATTAATTTATACCCCTTAAATGTTCTCAAGGTCATTGGCATGTGTCAGACATGCCAACACATATGTTTTATATTTAACCCAATGTCATTACCCCCATTTTATACGTTCGCTAAAATATAACATATGTTGGGCTTTTGCATTTAAGCCCAACTTAGCCACATGAAAAAGGGGAGGCTTAGAACATGGTGTTTATATATTCTAAGTAACATCAAAAGCGGTGTGTGAATGCATGAACTTGCAACATAACGATCTAATTAACATAAATTAGGCACTTGTGAACTTGCATTGTAATAGCATATAATCTTGACATGAAACAAACCTAAACATGAATCATGGTTTTAATCTAGTCATGTAAACTTGCATTTAAAATGTGAATCTAACTTAATTATGTGTCACATGTATTATCATATGATTTTGGTAACAACATAGGCCTAAAACATATTTACAATTAGGCATAACACCAAACGCAATCTAGTCATGTTCGTAGAGTCAACACAAGTTCACAAAGATGCTTACTTTTGTCACTAATACAAAAGTATGTCTTTTTTCACTAGAATCATAATTCCTATTTCAACATAAATTCATATGAATCATAATACCCAAGTGGATCCAACTACACTAAACATGATCATAAAAATATACATAGAAGGATCTAAAATCATGTTGGCATAATAGTGAATCATATACTTGCATGAATCTCAACTTTGTTGTAATAAACTACCACAAACATATAGTCGTTAACTTTCAACATGAATCATATACTTGCAAATATCCAATAGGTGTTGTAATAAACTACCACAAACATATAGTCGTTAACTTTCAACATGAATCATATACTTGCAAATATCCAATAGGTCTAACATCATTATACTACAACATCCCAAATCTATTCATAATTAGAATCATAGCAACATACAATTATGAATTATCATCACCACAAATTAAGTACAATTCCATTTCTCATTTTACACAAATCAAAAACTCAATTATTCATTCACATCGGAATAGCACTCTACTTACAACGTATGACGAATCTTCAATTCAGGATTCTGAATTCTGAATTTGGAGATGCTATCCTTTGTTGTAGGCGTTGTTTTGATTTAATTGTCGTTGCTTTAAGCTTTCGAATTGACTCCTAATCGTCTCTCAATTTCGACGGCTACTCCTAGTCTTTCTTCAGCAGCATGACGGTCTCATTCTCATTTTTATTTGTGTGAATTAGGTGGAGTCTTAGGTCCTTTTTATAGAGTTTGTGAATTGATTAGAACCGTCGATGGAGCTTAGATTAATATTAGCCGTTCGTTTGAAAGAGAGACCAATCAGGAGCTGACACCTAGCCCTAGTGACAAGAAAAAGCTCAGAAATTCGGCCAAGCACAGACCAGGCCAGCCAGGAGGGGCTGGGTTCGACCTGGCTCAGGGGCCAGGTCGACTACCCAGTCGACCCCCAGGTCGACTACATAGTCGACCTGGGTGCCCCAGGTCGACTACCCAGTCGACCTGGGTGCCTTGGGAGGGAAAATTCCCGCCCAGCCCAATCTGGGTCCGATTTTTGAATTTAGAACTGTTTTCTGAACTGTTTGAATTTTAAACTGAATTTTGAAACTTCCGGTATCACCCTCATACGGAGTCCGTTTTACGCCAATTCGGACTCTATCTCAAGCAAAATTCCGAGACGAACGCAACGGCGTATCCCGTTTCCCTTAATTCTTTGATTTGAAATTAATTATACTTTAATTTGTGAATTTCACTGTTATAGAATACACGGGGTGTTACATTCTCCCCCACTTAAAAGGATTTCGTCCCCGAAATCTTCAAGTTTAGGAAGAATGTATATCCTAACATCCAAACGTCCATCTACTCATTCATCAAACACGAGCGTCCATTGTCCTTAAAAGACTTCTAATGCTTCATGATCATATGCGAAGTGTGTGTACATGTACTTATCTAATGAAAAATCAGGCGGTCTACTGATTCAGTTGACCTCCTTAATGCAAATTATGTAAGTGTCATGAATCCATTATGTATGCAAATTTTCCTATTCATGATTCTACATGAGTGCACAATCATTCATATAAATGCAACATCCATATGACAACACATTAAACTTCAACCATATACGAATATAAATACATATATGCATATGCAATATGAAGTGACTGAGCCGATCTAAAACCTAGATTGTGTGTGTATATGCAACCACGAGCAACCACTAGCAATCACTTGCAACCACTTGCAACCATCATCCATAACATGTTTCAATTACATGTTTTCATCCAAAGGGTTTCTACCTAAAAGATAAGGTCGAGGAGATATACCCTAAAAAGATAGATAAAAGCGCAACTTAAGGAAAAAGAAAGATCAAAGATGTACCCTCAAAAAGAAAAGGGTAGGCTGCGCGTATTCTAGCCTCAGTTTCCTAAGTCGCGTCTTCCTCGGCGTCGCTCCACTGAACTTTGACGAGCTTGACTTCGCGGTTGCGTAGCTTTTTCACTTCAGTTCCTAATATGCGGGTTGGAACTCTTCTCACAGTTGCTTCGCATTCCACTTCAGCTTCTTCAAGGATGTTTGGCTCTACCACTTCAGCAGATTCATGTAAACATTTTCGGAGGTGCGAAACGTGAAAGACGTTGTGAACTCCAGCTAGTTTTTCGGGTAGCTCTAATCTATAGGCCATCTTCCCAACCTTCTCGATGATAGGAAATGGTCCTACAAATCTTGATGCCAGCTTTCCAGTGGATCCAAAACGAACAACGTTCCTTAGAGGAGATACCTTCAGATAAACTCTGTCCCCAACCTCAAACTCAAGGTCGGTCCTTCTCTTGTCGGCGTAGGATTTCTGTCTATCTTGGGCCGTCTTCATCCTTCTTCGTATCAAGTCTACTTTCTCCGAAGTCTCTCGGATCATATCTGGTCCAAGTATGAGCTTGTCAGTAGACTCCCACCAACAAGTGGGCGATCGGCACGGTCTTCCATATAAAGCTTCGAAGGGTGCCATTCCGATGGTGGCTTGGTAGCTGTTGTTGTAGGCAAATTCCACCAAAGGAAGATGGTCTTCCCACGTCCCTCCGAAGTCAAGGACGCACAGTCTTAAAAGGTCCTCCAAAACTCTGTTCACTCTTTCTGTCTGGCCGTCGGTTTGGGGGTGATAGGCTGTACTCAAGCATAACTGTGTGCCTACCGCTTCTTGCAGACTCCGCCAAAACTCACTTGTGAAGATAGGGTCTCGGTCACTAACAATGCTGGAGGGTATTCCATGGAGTCGAGCAATTTCTTTGAGGTAAAGAAATGCTAGGGATGAGGTAGTCCTTTTACTCTTGACAGGTAAAAAGTGGGTGCTTTTAGTAAGCCTATCCACTATTACCCAAATGCTAGTGTTGCCTCTTCTAGACCTAGGTAGCCCATCAATGAAGTCCATTGAAATGCTATCCCACTTCCACGGCGGGACCTCTAAAGGATGGAGCAGACCGCCAGGTTTCTTCTGCTCCGCCTTAACCTGTTGGCAAATCATACACTTAGAAACGAAATCTGCCACGTCCTTCTTCATGCCGCTCCAAAAGAAAGTTCTCTTTATGTCCTTGTACATTTTATCTCCGCCTGGATGTATCGTCATCTTGGAGTGATGTGCTTCCTCGAGAACCGTCTTTACTAAATCCCTTGTCTGTGGGACGCATAGTCTTCCGTCTCGCCTTAGCCAACCCTTATCGTCGATGGAGTATCTGTTGAGGTGACTTGAAGTCTCACCCCTAATTAGCCTATCAATCGTCTCCACAAGCTGAGGGTCTTCGCGTTGTGCTGTCCCTATTGAGTCCACTAAAGTCGGGCGTACTTCGAGAGATGCTAGCAAGCCCGGTACAAAATCGGAGGAGGGCCTAAAGTCAAAGCTGGCTATAAACTCTAGGCTTTGCCTTTCAACAAACAGCGGGCTTAGGGTCAGTTTCTTTCGGCTCAACGCGTCTGCCACTACGTTGCCTTTGCCCGGAGTGTAGGGGATCTCGAAATCGTATGAGGCAAGAAACTCCATCCACCTTTGTTGCCTCAAGTTAAGATCTTTCTACGAGAAAAGATATTTCAACGATTTATGGTCAGTGTAAAGTTCGAACTTCTCACCTAGGAGATATTGTCGCCAAGACTTAAGTGCAAAGACGATGGCGGCTAACTCAAGATCGTGGGTCGGGTAGTTCTTTTCATGAACCTTCAATTGCCTTCCACCATAAGCTACTACCCTCCCTTCTTGCATCAAGACAGCGCCTAGCCCTGTCCTACATGCATCTGTTTAAACTGTGAACTTCTTGCTTACATCTGGCAATGTCAGAACTGGGGCTGTTGTAAGACCCCTTTTTAGTCGTTGGAAAGCAAACTCGCAATCCAAGTCCCAATTGAACACTAGATTCTTCTTTGTCAGCCTTTTGAGTGGAGCTGAGAATTTTACAAAGTCCGTTATGAATTTTCGGTAGAAACCTGCTAGTCCTAGAAAACTTTGGACCTCAGTTGCATTCCTTGGTGTCTTCCAATCCTGTACTGCTACTACCTTAGCAGGGTCCACAGCTAACCCTGCTTTGGATACTACATGCCCAAGAAACCTTACTTCCTCTCTCCAAAAGTGGCATTTGGAGAATTTGGCTTTTAGCTGATGGACACGCAGAGTTTCCATGATTGCCCTTAAGTGCTGAGCATGTTCTTCTTCATTCTTTGAGAAGATCAAGATATCGTCTACGAAGACCACTACGAACTTGTTGAGGAATTCTCTGAACACCCTACTCATCAGGTCCACGAAGTAAGCGGGTGCGTTTGTCAAGCCGAAAGGCATGACAAGCCATTCAAAGAAGCCGTCTAGGGTTCTGAATGTTGTCTTATCGATGCTATCTTCAGCCACCCTTAGCTGATGAAATCCGGTCGCTAAATCGAGTTGGGAGAAAACAGACGCTCCTACAAGCTGATCAAACAGATCGTCAATTCTGGGGAGAGGGTGCCTATTCTTTTTCGTCAGCTTGTTGAGCTCCCTATAGTCAACACATAGACGGAGTGAACCATCCGCCTTTGTGGCGAACACCATTGGAGCACCCCATTCTGAAATGCTCCTTCTAATGAACCCCTTCTCTAGAAGCTCTTTAACCTGTTTACTGAGCTCTTTCCTTTCCCGTGGAGCCATGTGTCTAACGGGCAACGCAACGGGCTTTGCATTATCTACAAGATATATGCGGAAGTCTATCTCCTCCTTCGGAGGTAAGCCCTTCACCTCTTCGAAGACATCCGGATATTCACGGACCACTTTAACCGATTGCAAACTCTCAACAGAAGCATCTAGCGATTCAAGATAACTAAGCATAACTGCATACGAGGGATTACAAGTAATTTCCAGAGTGTTACCGAGTTGGGTCAGAAGCCTAACCACCCTTTTCTCACAATCAAGGATGGCACCATTACTGGATAGCCAATCCATGCCCAAAATCAAACCATATCCTGAGAAGCCCAAAACAAAGGCATTACATCTAAATTCTACGCTTAGAATAGAAATTTTCAATCCCACACAGATCATAGACAAATGAGCCGGGCCCCCGATTGGATTTGAAACAATTAAGGGGTCCTCTACCATACTAGTTTCTAGGTGCAGAGATTCTACTAAAGCAGTTGAAATAAAGGAGTGTGATGCGCCAGAATCAAATAAAGTGCGAACTGGGTGATCATAAAGATAAACTACACTTTCTACGGAAGTATTTATACCTCGCTGTTGCAGAGTTGACGCTTCTAGCACGTGAACCTGTGCCCCTGAGGTGGATCCAGCCCTCTGCCCCTGCCCTCGCTTCTTTGGGCAATCCCTAGCCCAGTGGCCTGTCTCCCTACACTGAAAGCAAGTAGCACTCATCCTCCTCTTCTTCTTCCTGCAGTCTCCCTCCAGATGTCCAAGAATTCCGTAGAAATAACATTTCCTTTTTTCACGTTTCTTGTCATTACTGTTACGATCCTTTCTTCTTTGACTATTATTCGTCTTCCTGTTCTGGGACTCTTCCACTTGCTGGTTCACGTAGAGAAGGAGGAGGAGTGAAAGTGTCTGTAGCTGGGGAGTAAGGTCTCCAGACATGCTGAAACAGAAAGGAGAGATTCAAAACGAAGGATAAAAGATAGTACCTATGGCTTTGGGGGACTATGCCTTTTTAAAATAAAATAACATTTTGTCTTTAAAAATGCTTCTTTAAATTTTCTTTTGAAAATAAATTTTCAAAACTTTTTATCTTATCTGGTAAACCATGCTCTGATACCAAGTGAAACACCCCACCTCCGTTAGGGTCACTCTCAAAGGGAATGCCCTAATTTTGGTGGAGGTTTATAAGTATAAGTCACAGATACACAAGACAGATATAAATACACATATTTTTGAACAACGGAAAACAACAACAACTTTTATTTCATCAAAATACGTGTTACATAAACCATGCCACAATTGTCTTACAATACTTCCAAAAACATTACATTTTCATAACTGTCTTGATTTCATAACTTAAAGAACCATAAAAACATAAGTAAACTGCATAAGTCCCCATAATTGCTATCCAAAGCCATAGTCCAAAACGAAAGAGATCCAAGCAATACATTCTTTCTCTTCAAGCTGGATGTGAAAACTGGTCAAGCTGCGGTATTCCCTCCCTGTGGACCTGGCGGGCGGGGGGGGGGGGGGGGGAGACGAAAGAAAAGTAGAGTCAGACATAAAGCCTGAGTAAGTCTAGGACTATTCAGTCTATGAATAAAGAATTGGGCATGATAAGTACAAACTGGAAAATGGGAAAGCACTATAAGCTAAGTTAAGTTGTCTAGAGTCGAATATACTATCGTACCCCATATTAATCTCTGCACCCCTATAAACTAGTTCCCAACAGGCACCCCATAATCAGGGTGAAGTGATCCATTTCTAATGATCGGCTCCTACTCGCATAGTTACATGTGTCTTACAGCCCCCGATGTTGTAGCTACCTATGCTGGTCCCACCATGGGGTGTATCAAGTCCCATGGTGGCGGCCCGACACAATTCTAGAATGCACAGGTATACTAGTGGTGCCCAGTGCCTAATTTTTCTACGCCGGAGTGTGTGCATGCCCGCACCCCGTTAGAACCTACACTGCTGCACCACCGTCATCGATTTGACCTCTTACAGTCAGCCCAGTAATCGTGCCCCACCCTGCCTAGTTCAGGGTATCCTGATACACCTTGTAGGGTTACTGCTGAAAAGGGTCCCCCGCTACTAGGTTTTCTATTTCTAGCCAACATGCTAAGTTGGTTAAGTGTTCTATATAAACCTAACCCCCAATCAGTCTGTATAGTTTAGCATGTTCAATTTGATTAAGTATTAATTTAATTTACTTAATCCTATCCATCCTGACTCAGCCTTAATTGTCTTATTAAAGCCTCGACCTCTCACATTAGACAGGTATTGTTGTGACTGCCTGTTGCCGGTTGGTTCCGGGCAGTCTTACGTCACAACTCAGTCTAACCTCGGGTCTTTTGTCTCTTTTCTTTTTATATGTAAATATTTGTAGCCCATTATTCAAATTCATCTTTATTGGGTAAAATTAATTTATACCCCTTAAATGTTCTCAAGGTCATTGGCATGCGTTAGACATGCCAACACATATGTTTTATATTTAACCCAACGTCATTACCCCCGTTTTATACGTTCGCTAAAATAAAACATATGTTGGGCTTTAGCATTTAAGCCCAACTTAGCCACATGAAAAAGGGGAGGCTTAGAACATGGTGTTTATATATTCTAAGTAACATCAAAAGGGGTGTGTGAACGCATGAACTTGCAACATAACGATCTAATTAACATAAATTAGGCACTTGTGAACTTGCATTGTAATAGCATATAATCTTGACATGAAACATACCTAAACATGAATCATGGTTTTAATCTAGTCATGTAAACTTGCATTTAAAATGTGAATCTAATTTAATTATGTGTCACATGTATTATCATATGATTTTGGTAACAACATAGGCCTAAAACATATTTACAATTAGGCATAACACCAAACGCAATCTAGTCATGTTCATAGAGTCAACACAAGTTCACAAAGATGCTTACTTTTGTCACTAATACAAAAGTATGTCTTTTTTTCACTAGAATCATAATTCCTATTTCAACATAAATTCATATGAATCATAATACCCAAGTGGATCCAACTACACTAAACATGATTGTTAGACCAAAAAGTGGTTCTAACACCCAAATTGATTAAAAGCAAAATGAAATGAAATCAAAAATAAGAATGAACACACAGGATTTATAGTGGTTCGGCGAAGAAATGCCTACGTCCACTTGTTTTTCACTATTCTCAATTATTCAGTTGCAAGTACAATGAAATATTCACTTGATTTCTCTCACAACTCACTTACAATCACTCAATTGTCTAAAAACAAATAATGAAAGAAGATTTGGATTTTCCGGGAGTGCTGGAATTCGGGTAATGAAGGTGGTTGAACTCTCAAAGTGTCAGAAAAAAGATCCTTTTCTTTGTCTCCAGACGGGGTATTTATAGGTGAGAATTTGCTCAGAATCCGATACGGATCGGAGCCACGTGTCATCCATCCCATCAGCCTCGGGTTCGGATGAATTTCTATGTTGACAACGCATCAGAGTAGTGGACGTTGAGGGTAGGAACTGGTCACTGCCGATCCGAATAACCAGGCGCTCATGCAGGAGAGTGACGTGGAAGACAGGCTCGGATCGGAGGGGCATGCACAAGGGGTTCGGATCGGAGTACCCGATCCGACCCGGATTGACTTAGAACCAATTCTCTCTTCTTTTTACTCTGCTCCGCTCCGCTCTGATCTATCTCCGTAGCAATCAAGTGGCTTTCCGATCCAACTTGGAGTATATTGCCCTCCGATCCGAACAGCTGTGCCTTTCTGATTTCGACAACAATAGTTCACCGATCCGAACAGAAAACTTTATCCGATCTGAACCGATGCGCTGCTCCGATCCGACCTGCTTCAGTACTTACCAAGTTTTTTAAGTTCTTCAACATTTCACATCTTGACTTTGTGTTGCCCAGTTCACAAAGTGGGCTAACATTTTGCCCCCTCAAAGGATGCTTCTGTTGGAGACGGAGCATGCTTTGACTATCAATGCATAGCGCTCTTCGAGGTAATTTCTCTTTTGATTTTACTTGTGTTTTCATCTTTTTCTTCAAATTTCAATTCAGTTCGTTGCTGAGCTAAAGAACTCGGTTCGGTTCGGGTTCCGATCCGAACAGACCCCTTCTCCTTTCTATTTTCCACTGGACTATTGGGCCAAGCTTTACTTCTGGACTGCCTATCCGATCCGAACGGGGGTTCTGCTATTGGGCTACCGGTCCGATCCGAATGGGGAGACGAATAGTCACTCCTCTTCTATATAAACACTGCCTCCTTCCTTCATTCATTTTTACTATTTTACTGCTCGAAATCTGCAAAACGAGAAAAAATTCAATTCGTGAAACCTCAGAGTTCTTCTTAATTCTCGAAGTAATCACACTGGTAGGTTATAAAACTTTGAACAATTCCTTCTTTAATCACTCCCGATTCGAATTCGTAGACGATTAGGATGATTTGAGCATGAAATTCTGATGAACTTGCCGCCGTGACCATCCCTCGTCATCATCACCAATAAACTCGTCGTCGTCTCGAGATTGGAACGGAGGAGATTATAATCCATTGTTAAGTGCACCAGCGTAGAATTGCTTGGCTTCGATTTGGGTGACTGGCACGAAATTGGCCTTGGAATCGGTTAGGGAAGAAAGGGGGTGAAGGAGAAGAAGAAGATGATGGAGAATCGGTTCGGTTCGGAGGGACATGGAAGTTGAAAAAATGAAGGAAAGAGTAAGGGAGTTCAGGAAATCGGACCGGGTCGGGGCATGTAAAGAAAGAAAAAAGAAAAGAAATCCAGGAGATCGGATCGGGTCGGAGCAAGTATTTGAAGAAGGGGAAGAGGAGCATACCTAACCGGATCGGGTCGGACCGTAAGATGTCGGAGGAGAAGTATAACTACGTGATCCGATCCGAACCGTTAGGGGACTTTGCCTCCGATCCGATCCGACTTTGATTTCTGAGTTTCAATGTGATATTCAAGCCTAAGGCCACGCCCCCGATCCGATCCCAATGAATGGACCCGAACCGAACCGAAGCACAGTCTACCTTAACGCATAAAAACTCGTCTAACTGGCCCAATCAACTTTCGGCATAATCTTCAATTTAATGGACAGTTAGGATAGCGCCTTGCGAACGTAACTGGACATCAAGAACTACTTCAACTCTTTATATTTTGCCAAACTTTTTCGTCGCGCTTTTAAACATTTACTTTGCACTTTCCATATACACTGTTTACACTTTAGTTTGCACACATGCACGGGGGGATACGGGCTAATTTACTCTAATTTGTGCTATTGCTTCTTCAATAGTTTTATGACCATGAGACCCAGACGCTCTTCCAGATTAGCTGAGAGGAAAGAAGCCCCGGAAACCTCTAACAAGATTACTCTCGAGGACATATCTTCTCCGTCGGATCCAGAATGGGATAATGAGGGTTCGGACTACGACGTCGGAAATCGTAAAAGTGACGAAGCGTCTTCAGAGAATGAAGTTTCTTTAGGCTTTGAAGAGGAAGGAGGGGTTGGCGACGACCGGGCTCCTGATGATTTTGAATCGGCTGTCATATTGGAATCACCTCCAGATTCTGTTGAATCAACAATCGACAACGATCGACTTATCCGAATTTGTTTGAAATATGGGATAATGAAAAGGGACACTCTAGTGCCTTCAAGCTCTGACCGTCCCCACAAACCTCCAGAAGGATATATGGCAGTCACTCGGTTGATGTGTATGGTCGGCGCTATCCCTCCATTTTCTCCCTTCATCGTTGACTTTCTAAGACAAATGCGGATTGCCCCCATGCAGCTACATCCCAATTCTTATGCCTACTTGCACACTTTGTACATAGCATACCGTGAGATCTTAGGCATAGAGCTCACGTTCGATGACGTTCATTTCTTCTATAACTTCAAGCATCGGACTCGAGAGACTCCATCTTTCTGCTATTTTGAGTCTGTTCCTAAGAGGAAGATAATCTCGGCGCCATTCAGCAGTAAAGCTGGAGGTTCCAGACTGGAATGGTTCTATGTGAAGCGACAGCCTGGATGTGCCAGGAGGTGGACGAAATCAAGTAAAGCACTGATTTTCTAAATTCGGGCTCTATACACTCGAGTCATCACCTTAACTTGTTTTCCTTTTTGTTTGCAGTCGACAATCCAAAACAAATATCATATCAGGTGTTCTTTGACCGGATGCACCAACTTCTTAATGGCGATCAAAAATTCTTGACTATCGATGAAGTCCTTAAGGACGAATATCTTCACTTTCATGGGCTGTTATCCGTTTTTCGTAGTATTGGTCATGGGACGGCTCCATACGTATATATTCCTCCAGTGGATGTAGTCCCAGAGACAGGAGAAGGCTCGAGAGTTCCTACAGTGCCTCTTCAAACTTCACCTTCTCCATCTTCTACTCAAGATGACGAATTGGCTAACCTGGCCGAAAAGCATCGTGAAGGATATACTGCCCCCGAGGAGGCTACTTCTCTGGAAAAGTCAACATCCTCCCAAGAGTCGCCACTTAATGCTTCCGAGGGGGATGTCCCTAGTACTGATGACCAAATATTTCAGGGTTTGGGGGATCTCCCCTTACCTGAAACTATATACACTTCAGAGGATTTTAGGAAGGATCCTTTAGTTTTCACCTCTTCTGAAGAGACCACTCCTGCTAAGGCCAAAGAGCCTGCCCGTACTAGTCTAGCTTCAGACTCGGGTTGGTTGGGGGGAAACACACCACTTAGGACACACTTTATACAACAGCATTAGCATTCATTGCACCTCTTTCTCTGTGAATCCATTGATTCTGAATTTCGTTTGTCTTATTGTGCAGGCACAATGTCTCGATCTTACTATGATATCAGGAAGCTTCGCCGCAACATGTCTAATCCACCTCAGGACATCGGGTATGATCGCCGCGATGATCGCGGTAGGGAGGAGAGAAGGCCTTATGAACCCTATCGCTCTCGACCCTCACGCTCTCGCTCTCCCGTTCGGTCGGACCAAGAGAAACATAAAGGTTATCAAAGTCGTAGGGAAGAGGACATGTCACAATCGAAAGACTCCACCTCTTCCCTCGAAAAGCGCAGCAGAGAGAGAAGTCCTCCAACAGATACTGGGTCTCGAAGTAAACATAAGGTCCCTGCTACCAAACGGCCTAGGACAGATAAAGAAACTATTGAATCCTCCACACACAGGGACACTGAATTGACGATCCCCGCTCCTCCACCACTAGATGCAGAAGCTGCAATCAAGCGGGCGTATTTGAAGGAGCAATTTCCCGAACATTACTTCGAGACTTTGACTTTTTTACCTGCCCTCGAACCTATTTCTTCCAGGTGGGCAGACGAGGCCAAAGCAAAGATAGACGCGGTTGAAAAACAGTATTCCGAAATGTTCAAATATTCACGCAACCTTTCCAGAATTATCCGTACTCTAATTACGAATGTTGATTCAATGCAAAAAACTGCGGAAGAAGATGCAAAGGCCTTAAAGAACCTAGGCAAAGATTTGAAGGACACACAGGCCCAGCTTGCTATTGCTCAGAGGGACGCTACCAACTTCAAACAACAATTTGAGGATATGCAAAAACGCTATCATGACTTGCTTGAATCTCACACTCAAGAGCGTTCTGAGTTAAAAAAGCAAGCTGATGATGCTAAGTCAGAGGCTACTAAGACGCGCCTTGCTTATACTGACCTCGAACGGAAAAATGCCGAGTTAGCAAAGAGGAATGCTGAGCTAGAAAAGAAGAATGCTGACTTGGCTTCAAAGCTATTGGAGGCAGAGAACAGAGCTGCCCTGGCGGAGGGCAATGTTGAGTGTGCTATCAAATCTGCGGAGGAAGCCCGCAAACAATTGTCAGAGGCGGAGGCTGATATTCAGGGTTTTGGTGAATTAATGATTGAATTCTTCGCACATATCATCCATCGCCAAAACATTTCTTGGATCGAAGATTACCCATCCACTCTAGTTCAAGTATGGAATCAGATCGTTGAGTGGGAAAAAGAGGAGCTCAAAGTCGATTCCATCGATGAGGATAAGCTAATGGAAAAATACTTGAGGGATGATGAGCCAGAACGCCTAGCTGAGGGGCGCCGCCTCATCGCTGAGGCTATGGAAGAAGAGAGGCGGAGGATTAAACAGAAAAACATTCTCGAGACTGGTTCCTCTTCTGCTGCCCCCGCGACTTCGGAAGTAGAGGGGTATGACCCTGAAAACCCGGGAATCCCCCGAACAACTCTGCTATCTCCAATCCCTGAAATGGCATCGGAGACAGTAGTTACCCCTGCTGAGAAGTCTTCGGAAGGTATCCCTACCTTTTCTCCTCAATTTGTCAAGGCTATTTCTTCCTTTTGCCACGTGATTGAGCAATCGATAGAAAACCCATTGTTTTCGCCTGAGTTGATAACTGTTGCTTCTCATTCTATAGGTATTGAGCCATCCGAAAAGACAGGTGTGACTCAGGGAGCCATCGCCGGGGCAGAGCCTACAGAAAAGGCAAAAGGAGGGGAGGACAAGGCTGCTCCTATAGACTTGGGAGAAGGAAGTGAGCCGACTAAGGCCGACACTCCCCATGATGAAGAAATGATAGCATCTTTAAAGGACGATGGCGGTGACGGAGGTCATGAGGAGGAACCAGAAGTTGCAATAGTCGGGGAGTCAAAAAATGTTGATGATGTTACTTTGGCTGCAATGAAAGCTGATCAAGACAAACGCTTGCAATTAAAAGCCGAAGAACTAGACCCTGAAGCCCTCAAGCCCCTCGCAGTTGTGGATGCGGGATCAAGGTTAGTTGTTAAGCTCTCAACTAGATCTATTACAGAGGAACTCGCTAAAAAATCTTCTCTTGATTCCAGCGCTCCGCCCTCCGGGAAGAAGTCTACCGGTTCCAGCACCGCATCTTCAGGAAAGAAGAAATCAAAACGAATCTTGACAGAGGCTGAGAAAGAAGCAAAGGATGCGGAGAAAGCCGCCAAGAAGTCCAAGGCCCACTCAAAATCTAAATAGTGGATTGCCTTGTATCGTTTTAGCATTTGGTGAACCAACAATTGCTGCTACAAGAGCGGCTCTTGCACCTTCTTTTTTAACTACTTTCCTGTACAAATTCATTCATTCGTAAATAAATAAAAAATAATTCATTTTCTGCAATGTCTGTTTGTCAGTAGTTTTGCACTTATGTAAAAATGCATGTCTTACTATAGTTATGAAATGAAGTTACGGAGGGAGGAAATATGCGTAAACATATATGCCCCCAGTCAGTTCTCACAAATTATTTAATGCTTAATCAAGCAATCTGAATGCTCCCGATTTTCTGACGGGATAGCATTTCCTGTGTCGTCAGTGCCTGTCGTTTTTTCTGGCATTTCTTTTATACTCTCTCTCTCTGGAGAGTTAGAGTTCGAGCTCAGCAATCTATTCATTCCCCGGTCTTTCAGCGGGGAAAGATCCCTTTCTCAGCGCTCAGTCGGAGACGCTTTTATACTCTCTCTCTCTCTGGAGAGTTAGAGTTGGAGGAATAATTTCTTTTTCAGCGCTCAGTCGGAGACGCTTTTATACTCTCTCTCTCTCTGGAGAGTTAGAGTTAAGAATGTCGTTTTCTCATTCTTTTATGTCTTGTCGCACAAATAGTCGTTGTGCTTTTTCTTATGTTTAAATTGTCCTCAACCTTTTCTGGTTTTGAATCATCCTGTATTCCATAATCACAACAGAATAATCGATGAATGTATATGCATAAAAGTAAATAACACACAATATTTTTATAGTGGTTCGGCTAAGTCGTAGCCTACATCCACTTTATAGTCCTTTATTCATATCGTCAGATTTTCCCAAGGCAAGTCGTGCCTTATTACAGAGTTCATAAGAAAAATAACAAAGAGTACAACATTTCTAATCCAAATATCGCATTAAGTGTTGGGCATTCCATGCTCTAGGGACTTCTTCGCCATCTACGGTCGTTAACTTGAAGGTTCCTTTTTCAAGTTTCCGTTGGATGACAAAGGGTCCTTCCCACTTTGGACCGAGGTGAGGAAGGGATGGAAAGACTCTCTTTAGCACCAAATCTCCTGGTTCAAAAGTCCTGAGGCGAACTTTTTTGTCGTAATAGCGTGCCATCTGACGTCGATGTCTTGCCGCACGCAAATCTGCTTCGTCCCTTTTTTCTTCGACTTCATCAAGAGACTCAAGTAAGAGTGCCCGATTCGTTATCGGGTCATAATACGTCACCCTGTGGGAAGGAACTTCCAGCTCAACTGGAATTACTGCTTCTGAGCCAAAGGAGAGAGAGAAAGGGGTATGACCAGTAGCCGTCTTAAATGTTGTCCGATATGCCCACAAAGCTAGGGGCAATTCATCAACCCATTTTGCCTTTGCGCGCTCTAACCATTTCTTGAGGATGGATTTTATTACTTTGTTTATTGCCTCAACTTGCCCGTTCGACTGCGGATAAGCAACCGTAGTGTATCGCTTGTCGATCTTATACTTCTGGCAGAAATTTCTGAATTCAGTACTATCAAATTGGGTTCCGTTGTCAGTTATAATCGTCCTTGGGATCCCGAATCGGCATATAATATTTCTGACCACGAAACTTATCACCTTTCTTGCCGTGATTTTGGTCAAGGGCTCAGCTTCCACCCACTTCGTAAAATAGTCCACGGCCACTATTGCATATTTCGCTCCTCCTTTAGCAATCGGTAGAACTCCAATGATATCAATTCCCCACGTGGCAAATGGCCAAGGACTCACCATTGATTTAAGTTGGGTCGACGGTGCTCTGGGGATTTTGGCGAATATCTGGCACTTATCGCAGCATCGTGAATAATCAGCTGCATCTTTATTAATTGTGGGCCAGAAGTATCCGTATCGCAATATCTTTTTCGCTAAAGTCTGACCTCCTGTATGATCTCCACACTCACCTTCGTGCACTTCTCTTAGTACACGCTTGATGTCGTCGTGTGCTATACATCGTAACAGGGGCATAGAAAATCCTTGCCTATAAAGACTATCATCTTGCATGACATATCTGGTAGCCTTGCGAACCACAACCCTTTTCTCACTCTTCTTTGATGGGAGTGTCCCATTCTTAAGGAAGTTCTTAATTGGGGTCATCCACGTCTCCTTCTCCGGTTCCGTTTCGAAAGCGAACTCAACTTCCATCGACTCAAAGCTTGGCGATTCCAATGTTTCAATTGGAATCATTTCAGTCTCTTCTGGATTGTCGGAACTAGCCAGCTTTGCCAGCCTATCCGCCTTCTGGTTTTCAGCTCTTGGGATATGTGTTATGTTGTACCGCTCCAAGCTACTCAGTAGCTCTCTCACTTTCCTGAGATAGGCGATAAGTCGAGGTCCCCGAGCCACAAATTCCTCTCGCACTTGGCAAACAACGATTTTAGAGTCACAGAATATGTCCAACATTTTTATTCCGAGGTCTTTAGCAAGCTTCAGCCCGGCAATCAGGGCTTCGTATTCAGAGTCGTTGTTAGTCACCGAAAATTCTAATCGTAGAGCGTAATATAACGACCGTCCTTCAGGAGTAACTAAGACGATTCCAGCTCCGGACCTTCGTTCGTTCTTGGCTCCATCTGTGTATAGTTTCCACGGATCTATCTTTAACTCATCCTCGGACCTAACCACTTTGTCATCGATTACTTCCTCCTCTGGGATGGTGAACTCCGCTATAAAGTCCGCCAGAGCTTGCCCCCTGACCGACTTTCGTGGTTGAAAATTTAAATCAAATTGGCTTAATTCTATATTCCATTTGATCAACCTTCCCGATGCTTCGGGTCTCTGCAATACCTGCCTCAAGGGCTGGTCGGTGTATATGGTTATTGGATGAGCTTGGAAATAGTGACGAAGTTTTCGGGATGCGATTAGGAGGCTGTAAGCGAGCTTCTCAATCTTTGGGTAGTTGCGCTCTGCCGCTGCTAATTTCTTGCTTACATAATACACTGGCCTTTGTACTTTGTCTTCTTCTCGAACCAGGGCTGTGCTAACGGCGTGAGCCGAGACTGCCAAGTAAACAAATAATTCTTCGTGATCCACTGGCTTTGACAAAATCGGCGGTTTCTCTAGTAGTTCCAATAAATTTCGAAAGGCCTCAACACAGTCCGGAGTCCACTCGAAGTTCTTCTTTCCTCTTTTAATCAAATCAAAAAACGGAACGCATTTGTCTGTGGCTTTGGAGATGAATCTACTCAGCGCCGCTACTTTCCCTGCAAGACTTTGGACGTCTTTAATTCTCCTCGGCTCTTCAATGTTTCTAATCACTGCTATCTGGCTAGGATTGATTTCAATTCCTCGGGAGCTCACAATGAAGCCAAGGAACTTTCCCGATGCCACTCCAAATGAGCATTTCAGAGGATTCAATTTCATCCGATACTTTCGCAGGATACCAAACATTTCCGCCAAGTCTTGCGTATGGCTGGAGGACTGTTTCGATTTGACAAGCATATCATCCACATAAACTTCCATAGTCTTCCCTATTTGATTATAAAACATTCTGTTCACCAAGCACTGATAAGTGGCTCCGGCGTTTTTCAGTCCGAATGGCATTACGACATAACAATATAATCCCAAATTCGTAATGAAGCTCGTATGTTCTTGGTCTGGCACGTGCATAGGAATTTGGTTGTACCCAGAATATGCGTCCATGAAAGAGAGAAGTTCATGACCTGCTGTCGAATCTACAAGCTGGTCAATCCTGGGAAGTGGGAAACTATCTTTTGGGAAAGCTTTGTTCAAATCTGAAAAATCAATGCAAGTCCGCCACTTTCCATTCGGCTTCTTTACCAAGACGGGATTCGATAACCAGTCGGGATATGTCGAATCTCGAATAAATCCGTTCTGCTTCAGCTTCTCCACTTCCTCTTTGAGAGCAGCCGACCTCTCTGGGCCTAACATACGTCTCTTTTGCTTCACAGGAGGAAGTTTCAGATTTACATTTAATTTGTGACTTATAATGGATGATGATATCCCACACATGTCAGCGTGGGTCCAGGCAAACACGTCCAAGTTTGCCTTCAAGAAGTCCGTTAGTTCTTTGGCTCGACGTGGATCCAATTGAGAACCAATCTTCAAAACTTTTGTCGGATCAGCTTCATCAATGGGAATTTCCACTGTCGCTTCGTTAGGAGTTGCATTTCTAGTCTCTGGTTCCTCATCTTTTCTGGGATCCAGGTCTTCAGGCGTTCCTTTGGGCAACTCCTTCGGGGTCGATTTCTCTAATTGCTACGCCGATCCCCCCTTTGGGGGAGGCGAGGCATCTTTACTCTCGATGTCAAGTCCTTTCATCAACATCTTTAATTCGGCAACATAGCAGGCCCGTCCGGAAACTTGGTCCCCTCTCATTACTCCAGTTCCGGCTTCGGTTGGGAACTTAAGCAATAAACACCAAGGGGCGATACAAGCTCTGAACTCAGCAAGGGCAGGCCTCCCTAAAAATGCATTATAGGGCGAATCTACATCCAACACTACGAACTGAAGCATCCGCACTCTTCTGCGTTCTCCTTGCCCCAAGGTCACGGGCAATTCTATGTATCCCATGGGAGCTGTTGACGCCCCGTTGAAGCCTCTGATCCATCCTTCACATGGCTTCAAATCTTCAGATTCAAGCTTCATCTGATCAAAAGACTTTTTAAAAAAATATTGACGGAACTTCCGTTGTCTACTAACACCTTATGAACCAAGGCCGACCCAATGGTGGTAGTAATGACCAACGGATCATCAGTGGGTGATTGAATCCCAGTATTATCTCTACTGCGGAATACCACGTCGTCAAACATTGTCTTCTGTTGTTTTATGGGGGCGATATCTTCCAAATCATCACCTTCATTCACATCTACGTGTTTGGCAGCATTTACATATTGATCCATTGCTCTAAAGATACGGATTGCCGGGTGAGGTCCACCCACTATGGAGTTGATAACAATTCCCTTGCCTTTCTGCTGCGCTGTAGGCTTGGGAGCCGGTAGAATCTGTTTTGGAGCCTGCTCTCCTTGCCCCCTTTCCCTCGGGGCAACTTTATATTCATCCAGTTTCCCTTCACGCAGCAGCTTCTCAATCACATCTCTCAAATGCCGACATTCATTGGTTGAATGCCCATGAGTTCCATGAAACAAACAAAACTTCCCAGTTGCCATTTCTTTCTCTGTCGAGTCACGAGGTGGCGGTCTTTTATATTGCAACACATTGTACGTATCCAGGTAAATGTTCTCCAGAGTATCGTTCAATGGTGTATAATCCTCATAAGTTTGGAATCGGGGTCTTTTGTTAGGATCACTTCCCCTATTTCTATTTCTCCTGTTACCGTTCGCATTACGGTTATTGTTGTTGCCCCCGTTTCCAGAATTGTTGTTGCCACCCTTGTTTCCCACATTTACTTCAACTTTTCCGGAACTTTCCCCTGACTTCTTCACAGCGACGTTACTCTGAACATTTTCTTTTGAAGCCGCTTCAGACTTTCTCTTTCGGTTTGCCCTGGCCTCCTCTCGTCTTAAATAAATATCGGCTTTTTCATAGAATATCTCTCTTGTGGAGGGTGTCTTCCCAGACAGGTAATCTCCAAACTTGGATTCAGGATCGACTCCTTCCTTTAATGCCATCAAGATGGTGGGCTCATGTGGGTCACTAACTTCAGTCACAGCCAAGTTAAAACGGTCAAGATATGACCTCAAAGACTCTCCTGGCGCCTGCTTAATTCTTGACAATTCAATAACACTTTTGGACTTTCGGGTATGGAGTCGAAACTGATTCATAAAACGCTCGCTCAATTCCCTATAATTCGAAACCGAACGAGGGGGAAGTCGGGTAAACCAGAACAGTGCCACATCTTCTAAATAAATCGGGAATGCCTTACACTTTACTGCATCAGGAGCAGAAGCAGCATTCATGAGCCACGAGTATCGCATCAAATGCTGTCCCGGATCAGTTCTCCCATTGTACTTGTTCATCTGTGGCAGGTTAAAACGCCGGGGAAACTGGAAGTCGAGGATATCGTCGGTGAAAGGAGTATGGCTTCGCTCAATGCCATAATCTTCATTTGTATAGTTCCGGCTCTCGGACATGATCTGGCGAACCATTGCCTGTACATCAGCATTAGTTAGGGGCCGTTCAGGTTCCCTGGCCCTAGTATCCGGGTTCCTTCTGGGCTCTTGTTCAGGAGATGCCCTTCTTCTTCGAGCTGCTTCTGCTCTATTCCGTTCCCTACGCTCCCGGTCGATCTCGGGAGGAGGGGACTGGAGCCTTTGCCCCTGAGTGGGATCATTGTTTCCTAGTGCTCGTGCAATATCCTCGCGATACCCCAAAGATCCGAATGTCAGCTGCTCCAAATTCTGAGGTCGTTCGAGCGGCCTTCGTTCACGGGGCCGCTCTTCCTCGGAAGATGAAGACTGGTCCACTGGTGTGTGACGAACCGGTGATGGGGTTCTCTGTCGATGGAGTTCGCTAATCTCCCTGCTCATGAGCCTCATATTTTCCTGCATCATGAGATTAGTGCGCTCGTGGACTTTCATAGCCTCCCTAGTACTCTCAAGCATGTCAAGTAGGCGCGAGAAATCTCCTTGAGTAATGGGCGCAGATGGATTGACCTGATCACTGACCCTGGTGGCTGGAATCGGAGCATTCGTAGGGACTCGAGTAGAGGTTCCAACATCACCAAGTGTCGGATCGGATCGGAGATAGGAGGTCGGGTCGGTTCGGAGCTGGGGAGCCTGGTCGGGTCGGTACGTGGCAAGCTGCTCGGGTCAGTTCAGGTTGGGGGAATGCACTGCTTCAGAATCTCCTACCCGGATCGGATCGGAGCTCTCCCCCTGAAGGCGGTTCGGGTTTCCTGCATCGGTTCGTCCTGCTGCTGAACTCTGCCCACGAGACCTTGTCACAACCGTATTTTGCTGATCTTCGCCAGCTCCATTTCCTCGAACAGATTGAATTTCTTTGCCTTTTCCTTTGGCCATGGTTCTTCGACAATCACTTCAACAAATATCCAAGGGCGTTGAAACTTGAGGATTAACTTCTTTGAACTCAACGGTCCAAAAAGTAGAATGATAATCCCGGAAAACAAAGAATTCAGATGAGCTCTCAATGAAAGCACCAAAATGTTAGACCAAAAAGTGGTTTTAACACCCAAATTGATTAAAAGCAAAATGAAATGAAATCAAAAATAAGAATGAACACACAGGATTTATAGTGGTTCGGCGAAGAAATGCCTACGTCCACTTGTTTTTCACTATTCTCAATTATTCAGTTGCAAGTACAATGAAATATTCACTTGATTTCTCTCACAACTCACTTACAATCACTCAATTGTCTAAAAACAAATAATGAAAGAAGATTTGGATTTTCCGGGAGTGCTGGAATTCGGGTAATGAAGGTGGTTGAACTCTCAAAGTGTCAGAAAAAAGATCCTTTTCTTTGTCTCCAGACGGGGTATTTATAGGTGAGAATTTGCTCAGAATCCGATCCGGATCGGAGCCACGTGTCATCCATCCCATCAGCCTCGGGTTCGGATGAATTTCTATGTTGACAACGCATCAGAGTAGTGGACGTTGAGGGTAGGAACTGGTCACTGCCGATCCGAATAACCAGGCGCTCATGTAGGAGAGTGACGTGGAAGACAGGCTCGGATCGGAGGGGAATGCACAAGGGGTTCGGATCGGAGTACCCGATCCGACCCGGATTGACTTAGAACCAATTCTCTCTTCTTTTTACTCTGCTCCGCTCCGCTCTGATCTATCTCCGTAGCAATCAAGTGGCTTTCCGATCCAACTGGAAGTATATTGCCCTCCGATCCGAACAGCTGTGCCTTTCTGATTTCGACAGCAATAGTTCACCGATCCGAACAGAAAACTTTATCCGATCCGAACCGATGCGCTGCTCCGATCCGACCTGCTTCAGTACTTACCAAGTTTTTTAAGTTCTTCAATATTTCACATCTTGACTTTGTGTTTCCCAGTTCACAAAGTGGGCTAACAATGATCATAAAAATATACATAGAAGGATCTAAAATCATGTTGGCATAATAGTGAATCATATACTTGCATGAATCTCAACTTTGTTGTAATAAACTACCACAAACATATAGTCGTTAACTTTCAACATGAATCATATACTTGCAAATATCCAATAGGTGTTGTAATAAACTACCACAAACATATAGTCGTTAACTTTCAACATGAATCATATACTTGCAAATATCCAATAGGTCTAACATCATTATACTACAACATCCCAAATCTATTCATAATTAGAATCATAGCAACATACAATTATGAATTATCACCACCACAAATTAAGTATAATTCCATTTCTCATTTTACACAAATCAAAAACTCAATTATTCATTCACATCGGAATAGCACTCTACTTACAACGTATGACGAATCTTCAATTCAGGATTCTGAATTCTGAATTTAAAGATGTTATCCTTTGTTGTAGGCGTTGTTTTGATTTAATTGTCGTTGCTTTAAGCTTTCGAATTGACTCCTAATCGTCTCTCAATTTCGACGGCTACTCCTAGTCTTTCTTCAGCAGCATGACGGTCTCATTCTCATTTTTATTTGTGTGAATTAGGTGGAGTCTTAGGTCCTTTTTATAGAGTTTGTGAATTGATTAGAACCGTCGATGGAGCTTAGATTAAAATTAGCCGTTCGTTTGAAAGAGAGACCAATCAGGAGCTGACACCTAGCCCTAGTGACAAGACAAAGCTCAGAAATTCGGCCAAGCACAGACCAAGCCAGCCAGGAGGGGCTGGGTTCGACCTGGCTCAGGGGCCAGGTCGACTACCCAGTCGACCCCCAGGTCGACTACATAGTCGACGTGGGTGCCCCAGGTCGACTACCCAGTCGACTTGGGTGGCCCAGGTCGACTACCCAGTCGACCTGGGTGCCTTGGGCGGGAAAATTCCCGCCCAGCCCAATCAGGGTCCGATTTTTGAATTTTGAACTATTTTCTGAACTGTTTGAATTTTAAACTGAATTCTGAAACTTCCGGAGGTCATATCTCCCTCATACGGAGTCCGTTTTACGCAAATTCAGACTCTATCTCAAGCAGAATTCCGAGACGAACGCAATGGCGTATCCCGTTTCCCTTAATTCTTTGATTTGAAATTAATTATACTTTAATTTGTGAATTTCACTGTTATAGAATACACGGGGTGTCACATAAGTGCAAGTGTGTGCCTGTGCATACATACGAGAAAAGCATAAAGATTAGCTACATAAGCAAGGTATTGGTCGTAATGCGCTATCAAGTTGCGCTGTCATTTAGTCCAGAGGGACCATCTCGTAGGCTCTAACCTAACTGTCCATTGGTGTATCAAAGTTAAGTCGCATTATTTGTGTAGCAAGTAAATCAGATCGCACAACTTCCCGAATCGCAAGTCATGATTAGGATCGCAGAGCATCAGCGGATCGCGAAGCAAGCCCAGATCTGTAGCGAAAACATCAGTTCATGTATGAACGTCGGATCGTGAAAAATGGAGCGGGTCGCACTGACCCCTCACGATCCGCCTCTATTATATCGATCCGACCCGACATTCAAACTTGGGAGCATTCGTTTATTCCCCTCAATCCGATCCGCCCTTGCTACTACGACCCGATCTGTTCTCCGAAACCCACTCCTTCCGTCCACCACGATCCGCTGCCTCGTCATTGATCCGATCCATCCCACCGTGCTTCTCCTCCTTCTTCCTTTTTTCCTCCCTTCCACCTCCGAGCTAGGACAGCCGGCACCTATGGCGCCAGATCAACCTCTAAAGCCTTGAACGCCGCAAAATATCGCCGCTTTGCTCTCTTAAATCAGTGAAAATTGGAAAGAAACGAAAAAAGGCACATTAAAGCCTCAGCAGCGTAATTACCTATTTTATCTAACTTAAATCGGCAGAAGAATGTGCAATTTTGGATAGAATGAAGGGTTGATGGCGGCTGGGGAAAAGGAAGAAGAAAAGGAGGAAGAAGGGTTCGGCTTATATAGGGAAACCCGTGGCCTTTGGCCTTCCGTTTTTTGTCTCGTCCGAACCGTGGGGGCCTGTTGAGCCACGAGTCCAAGCCCATCGAGAAAAAGATCGCAGCCCATTTCACTGAAGACCCATTTGAATGCCGGTTCGCGACAAGCCCCCTTCACCCGATCCGCATCACGTGATGACGATCTAAGCCCTAGAATGATCGTTAATAGAAGAATATGAACGAAGTTTGGAGGATTGAAAAGTTTACCCGACAATCGCCCGACAACTTTGCAATGAAATCTCCAAAAGAAAAATTCTGGACAACCAAAGAAATGGTCAAAGATCTAACGAGGTATTTATACCAATTGAGAGACACAACTTTTTGGAAACGGTGCGACACTACAGATAGACACAACCTTCGCTTTGCATCGCTTCAGGAAAAGACAGTTCAGAAATTTCGAAGCATGTTCCATCCTCGATAAAACATACTTCGAGGGGGCAAAATGTTGGCTTGCTTTTTGAACCAAGCCACCAAGATCGATATATGCAGTCCACACAGTCTCAGATATAGAAGCTATCAAGTTCAGACCACACGGATCATGGATCGCGGATCGCCCCCCTTGCGCGAGTCGCACTAACGATCACGATCCGATCAGATCCCACGAACCACCACGTGAAGACCTTGACTAAGTCAACCGCGATCCGATCCGAGCTGGAAGACACGATGATGGCCACGGACTTGGTCTTCCACGATCCGATGTTTAAGGAGATCGCGACACCTGTCCACAACGACTAATTTGACTAATTCTTCATCAAGCTACGAACCAGTCCGAGATCTTCGGGATGTGGGCCACGTATGACCGCGATCCGTCACCAGAAATCAGCTATAAATAGCCCAGAGCTTGGCATTTTTAGGATCTTTTGGCAGTTTTAAGGATTGATTCCACCATTACTGTCATACCACCATTTCATACCAGATTTACTTCGATATAACTGAGAGAAATCGTAATTGTAAGAGTGAGTTTGAGTGAAATCATTGGTTTTACTAGCATCCAAAGTATAATCAATAGCATGTAAAGTGGACGTAGGCTCGTTAACGCCGAACCACTATAAACCGTGTGTGTTTTCTTCTTTTTTCTCATTTTTCAGTTATAATTCCCTACGAATCAGAACAATTTGGGTGTTAGAGCCAAATTTTGATCTAACACATATCGTTTGACTTCAAAGCTTCTACATTGAATATTTTCAAGTAATCTCCCAAAGACTTCCCTTGTCTTTTCTTTATGTTGGCGATGGCAGCGTAATCTACCGTCGGGTCTTTGCAGATGCAAAACTGCGTAGAGAACTCATAAGCAAATTGTTTCCATGAATAAATGGTATTCTCCCGATATTGACGATATCACTTGATTGTTTCCCCTGGGGGGTTACTAGGAAAAGATGACATTAGATAGCCCTCGAAGCGTTATAGAGATCCATTTGGCCGTTAAAAGCCATTAGGTGGTCATCAGGGTCAGTGGTTCCGAGATACTTTATGGTTGGAACCTTCACTCGATATGGTATCATAGTGTTCATAGTATCGTCAATTAAAGGGACCACCCTTTCATTGTCGTTAACCCTTTCATCCTGGGATCTCTTTACCTTGCTCCCTAACAAACCTTTTATAGTTTCCCTTGTTATGTCCTTGAGATAAGCTTCTGTGTTATCATAATCCGTCCTCTTAGGATCATGGCCTTTAGAAGAAGAGCTCCCAAACTACTCCTGGCTACATTGATTTCCTTGATGATCTATTCCTGTTAAATAGGACCCTTTCTTCTTAGAGGAAGTTTCTTTGACTCTCTCTCTCTCCTTCCCTTTGGAATGTTGGATGGGAGCCTCTCTTTTTGGAGATTCATCTTCTGCCTTTAAGCTTGGCTTGGTGATCCTTGAGGACCTTGCGTTTGAGCAGCATCCAGTTGAGTTTGCGTTTCTTGGACTCATTTCTCTAGAGCCATTAGTTTGACGGCATTTGGATCTAGTGGTTGCACCAGATTATGAGTTATTCCTATTTTGGTGTTGTTAAAATTGAGTGTTGGATTCACGTTTTCCTTAAGAGTGATATTAAGAGTTGGTTCCTTATTTAGAGCCTCCAACCTTTTTGACTTCATATTTTCCTTCCATGAAGCAATAGGTTCACTAAATTAATCCATAATAAAATAATACGATCGGAGGTTCAAGCCCACCTTCTAGCGCCAAAATGTTAATGACAAAAATCATCAACACTTGATTTAGGTTTGACAATGCATATGTATTGAAATTTAGAGGGTAATTGATCTAGAGAATGGCAAAATGTAATTTAGACTCAATAAGATCAACTTTCTCCACCGTTTCCTAGGCATCAAGACCCCAAGTCCAAAGATCAGTTACTCTTCCTTCAAAGAGGCGAGTATTACGCTTACGAGACAACAAATTCAACAATTACCTTAGGGTAAGGGCGTTATGGATTACAGAAGGTTGAGTAACTTATTACAATAATCATCCTTAAATTCAGGATAAATAATATACATTGTGTTAAGAGGAAACAGACTAATGCCTCACAACAATAAGGTTGACAACATATCATAATACTTAGCAACTAAGGCGATATTTCCACATCGAGCCAGCCGATGAAAGGCTTTGGTTGTGTTAGTTATCAAGTCACAAGCTTATAGTAGGTTTCCCTTGTATATCGTGATTCATTGGCTTATTATGAAGGAGTTAAATCGCATACAGGAGCCAGAAGGGGTAACTCCTTCGTTTCACTCAAGGGTTTCCCTCTTCCAAAGTGTTAATCCTTTTATGAAAAAGATTAACGATAACTCCCTGTTTAATCAAGACAAATACAATATGATTATCAAATCAAGAAATATTCAAAGTCTCAGATTTCCCTTTTTTTATTCATTTTGAATGTATTACAATAATTGAAGAGATCCCCAATTTGATTTGAGAAATCAGAGTTTGTCCTCTAAGAAAAGAGCACAGAGTTACAGAATGAAAATTCGTCCCTAATATATGGCCCCTATAGTTGTATTTATAGATAATTTGGGCCCCTTTTGCAATAACTTTGTTGGAATCCCGCTCCAGGTATCGACCCGCTTTTACATGACTTTCGGTGTTGGCTTGCTTCGATGTCTCTTCTTATCAGTTTTCGGATCCCCTGGTTCCGGCACCATTTCCCCTTCGAGCCTCCTTTGCTTCGGGAATGAATGCCTGGTATCGAATTGTCTCCAAAAGTGTACTCTCTAATTTTCCTTCATAAATTTCATGCTTCCTTCTATATTGCTGCCCATTCATGTTGATAGCGATAGCACTTCCGGTGTGACTTTTGCCTTCGTTCAACCTTGCTATCATGCTTTCAGTGCTTTACTTCATCTTTTCAACAGTATCGATTGTAAGCCCTTCTAATAGCCGATAGCACCTTGCTCGTTCTTAAGCTATTGATTTTGATTCTTCTTGGACGATGTTATGTTCCAGTATTGGAACAAGTGCTTTCGGTTATCCCATATTGCTTTCGGTATAGGCTTTGAGTCTTTTTTTCCTTACAATTGGTATCGGAACTACATTAACCGCTCTTTTTTGGTACTAACACCAGGCTGATAGTTCCAAATATGTTAGTGCCAATTACTTGATTTATCATTCCTTTGATCTGAAGTCGACACTGGGCATTGCCTGCTTTTTCTTTCATTTGTTTGCTTCCGCTATTGGGTGTTTTACTAAGTTAGCTTATTTAAAATTTTCAAATATTCAGTTTATCCACAATTTTCCCAAAGTTACAATTTAGTTGTCAATTACTATAATAATTCAATATTACATAATTTATCCTTTATACCCAAATTCATATTTTTCCCGATAGGCTCTTTTATAGTCAAATTCATAATTTTTCTAATATGAACATAAACAAACAAGACAAAGGTTCTTTGAAAGGCCTAAACTCAACGTGGAATAAAAGGTTTCTAGGCTCTTACATGGCTTAGATTCAAACAAGTAAAATAGTTCTATAAACGAAATGGGGAAAAATTTGAACTATACATAAAATAACCCAAAAATAAAATGGGTTAGAAGTAACCAAATGATTTACAATAATAGATAAATTACAGAAATAAACTAAAGTAGGGATAGAAACATAAATCAGATGTACAAGAATCATTTACATAAAATAAACGTTAAAATTTGTAAATTATTGAAGAAATTAACAACTGTTTTACTGTCCAAATAATCCCTAAATTATACTGGTCTTGTAATTATAGAAAATACGTACTGATTTATGCAATTCGATAGTCCCCGATAGAAATCCTCTATGTGTAAATATTCTCCCAAATTTATGTTTATAAAAATCCAAATCTAAATCTTAGAACTCCATCGTTCTAGGGTAAGAAGTTTTGCATGGTAAGGCAGAGAAGGGGGAATGGAGTTGGGAGATTTAGGGCTATATAGGAGCAATATTTATAATAGATTTAGGAAGTCTAGGACCGTTACGTAGTAGGTTATTTACTTGGTCCATCAGATCAAAAGAAGTCTTCAGAATCGATCGAACGATCGCATTATGTTGGAAGTAACGTGCGCAAAAATCATGTACGTTAAAGTGATGGGTCGACCTATCCCTTGGGTGTGTCGACCCAGGGGTCGATCCACTCGAAACATAGGTCGATCCCTTCAAGGTTAGGTCGTCCCATCTTTAATGTTCAGATTTTAATATATATATATATATATATTTTAATTTTTAATTTAAATTCTGGTTTTAATCTTTTATTCGTAACTTCTTCGTTTTAAGATCGATTTCAACAAACTAAATGTCTATCTTAACCAGAAATTTGAAGCGAACCCAATGGCTTAACTTTGTTGCCCAATTCTCATTATTTTTATGAATAATATTTATTTAATTAATCTTCTATTTAAATTTCTTTATTAAAATATTGGGTTATAACAGAACAACAATCTGAACACGACAAATATGAAAAGAATCGATCCAGTCCAAACAAGCATCTTGACAATTTCCAACGACCAGCCTCTCAATCTCGACTGAGCAAAGCCCTTGACCGCCAACCAACCATACTCTAAGTACAACTGAAGAAGCACAACATCAACTACTAGTTCAAAAACCTGCCTGAATGACCTCTTGGCCCATAAAGTAGATCAGGTAGGCCCCTAAATCGACCTAGCTTTAACACAACCACCCTAAAGAAAATGCATCCGCAACCCAAGCACTAAAACCAGAAATACCTTCCATGAGACCTTAGAAAGTGCAATATTCCAATCCATCTTCCTTAGTCCAAGGACCTAAAAAAATCAACCCACACCAGCATGGGGACGTGATCTCAGGGTAACAGAACAAACATAAGCCAAGGATAAAGATCGAGGACTGAGGTTACCCCTGAAAGGTCTACCTTTGAAAGCAAGGAAGAAATCGTTTGAAACTTTCCATATGATGGAAAGAGGCAACATAAGGGTAACATCAAAAACATCATATTCCCGGAACACAAAATATGCTTGCAGACGAGATAAGGGATAAGACTCAGAAGGATCGACCATAGATCTTATCAAGCCTCCTGACCCACCAAACACGTAGCCGACCCAACAGAGAGGGAAGTCCCCAACGTAAGACCACACCCCATTAGCACACTCACCTTTTAAGAATAAATATGAAATCAACTCGATCTAACCAAAAAGGCAACAGCGACAACGAGAGACAAGAGGGATACCAATCCTCGTAAGGTTATCATCATGTGGAAGGTCACCTTGAAATTTTTACATATAAGAATGGAAAACTTAGGAGGAATGCGACCATCCCAGACAATGGAGAAATCTATGACTCTAGGTACTGGAATTCTAGCTGAATTCTAGGCAGTCCAAAGGGAGAAAGGACCCTCCCGCTAGCCAAATTCCCTACCGTAGGAGTCCAAAAAGGCCTAACTTACTGCATCCATTTCTACGGCTCACTATCGTAAGACAGGGACATGGTGAAGTCTACAGGAAAAAGTCGCTCGTATTTAGCATACAACAACGACACCCAAGGGGAGTCGTTAGATCGAAATCTAACCCAGAGCTTACAGACTTAAGCCTTGCAAGCATCTCTTGGATTCCGCAGGCTAATACCAGTCTTACGCTAAGGACAACATATGTTATCCTAAGAAACCCAATGGTGCCTCTTTGCATCGTCTTTTTCTCTAGAAAATAAACGAAGACGATGCTAAAGAATGATAGGAGAAAAAAATGACGAGGAAAGTGTTATGGCAGTGAATACATGTGACCCAAATAGAGTCGAGCACCGACTTCGTGAGATTAAGTTGGCTTACCTAAGAGATGAGAATCGAGTTCCATCTAAAAACCTTCCCCCTCGCTTTATGAGTTAAGGGGTCAAAAATCACATTGAGTTTGCGGTTATGATAAAGAACAATGTCGAGGTAATTAAGAAGAAGAGAAACCACTGAAAATATAAACAAGGAATCGATCTACAATATCCCTCTTTTATCCATAGACTTCGCGGGGACGAAACAACTCTTTGAAGCATTAATCACATGCCTCGTACACTGATCATAATGCTGAAGAAAAGAAAGAAGTCCGCTGACAGATTGTTGATTCCTGTTAAGAAGATAATGATGTTATCTATAAAGGACAACAAAGAAATCACTAGGCATACACTAGGGATACTGAGGCGATGAATCTTCCCTGTAATTGTAGGAGAGTGCATCCCTCTGATAAGAGCCTCAATGGTGATGACAAAAAACATGGAGGAGAAGGGATCTCCTTACCAAAGACCCCTTCTCGACTGAAAAAAGACTTTGGCTGCCACGCTGATGAGAATAGAGGACCAACTATTTGAAATGAGCCTCCAAATATAATCAATTAGAGGCTTGGGAAAGCCAAACGCTCGGGGGACCCAGATGACGAAAAACTAAGGCATGCGGTCTTAAGCCTTATCCATTTCAAGCTTAATAGCTACATTGGAACCTCAGTTCTTCCGGTCAATTTGGGAGATAAGTTCTTGGGTAAGGACATTATTAGTAATCAGGTGACCTCTAATAAAACTACCCTAAGATGAAAAGACAATACGGCCTAGGATTGGCATGAGCCGAGAAGACAAAATCTTAGAGATGACCTTGTTCGAGAAGTTAAAGAAACTAATCAGTCTGAAATCAGAGCACGAACAAGGATTCATGATTTTTTGGATGAGTACTAGGTTGGTGGAGTTCCAACCCTTGGATAGCGAGCCACCAAATAAGAAGGATTATATAGCTAGAGAAAATCCAAACGATTGATATCCCATGATTTTTGGTAAAAAAAACCACTTTGTAGCCGTTTGAGCCACTAGAACTGTCCTTGCCTAACGAAAAAACACAAGAGTGAATGTCCTCCATGGAGAGAGGACAACAAAGAAGGGGGACTCACCAAGAAGCACTAGGCTAGGAATAAAAGACATGAGACCCAGGTCAGATTGATTAGTGGAGTGGCTCTGTAGAAAAGTCTGGAAATGAAACATAATCGTATCTTCGACCTCAGAAGGGGTCAAAGCCACGGAAAGATCAGGCCAAACGATCTGGTGGATCAAAAGGATATTCTTCTTCTTTCTAATAGTAGAATGCAAAAATTTCGAGTTAGAGTCTCCATCAACAATCCACTCAATGTGCACTTTCGGATGATGGAAAACATTCTCAATGCTCACAAGTTGAAGGCGAGTTGGGCTTGGATCTATTCCACCTTGTTAGAAGCTGATGGATTAGCATCAAAAGAAGCTCCTAGTAGGATGAGATCTTCTTCAACTGATCGGACTCTATCAAAGATATTTTTGAACACTTGAGTGTTTTATACCTTTAGACAGGATTTGAGGTGCCTGAGTTTAAGGGAGAACTCTTGTAGGGCATCCTATGGTAGGGATAACCCAAGATTCCTCCACAGTAAGGAGGAAGGTGTCGTGGGACTAACACATGACTGAAAACGCAATGAAGTAGAACCAAATAACGAAAAAGAGGAGCATTGAAGAATCATAGGAGCATGATCAGAATTAGTGTGATGAAGGTGTTCAACCTTGAAAGAGAAAGGAAGACTAAACCATCCTCCCGATTTGAAAACCAGATCAAGATGCGAAAGGATCTTATTGGATCCTTCTTGGTTGTTACATCAGGCGAAATCAGATCTAGCAAAGGAAAGCTTTGATAAACCAGACTGGATGATAAAAGAACTGAAATCCTCCTCTATAGCGCGGTTAATAGAGGATCCCCCATGTTTCTCCGACTGACACGACGGCACATTGAAATACCGCAAAGACCGATGCCCCATAGTCATGCACCAAAAGAGAGAGGGTTTCTTGCCATAAAATCAACCGCTCGACGCGGTCACATTAGGAATAAACCACATAAAAAAGGAAAAGGGAAAGAAAACACGGAAATAAACACTCAAGCGACAGGATTTGAGCGAGTCGAATACAAGGCGGACAGAGGCGTTTTTTTGCCCAAAGAATCTAACTCTTGTTGGATATGTTGAGAAAACCACCTATGAAACCTAGAAGAAGGACGACTTCAAAAATAATTTTTGTTCCTATGAAGGGCTCTTAAAGAGTCACTGGTGAAATGGAATGCTTCTTAAAGATGCACTTAAGGCGCGAAAGAGAGCCATCGTTTCCAACATCCCGGATATTCCAGAATACCCAATTTGCTATTGCGGAAAAATTAGAAAAAGGGAAAACGATTGGAAAACAACGAAGAATAGATGAAGATGAATGAAAGTCATTATAAAATTTTGAACTTAAAAGAATATTTATAGTGGTTCAACAGTCATATCCTTTCAGAAAAATATTTAAACCAATAGACACAAGTTTTGACATTTGAATTTAAAAATTAACGGCCACCACGTCGACATAAAGGGTAGGGGATGTCGACATGTCTAAATGAATTTTGAAATTTAAATTTTGTTTGAAAACAATGTAAATGATGTGTAAATAGTTCAAGGTAATTCTGGAGTTTAAATAAACTATTTTCCTATATATTGAAGTAGTGTAATAGAGTAAGAATATGAATTAAAACATTTATTTACAAAATATAAAAATGATATAAAACTTAATCTAAAACTATAAATATAAATATAAAAACTTTAAAACTATATAAAAGAATATAAGAAAATAATTGTGTTGAAACTTAAGTAATCACATATAATTAAAACTAAAATATAAGTAAGCAAATCTAAAATATTAAATTTAGTTAAAACTAAAATATATGTAATGCTCTGTAAATAGAAGAATGTGAATACTTGAAGATAGAATGGTGGTTGAATCTGGCGACAATTGTGGAGATGTTGAACAAGTTGTTTAACAAAACCACTGTAAGCAAAGAAGTGGCTAGCAGGGCCTGTTTAAGTTTAGTTGATAAAGGGAAGGATAAAATGGTTACTGACATCAGTGAAATGTGAATAAGAAAAGACGATGCCATGTAGGCAATATTGAATGATGTTCGAGAATTTGAGGAAATAGTGAAAATTAGGGATTTGATGTCAATGTGCCTTGCACCGTCACACCTGCACAACCGAACTCTGCTGCATAAGTGAGTAACTTTAGCCTTAACCCTAGGTTTCTAAGCAACTCTAGTCCATTCTCTATAATGAAAGCTGTTGTGTAACCTAAGGCTACTGATAAAGCAAATGAAAATGAAGCTTCAACGTCAATAGTGTCGTCATCAAACAAGACACGTGGGAAACCCAAGAAGGACCATTCTTACACTTACATCCTACCACCTGTAGCTTACAAGCACCCTCCCCAGATCTCGGAAGCTAGTGCTGGTGTACCAAGATCCCCTATGCGCAAGGAAGCTACCACACCTCTTACTAGGAGTAGGCTTCGTAGCTCCAGCTCAACGTTATATAGCCTTGGGGTTGTTTTTGTCGAGTCAGCATTGAACTTAAAGTAATGTTTATTGTAATGCAGTATAGTAATTTGTGTTTTGTAACTCATGAATTCATATTTCTGCTCACTATGTAATATGCAAGACTGTGGTCTTTACTTAGCTCCCTGTGTGGAGTCATGATTTTTCTTTAGTTGATACACGTTTTGTGTATCACCTGGAACTATTGTACTTATTATTTTAATATAATAAAAGTGTTACAAAGCACTATAAAAAAAATTCGGCCTTGCCAAAAAAATAATAAGTAATCAAAATTAAAATACTTAAACTAGGAATTAGATTTAAAATCCAAGAAATAATATATATATATATATATATATAGGAAGTAATTTTAAAATCAGTAACAACAAGAAAATTATAGGATAAAAATTATAAGAGATTTGAAATAGAGATTCAGTGTTATCATAGAGTTTTAACAAAAAATCTAGACTCTATAACTTATTCTATTTTCTTGAACTCTTGTTACTCACGAGTCTTCAATCTGAACTCTTCTTCTTTGAAATTTTTAATCTTGTATCTTTAAACTAGATATTCTTCAAATCAATATCTGTATATAATTCCTACATATACTCATGTATATATTTCTATACGATAATGTTAGTATATATTTTGCAACAATAATAGTTAATACAAGGTTGTTTTCATCAAAACCATTATCATCATCATCTCAGTCCCTAACGATCTCCTCCTTTTTTATGATGAAAACCTTTGTTTATAAAATATACTTTCCTGATACCTTGATTCTTCATTTACTCTCCCTAACTCCAACAACTCCTTCTGAAAATACTAACTTCCCCTTAATCGAAACTAAATATTATTGGGAAATGCGGATCAAGAATCTTAAGGGAAACTCTATGCATTATATCAGGTCTACTTGCAGTTATATATTACAAAGAACCTATCATACCCCTATATAATTTTTGATCTACATATATTTATGGGTCCTCCTTGCTTAAGGCTTCATTGGTTGCCATGAGTATGGGGTTTACTTTGGTATTAGCCATATTAAATTTATTGATTATGTCTCTAACATATTCTTCTTGAATAATAAATATACCATTATCTGACCATTTTATTTGTAATCCTAAAAAGAAGATGAGTTCTCCCATATGACTTATTTCAAACTCTTTTGTCATAATTTTAGAAAATTCTTGATTTATTTCATTATTTGTTGATCCAAAAATAACATCATCTACATAAATTTGTACTAATTGAATATCATTTTTATCTCTTTTAATAAAAAGAGTATTATCTACTTTAACAATTTCAAAATTTGATTGTAATAAATAAGATCTTAGTCTATTATACTAGACTCTAGGAGCTCGTTTTAAACCATATAAGACTTTCTTTAATTTATAAACATGGTTTGGAAATTTTTCATCTTCGAATAACGGAGGTTGTTCAACATAAACATCTTCTGTAATAAAACCATTTAGAAAGGCATTTTCAGCATGCATTTGAAATAATTTGAAATTATTATAATTAGAGAAAGCAAGTAGAATTATGATAGCTTCCAATCTTGCTATAGGGGCAAATGTTTCATCTATCCCTTCTCCTTGACAGTATCATTGTGAAACTAATCAAGCTTTATTTCTAACAATCTCACCAAGTTCATTCATTTTATTTTTATAAACCCATTTAGTTCCTATTATAGTTTTATCCTTAGGTCTAGGAACAAGTTCGCATATTTCATTTCTAGTAAATTGATTCAGTTCTTCTTGCATAGCAAGTATCCATGAATCATAAAATGATGCTTTCTTCAGATTTTTAGGTCGATAGTTGATATAAAGGCTACATTACTCATGTTAAATAGTTGGTTTCTAGTTCTAACTACGGGCACAATATCTCATAGTATATTTTCTATAGGATGGCCACTTAGAAGTCCGATTCTTTTATTAGGTTGATTGACTTCATTATTTATTTCATTTGGTTCATTATTTTCATTACCAATGTGATGACCACCCATAACTCCTGCACTTAACAAGGGAAATAATACGCAGAAAGATGTGCCATGCAGCTATGGACGATCATTAAAGTAAGATAACACCAGCGGAACTTGTCGTATAACTCATAGCATAAGGATAAAATATAATAAAACACATACAACAGGCAATAATAGTGAAGCATATTTGAGCAGAAACTTGAACTTTCATAACAACTAGAAAGAATATCCATACATCGTTGGATTACAACATAAGTGTATGTACAAATTTGCCTCACTACAACACTCAGAGCATACATCAACATAACAACGGAAACATCCAATATGTATAACAGAAAAACTACTACGCAAGCCTCCTTCTCATCATCGTCTCACTAAGCTCTACTACCTATAACCTGCTACTCAGTCTGCCCATCCAAAACTAGATGAACAACCCAAGGTAATAAGAGGAAATATAAAACTTTGAGTCAGACAACAGTCTAAATGAGAGATAAAACATATATCTAACATCATCAATGAAGTATATGAGAATAGATAGATTAACCAAACAATCTACCGAACACCAGAGAAGAACCCAAACCCGCCTTCCCCACATCTGACAAGGATAGCCTTTACAAACAAGCATTTGTAAACTACTATACATTCTTGGCAATCAGAAGTAACCAGACAATAGAAATCATAGCAACTAGTTATATCTCACATAAACCGTCCTAATTGAGATCAATATTCCTCAAGCACAATCCCTAAAGTCCTAAATAACCATCAGATAAACACCCATGAAACATCTCTTCCGATATCAGACAATCTACGTGAGATGATACAAGCAAAACAACCAACATTCATGACTCTGGTTATCACCTCCTATCCTACTTCGAAACCATCGTTAATTGTATGATGACTAACCCTGCCATATGTCAAAGGCTAATGGTAACCCCGGTTCTAGCAAAAACTCCATATGTCTTTCAATGATATGTATCTAGGCCTTTCGACGATACCCAGGGTACTCGACCAGCAACCTTCCAGTCTTTTAGGCACCCCTATTATACCCTTGCTTTGAGCCCGCTAGAACCTGTGACAACAATAATCTCTCGGCCTTCAATATCTCTAGTCGTCCTCCCCAACGGCTGTTCATAGCTCAAGCAACCTTTTTAAGCAACCATTATCCATCAACTCACCACTTTGAGTCATAGCTCAAGCAACCTTCTCGAGAAACTATCATCCATCAATCCACCACTTTGAGTTATCTTCACATACGTTGCATTACGACAATCAAAACGAACACATCACAACACTTCAAACATTCCTTACCTGAACTCATATCGAAGCCACAACCATAGTCGATCCAAAATATACACCATTTGGTCGATATTCCATTTCATAGCATTTCCAACCTTCCCACTACGAAAAACAAGCCATATCATTTAACTTTTATTCACAACGTTTATAAACGCTATCATATCTTCCTTAGGTCGTTCCATGACCTAACCTCATCACACCACTTAGGTCGTTCCACGACCTGACTCCTTAGGTCGTCCCATAACCTAAGTTCAAAGCCCTCTCACAACCTTCCTTGCCTTGCTCCAACGAGCTGGCGACCTGAGACCAATGATCCAATTCACCTCACCATTCAGGCCGACCCGACCCAAGCATACACGAGCTCCCTACAAAGCTTCAGCAACCCGCCTTGTGTCTTGCTCCCCCAAACCGAACAACCTAAGGCCCTATGCTCTTCAACACGAGCCATTTCACCAACACACGCGTTCGAACGATCCAAGTCCAACGACTCGACTAGACCACGACCTAACTCCAGAGGATCCAACGACCCAATTCCATCCACGACCAAAGCTCCTCAATAACCCAACGACCCGCCATGTCTTGGAGAATAAGCCAACGACCAGATATATCTCCGGACAACCTAAAATCCATGCCACGTCATAAACGACCTAAGAAAAATGACCTGACTCTGGGACTGATCGAATTAACTTCAAATTCGACCAAATCATCTCCAAACGACAACATCGATTCAAACAACTTATCCAATTCAACCATACACACTTTATGAAATAATCAACCACATTAAAATGATAATTATTCATCAATAATCATATAAGATTAACTAAATCATGATAAATCAACGAATAAACTAAAACAATGGGTCTAAATTGCATAAACATATGAATTAACTTAAGAATTACCGGTTTTAAGTTGCTAGATTAGATCCTATGGTGATTCAAATGAAAATGTACTTACCATGATGTAGATCTAGGTGAAAACAACATGTAAATGATGAAAACAAGTTCAAACAACCCATATACTCGATTGAATCCGTGCAACACCAATTCTTTAAATTAACTTGAAATCACAAAATTATCGATCCGGGCAACGAATAATTATCTTCAAACCTCTTGATTTGATCCAATCTCTGTTCACTTGACGTAGATCTAGCTTTTGTTGATGTAGATTTTCTTCCTTAGATCTAGACTTTTTTTGTGGAATGGTGTATTTGATTCACTAATGAGCCACTTCAAATCAGTCCATCAAGGGTTTACAAAACCTGAACAGATATTGTGAAACACTAAAACAACGATTCCTCCCAAGCCCGTTGAACCAAATCTTTAATGTGATTGCTCTATGGAATTGGAAACATCACTTACTTTCCAATGAAATTGATCTCATCACCTGATTCAATCTCAATCAAAAGTTATTCCCTATACAAAACTGATAGGGGCAAAATGGTCACAAATAAAATTGGTAAAAATTATGGACATGTCTTACATACCCATAAACAACATATCAAAATATGAGAATGATCCAGCCCTTAGGAAATTAAATAAAAATATTTTATGATCCTCCAATACGTAAAATGCAGGCTGTTACATTCTCCCCCCTTAGGAATTTCACCCCCGAAATCCCAAGCAAACAAAAGCAACCAAAACAATTCCTCATGACTATCATCCTCGAGAAGCCAATTCTATCATCCCAACTAGCAGCCATTAGACCATGCATCCATAGCCTTATCCTAGCATTCAGAATTCTAACAACAACAACTATCACAATAGTACAAGTGACAAGGGGGTAAGAATGACATGACATTATGGCTCATACTAACGAAGAGTTCTGGATGGGTTGCCTTTATTTTCTCTTCTGTTTCCCATGTACAGTCGTCATCATCCTCACTCCATTTTACCTTGACCAACTTATCTGTCTTCCTCCTAAGATATTTCGTGTCATTTCCCACAACGTGAAGCGACTTACGAGGTTTCATGACTACGATCTCAACTTCTAGATCTTCATACTTCTATGGAGATATCACCACATTCGAATCATGCACACACTTCCATAGAAACGACACATGGAAAACATTGTGCACACTCGACATCTTTTCAGGTAATCCAATCTGTACATGAGCTTTCCAATCCGCTCGACTATTGGAAATGGTCTAACAAACCTTTGAGCTAACTTTCCTTTGCTACCTAACCGAAAAACATGCTTCAACGGTGGAATCTTCACGAAAACCATATCACCAACGTCGAATTCCAAACCCTTACGACGCTTATCGGCATAGCTCCTCTGATGATCTTGGGCTGTTTTCATTCATTATCGAACAATCTCAATACAATATGATGTTTCTCTTATCATCTCTGGCTCAAGTATCAACTTATCTCCAGTTTCCAACCAACATGCCGGAGAATTACACGGTCTACCATACAACGCCTCGTATGGTGTCATACCAATGCTCGACTAGTAGCTATTATTGTAACCAAACTCAACTAGATGTAGATGGTCTTCCCACAATCCCCCGAAGTCCAATACACAAGCTCTTAGGAGATCTTCCAAAACTCGGTTAACCCTCTCGGTCTGACCATCAGTCTAAGGATGATAAGTCGTACTTAAACACAACTCGGTTCCCAAAGTCTCTTGCAAACTCTTCCAAAATCCACTCGTGAACAATGTATCTCGATCACTCACTATGCTCTTCAGGATACCATGGAATCGAACTATCTATTTTATATAAAGCCCATCCAACTTCGATGTTGTCCTAGTTGCTCTGATAGGAATAAATCTTGCATTTTTGATCAACCGATCCAGAATGATTCAAATTTCTTCATTTCCTGCCTTGATCCTAGGTAGTCCTCGATAAAATCCATCGATATCTACTCCCACTTCCATGTAGGAACATCCAATGGCTGGATCAATCCACTCGGCTTCTTATGTTCAGCTTTCACCAACTGACAATTTATACACTTGGAAATGAATTTTTCAATAGCCCTCTTTGTACCTTCCCAGTAGTAGGCTCGCTTCATTTCTTGATACATCTTATTACCACCAGGATGAATCATCAACTTCGAATGATGACATTCCCACAGAACCTTATCTCTCAGTTTGTCAATATTAGGAACAACCAGCTGTCCTTACTTTTGAAGCCAACCTCTCGATCGATCTTTATCCTCTGGTTCCAACTTCTGGATAATTTCGACAAGCTTTGCATCCCGCTTTTGGCTCTCGCCAATCCTTTCAATGAGAGTAGGTCTTATCGATAAGCTTTCCAATATTTTAGGTTCCAACTCACACCGTGATCTGAAATCAAACCCTGTCAAGTACTCGAGGTGCTTCCATTCTGAAAACATTGCTTCCAAACTTGCATGTCTTCAACTCAACGCATTTGCCACTGTGTTACATTTAACAGAAGTATAGGCTATACTAAAACATATGATGCTAGAAATATTAACCACCACTTCTGCTGAAGACTCAAATCCTTTTGGGAAAACAGATACTTCAATGACTTGTGATCCGTAAACAACTCGAATCGAACTCCTAATAGGTAATGTCTCCACATATTCAAAGCAAACACGATCGCTACCAACTCCAAATCATGCGTTGGATAATTCCTCTCATGCGGCTTCAGCTCTCGACTTGTGTAGGCCACAATTTTATCCTTTTGCTTCAGCACTGCTCCAAGTCTAGTACTGCATATATCGGTGTATACCACCATCTATTCATTTCCACTCGGAATCGTCAAAACAGGAGCACTCGTCAGTCTCTCTTTCAGGATTCCAGCAGCTTGCTCACACTTTGCGTCCTATGTGAACACTTGATTCTTCTTCATTAATCCTGTTAATGGGGCAACTATCTTCGAGAAATCCTTTATAAAACGCCGATAATATCCCGCCAACCCAAGGAAACTTCGAACATTCGTCACATTCTTAGGTCTATCCTAGTCCTGGATTGGTGCCACTTTAGTGGGGTCAATACTATTCCATTACTAGAAACAACATGGCCTAAGAACCTCACTTCGCTCTTCCAGAAGTGACACTTCGAGAACTTGACCTTACACTGATACTTTCACAATATTTCCAAAACAACTCTTTAGTGCGTCTTATGCTCTTCCTCATTCTGAGAACAAACCGAAATATTATCCATGAACACAAGCATGAACTTGTTCAACTGATCCCTGGAAACCCTATTCATATGATCCACGGAATATGCTGGCGCATTAGTTAACCCAAATGGTGTCACCACCCATTCGAAGGAACCAGACGGTGTCCTAAAAGCAGTCTTCGGTACACTATCCTTTTCCACTCTCAACTGCTGGAATCCCATTGCCAAATCCATCTGAGAAAACTCCTTGGTCTCGTAAAGCTGATTAAACAAGTCATCGAGCCCTGGCAGTGGATGCTTGTTCTTCTTGGTCACCTTGTTTATCTCACGACAATCCACACATAATCTTAAAGATCCATCTGCCTTGGTTGCAAATACAACTAGTGCACCCCATTCGAATACACTACTCTGAATGAATCCTATTACCAAAAGGTCATGAGCTTGCAGCTCTAATTCTCGATGTTCATTAGGCGCCATAAGAGGAATAACGAAAGGTCTAGCACCCCCAACCAAATCGATTCTAAAATCAATCTCACGATGCGGCGGCAGACCTTTGACTTCTTCAAAGACATCCTCAAACTCATTAGCGATCAACATAGATGAAAAGTCTTCTTGTGGAATCACAGGTGAATATAAAGACTACAAAGACACCATCTTCGATCTTACATCGAATCAAAACCCTTTTCCCTTCCATATCCCTGACTCTCACCTCAAGCTTCTTGCAATTCACTCTTGTTGCATACTTCTTGAGCCAATCCATACCCAAGATAATCCAAAACCTAGCGAAGTTCAAAACAAAAGCAGTCGCACACAAAGGAGAAACCATGACTCGACAACATAAGACCACTACAAAGCATACAAAGACTGGAATAAACCCCAACTGGATAAGTTGCAACCAAAGGTCTATCACAAATCTCGGGTTCCAAACCCAGGCGGTACACAAGCTCATTACAAATGAATGAATGCAATGCTCTAGTATCAAACAATACTCGAACTGAAACACCCCTAACAAAAAGAATACCTTGGATGACAACACGCTTCCTTTTCTCATTTGCAGTAGGACCCCTTGAAGAAGATGGCACAACCTCTAAAGCATAAGCCTTCATTCTCTGCTTCCCTTTCACTAGCTCCAGACAATCCTTCTTATCATGCCTAGGTTTTCCACACCTGAAACACTTCTTTTCATCTTTATAATTATTGTATTCATTAGAAAAATGGCCCTTTTTTGGCAGTTGTAGCAAACCACCTCACTTGTAGGTTTCTTCTGCCATCCTTTCCTTTCTATTGTTGTTGCTTCCTCTTCTTATTGTTATTACCACCCTGCTGTGGTTTCGGGGCTTCCTTGGCTGCACTAACAACTTCTTTTTCTTTGGGAAACAAGCTTTCATATCTCACATCTTTTTCCACTATCTTCTCATATGGATCGTCAATATGATCCGACAATGGTCTCCCGATATAGGTATCCAAACCCATAACAAACTTCTCGTTCTTTTGATAAGGTGAGTCAATACACGAACGAGCATACTTCTACAAAGCTTCGAAGTCAGAAACATATACTAGCACTGATTGACCATTCTGTTTCAGCTCCACAAACTTCTTAAACAGAACATACTTCTCAGCTGTAGAGATAAACTTCGTCTCGAACTTGACTCGGAATTGTTCCCATGTTATCTCATCCTCCGAAGTCTCTAGAGTGACAAAGTTCCACCAATCTATGGCTCTGCCTTGCAATTGTCTCGATGCAAGCTTCCTCTTCATTGCATCATCTATACCTAAGTCTCTAAAAATCTGTACACAAGCATTTAACAACCTCTAAACTTCTTCAGATGACTCTGTCCCCTTGAACGGTTTTCCTCACAGAGATGTGAAGTCTTTGCTTTGCTTTGCGAAGTTCATGACTCTAGGCTCCTGCACTTGAACTCCTACATCTACCGCGGTTATATCTGGAGCAGGAGCCCTCCTCATGATTGATGCCATCATGGCCTCGAACATAGCTGGGTAGTCTAGTATACCGCCATTTCCCCCTCTTGAAACAGTCTCCTCCCTAGCAGCGTGTCTCGATGATTGATGAATCATTCTAAATATGTAAATAGAATGATTAGCCACTTACGAGAAAAACTGCAAATAGAGTTCAAACGCTATTATACTACATTAATATTTAGCATACATCCATCAGAAATCTACAAATATGTAACAGCCCGCATTTTAATGTATCGGAAGATCGTAAAATATTTTAATTTTATTCTTTGAGGGTTGGATCATTCTCATCTTTAATTATGTTGCTTATGGGGATATGAGACATGTCCATAATTTTTACCGATTTTGTTTGTGACCATTTTGCCCCTGTCAGTCTTGTACAGGGCATAACTTTTGACTTAGGTCGAATCAGAGGATGAGACCTGTGCCATTGGAAAGGAATTAATGATTGCCTTTGCGTAGAGTGGTTACATTAAATATTTGGTTCAGTGGTTTGAGAGGAATAACTGTTTTAAGGTTTTTCAGTTGGTTGTTCAAGTTTGGAGAGCCTAATGGGCTGAATTGGGGAGGCCCATTAGTAGGCTGGTGGAATCCTATAAATTGGGGTTAGAGTGGAGGGAATTTTTTTACTTTCCCATTCTCTCATTTGGAGACATTGATCTCCTTCTTCCTCTAACACCTTTCCACCATTAAAAATCCAAATCTAAGGAGGGAAATCATAGATCTACACCACTGGAGGCTAGATCTACATCGTTTCAAAGGGAATTCATTGAATCGAGGAGTTAGTTTCGAATTGCTCACTGTCCAGATTCATAATTTTATCATTTTAGCTTGTATTGGAGAATCATTGAGTTGATTACATCTCTCACACGGATTCAATAAAGTATATGGGTAGCAGATCATGTTTTCATCAAATTCAAGTGTTTTTCCTTAGATCCATGTATTGGTAAGTTCATTTTCATACAGATCACCCTAGGATCTGATTTAGCATGTTTAGATAGGTAATTTCTATGATATTTCATATGAATGTGCAAGTTAGATCCATGGTTTTTGTTCATATGCATATTTGTGGTGATTTTGGTGAATTTGGCATTATCGTTGATAGAATTGTCATATTGATGATATTGTTGATTTCATAACATTCTTGTAATCCTTTTTGATGAATTGAATGGCTGGTTTCGTCAGATTTATCGTTGTTTTGGTCGAAATCGGAGTTGAATTGCAATATGCATGTTTTAGATTGGACCATAGTGGGTTGGACCAAAGTTGGTCGGACCAGGGTGGGTCGGACTAAAGTGGATTGGACCAAAGTGTGTCGGACTAATGTGGATCAGACCAAAGTGGGTCGGCCTATTCTGGTCAGCCATTTCTAGTCAGCCATTTTTGCCATTTCTGGGCAGCTATTTCTGGTCGGACACTTCCGATGATGATGTGACTTCAAAGTGTATTCAATTGGGAAGTTTGGAGCATTGAACAGTGTTTGTTGTTCATTGTATGCAACAAATGGGGAGACAACTCAAGGATGTATTGAGTTCGTGTGAAGTGACAGTTCTAAGGTGTTCTAAGCTAATTACTTGTCGTAATTGATAATGATTAGAGAGGAGAAGGCCGAGGAATTATCGTTGTCGTAGGTTCTAGCGAAATCAAAGCAGATGTACAATTGAAGACCATATGTAGGTCGAGTACCTTGGGCATCGTGTATGGCCTAGACACGTGTTGAGTGTAGCATGTAGCATGTGTCGAGTATAACATGCGGAGTTTTGCTAGAACCGGGGCGTCCTGTGTGGTCCTTGACAATTGACGGAAAATTGTTAGCCAGTCATATGATAACGAGGATTCCACAGCAAAGTTGGCGGTGATAGCCAGAGTCAGTTATGGACGTTTAATGCATGTTGTGATCGTAATGAGTTGCTTTGCCATATATGAATTGTAACAACCCAGAAAATCTGAACCAATTTAAATTTAAATTGGCTAAAATAATGGATTTTAAATATTTAAAATAAATATTTTAAATTATAGCAATGAAAAGTGAGTTTGAATCGACGTTTGACAACGAATATAATTAATTATAATTATAAACAAGGCCTGAAATGGCGCTGCAGTTTCAAAAATTGAATTCAAACTTTGTCGGACTGTACCGGGTGCAAAACAAAACGGATTTGAGCGAAACCAAAAATATTTAAATCTGTTAGTGAATACCTTTCTAACGAATCTGAAAAATCGAATTTTCATAGCGGAAAGCAAAAGTTATGGCCAAATGAATTTTCAGAAAGGTCGCTATGGAATTTATATAGCCCGTGAAATTGGCCATTTTGCAAACGACCTCGGAATTCGACGAAACCACTTTTGTTGGATCCAGGATGTGAAGTTATTGCTAGATTTCAAATTTCATAATTTTTGAAGCAAGTATGTGAGCGTGGCAAAGGAAAACGTGTTTCGGTCAATTATAGTTAAATTGGATCGACCAGAAATGGGCCTTTTTGCAAACGGTCTCAGAATTCGACAAAACTAGATTTGTTGGGACCGTATCATCAAAACATAGCTAGATTTATTTTTTCTGGAATTTTTCAAATCAGTTTGTGGCCCTAGCAAATTGAAATGTATGTTCAAATTGAATATTGAATGTTATATATTTTAATTTGAAGGAAAACTGACTGAAACAGACGAATGGGCCTACGAAACTTATCCCATTGTGTTCGGAATGGTGGTAAAACGCTAGGGACGACAGTCGTTGGGTTTAGATTGGTGGTCGTGTCAGAAAACCCCTTTAAAACTCCCCCGACCAATCATATTTTTTTAAAATAAAAAAAAGAAAAATCCTTTTTTCTCTCTCCCCGTAACAGCCGATCGACGGCGAAAACCATTCTCGCCGTTCCCATCCACTTTCCAACCAAACCAGGCAAAATTAGCCCCTCCTCTAGTTGAAGATTTTGAAGAGCTCGAGAAGATCTTCAAATCCATATATAGTTTGTATTTTTTTGTTCAACATTCAAGGAGATATCGAGCTCGAAAGTTCCGAGCTTCCAACCGCCGCCGCCACTTCCTGCCAGCTTCGAACTGGCCAACTCCCCCCGGCGCTTGAGCGCCTCTCCTCCCCCTTCGACACTGCGTAGCCCGATCGTTCTATCGATTCACGGATTTCACGAAATCGCGTGACCTAGTTTTGAACATTTCAGAAAGGTATACGGCTATATATATTTTCAACAGTTTTAACACCTTTAAACCGTTGCAAACTTTGAAAAATCATATCTTTTTCGTTTCTTGACGAAATTCGATGAAACAGGAAACATCGTGACCGTGTGGACGTCTTCTACATTCTATAAGAGACCGCATATTTTTCTGAGCCTTCTGCTATTTTTGGTGGAGTGGAACCCAATGATTTATAAACAATATGGAAAACGACGATGTATAAATTATATGGTCGATGTATGAGTTATATAAGCGTTGTACACCTCATGTATAAACGTTGTATAAGTTGTACGTTCGATGTATAAGTTATATATACGTTGTAAAAATTATATATGTGTTGAAATAGAAGTGAATTGCTATATATAAATATATATATGTATATACTCCCCTCGTCCACAAACCATGGACGATATTTATTGGTTGTGATTGGTGTGAAAATTGATTGATAGCGAATGGTTGATTGGGATTGTTAGTGGTTGATATTGATTGATAGTGGTTGAAAAATTCCCGTTTATGGTTGAGAAATATTTGGTTGAAACCACATAGGATTAGTTTGTGGAAATGAAATAAATATACATGCCGCCTGCGTGCGAACTAGATGCATGATCCCCATTGTCAAAAACCGCGAGGTTTTAAGGTAGAGCGAGGAGCCGTACTAGGGACGGTCCCGGTTTTAACTACCATGCCGTTATGCTGTCGAAATTTTGAATAATATTCATGTGTTTGAATTATTTTCATTTGCTGAAACTATATTTATTCGATGAATAGAAAACCTTCATGTGTTGAATCGATATTCATTCGTTGATTAGAAATTCACGTGTTGAATGGTATTCGTGTTTTAAATATAAAAATCACATTTTTATCTATATATATAAACTATAGAAAACCTTCATGTGTTGAATCAATATTCATTCGTTGAATTGAAATTCATGTGTTGAATGGTATTCGTGTTTTAAATATAAAAATCACATTTTTATCTATATATATAAACTATAGAAAACCTTCATGTGTTGAATCGATATTCATTCGTTGAATTGAAATTCATGTGTTGAATGGTATTCATATTTTGAAATAAATTGTTTTATAATAAAAATCACATTTTTATCGTCTATATGAACTATATAAAATAATCTTGTTTTGAAAGAAATTGTTTTATAATAAAAATCCTATTTTTATTACCTATATAAAATAATAGTGTTTTGAAATGAATTGTTTTACAATAAAAAACACCTTTTTATTATATACATGAATTGTTAAATATAGTGAAGTGTTGAAATAGAAGACAGTTAGATAAAAATATCATTTTTATCAAATGTATGAAAAAAATATAGCTTTGAAATCGAAGAATCGATATATATATAAATAGAGTTAAAATATATCGAATAACGACGCTGCAGTTCGAATTTTGAAACCGTGATTTCAAGTGATTATACCGGGAGATCCGACCATCGGATTTTCCTGAAATCGCAACCGTTGGGTTCGCTTTGGAAAAATCTTTCCAACGGCACCAACTTTGTAAAAATCCAACGGTTGGATTGTCTGGAATGTTTAATTCAAATCTGAAGAAAAACAGCGCCAGAAACAATTATATTTATATATATATAAATATAATTATATTTAATCGAATAACGACGCTGTAGTTCGTATTTTGAAACCGTGATTTCAAACGATTATACCGGGAGATCCGACCATCGGATTTTCCTGAAATCGCAACCGTTGGGTTCGCTTTGGAAAAATCTTTCCAACGGCACCAACTTTGTAAAAATCCAACAGCTGGATTGTCTGGAATGTTTAAATCTGAAGAAAAACAGCGCCAGAAACGATTATATATATATATATAAATATAATTATATTTAATCGAATAACGATGCTGCAGTTCGTATTTTGAAATCGAAACTTCAAACGATTGCACCGGGAGATCCGACCGTTGGATTTTCCCGAAACTGGAACCGTTGGATTCGTTTTGAAAAGATCTTTCTAATGATGTAAATTTTGTGAAGATCCAATGGTTAGATTTTTAGATATGTGTAAATCAAATCTGAAGAAAAACAGCGCCACGGTCGCGTTATGGCCCGAAGCGTCGTTTTGAATAAAATGGCTATTTTAAAATAAATAAAAATAGCGATAAATCATTATAAAATATAATAAACGATATGGATGTGATTTAGAAATTAACTGAAGGTTGGCTAAGTCGAATGGTCTCCTGGGTGTTGATCTGATGTTGGTTTCGGCCTTCGGGGTTAATATTTGGGAAATTGTTCTCTTACTGATTGACGGTTAGTGACTAATGAATTGAAATGATGCGTGTGTATGTTAGTGTTGCACTTGTTTATTATATACGCGAGTTGCTCAGAAAGACCGGGTTTATCCCATTCTGAATAACTAAATCGACGATAAGAAATCGAAGATGAAGACGGTGGTCGAAGACCGGAGATCTTCACCTCGTTTGGATGATAATCGAGGTCCTGATTGGGAGGCATCCCGAAATATGGATAATTAGTGGTGATCGTCCAGACGTACGTGGTGATCGATGGGTTTGCGAGGTATTTAGTGCCTCCGGTTTCGTTTAGACCCAGAACGGACTTGCAAATGGAAAGTGTGTCTGACATTGGAATTTATTCTGTGTAATTGATAGCCATCAGTTGCACGGTGTGAATTGCCTGTATAGCATGTTAAGATGCAGTGATCAGGGCTTCTGTTGAAAAGCAAAGTCTTGTGGTGATGATCAAAGCACCGCCTACGTGGCGTAGCTTTGTGTATAACGTGAAATCACGAGCCTCACACCCCGGTATGAACCAGAAACGGGAGCAGGACCTCACGGGGGACGTGCATTTTCTTTCTAGCTAGAAGTGGCGTCAGTGGTTTTACACGCCCTGACGAGTTTGACTTATGTGGTTGTTGCTATTGCGAGGCGCCTCGGTTAGATCGGACGATCCGGGTCTGATGGAGTCATTCGTTGGCTCATTTACGCCCCAAAGGGCGGAGGGACGCATTGTTCAGGCATTATAATCCACTTCGTGTGGACCGGCCCTGACGATCCAAGGTACGGTTGCGGCTATGCCTGAGACATGGGCTAGATTGTCTCGAATTCGGTAAGGACTATCTTTTGCCTTGGTTCATGATGGAAATCCAATTTCCAAATACGTGACTATGCGATTTTGATTGTATATCCATATTTGGCGACATAGTGGCATGGGACGCTCATGTCGTCTATAATTGATAGTTATGATTTGAAATTGTTTTTGAAACATATAGACACTAGCAATAATATAAAATGCCTTTGTTTTATTCGTATCAATCATATTTTGGCCATTATAAGGTAAAACTCTATCCTCCGGTTTGCGTTGCATTGTGTGATGGGAACTGAGTCTTATAATGGCTTCATTTTTATAAAAAGCATAGCGATGTTTAAAAGAATGACTTGTTTTAAAGCACTGGCAATCCAATGGAGTAAACCCGTTCCACGAAAGTGGCGTGGTCCTGTGATTAGCCATATTATAAATGTGTTGAGTAGATTTCTCATACCAGTCCCATGACTGACTCGTAGTTTGTTTCACTTTCAAACTCGGGTGCCCCTTTTTCTACACGGGCAGCCTTGTATTCAGGTTTAGCTGGTTCTTTCTGGATAGCTGGAGCTGAAGATGGATTCTATCATTTATCTCTTTTTATGCTGTTCAGCTCCTATTGTACATTATGTTTGTTTTCCGCTGTAGACATATATGTATAGTTGAACTGTATTTGTACTAAGTATGATCCTGTATACTGTGTAACTCTGATGATTACTCTTATCCAGTATATTCTATTGTTCATTATCTGGTGTATTTATTTATTTCTGTTCTGCTATTATCTGTTTATGTGTTATATTCCAAGGATTACCCTTGCCACCGTCAGTACGGGGTTTGGGGTCATCTCATGAATGGATGCTTTAATTGTCGTGACTGAATTGTTATTCCTTTGGGTGTATGTATTATAAAGGCTATCGCTGTCATGTAATGGGGAAGGAAATTGAGAGTTCTTCTTTGAAGCTGGGTAGATTAGTTGATTATTTACCCATTCTCATATACTTTATTGATGAAGTTTGTTAGATGTTTTATCGCTCACTAAGACTGTTGCCTGACTCCAGGTTTTATGTTTCCTCTTATTTCCTAGGGCTGTTCATCTGGTTGTGGATGGGAAGACTGAGTAACAGGTGGCAGGTATTACTTTAGTGAGGACGACAATGCTGATCGATGGCGAGCAGGAGGCTTACGTACCAGTTTTATTACTATCTAGTATTTGTTTCTGCTGTTTGCTATTTCTCTGAGTGTTGTGGTGAGGAAAATTGTACAAACACTATTGTTGTTATCCACGTGTATGGAAAATACTTTCTAGTTGTCATGAAAGTTTAGTGTTTTCTGCTTCACTATCACTACCTGCTTTATATGTTCTAGTATATTTTATCCTTGCGCTGTGAGTTTACGACAGGATTCGTTTATCAACCATACATTGATGATCGTCTATAGCTGCCTGGCACACCTTTCAGCGCATTATTCCTCTTGTATAGTGCAAGGGTTGTGGGCGATCATCACATTTGGTATCAAAGCTCTGGTTAACGATTTTAGCCAAAGTTCAAAAATGTAATCACGTATGAGAGACGTACTTGTATATTTCAGTTGGATACTTATTATATATATTAGCATATATAGTAGTAGAAGTTGTATTCTTTAGTAGTTTTTCTTGAAAGTGGCTAATTATTCTAAATTGCAAATTTAGAATGTGTAGACGATCATCAAGACACGCTGCTATAGAAGCTAATACTGGAGGGGGTAATGGCGGGGCACAAGACTTCCCGGCCATGTTTGAAGCTATGATTGAAGCGTGCCTTCGAAGGAACCCTGCTCCAGTGGCAGCTACGGTTGATGTTGGAGTCCAAGTGCCTAGAGCTGTAAAATTTGCAAAGCTATGCAAAGACTTTTCTTCATTGGGAGGAAAATAGTTCAAAGGAACTGAGCCACTTGAAGAAGTCTAGAGGTAGATGGATACTTGTGTTAGGATTTTCAAAGACATGGGAATTGATGATGCAACAAAGAGGAAGCTTGCATCAAGGCAGTTAGTAGGTAGAGCAAGTGGAACTCTGTCACACTTGAGACCCCTGAAGAGGATATTTCATGAGAGTTATTCAAAGCTAAGTTTGAAGAAAAATTTATCTCCACCGTGCAGAAGTCTGTTTTGTTTAAGAGGTTCGTGGAGCTTAAACAGAATGGTCGCCTAGTTCTTGGCTATATTTCTGACTTCGAGGCTCTGTCGAAGTATGCTCTTTCATATGTGGATACTCCTTATCAAAAGAATGAGAAGTTTGTCTTGGGATTGGATGAATATCTTGGGGATCAACTTGTGGATCACCTCAATGATAGATTGGAGAAGATCGTCGAGAAGGCTTTGAGGAATGAAAGTCTGTTCCCTAAGAAGATGTCTGTTGTTGCACCTATGAAGGCGACAGGGTGGTAATAATAAAAAAGGAAGCAATAACAACAGAAAGGATGGTCAAAAGAAGCAGAAGAGAGAAGTGACTTGCTTCAATTATCGGTAGAAGGGCCATTTTCTAGTGAATGCAAGAATCCTAAAGCTGAGAAGAAGTGCTTCAAGTGTGGGAAGCCAGGACATGAAAAGAAAGATTGTCCAGAATCAAACAAAGGGGAACAAGTGGTTAAGGCTTATGCTTTGGGGGCAGTGCCATCATCTTCGATGGCTCCTACTGTAGAGGAGAAGGGAAAGGGTGTCGTGGTGCAAGGTATTCTTTCTGTTCATGGTATTTCAGTTCGAGTTTTATTTGATACTGGAGCGTCTCATTCATTCATTTGCAATGAGCTTGTGTGCCACTTGGGTTTGAAACCCGAGATATGTGTGAGACCTTTCGTAGTAACTAATCCAATTGGGGGTTCATTAAATCTTTGCATGATTTTCCAAGGTCTAGTGTTGTCGAGTCATGGTTGCTCTTTTGTGTGTGATTGATTTGTTCTTAACTTCGTTGGGTTTGGGATCATCTTGGGCATGGATTGTCACAAGAGGTATGCGGCAAGGGTGAATTACGAGAAGCTAGAGGTGAGAGTCGGGGATGTGGAAGGGCAAAAGGTGTTTATAAAGTGTAAGCGTGAATAGGGTGTCTTCATTAGCTATCTATATTTTCTTGTGATTCCACAAGAAGACTTGTCATCTGTGTCGATCGCTAATGAGTATGAGGATGTCTTTGACAAGGTCAAAGGGTTGCAGCCGCATCGTGAGATCGAGTTTAGGATCGATTTGGTCGAGGGTGTTAGACCAATTGTTATGCCTCTTAGGCGGATGGCGCCTATGGAACAACGAGAGTTGGAGATGCAAGTTCATGACCTCGTAAGGAAGGGATTCATTCAGAGAAGTGTTTTCGAATGGGGTGCACTAGTGGTGTTTGCAACCAAGGCAGATGGCTCGTTAAGATTGTGTGTGGACTATCGTGAGCTGAAAAAGGTAACTAGGAAGAAAAAATATTTGTTGCCAAGAATTGATGACTAGTTCGATCAGCTTCACGAAGCCAAAGAGTTTTCTCAGATGGATTTTGCAATAGGATTTCACCAATTGAATGTGGCCAAGGATAGTGTACCAAAGACTACTTTAAGACTGCTTGTGTTCGTGGATGATTTTCTGGTTTACTCCAGGAATGAGGAAGAACACAAGACACACTTGAGAGTTGTGTTAGAGATCTTGCGAAAGCATCAGTTGAAAGCTAAGTTCTCGAAGTGTCACTTGTAGAAGGAGGAGGTGAGATTCTTATGTCATGTAGTTTCTAGAAAAGTGATAGCGGTTGACCCCACTAAAGTTGCAGCAATACAGGACTGGGATCGACCTAAGAATCCGATGGATGTTCGGAGTTTCCTTGGGTTGGCAGGATATTACTGACGGTTTATCAAGGATTTCTCCAAGAGAGATGCACCGTTGACAGGATTAACAAAGAAGAGCCAAGCGTTCACATGGGATGCGAAGTGTGAACAAGCGTCTGAAATCCAAGAGAAGAGATTGACAAGTGCTCCTGTGTTGACCATTCCAAATGGGATTGAAGAGATGGTGGTATACACCGATGCATGTGGTACTGGGCTTGGAGCAGTGCTAATGCAAAAGGATAAGGTCGTGGCTTACGTGAGTCGACAGCTAAATCCGCATGAGAAGAATTACCTAACTCATGCTTTATTGTTGGCGGCGATTGTGTTTGCTCTGAAGATATGGAGACATTACCTATTGGGAGTTCGATTCGAGTTGTTTATGGATCACAAGTCGTTGAAGTATATTTTCTCCCAAAAGGATTTGAATCTACTGCAACAACGATGGTTAGAGTCCCTAGCATCATATGATTTTGATATAGCCTATACTCATGGTAAAGGTAACGCAGTTGCAGATGCGTTGAGTCGAAGACACGCAAGTTTGGGAGCAATGTTTTCAAAATGGAAGAGCCTTGAGTATTTGGCAAGGTTTGATTTCAGGCCAAAGTGTGAGTTGGAACCTGAAATGTTGGCAAGCTTATCGATAAGACCTACTCTCATCGAAAGTATTGGCAAGAGCCAAAAGCGAGATGCAAATCTTGTTGAGTTTATCCAGAAGCCAGAACCAGAAGATAAAGAGTTCAAAGTCGATCGAGAAGGTTGGCTTCAAAAGCAAGGGCGGTTAGTTGTTCCTGATATTGATGGATTGAGAGATGAGGTTCTGAGAGAATGTCATCACTCGAAGTTGACGATTCATCCCGATGGTAATAAGATGTATCAGGATATTAAGAGAATTTACTACTGGGAGGGGATGAACCGAGATATTGGAAAGTTCATTTCCAAGTGCATGAACTGTCAGTTAGTGAAAGCTGAATAGAAGAAGCCAAGTGGTTTGCTTCAACCATTGTAAGTTCCTACATGGAAGTGGGAGCAAATATCGATGGATTTTATCGATGGACTACCTAGAACCAGGGCCAGAAATGAAGGGATTTGGGTCATTGTGGACCGCTTGACCAAAAGTGCAAGATTCATTCCTGTCAAGTCGACTAGGACTGCGTCGAAGCTGGCTGAACTTTATGTGAAATGGATTATTAGATTCTTTGGCGTCCCAAAGAGTATAGTGAGTGATCGAGATCCGTTATTCACTAGCGGATTTTGGAAGAGTTTACAAGAATCTTTAGGAACCGAGTTATGCTTGAGTACGGCATATCATCCCCAAACTGATGGTCAGACCAAGAGAGTCAATCGAGTTTTGGAAGATCTCCTAAGAGCTTGTGTGTTGGATTTTGGGGGATGATGGGAGGATCATCTACATCTGGTTGAGTTTGCATATAATAATAGCTACCAGTCCAGCATTGGGATGGCACCATATGAGGCATTGTATGGGAGACCGTGCAATTCTCCGGCATGTTGGTTAGAAACTAGAGATAAGTTGGTACTTGGGCCATAAATGATAAGAGAGACCTCAGAGATTGTTCGACAATGAATGAAGGCAGCCCAAGATCATCAAAAAAGTTACACCGATAAGCATCGTAAGGACTTGGAATTCGACGTTGGCGATATGGTTTTTGTGAAGGTTTCACCATTGAAGCATATGGTGAGATTTCGAAGTAAAGGAAAGTTAGCTCCTAGGTTCGTTGGACCATTTCCGGTAGTCGAACGAATTGGAAAGCTCGCATATAGATTGAAGTTACCGGAGAAGATGTTGAGTGTGCATAATGTGTTCCATGTGTTATTTCTACGGAAGTTCGTGCATGATTCGAATGAGGTGGTATCTCCAGAGCAGTATGAAGACCTAGAAGTGGAAACTGCAGTTGCGAGACCTCGTGAGCCACTTCGTGTTGTGGGAAATGACACGAAACAGCTTAGGAGGAAGACAGTTAAGCTTGTCAAGGTACAATGGAGTGAAGATGGTGAAGATTGTACATGGGAGATGGAAGAGAGCATGAAGGCGACTCATCCAAAACTCTTCGTCAGTAGGACCCTTTGATATCGTACCATCGTTATATAGTTGTATCTTCTTGATTGTTTGATAGAATTTCGCATGCTAGGATTTGGCTATGGATGTATGGCTTGATGGATGCTAGTTTGGATGATATAATTGGCTTCTCATGGATGATAGGCATGCAGAATTGTTGTGTTTGCTTGAAATTTCGAGGACAAAATTCTTAAAGGGGGGATGTAACAGCCTGTATTTTTACATATCGGAAGATCGTAAAATATTTTTATTTTATTCCTTGAGGGTTGGATCATTCTCATATTTTATTATGTTTCTTATGGGGATGTGAGACATGTCCATAATTTTTACCGATTTTGTTTGTGACTATTTTGCCTCTGTCAGTCTTGTCCAGGGCAGAACTTTTGATTCAGGCCTAACCAGAGGGTGAGACTTGTGCAATTGAAAGGAATTGATGATTGCCTTTCCATAGAGTGGTTACATTAAAGATTTGGCTCAATGGTTTGGGAGAAATCTCTATTTTAAGGTTTTTCAGTTGCTGTTCAAGTTTGGAGAGCCTAATGGGCTGAATTGGGAGGCCCATTAGTGAGCTGGTGGAATCCTATAAATAGGGGGTGAGAGTGGAGGGAAAAGGTTTACTTTCCCATTCTCTCATTTGGAGGCATTGATCTCCTTCTTCCTCTAACACCTTTCCACCATTAAAAATCAAAATCTAAGGAGGGAAATCATAGATCTACACCATTGGAGGCTAGATCTACATCATTTCAAAGGTGATTTCATCGGATCGAGGAGTTTGGTTCGAATTGCTCACTGTCCGGATTCATAATTATATCATTTTAGCTTGTATTGGAGAATCAGTGAGTGGATTACATCTCTCACATGGGTTCAATAAAGTTTATAGGTAGTAGATCATGTTTTTCATCAAACTCAAGTGTTTCTCCTTAGATCCATGTATTGGTAAGTTCAATTTAATATAGATCACCCTAGGATCTGATTTAGCAAGCTAAGATAGGTAATTTCTATGATATTTCATACGAATGTGCAAGTTAGATCCATGGGTTTTGTTCATATGCATATTTGTGTTGATTTTGGTGAATTTGACATATCATTGATAGAATTGTCATATTGATGATATTGTTGATTTCATAACACGCTTGTAATCCTTTTTTATGAATTGGATGAGTTAGTTTCATTGGATTTATCTTTTGCCGAAGTTTTGGTCGAAATCGGAGTTGAATTATAATATGCAGGTTTTGGATTGGACCAAAAAGGGTCACACTGAAGTGGATCAGACCAAAGTGGATCGTAGGGGTGAGCATTTGGTTGGTTTGGTTTATCCGATAATGAAAATTGTCAAACCAAACTAAAATCGATAAAAAGGAAAACCAAACCAACCAAATTAAGATTGGTTGGTACGGTTGGTTATACGATTTAACCAAACTAAAAAATATTTTAGACTTTATGTTCGTAATATTACTATAGTTCGAAAAAAATTATAAATATATGATTAAAGTATCATTATTTATGATTCTTATGCTTTCCAAAAGTAATTCTGATACATATATGATGATTAAAATTAACTTAGATAACTAACTTAATCTAAAATATTTACTATAGAATCGATAATTTTGAAAATATTATCAAAGTTCGGTTAATTTGGTTAAACCAATAACCAACTAAATATTTTTCTGAACCGATTACAAACTGATCTAATTTCAAAACAAAACCAAACCTACCAAAACAAATTGGTTTGGTTGGTTTATTCGGTTTAACCAAATAATGCTCACCCCTAGTGGATCGGACCAGAGTGGGTCGGACCAGAGTGGGTCGGAGTAAAGTGGGTCGGACCAAAGTGGGTCGAACCAAAGTGGGTCAGATGAAAGTGGGTCGGACTAAAGTGGATCGGACCCAAGTGGGTCGGCCTATTCTGGTCAGATTTCTGGTCAGCCATTTTTGCCATTTCTGGGCAGCTATTTCTGGTCGGACACTTCCGGTGATGATGTGACTTCAAAGTGAATTCGATTGGGAAGTTTGAAAGTGTTGAAAGGTGTTTGTTGTTCATTATATGCAACAAATGGGGAGACAAATCAAGGATGTATTGAGTTCGAGTGAAGTGACAGTTCTTAGTTGTTCTGAGCTAATAAATAGTCATAATTGATAACGACTAGAGAGGAGAAGGCCGAGGAATTATCGTTGTTATAGGTTCTAGCAGACTCAAAGAAGAGGTACAATTGAAGACCAGTTGTAGGTTGAGTACCTTGGGTGTCGTGTATGGCCTAGACATGTGTTGAGTATAACATGTAGCATGTTTTGAGTATAGCATGTGGAGTTTTGCTAGAACCGGGGCGTCATGTGTGGTCCTTGACAATTGACGGCAAATTGTTAGCCAGTCATACGATAATGAGGGTTCCAAAGCAAGGTTGGCGGTGATAGCCAGAGTCAGTCATAGACGTTTGAATGCATGTTGTGATCATGATTGAGTTGCTTTGCCATATATGAATGTATGCTTTAATTGCCGTGACTGAATTGTTATTCCTTTGGGTGTATGGATTGTAAAGGCTACCACTGTAATGTAATGGGGAAGGAAATTGAGAGTTCTTCTCTGAAGCTGGCTAGATTAGTTGATTATTTACCTATTCTCATATACTTTATTGATGAAGTTTTTTAGCTGTTTTATTGCTCACTAAGACTCTTGTCTGACTCAAGGTTTTATGTTTCCTCTTATTACCTTGGGCTATTCATCCGGTTGTGGATAGGAAGACTGAGTAACAGGTGGAAGGTATTACTTTAGTGAGGACGACGATGTTGATCGATGGCGAGTAGGAGGCTCACGTACCAGTTTTATTACGATCTAGTATTTGTTTCCGCTGTTTGCTATTTCTCTGAGTGTTGTAGTGAGGCAAATTGTACAAACATAATTGTTATTATCCACGTGTATGGGAAATACTTTCTAGTTGTCATGAAAGTTTAGTGTTTTCTGTTTCACTATCTGTTAGACCAAAAATTGGTTCTAACACCCAAATTAGCTATGATTTTAATGAAATAAAACTAAAAAGCAATGAAGAACACACGATTTATAGTGGTTCGGCGTTAAAGAGCCTACCTCCACTTTCTATTCTTTTTTATTGATGATTTGAATGCAAATATGACAATGATTCTCAATCAACTTCACAACTACAATGCATAAGCACACTCAAATCTCTCAAAAATAGACTTTAAGAGATGATTTTGATCTGAATATGGTTATGAATTTCGGCCATGAAGGAAGTTAGAACTGAGAACTTGTTAAAAGATCCTTTCAAATGCCTCTTGATGGTTTATTTATAAGTGAAAAATCTCTTCGAAGTGGCTCCGGTTCGGAACTGCGTGGCACCCATCCCATAAGAGTCAGGTTCAGAGGCCTCCAGATGGTGACAGCGCATCGATTTAGTAGGAGATCGTGGGAGGAAATGGTCGTGCTTGGCCCTAGTCTTCAGGAAACGTGTGTAGCAACAGTCACAGGTTCAGAGAAAATGGGTTTGGATCGGCCGCCTCCGATCCAATCCGATGAGGGTGCTTGCTGTCTTTTGACGTCGCTAAAATGCTTCTCCGAACCGAACCGATGTGATGTCTGCGTCTTTGACTCCTGCTTCTTTTCTGCGCTAGTTCCCTCCGATCTGGACCAGTTGGTGGCTTGCTCACTGTTTGCTCTTTATGTAGCCTGGTTCACAAAGTAGGCTAACATTTTGCCCCCTCGAAGTACACTCTTATTTAAGATAAAGTGTGCTTTGAAGTAGTTTACAAAACATCCTTTAAATAAAAACCATTGAATGACCACTTTTATTGACTTGTAGAGTTGTATCGCTTCATAAAGTCGTGCCTTTTGTTGCTTATATATATCCATAAACCATATGAATTAATTTCTTCATTTTCAAACAACTTTGAGAGCTCTTTTTAATGTTCAATGATTCCTCTAGGTGAGCTTTTCCTTTGCTTTTCCTTGAATTCAACCTGCGTGCCAAGTCAATGTGTATAATCCTTTTCGGTTCGGATTCCGACCCGAATGGATTTCCCTCCTGCGTTGCTTAACTATGGACTAACAAGCCAGAATGCCTTTGTGGGCCTGAATCCCGGTCCGAATGGGGTAAAATAGATTGGGAATATGAGTGGTCACCAAAAACACACATATATAAACTCACATCCTATCTCCTTCCTTCTTCTTTTATTTTACTGCTCCTGTTCATCGTATTTTACACCGAAATCTTATTTTTCAAAAACTCCAAAATTCTTCTCGTTAATCTTCAAATCAAACTCGTAAGTAGGTTAAAAACTTTGATTATCCTTGTAATAACTGATTTTAGTTAAAATTTGTGGTCAATTTCGAGCGATTTGGTCATGGCCTTTGCCTGGCTTCGATGCCTTGGCCTCCTCTTTCCTCGCGTCGTCGTTGGTGGTTCTATCACCACCTCGAGGCGTTGAAAGAGGGAATTAGGATCCTAGAGTATACTTGAGCATGTAAGTGCTCGGTCTTAATTGGGGCTTCTGATATGGAGTTGGTTTCGATGTTGATTAAGCGAGATGGAAAATGGGGAAGATGAAGAAGAGGAGAGGAACTGGGATCGGTTCGGGTGGAGAAACGTTGGAATGAAGGAAAGGGAAAGATGTTTACAAGACCAGATTGGGTTGGAGCAGAAAAAGGCAAAAAAAAGGGAAAACAAAGCCTACCTGATCGGATAGGATGGTGTTTACAAGACCGGATCGGGTCGGAGTAGAAAAAGGAAAAAAGGGAAAACAAAACCTACTTGATCGGGTCGGATCGAAATAAGGGACAAGGAGAAGAAGGATTATTCAAGCCGATCCGATCCTCTCCGAAAGCCTACATCCGAACCGATCCGGTTTTACTCACTGGGTGCGAACGTGTGCTTCAGATCGAAACATGACTTTGCCCCCCGATCTGATCCCAATACACATATCCGAACCGAACCGAAACAGTCCAACTCAATGTGCGAGAATTTTTCCAACTAACTTCATCAATGCTCGGCATAACCTTCAACTTGATGAACAGTTAGGATAGCGCCTTACGAACATAACAAACATCATGAACTATTCTGAAACATCATTACTCTTTTGAATCTTTATATCACGCTCTCATGTGTTTACTTTGCATCTTTGTTACACGTAGCACATACTTTAGTTCACATACACACATGGGGGACATGGACAACTTTACTCTAATCCTTGCTATTGTTTCTTCAATAGTCTAGTGATCATGGCCGAGAGACGTTCATCTAGATTAGCAAAGAAGATGGAAGTTGCGGAAACTTTTGAGAAATTTACTCTTGATGACATATCTTCTTCCTCAGACTCTGAATGGGACGATGAGGGCCCAGATTATGAAGTAGGAGCGCATAACAACGAAACACCTTCCGATAGTGAAGTTTCTCTGGGCGATGAAGAGGAAGGAGGGATAGGAGATAATCGAGCTCCTGATGAGTTTGAGTGCCATTATCTTGGAGTTATCCAAAGACTCTATTGAATCGACGATCGATGACGACAGACTTGTTCGCATATGTTTAAAGCACGAGATACTGAAAAGGGATACTTTGGTGCCATCGAAAGCTGATCGTCCCCACAATCCTCCGGAAGGATTTATGGAAATTACCCGATTGATGTGTATGGTTGGGGCTATTCCACCGTTTTCGCCTTTTGTTGTCGATTTTCTGAGACAGATGCGGATTGCCCCATGCAGTTACATCCCAACTCTTATGCTTACTTATATACCTTATATATATAGCATACAAAGAGATTTTAGGTACAGAGCCTACTTTCGATGACATCCACTTTTTTTATAATTTCAAGCATCGGACTCAAGAGACTCCTTCCTTCTCCTATTTTGAATCAGTCCCAAAAAGGAAAATTATTTCAGCTCCATTTAGCAGCAAGGCCGGCGATTCTAAGCTAGAATGGTTTTATATCAGGCAACAGCCGGGGTGCGCCAGGAGATGGACCAAATCAAGTAAGGCATCGATTTTCTAGATCTCAATTTTGAATATTCATGCCAACACATTAACCTGCTTTCTCTTTTGTTTGCAGTTGATAACCCAAAACAAATATCGGATCAATTGTACTTTGATCGGATGCATCGGCTTCTCAATGGCGATCAAAAATTTCTAACCATCGATGAAGTTCTTAAGGATGAGTACCTCCGTCATCACGGGTTATTATCCATTACCCGTAGCATAGGTCATGGGTCGGGTCCATATGTATACATCCCCCCAGTGGACATAATTCCTGAAACGGGCGAGGGCTCGAAAAGTCCAACAATACCTCTTCGGATTTTACCTTCTCCATCTTCAACTCAGGACGATGAGTTGGCCAACATAGCCGAAAAGCACAGAGAAGGGTATACTGTCCCTGATGATGCTATTTCTCCTGAGAAGTCAATGTCCCCTAAAGAGCTGCCAATATACGCTTCTCAAGGAGATGTCCCCACTACCGATGATTCCACATTTCAGGGCTTAGAAGATCTCCCCCACCTGAAACCATCTATACTTCAGAGGATTTTGGCACAAATCCTTTAATTTTCACTTCTTCAGAGGAGACTACTCCCGTGAAGGCCAAAGAGCCCACTCACGCTGGCCTGGCTTCAGACTCGGGTTTGTCGGGGGGAACACCACTTAGGATGCACCCAACACAATAGCACCACACTTCACAGCATTTAGTTCTCATGAGAACACTAATTCTGAATTCCACTTACATTGTTGTGCAGATACAATGTCTCGCCCCTACTATGATGTCAGGAAAATATGCCGCAGCATGACTAGACCCCCTTCCGATGTCGAGCATGATCGCCGTGGAGGCCGGGGTAGAGAGGACAGAAGGCCTCATGATTCTTATCGACCACACACCTCGCGCTCTCGCTCCCCCGTCCGGTCAGATCCAGACCGATATAAAAGCTATCAGAATCATCGAGGAGAAGACACATCGCAGCCCAAAGACCAAACTTCTCCTCAAGACAAACACAATCGGGAAAGAAGTCCACCGAAACATACCGACTCACGAGACAAACATAAGGTTTGTGATAAGCGACCCGGAAAGGGTGATATAACCATCGTGCCCACTAGACATAGGGATACTAAGCTAACATACTGCAAACCTCCACCACTAGATGCTGAGTCTAAAGTTAAGCGGGCATATCTGGAGAAGCAGTTCCCCGACCATTATTTTGAAAATCTGACTTTCTAACCTGCTCTCGAGCCTATTTCCTCAAAGTGGGCAGATGAGGCTAAAACGAAGATTGACGCAGTCGAGAAACATTATTCGGAGATGTTCAAGTATTCACGTAATCTCTCCAGAATCATTCGGACTTTAATTACAAATGTTAATTCGATGAAAAAGACTGCGGATGACGACGAAAAGGCCTTGAAAAATTTGGAGAAGGTCCTTGAGGACAAACAGGCTCAACTTGTCATCGCTCAACGAGATGCTAACAACTTCAAACAACAATTCGAGGAGTTATAGAAGCGTTATCATGACTTGCTAGAATCTCATAGTCAAGAGCGCCTGGAGTTGAAGAAACAAGCGGAAGATGCTAAGTCGGACAACGTCAAAATGCAACTAGCTTACAATACTCTTGAGCGAGAAAAAGCCGAGTTAGCGAGAAAAAATGCTGAATTGGAGAAATGAAACGCTGGCTTGGAATCCAAGTTAATGGAAGCCGAGAATAGGGCTGCCCTAGCTGAGGGGAATGTGGAAAATGTTATTAAGTCCACTGAAGAGACCCGTAAACAGCTGTCAGAGGCTCAGGAAGATGTGCACGCTTTTGGATTGAAGATTATCCAACTACCTTGGTTCACGTATGGAGTCAAATTATCGAATGGGAGAAAAAGGAACTTAAGGTAGACTTCGTCGATGAAGATAAATTTATGGAAAAATATCTAAGAGATGATGAGCCGGCACGTCTGGCCGAGGGGCGTCGCCTCATCGCCGCTGCTATGGAGGAGGAGAAGAAGATGGCCAAACAAAAGAATATCCCTGAGGCTGGTTCTTCTTCTACTACCGCTGAAACTTCTGAAGTCGAGGGATATGATCCCGAGAACCCGGGGATCCCTCAGGCATGTCTTTTATCTCCCATACCCGAGTCAGCGTCAGAGACGGCAGTCACTCCAGCTGAGAAATCATCGGAAGGTATTTCTACCTTCTCACCTCAATTCGTCAAGGTCGTCTCCACTTTTCACCACATAATTGGGCAATCGATGGAAGATCCTTTTTTTCTCCTGAGTTGATAACTGTTACTTCTCATTCTGTAGGTGTTGAACCGACCGAGAAGACTGGCGTGCCTCAGGGAACCACCACCGGGATAAAATCCGTGGAAAAGGCTCAAGGAGAACAGGATAAGGCTACCACTATAGAGTCAGGAGGGGGAGATGAACTGTCTAAGGACGACACTTCTCATGATGACGAGATGATAAATGCCTTGAAAGACGATGGTGGTAGTGAGGGGCATGAGGAAGATCCTGATGTGGCTATAATTGGGGATTCAAAAAGGGCCAATGACATCACTTTGGCTGAAATGAAAGCCGAACAAGACAAACGTATGCAGCTAAAAGTTGAGACTTGAACCCTGAAAGCCTTAATCCTCTTGCAGTGGTGGATCCTGGATCAAGGTTAGTCGTTAAGCTTTCAACTAGGTCTATTACAGAAGAGCTTGCTAAAAAGTCTTCTCTTGATTCCAGTGTTCCGACTCCTAGGAAAAAAATCAACCGATTCTAGCACTTCGGTTGCAGAGAAGAAAAAGCCAATGCACATTATGACTGATGCTGAAAAAGAGGCTAAGAATGCTCAGAAGGCCGCCAAAAAATCCAAGTCTGCTCCAAAGCCTAAGTGATGAAGTGCTTTGTTTTATTTTGATACTCAATTGGTCCGAAATTGTTGCAGCGAGTGCGGCCCTCGCATCTTCTTTTTTTACTTGTTTTCCTTGTACAAACTCACATGTTTGTAAATAAAAATAGTTTATTTCCTGCAATGTTTGATAGTTGTTAGCTCAGCACTTAAGTGAAAATACAAAAGTATGTCATATTAAAGTTATATAATGAAGCCATTGTTGAGGGGAATATGTATGCACATATATGCCCCCAGTTAATTTTGAATAACTGAGCAAGAATTATTCAAGATTGATTAAATTAAAAATCCAATTACCCCCAATTCTCTGAAGGGGCCATATTCATTTCGTCATCGATGCCAATTCTTTCTGGCATCTTTATACTCTCCTGTCTCATAACCAGGTAAGAGTATCGTTGAGGCGGTCTCTCATCTGGGTGCACCTTCACGCCTCAGGGGATATCGTCTTCCCATCCTTTATACTCTCTCTCGATTCTTGAGAGTTAGAGTTAAGAATGTCGTCTTCCCATTCTTCTGTGTTTTATCATACAAACAGTCATTTTATTTGCTCCTGCACATAGGTCATCTCCAACTTTCTAAATTTAATTTATCATTTCGTTTTTCACGGTCATAATAGAATAATTGTTGAAGATATAAATAATGCAGGAAAGTAAATGACACACGATATTTTTATAGTGGTTCAGCTAAGTCGTAGCCTACATCCACTTCATAATCCTTTGTTCACATAAACAAACTTTTTAAGGCAAGTCGTGCCTTGTTACATAGCTTATAAAAACAAAAGGGATTACATTTCATATTTAGCTCAGATATCGTCGTAAGTGCTGAGTGTTGCAGGCTCTGGGAATCTCCTCACCGTCCACGGTCGTTAGCTTGAATGCTTCTGTATCAAGCTTCCGTTGGATGGTGTATGGCCCTTCCCATTTTGGACCCAATTGGGTCGAAGGCGGGAAGACTCGTTTCAGTACTAGGTCTCCGGGTTCAAAGGTTTTGAGTCGAACGTTCCGGTCATAATAACGTGCCACTTGATGTCGATGTATCGAGGCACGCAAGTCGGCTTCATCTCTTTTTTCTTCAATCATATCAAGAGATTCTAGGAGGAGTGCTTTATTTGTAATCGGGTCATAATACACAACTCGATGAGAAGGGACTTCTAATTCTACCGGGATCACTGCTTCGGACCCAAAGGAAAGTGAATAGGGAGTATGGCCGGTAGCCGTCTTAAAGGTCGTCCTATAGGCCCATAAAGCTAATGGCAACTCGTCTACCCATCTAGCTTTGGCCTGCTCCAACCGCTTCTTTAGAATTGATTTAATGACCTTGTTTATGGCTTCGACCTGGCCATTTGACTGCGGGTGAGCTACTGCAGTGTATCATTTATCAATCTTACATTTCTGGCAGAAGTTTTTGAACTCGATGCTGTCAAATTGCATCCCATTATCAGTTATGATGGTCTTCGGTATCCCAAATCGACAAATAATGTTCCTGACCACAAAACTGATCACCTTCCTCGCCGTGATAGTTGTTAGAGGTTCAGCTTCCACCCATTTTGTGAAGTAGTCACCGACAACGATCGCGTACTTAGCTCCTCCTCTGGCAATAGGTAGCACTCCAATAATGTCAATTCCCCACATGGCAAACGACCACGGATTTACCATCGACTTGAGCTGAGTCGGAGGTGCTCTGGGAACTTTGGCATATCTTTGACGTCTATCGCAGCGTCGTGAATAATCAACCGCGTCTTTATTCACGGTAGGCCAGAAATATCCATACCACAATACTTTCTTTTCTAAGGTTTGGCCCCCAGTGTGATCTCCACGCTCACCTTCATGCACTTCTTGCAGTACACGTTTAATGTCGTCGTGTGCGATACACCGTAATAGGGGCATTGAAAACCCTTGACGATAAAGGACGTCGTCCTGTAAAACGTATCTTGCAGCCTTGCTTCTTACAGCTCGTCTTTCGCTCTTTTTTAACGGGAGGGTTCCATTCTTGAGAAAATTCTTAATTGATGTCATCCATGATTCTCTTTCTGGTTCAACTTCCAAGGCTAGCTCTGCTTCCATTAGGTCGAAACTCGGTTATTCCAACACCTCTATCGGAACCATTTCGGTTTCTTTAGGATTATTAGAACTTGCTTGCTTCGCCAGTCGATCTGCTTTCTGATTTTCCCCTCTTGGAATGTGTGTTATGCTATAATGCTCCAAACCTTCCAATAACTCCTTTACTTTTTTGAGATAAGTGATGAGTCGTGGTCCTTTAGCAGCAAATTCTTCCCGAACTTGACATACAACTATCTTGGAATCGCAATATATATCTAGTGTCTTCACTCCCAAATCTTTGACGAGTTTCAGCCCGGAAATCAGGGCTTCATACTCGGAATCATTGTTAATAGCAGTGAACTCTAACCGTAATGCATAGTAGATAGATCGTCCTTCAAGAGTTATCAAAATAACTCCGGCGCTGGACTTTCTATCATTCTTGGCCCCGTCCGTATATAATTTCCACGGACTGAGCTCTAACTCTCGATCCAAAGCAACTACCTTGTCACCCACCATTTCCTCTTCAGGAATTGTAAATTCAGCTATAAAGTTAGCCAATGCCTGCCCCAATATTGATCTTCGTGGCTGAAAGTTCAAATCAAATTGACTCAGCTCGATATTCTATCTAAATAATCGCCCCGATGCTTCGGGTTTCTACAACACTTGTCTCAAAGATTGATCGGTATATACAACTATCGGACATGCCTGAAAATAATGGCGAAGTTTGCGGGAAGCAATCAGGAGGCTATAAGCAAGCTTCTCTATCTTCGGATAGTTACGTTCAGCAGCAGCTAGTTTTTTGCTTACGTAATACACAGGTTTCTGGACTTTATCCTCTTCACGTACTAATGTTGCACTAACGGCGTGAGATGATACCGCCAAGTAGACGAACAAATCCTCATGTTCCACATGCTTTGATAATATTGGAGGCTTTTCTAAGAAATCTAATAGATTCAGGAACGCCTCCACACAGTCGGGATTCCACTCAAAATTTCGCTTTCCCCATTTTATGAGATCGAAAATGGTACACACTTGTCTGTTGCTTTGGAGATGAACCTGCCCAGTGCTGCAACCTTCCCAGCTAAGCTTTGAACATCCCTGATCTTCCGCGGCTCCTCTATATTCCGGATTGCTGCTATTTGGTCCGGATTGATTTCAATTCCTCTGGAACTCACAACAAAGCGAAGGAACTTGCCTGATGCCACTTCAAAAGAACACTTCAAGGGATTCAACTTCATCCCATACCTTCGTAGTATGCCGAACATTTCTGCTAAGTCCTTCGTATGATCGGGAGATTGCTTGGATTTCACGAGCATATCATCTAAGTAAACTTCCATGGTTTTCCCGATTTGATTGTAAAACATGCAGTTGACTAGACGCTGATACGTGGCTTCCGCATTTTTTAACCCAAATGGCATTACCACGTAACAATACAACCCCAAGTCTATGATAAAGCTCGTATGCTCTTGATCTGGTATGTGCATGGGAATTTGATTGTACCCAGAATAGGCGTCCATAAAGGATAAAAGTTCATGCCCGACCGTCGAATATACTAGTTGATCAATTCTACGAAGAGGAAAGCTATCCTTCGGGCAAGCCTTGTTCAAATCAGAAAATTCAATGCACGTTCTCCACTTCCCGTTTGACTTTTTGACCAGGACAGGATTTGATATCCAGTCGGGATATTTTGAATCCTTAATGATTTCATTACCTTTTAATTTCTCTACCTCTTCTTTCAAAGCTGCTGACCGCTCTGGGCCTAACATCCGTCTCTTCTGCTTGACTGGTGGGTGCTTTGGATTAATACACAAAGAGTGGCTCATGATGGTAGGCAAAATCCCATGCATGTCAGCGTGAGTCCAGGCAAACACATCTAGATTTGCCTTTAAGAAATCAGCCAATTCCTTCGCTCTAACTGGATCCAGTTGCAAGCCGATCTTTAGTACTTTTGTTGGATCTGTTTCATCAGTAGGTATATCGATTGTTATTTAATTGGGAGTTTCCTTCCTGTCCCCGGGTTCTCTATCCTCTCTGGGATCTATATCCTCGAGCACGTCTGAGGGCGACTCTCTTGGAGTAGGACCCCTTAATTTCTATGCTGAGGCCTCCTTTGGAGGGGCGGAATCATCCTTAGCTTCTATATTCAACCCCTTCATTAACATCTTTAACTCTTTCACGTAACAAGCTCGTCCCGTAGCTTGGTCGCCCCTCATCACCCCAACTCCCGAGTCAGTCGGGAATTTAAGCAGCAAGCACCAAGGTGCAATACATGCCCTAAATTCGGCAAGGGCCGGTCGGCCTAGGAAGGCATTGTAAGGCGACTCCACATCCAAAACTACAAACGGCAGGATCCTTACTCTCTGGCGATCTCCCATCCCTAGTGTGACTGGTAGTTCCACAAAACCCATCGGAGCTGTAGATGCTCCGTTAAAGCCACGTATCCATCCTTCACATGGCTTTAAATCTTTTGCTTCGAGTCTCATTTGTTCGAAAGCTTTCTTGAAGAGGATATTGACCGAGCTCCCGTTGTCCACTAACACTTTATGGACTAAAGCAGGGCCAATTGTTGTGGTAATCACTAGTGGATCGTCGGTTGGAGATTGAACTCCGGAATCATCTCTATTGCGGAATACGACATCATCTGACATTGTTTTTTGTTGTTTTATTGGAGTGACGTCTTCAAGGCTATTGTATTCTCCTACTTCAAAATGCTTGGCGGCATTGACGTACTGGTCCATTACTTTAAAACTATGACCAACTAAGTGAGGTCCGCCTATAATAGTATTAATGACGATCCCCTTACCTTTTTGCTGAGCTGTGGGTTTCGAAGCAGGTTGGTTTTGGTTCGGGGCTTGTCCCCCTGTCCCTTGGGGCGACCTTGCACTCATCCAACTTCCCCTCTCGCAGCAATCTTTCGACGATTTCTCTCAAATGACGGCATTCATTGGTGGAATGACCGTGGGTACCATGAAACAAGCGAAATTTTCCTATGGCAATCTCTTTCTCAGTAGAATCTCTGAGGGGTGGTTTTTTGTACTGCAATTCGCTATATGTATCTAAATAGATATTTTCCAACGTATCATTTAACGGCGTATAATTTTCAAAAGTCTGGAATCTAGGTCTTTTATTAGAGCTATTCCCTCGATTTATGTTCCTTCTATTGTCGTTCCCATTTCTGTTGCTATTACCACCACTCTGGTTGCCAGCATTTACTTCCACCTTCCCTGAACTGTCACCAGATTGTTTCACAGCAACATTACTCTGGTCACCTTCCTTCGAGGCCGCTTTGGACTTTCTCTTTCGATTTACCTTAGCTTTTTCTCGTCTTAAGCGGATATTAGCCTTTTCATAGAACAATTCTCTAGTAGGAGGTGGTTTTCCAGCCAAGTAATCCCCGAACTCTGTGTCAGGATCTACCCCTTCTATCAAGGCCATCAGGATAGTGGGCTCATGGGGATCACTAACTTGGGTGACGGCCAGGTTGAAGCAATCCAAATATCACTTCAAAGATTCTCCTGGGGCCTGTTTAATCCATGACAATTCCATGACGGTCTTGGACTATTGGGCATGGAATCGAAACTGATTCATGAAGCGCTCACTCAATTCTACGAAATTTGATACCGACCGAGGAGGGAGTCGGGTGAACCACATTAACGCTACGTCTTCAAGATAGATTGGAAAAGCTTTGCATTTTACGGCATCAGGAGCTGCTGCTGCATTCATGAACCACGCATATCTCATCAGATGCTGCCCTGGGTCTGTTCTTCCTGAATATCGATCCATCTGAGGAAAGTTGAATCGCCGGGGGAACTGGAAATTCAGTATGTCATCTGTGAAGGGGGTATGACTTCGTTCAATGCCCCAATCTTCATTAGTATACCTCCAGCTTTCGGACATAATCTGGCGCACCATTGCCCATACATCGGCGTTTGTTAATGTCTGCACAGGCTCTCTAGATCTGATGTTCGGATTACCCCTGGGTTCCTGGTGAGGGGATAACCTCCTATTTCTTGCGGCAGCTACTCTACATTGCTCTCTGTGCTCCCAGTCGATCTCAGGAGGTAGAGGTTGGAGAAGCTGTTGCTGTATGGGGTTGGTAATATTAGGATCCCTGGGTAAGACGTGGGATCTGCGCATGGGTAGCAACATAGGCTGTTGCAGGCTCGGGTCATCAGGGCCCAATACACGAGCAGCGTCTTCTCGGGATCCTAAAGATCCAAAAGCCAATTGATCGAGGTTCTGAGGTCGTTCAAGCGGCCTTCTCTCGCGGGGGCGTTCTTCATCCGAAGAAGACGAATCATCGGTAGAAAGGCAGCGTGTTGGGGAAGGAGTCTTCTGCCTCTGGAGCTCCTGTAGTTCTCTACCCATAGTGATCATGTTTTCCTGCATGCGAAGGTTGTCACGCCTTTGGGCTTCCAATGCTTCTTTAGTGCTCTGTAGCATGTCAAGAAATGTGAAAAGTCTCCCTCGGTAATGGGTGCAGATGGATAAGGCTGAACATTAGTCATCATGGCTGGAATCGGAGCGTTGGAGGGAGCTCAAGTAGAAGTTCCAGCTTCATTCTGGTTCGGATCAGATCGTTTCACAATAACCTGGTCGGGGTGGTTCGGATGGAGAGTGTGAGTGACCTCGACCTCATTAGACCGGATCGGATCGGTGCCTTCCACCCGGTTCGGATGGGCGCCTCCCATCTGGTTCAGATCCTCCTGATCGGAGCGGTCTGCTCCAGAGGTTTGAGCGCGTGACCTTGTTAACACGATGGCTTGCTGATCTTCTCTAGCATCATTTCCCCTAGCGCCTTGCACTTCTTTTCCTTTGGTCTTAGCCATAATACTCGATTCTTCAACGATTAGTCAACAAGTACCGAAAGATGTCAGAGACAAGGGATTAACTTCTTTGAACTTGAAAGTCCAAATAGTAGAATGATAACCCCAAAAAGACTGAGAATTCGAAGGTTTCTCAGTGAAAGCACCAAAATGCTAGACCAAAAATTGGTTCTAACACCCAAATTAGCTATGATTTTAATGAAATAAAACTAAAAAGCAACGAAGAACACACGATTTGTAGTGGTTCGGCATTAAAGAGCCTACGTCCACTTTCTATTCTTTTTATTGATGATTTGAATGCAAATATGATAATGATTCTCAATCAACTTCACAATTACAATGCATAAGCACACTCAAATCTCTCAAACATAGACTTTAAGAGATGATTTTGATCTGAATATGGTTATGAAATTCGACTACGAAGGAAGTTAGAACTGAGAACTTGCCAAAAGATCGTTTCAAATACCTCTTGATGGTGTATTTATAGGTGAAAAATCTCTTCGAAGTGGCTCCGGTTCGGAACTGCGTGGCACCCATCCCATAAGATTCGGGTTCGAAGGCTTCCAGATGGTGACAGCGCATCGATTTAGTGGGAGATCGTGGGAGGAAATGGTCGTGCTTGGCCCGAGTCTTCAGGAGACGTGTGTAGCAATGGTCACAGGTTCAAAGAATATGGGTTCGGATCGTCCGCCTCCGATTCGATCCGATGAGGGGCTTGCTCTCTTTTGACGTCGCTGAAATGCTTCTCCGAACCGAACCGATGTGATGTCTGTGTCTTTGACTCCTGCTTCTTTTCTGTGCTAGTTCCCTTCGATCCGGACTAGTTGGTGGCTTTCTCACTGTTTGCTCTTTATGTAGCCTGGTTCACAAAGTAGGCTAACACTATCACTACCTGTTGTATATGTTCTATTATATCTTATCCTTGCGTTGTGAGTTTACGACAGGTTTCGTTTATCTACCATAACTTGATGATCGTCTATAGCTATCTGGCACACCTTTTAACAAATTATTCCTCTTGTATAGTGCGGGGGATGTGGGAGGTCGTCACAAAATACATCTCTCATACGTAGTTACGTCTTTTGAACATTTTTTAAAATCGATAACCAGAGCTTTGATACCAAATGTGACGACCGCCCACAACTCCTGCACTTAACAAGGGAAATAATGCGCTGAAAGGTATGCCAGGTAGCTACGGACAATCATTAAAGTAAGATAACACTGACCTGTCATATAACTCACAGCTCAAGGAAAATATATAATAGAACATATACAACAGGCTATAATGGTGAAGCATATTTGAGCAGAAACTTGAACTTTCATAACAATTAGAAAGAACATCCATACATCTTTGGATCACAACATAAATGTCTGTACAAATTTGCCTCACTGCAACACTCAGAGTATACATCTACATAACAGCGGAAACATCTAATATGTATAATAGATAAACTAGTACACAAGCCTCCTTCTCGTCATCGCTCTGCATCCTCGCCTCACAAAGCTCTGCTACCTGTAACCTGCTACTCAGTATACCTATCTAATACCGGATGAATAACCCAAGGTAGTAAGAGGAAACATAAAACCTTGAGTCAGACAATAGTCTTAATGAGTCATAAAACAACTTTCTAACATCATCAATGAAGTATATGAGAATATGTAGATTAACCAACCAAATCTACCAAAACACCAGAGAAGAACCCATACTCGCCTTCCCCACCTCTGAAATTGATAGCCTTTACAAACAAGCATTTGAAAACAACTATACATTCATGGAAATTAGAAGCAACCAGACAATAACAATCATAGCAACTAGTTATATCTCACGTAAACCATCCTAATCCAGATCAACATTCCTTAAGCACAAGCCCTGAAGGCCTAAACCAACATTTGACAAGCACCTAAGAAACATCTCTTTCGACGTCAGACAATCTACGTGAGACGGTACAAGCAAAACAAACAACATTCACGACTCTGGCTATCACTGCCTTTCCTATTTTGAAACCATCGTTAATCGTATGGTGGCCAACCCTGCCATTTATCAAGGGCTAATGGTAACCCCAGTTCTAGCAAAAACTCCATAGCCTTTCAAATATACGTATCTACGCCTCTCGATGATACCCGGGGTACTCGACTAGCAGCCTTCCAAACTTTTAGGCGCCCCTATTATACTCTTGCATTGAGCCCGCTAGAACCTATGACAGCGATAATCTCTCGTCCTTCAATATCTCTAATCATCCTCCCAGATGGCTATTCATGGCTCAAGTAACCTTCTCGAGCAACCATTATCCATTAACTCACCACTTTGATTCATAGCTCAAGCAACCTTCTCGAGCAACTATCATCCATCAACTCACCACTTTGAGTTGTCTTCACATTCGTTGCATTATGACGATCAACGAACACATCACAACATTTCGAACATTTCTACTTGAACTCACATTGAAGCCACAACCATCGTCGACCGAAAATATACATTGTTTGGTCGATATTCCATTTCATAGCATTTCCAACCTTCCCGCTACGAAATACAAGCCATAGCGTTGATAAACGCTATCATATCTTCATTAGGTCGTTCCACGACCTAACCTCATCACACCACTCAGGTCGTTCCACGACCTGACTCCTTAGGTCGTCCCACGACCTAAGTTCAAAGCCCATCCATAACCTGCCTTGATCCAACGAGCTGGCGACCTGACACCAATGATCCAATCACCTTAACATTCAGGCCAACCTGTCCTAAGCATACACGAGCTCCCCACAAAGCTTCAGCGACCCGTGTGTCTTTTTCCCCCTAACTGAATGACCTGCAACCCTAAGCTCTTCAACACAAGCCACTTCATCAACACATGCATTCGAACGATCTATGTCCGACGACCCGACTTGACCACGACCTAATCCCAGAGGATCCAACGACCCAATGCCATCCACGAACGAAGCTCCTCAATGACCCAACCACCCGCCATGTCTTAAAGAATAAGCCAACAACTTGATCTATCTCCGAACAACCTAAAATCCTTGCCACATTAGCAACGACCTAAGAAAAACAATCCGACTCCAAATCTGAACAAATTAACTCCAAACTCGACCAAATCATCGCTAAACGACAATGTCAATTCAAACAACTCATCCAATTCAACCATATACACTTTATGAAATCATCAACCACACTAGAATGACAATTATTCATCAATAATCATATAAGATTCCCTAATCAATGAATAAAATAAAAAACAATGGATCTAAATTGCATAAACATATGAGTTAACATAAGAATTACCAGTTTTAATTTGCTAGATTAGATCCTATAGTGATTCAAATGAAAATGTACTTACCATGATGTAGATCTAGGTGAAAACAACATGTAAAAGACGAAAACAAGTTCAAACAATCCATATACTCGATTGAATCAGTGCGAGAGATGCTTATCACTCACCAATTCTTCAAATTAACTTGAAATTACTAAATTCTCGATCTGTACAATGAAGAATTATCCTCAAACCTCTTGATTTGATCCAATCTCCTTCACTTGATGTAGATCTAGTTTTGATTGACGTAGATCTTCAATCTTCTTCCTAGATCTATATTTTAATGTGGAAAGGTGTATTTGATTGATCAAGGAGGATCATGAACTCAACCAAACGAGATAATGAAGAAAGTAAACTATTCTCCATGCTTCTAACCCCCTATTTATAGCCTCCCACTAGGCCATTAATGGGCCACTCCAAATCAGCCTGTCAAGGGTTTACAAACTTGTACATAAATTATGAAACACTAAAACAACGATTCCTCCCAAACCTCTAAACCAAATCTTTAATGTGACCACTCTACGTGATTGGAAACACCATTTCCTTTCCAATGAAATCGAACTCAGCACCTGATTCAATCTCAATCAAAAGTTATGTCCTGTACAAATCTTATAGGGGAAAATGGTCATAAATAAAATTGGTAAAAATTATGGACATGTCTCACATCCCCATAAACAACATATCAAAATATGAGAATGATCCAGCCCTTAGGGAATTAAATAAAAATGTTTTACGATCCTCCGGTACGTAAAATGCGGGCTATTACATTCAAATTCACCTTCATTATGTTTTTGACTAATATCTTTAATATCTTCATTAAAAGATATATTCATTGTTTCTTCAATAGAGTTAGTTTTTAAATTAAAAACTCTCGAGGCTTTACTTCTTTTCGAGAATCCAATATAAATTCCTTTATCTGATTTGGAATCAAATTTATCTAGATTTTCTTTAGTATTTAGAATGAAACATTTACTTCCAAGAACTCTAAAATAAGATACTTTTGGTTTCTTATTGTGGATAAGTTCATATGATGTTTAATTAGTTAATGGCTTTATTAAAGTTCTATTTAAAATATAACAAGCTGTAGCAACTGCTTTAGCTTAAAAGTATTTTGATAAATTACTATCAGAAAGTGTAATGGCCAGCTATATCAAACCATTTAAATCGATAATAAAATCAACTCAAATCGTTTGAAGAAGTAAATTAATTGTTATTTCTACGGGGTTTAATAAGAATCAAATCACAAAATTAGACATAGAAATAATACAACATATATAATTTCCATAGGTGTAGTAAAAGCTTGGATTGTGCTTTGTAGCATCTTGGAAGTTACACAAGAGCTCGCGAAGCAAAAGGATTCGATAATACTGAATGCATGGCTAGAAACACATGTCAATAAAGCAACGCATCATTCAGCAGTAACACACAGTGAATAGACAGGCTGATAGCGAAGAGCTAGTGACGATTTCTGGTGACTTCTATCACTGGTTGATCATTGGTTTGGTGATGGAGCGATGATGGCCATTGTTGAAGGTGCGTTTGGGAGGTTGATAGTGGAGTAATGGTCGAAGGCTTCGATTTGGTGGCAAATGGCGTGCCATGCTGGACACGAACAAAAGAGGAATCTCGGTAGCAAAGGAGGGCATTGATTTTTTGCCAAAAGAAAAAGGGTTTAGGCCAATTGAATAAAAGAGGAAAAAGGGAAAGTAAATTTATTTCGGCTGATTGAAATGGAAGGGAGGAAGTAGTGTAAGGAGAAGTAAAACACAGAAGGGGGGAACCAATAACTGAAGAAAACAACTACGTGGAACAAATTCCATAAAAATAAGGACATGTGTTTAAATTTCAGCAAATTTGTATAAGAGTCAAATTATTAAAGAAATATCTACTAGTGTACATTTTATTATATTTTAACTTAAGTATACAAACAATACAAGTGTAACTCATACTTAAAACATATGCCTTAAGTAAAATAAGAATCAAATTCAAAACAAATAAAATAAATTATATTATAAAATATCAAATTATATTTACATTCTAAAATCAAATTTTCCAAATGTTCAAACAAATATATTTTGATTAGTTTAAATGTTAATAACGTTTAATTTAACCAAACCATTCAGATTGAAATATCAAAATTAAATTTATACTTACAAAATTTATTCAAATCCAAGTTAAAATAGGCTAAATTTAAATAAATTTAAAATAATAAATAAATTTATAATATAAACATAAATTTCAACATCAAAACTAAATTAAATTAAAATTTTAAATGTTGAAAATTTTGGTCTGTTACATAAAGCATCGTTCTTGCACACTCCTGAATCGTTCTATTCTTACACTTTACAACTCCGTTTTGTTGTGGAGTTCTTGGAAAGGAGAAATCACGAGTAATTCCTTTCTTATTGCATAATTTCTCAAAATTTTCATTTTCATATTCTTCACTGTGGTCACTACGTATGGTTTTGATTTTTGAAGAAAATAATTTTCGAAATCTTTTTTCAAAAGTGTTGAATAATTCAAAAGTATCACTTTTATGTTTAAGGAATAAAGTCTAGGTGTATCTAGAATAATTATTGACAATAAAAAAAACGTATTTACTATGATTTATTGAATGGATTTGAGATGGCCCAAACACATCCATATGAAGTAACTCTAAAGATTTTGAAGTGGAAATCTCATCTTTTGGTTTAAACAAACTTTTTTTGAAGTTACCTAATTGACAGGCATCATTTATACTATCTATTTTAAAATTTATTTTAGAGAGTCCTTTTACTAAATCTAGTTTTGAAATTTTATAAATAAATTTAAATTTAAATGTCCGAACCTTTTATGCCAAATCCAAGGATCACTTGTATTAGCCAAAAGACATAAATTATCATTTGAAATTTTCATACGTAGAACGTAAATATTTTTCTTCCTAATTCCTTCAAATATAATATTTGAATTATTATCTTTGATATAACACTTATCTTTTTTAAATTTGATTTTATAACCTTTATCACATAATTGACTTATGCTAAGTAAGTTATGTTTTAAATTCCTAACTAATAAAACATCAGAAATAGTAGGAGTTTTAGAGTTACCGACATTGCCGATGCCAATCACATATCCTTTTGAGTTATTTCCAAAATCAACAATTCCACCATCTTCATAAACTATATTATTCAGTATATATGGTTTTCTAGTTATATGCCTTGAACACCCATTATCACGAATCTTAAGGCAAACTTAACACTAGAGGAGGGTGAATAGTGTTTAGTGGAATTTTATATTTTATGATATCTTTTTGAAAAAATCAAAAATAGACACAAATCACAGATATATAACAATCACAAAATCAAACAGGGATGCAAAATAAAAAGTAAAACTAGTAAAGGAAAGAACACATCAGGATTTTTACACTTGTTCGGAGTTATCCTACATCCAGTTCCACACAGTTCATGGTTGACGAGGATTTCTTTTCAATATAATTTTTAAATTACAATCCTCGATTTCACAGGCCAGGAGGTACACCTCACCTGTTTCCAGGGTATAGAAGACTCAAATGATTTATGGGCTATAATCACACCTAGTTGATTTGAACAGGTTACAATCACACCTTTTCAATATCTATTTTGGAAGAAAGACTCGATAGAACTTTGATCTTGTGATCTTTGATTACAAAACTCCTATAACTCTGAATAACACTTGAAAATTTAAGAGAAGATGATGGAGACTGAAACTAGAGATGGCCTATTTTGATTCTCTTTGAATTTTGGCGGAATTTGATTATATAAACATGAAATTTTAAGAGTAAAAATGGAGGGGAGAAAAGAGAGAAGAAGATTGTAACGACTCAGATTTTTAACCATTTAATTTAATATTTAAATTTGGTTTAAATGTCGATTTGGATTTTTAAATGGTTTGAAATTAATGAATTTGAATAATTTATTTGTTTAAATAATATAAATAATAAATTAATTTCGAAATAATCGAAAATGGCTAAATTTGCGCTGTTAGATGATTTGGTAACGTAAGGGGATTTAATTGTGTTTAGATTTGATTTTATTTACGATTTCGTTTATTAAGCACTGTTTAAAAGTTTATATTATAATTTTAATTATATAACGAGCTACAGCGGCGCGGTAGTTCATAATATAACGTTTTGAACTTTAAATGGTCGTACAGACTCCAATTTAAGTCAGATTTCTTCGAAACAAGAAACGTCCATACCCATTTGATAAAATCTTTCTATTGAAGCAGAAAAATCAAGTTTTTGCCTTGTAGATTTTGTTTTATGGCCAAATCAAATTTTCAAATAGTCACTGTGGAATTCGATTATATATTATAGTGGTTTATTATATAGAAATAAAGGGATTTTAATTTATTTAATATCGTTTTGGCTCAGAATTCAACCTGAGATATTTTATTTTGAAAATAGATGGAATTCTGCTTTGGTATGGCCAATTGTAATATTTTAATATTATTATATTGAGGTACTTTAAAATTGGTTTATTTTAATTCAAATTGGACCTTTTAAAAGGGAGTTTATTTAAACAATCTCTGTTTTCAACGAAACAAATTTTATTTAGACCGTAATGGCAAATTATTGTTATATTTCAAGTTACACGGAAAACAGAGTTATTCTGTGAGCGTGGCAAAACAAAAATGTAAATAAATTGACCATTTTGACTCGAACGAGCGCCATTCGCACAAACGGACTTGAAATTCGAAGAAACAAGATTAATTAGGACCGTAACGTCGAATTATATTATACCATCCATTTCCATTACGATTGGAGTCGTATGTGATCACAGCAGTCAATAAACAGTGTTCGGGAATTGCGATAGGTACGAATAAAAGTCGTTAGTCATATCAATAAATATTGTTAGTCACATCAGATAAAAATCGTCAGACAAATTAGAAATAAAATAATAAAAATATTAAAATAATATAATTAAAAAATTATATTTCTACCCTATAAAAATACACTATGGTGATCTCTCCATACCCAAAATCACTGAGTGAATTTTCCCGTTCTTACTTCCTTCTTCAAACCGTTTCTTTGTTAAATTCCTACTTTCTAAATTCAAAAAAAATTCTTTAAAATTTCTATAAATTGAGAAGTTATACGTTTGGTTTGCTACACGTTTAAGCCTCAATCTGGTGAAGGAATTGTTTGGCTCGATCATAGTTTTAGGGGAGTTTTTTGTGTTTGTATTTTTGGGGTTGCTTGAGGTTTTCAAGGTCTTGGTGGAGCTGTGGTCCTCTAATAGCAACTAGAGTTGGCCAAATAGGAAGTTGGGTCGGAGGGGGTCATCACAGCGTCAGCCTTGGGTGGTTCGATGATATAAGGTAGGCGGTGGAGCATTTTGAAAGAGGGCGTGGTACTGCGTTGATTTGTTTAATGTTGCGGTTGGTTTTTGTGATGATGTAGGGGCTGTAGGTCACCGGAAGGGATGGGACCAGGTCGAGGTGATAGCTGAGTCGGAGGCGGTCGTTGTAGTGGCGGTTTGAGGTGGTCCCGTGTGGTGGTTAGACGGCGGTGGGTGTTTGAACAGAGGGTGTTTTTTGCATTGTATTTTCTGGATCTGGTTACGGTTTTGGCGACTGTGATGGAGTTGTGGACCACCAGAGGAGGCAAGGATGGTTAGGACGGGAAGCCTGAGGGATGGCGAAGGTCATGGTGGCGGACTGGTGGGGTCCGATGAACTGTGGATGGAGAATTTGGGTTCGAAAGCACCTCTGGTCATCTCCGTTTTCTGGCGGCCTGGAAGGGTTTGGAGGCTCGAAAATTGGGGCATGGGTGTCTCTTGCACTGGCACAGTCATCGATGGCCAGTAGTGGTCTTCTGATGGTCAGGAACGACGACAGTGGGGGTTTGGAGTGGTGGTGTTTATGATAGGAAGTTGGGAAGAAGATAATCGGGAAGAGAGGAAAAGGTTAGGGGAAAATGAGTAATTTAATCTGACGTGGCTGGGGATTTTTGAGGGAATTATGAATGTTAATTTCTATAAATTAGGATTAATAATTTTAGTTAATTTATATGGTATTCCAAATTAAAGTCAAGCCGTATAATACGCATAACTTTTTCGTTCGTCGACAAAATTGGACGAAATAAGAACCATTGGGTTCGTATCGACGGTGCCGACATATACGAGCTGAAATTGAAGGATTTTGAGACAACTGGAATTTATATAGTCTCAGAACGATAGTGCGACGCAACACCGTCAGAAACAAAACAAAGGTGAGTTAATTCTCACACTTCTGAAATACTGCGATGTGTTAAATCCATGTTATTAATATTTATAATTAATTGGCTGAATGGATGCTATGGTTGCTATGGATAATTTTATTGGTTGATTGGTTGTCTGTGTTTATAAATTGACCGTTCAAATGCATGATATTTCATATGTTAGTGTTAAACGATATTATAAACTGTTGTGCAGGGAAGAACAGGTTGGAGGAATCCAACTGGATTCCTCAAACAAATCATATATTATTTGTTTACCCCAATTTATATTATATCCTGTTTAGATCTCAATGGTTGAATAAATATTGATTTGTTGAATCTAAATTCAACAATTGTCATGTTTTAAATCAATACGCAGTATTGATTGGGGAATTGGCAGCTGATGGTCTAAATCCATCGTATTAAGACATTTCTTCGCCGTCAGGCGAATTGATGTATTCTTAGTTATAAAAATCTTTTTTTAACTGAATCAAAATTAAATTTCTAATTTAATTTGAAATAATAAGTTTTTAAATAAGACCACATCTATGACTTTGTTTATAAAAAGGGAATGTTAGATAATTTATATAGTTTTATTCATAAAGAAGTTGGATGTTAACCAGAGGAAAATAATATAGAAAAATTATTTCCAAGAGAAAGGTTAAATGAGGTTTTATTATTTTAATTTAACGATCATTTATAAGAGTTAAAAATGAGTTAATTTACTTTAGAGATGATTAAGGGTTTAAAAACAAGGACTGAACTATACGAGACTTGTTCATAAGGAATTCTAAGTGATAAGGTTTGTGATGAAGAAAGAAATTTACTTAATCGTAAAGATTAAGTGGAAATAGAGACGATTGGAAAAGGGATGTCTCAAATGTAAGAAATGATTTGTAAAACCATATTAAATGGAAATACCTATTTATTTAAGTAATGAAGTGAATGAAAGGATTTTAGTTATAAAATCCGACCATTAGTTTTTAACGATGTTAGAGGGAGTTTTGGATAAAGTGTTAGTGAACAAAATCCAAACTTATAAGAAAGAGGTTTGAAGTTTTAGACTAAGGCAAGGTTTTAAAATAAATTTTTACTTAAGAATGAAATTAAGTAAAGTGGCGTAATCAAAGTGGAGTTTTGAAAGGTCCAAAGGATAGTAATGTTTTGGATAAAAGAAAATGGGAAGAGAGAGATTTATGGTTATAAATCCCAGGTTTATATTAGATAAATGAAAAGAGTTTTGGGAAAAGATGATGGCGAATGGGTTTATATGAGTAGAATACTATACAAGAATTTTGAAGTAAAGGGTAAATATTTAGGTAAATGATTTACGTAATAATATATTAAGTAAAATGGTAATGGTCGATCGAGATGGTTCAAAGAAAAAGATATGGTTCGCAAAACATAGTTTAAATGAAAATAAGACTTGATCGATAGTGTAAGAGCATGGGGTTTAAGTTATGAACTTCTATCCACTCTGAGATAAGAACGTTGTCAATTAAGGTTTGAGAGGTAAATAAAATACCCCAACTTGATTGACTCCAATATTATCCAAGAATGGTATTTGTTCGTAACGGTAAAGGAGTTTGAAAAGGAGTTGTTATTCTCATCAAACATTTGCAATTCAATTGCAAGGTTTGAAATGAAATTTAATACAAAAGGGTTTAAATTAAACAATGTACATTAACGTTGTTTAGTCTGAATCGAGACATATTGCTTTAATTATACCTATAGACTATTTATATAACACTGGTTTTTAGAAAATTGTAATAATATGAATATAGCGATATTTTCAGAATTTAAGGAAATTAAGCGAAGTGAGAATAAACGAGTAGTATTGATTCCAAATGGCAAAACAAAAGATAAGTTGGCAGGAGATTTAAATGGAATCGACTTTAAGTTGAGGAAATGTTTTTAAAGGATTCGATAAGAGTTTTAATGAACGGTTTTAAAAATAAGAACCTGAGCTGCCAATATACTTGACCGTACTGGTTTGACGTTGATAGTTAAAACACCAAACTATCAACGAAATATATTTATTGGACCTTTTGACATGTTGTTTCGAAGAGACCGGGATGGGAACTAGACCCAAAACCACTTCGAATCAACGTTACGTACAAAACCAACTTACAAGGGATCGAGATGGAGCATTGAAGACCGTAAATTTTCAAAAACGGAGGAACTACTAATAATCTTAGGTCTGCAGCCAAAGATGTACTGTGGTTCTGTCATGGTTGGAATCTACGGAGCGCAAGGACTTCTCGCTACTGATCCATGGGGTGATTCCTATATTGGATGCAGTAGAAGAGCACCTTCGGTTCATCCTGTTCCTGGATGACTTGTATGGACGTATGTCTGACAGAGTATTTCCAAAGGAATTATGTACGTTGATTTCTTCAAACGTACTATAGTTGGTGGTGAAGGACGACGATTCTCTTAGCTTAACTACTAGAGTATTTTTGTGGACTTCAATTAGTGATATCCAGCGGATCTGACAATGTGGCATTCAAAGTGAATGGTGGCCAGATGACTACAAAAGTCGATTTAGACCTCAAGCCACATCAACCGGGAGATAACAAAAATCGGGCAGGCAGTATGGCTATGTGGGTCGCTCCCATTAGGGTGTATAATCAACTATTTAGAGAAATTCCTTTTGCTTCTTAAATCTATCGATGTTGTCCCTTTTCGGGACGGTTGCTGATCCCAACCGTTGGTGATATACATTCGATACACTCAAGCAAAATGAGTGGCCAGTCATGTGTGGGCCAGGTTGCAAGATGTTCATGTTGAACCCAGTGTATTCGCCTGTAGAGATACACTGTCGGCAGGTGGTCCCATACCTTGTCATAGTCGGAATCCGATTTCCAATAAGCGTCTGCAGTTTTTGATTGTATAATATATATGTGGAGTGTGAGATGCAAGCGTTCCACTAGATTACTATTTATTTGTGGTTGATAGACACTATTATAATATCAGAAAAATATTGTTCTTCAAAAATGGTTTGGGTTATAGTAAGGTAAAAGTCGTCCGTGTTTATGTGTGGATTGGTCTTACTATTATCCTTGTATTTCAAAAAGGATTTCTAAAGTTAAACCGATTGGTGATGTGAATTTAGCACTGAAAGTATTTCAGACTGACCCGTGTGTTTTTGCTTTGCTTCAAAATGTGCTCGGGTCAGACCGAACATATTTGACAGATTAGTTTTCGCTTGGAGTTTCAGAAGATGGAAGCAGGAGGCTTCACCGTTAGTTATTTTAAAGATTGTTCCGCTGTATCTGATTCATGTTATGCTCTGAGTATTGGTATGTATACAAGATTTTCATTTGTATAAAAATATGTTGTTATATTATATATTTTGTTCATTCCGCTGTGAGCTTCTGATGTTCTTCTTCTTTCTTCTATTCTAATATTTATTTCTTTTTCTCTCATCCTCTAATTTCTTTCTCTTAACATTCCGCTTTTCTGTATAATTTGGGTTGACTGTGGTGGTTAGATGCCGGCTCAAATTGTACTAAAAAATGGGATGTTACAAAGATAAATGAAAGTAGTTATAAAATTTCAAATTTAGAACCTATTTATAGTGGTTCAAAAGTCACATCATTTCAAAAAAAGTTCTTAAAATATAGGCACAAAATTTGAAATTTAAAATTAACGATCACCATGTCGACATAGGGGGTAGGGGATGTAGACATGTTTAAGGGAATTTTGAAATTTAAATTTTGTTTGAAAACAATGTAAATGATGCGTAAATAATTCAAGGAAATTTTGGAGTTTAAATAAACTATTTTTCTATATGTTGAAGTAGCATAACTGAGTAAGAATATAAATTAAAAACATGTATGTAAAAAATATAAAAGTGATTAAATAAACTTAATCTAAAACTACAAATATAAATATAAAAAGTTTAAAACTTAATATATAAAACTATAGATATGGATATAAGAAAATAGTGTTGAAACTTAAGTAATCACATAATTAAAACAAATATAAGTAAGTAAGTCTAAAATTAGTTAAAACTAAAATACAAGTAATTAAATCTAAAATATTTAAATTAGGTGTTAGATTTAAAGTCCAGGAAAATATTAAATGATATATTTTAAATAGGAAGTAATTTAAAATCAATAAGAAAATTATAAGATAAAAATGATAAGAGATTTGAAATAGAGATTTGGTGCTATTACGGGGTTTTAACAAAAATTCTAGACTCTATAACTTATCCTGTTTTTTTTAAACTCTTGTTACTCTTGAGTCTTCAATCTTGAACCTTCTTCTTCTTTGTAATATTTGAATCTCTAAAACGTACAGTTTTCAATAATCAATACTTATATCCTTTTTTTAAATAATCAATACCTATATCAATATATACGTATATTTATTTCTAGATCAAAGTGTTAATATATATTTTAAAACAACAATAGTTAAAACATGGTTGTTGTCATCAAAACCATCATCACCATCATCTCAGTCCCTAACAACAGACATATGGACTACAGTTACACAATGATTGCGTCGCTATCTCAGCAAAACCATAAGAAACTATAGGTATAACACCCCAGATTTACATTATTGGGTAAAAAAATAAAATAATTTACCTTTTAACCGTTATTTAAATAAGGCTCAACAATCACAATGGTACTTAAATAAGCTATCTTTTATTCATTTCATTTTCTAATCATAACAAGCATATATGAAAATAATCATCATTTACCATTAATAGGAAACATATCTCATATCACAATTTATACTGGCAATCACATGAATAATATAGCATAAGGGGATTTATTCTGCTTAAAAAATGTTAATAGACAAATTTATCAAATTTATTTATGTAGTGTTTATTTGGTCAAATAGATAACACCAATCATATAGTCAATCCTATTACGTTACAACTAAACAACGTAATTAATTTAACATTACCCATAAACTTTCATACAATCAATTATTTAAGAAATTTGAATAAAAAATATCTAATAGCAATTCGAGATGCTACATCGTGATCCTAGATTAGGTTCATCCAAAATAATAGCATTTCAAGATGTTATCTTACAATCCTAGATTTAATTCAACCACAAATCAATTTATCAATCCAAACATGCAATTAACAATATGGTTATTTTAACCAAACCACTAACAATTCACACAAATAAGTAGATAAAAATATTTTATCTACCTAATAACCCTGGTAAATCAAAAAGTTGAGTTTTATTCACTACCGTTGTAGTCATCGCTTTGTGTTCCAATACAGATTAATTTCAAATAGTTGTTTGAAATTAATTGAAATTCCAACAAGCCCAAAATTCCTCCAACCCAATTCCAAAATGCAAGTATCGTTGATACGATCGCAATAAGTCACATAAATTTGGACCTACATCAAATGATAAGTATTTAAATTTAATAAAATATATGGATTAATTAAATTTTTATTAACTATTGATTACTGCAATTAACACATCATTAACCTTAATTTAGTTCTTCCTAAACACTATAAACCCGATCACTCCATAGCATCCATCCTGCTCCGTTTAACATAAGAATGCCTCTTCCCTCCACTTAGCCACCACCGGTCGATTGCTAGTGCTACATCATCTTCTGTCCTTTCCAAAGTCCCTTGGCCTTCTCATCTCTTGTTACTTACAACTCCACTTTGAACCCCAAAACGATTTTCCGTTCAACTAAATAGCATTGCCACTGCCACATGTCATTGACCCTCGCACACATCACCGTAGATAGCCCTGCCCTTCTTGCCTCCACGCCACAGAGCTCAGACCCTAACTCCTTGACATTGACGTGGAAACAACTAGAAACCTTGAGAGCCATAAATGGAAAATCCCGCCTCCATTTCATGTTGCATCCGATCAACCACCTCCGATGATTTCCAAAGGTCATTGTAATGACACATTTTCCAACAAAATTTCCTTAAAATAATTTTTTAAATTGGTTCTGATTTTCCAGGTTGTTACAATCTCCCTTAAAATCTTTTCGTCCTCGAATAGGAACGGAGCTGAAAGTTGTTTTAATTAACCAACTCAACTTTCATCCTTTTATTGGATTCAATAATTTTATTAGTTGAACTAATAGTCACATAACACAATCATAAATCAATCAGTTGATTAGCTTTTCAAATATATATAACTTTTATATATTCAAAAATATATTTTCTAAAATCGGATTATATATAATCACAAATACGTTAATTATAAACTTGTCACTCCCAACTCATTCCAGTTTATTACTAACCCATCTCTAATGAGTTTTCTTATTCTACGATACTATTGATCCTTTCTCTAATAAGTATTCTTTTATAGGATATTTCTAATCCTACCTCTGATGAGTTTTTCATTCTGTTCTAATGAGTTGTAACCCAAAGATTTGAATTTAACCAAAGCTCCGATACCAGTAGCAACAACACATTTTTTTAACAAAATTTCCTTAAAATAAAATTTTAAATTGGTTCTAATTTTCTAGGTTGTTACATTCATCGTGCAAGTTTCATTAGTTGACAACTTTGTTTAATTCTTCTTTGATTTACTGGAGCAACTATAACAATGGAATGTTGGTTTAGAGATACCGACGGATGGTTAAAATAAAATTTGGTTTTGGAGAATAAGGTAGCCTAGTGTCCTTATACAGAAATCTCAATTGACACTATTCATACACTAAAAAAATTAAAACTCCAATCGGAACGTATTCATCGTCGTTCTTAACTAATTACCCATATTATGAATCCAGTGGGACTAGTTTCGAAAGATAATTGGGTCATATTCAACAGTTATTATTAAAATAAAATTATAAATTCATTATATTTTCAAATCCTCAAACGCTACTTGTTTTTAGTGTGTAAGATTACATACTAAGTCCAATTGTCACGAAACTTGAGATTCTACAATAATTTACTATTCCGGATCCGATGAAACTAGTTTTGTCGAAATCCAAGACAATTTGTAAAATTACCAAAATCAGAAGTTAATTAAAATAATTTATTATCAAACAATTTTAAATCGCTTAAATGTTAATGATACCGATTTATGATTATCACTCTAATCCAAAATTGAAATTAATTAAATTTTCAGAACTATTCAAATTCTTATCAAATTAAAATTTCCACTACTTCGGGAAATTCAATATTTAAATCAATCAATTAACTCATAAAATTCGAGTTCCCATCATCTAATTCCTTAAACCAATACTTAACATGTAAAATTAATTAAATATTTAACCATCAGAATTCTGAGTTGTTACAAGATGAGTCTGGAATTAGCTGATATAATATACCTTCAATTCCCATACCATGAGGCTTATCACACCATGCAAAAATGCATGGTTTTTTTATATAACAAAAATACTTGGTTTGAGCAAACAAATCTATAAAACGATTTCAAAACATTTGAGTCATTTCTTTAAAAAAACAATTATAATTCAAAAAATATATTTAGTATAGAATTGAGACAATTTATTCTCAAATGAAAAAGATGAAATCCAATTTATCCCAAATTTATTCTCAAATGAAAACGATGAAATCCAATTAATCCTAAATTTATTCTCAAATGAAAACGATGAAATCCAATTTATCCCAAGGAAACCGAATATATATACACACACACTTGTAAAACTATTTTATAAAACATGAAGGTGTCATAAATACACCAATAATTGACATGAAAACATAGCTCGAAACCCACACAAATCAACGAATTCAAAGCATCGATCAAATATAATTTAGGCATATATCAATATGATCGAAGCCACGGAAATACATCACTAAAAATACTTGAAATTTCATCAAAAAATCACATGGGCACAACAAAATTAAGACTATGGATTAAGCCTAGGAATCGACATTGACATTTACTTCAACTCGATCTTGGAGTGGACCAGAACTTAAAGCAAAGTCGAAGACACACGGATGCGATAGGGAAGGGATCGACCAACCACTGGACATTAAGTCTGGCGGTCGACACCAGGTCAACTGGGTGGTCAATCCACCAGGACGCGATGTCCAGAAGGTGCTTGCCACATCCAACCTCGACTTCAGGCACGGTGTTGCACTATATAACACGCTCCATTGAACTAAAAATTTGCATACATGAACTCTACTATACATGCATTGAACCGGAAAAGGAATCAAGTTGTTTTATTCAATAATGAATAATATATAAACTGCCAAATATTGATTTCAACACTAATTTGCACAACTATTCATCTGAAACTCGGTTTCAAATTACAATAATGACTTCCTCCCAAATACTGCCAGAAATGAGATAAAATAGATGTAAACTAAAATGTATGAGTTTTTCAAACTCACCTTGGCTAGGTTAGAAGGGTTATCAAGACTATCTTGCAAGGAGGAGCTTGAGACACTTGGAATTGAAGATACAATAACATGCAAAGCACTTGAAAGCTCACCATACTTTTTCTCCAATCCTGAAACAAATTGATGGAGAATCCATTGATCTAATCTTTGATTAGCACAAAAGTGAAAGGATTGTAACTCTCTTTTCCTTTAAAATTTTGGATGAGAGATCTTGATTTTAAAGAATGCAAAGGAGCCATTAATTTCTCTCTATGTTCACTACCAAGAAGAAGGAGGAAAAATTGAAATGAAAAGAAAATGAACATACTGATTTTTTTATCAACAGAAGCTTTTTTTTTTGGACTTTGGTTTCAGTTTGCCAACCGACTAAACCAAAAGTTCAAATGTTAAAAATTATTAGAGTTGCTAGTTTACTCTTTACAATATAACACAAAATAATATAACACAATTTTTATAATTCCTTTGTTATACTTGTTATTGTAAAAACTCTAGAAAAGTATGCAAACATAAAATAAAATATTTCTAAAGACTTTAAACATCATTTTGCAACACCAAATAAATTCTCACATTTATATAAAACCCACTTTTCTTATCATGATAAATACTACGTTTTATTAAAATACTCTAACAAACATAAATATAAATTTCCAATCAGTAATTATAAGTTTATTAAGTTCAATAATTACTATCTTTCACTATAATTCACTTTAGAAAGAAATTACAATATATTCTAATATTCACATTAATTCAGCAATTATAATGTATATACTTATTAAAATATTTTAACATAAGATTTTTCATACAAACATATAACATGATTCCAGACATGGTTTTTAACATAACTTCTATTTTGTCCTATAATTCCAACAACATACATTTAAATGCTCAATTTTACAAAATATTAATTACCTCATTAAAAAAGCTCAACACTAATTATTGAAATAATACTTTCACTTAAATATTTATTGCTAATCAGTATACTATATCTTCAATTCATTAGAATCACAAAAGCACATACAAAACACAAATTGGAATAAATTTCATATTATACCCAATGTAATAAATTTATTCTAATACACACAAATTTAGAAAATCACAATTTCTTTATTTTCTCATTTTACAATATTATTAGAGTTAGGCTCATGAATACATATTTTATTCTTCTTAGTTTAAAAATATATAGAACACGCTATAATTTGTTTAGCCCAGGTACCCGAAAAAAAACCAGGTTGTTACAAACTCCCTCCATAAATAAATTACGTCATCGCAATTTACTTATGATAACATGTATGTATAAATTTTCCTCTCTCATAACTCATCCCAAATTTTTATTCACTTGAAAAATCCTAGTTTAAATTATTAAACACACAACTCCTAAGGTTTTAACCTCTTTCCAAATAGGTCACACAGTTTATGATAGAGGTTGAAATCTAAATTACTTATTGTACAAGAATTTTAATTTTCATCTTAAAACATAAATAAGAGATTTAAATTATTACAACTTATCCATCACAAGGCATATCTTAAAATACACACCACCTTTCATTTGTTTCCAACTAATAATTGACATTACCTCGCCATCAGACTTGTTTTAAATTCCTGAGCAATGGCTGCTATTTATAATAGCCATGCCATTTACCATTTATTATCAATAACTTGATGGTTGCAATCATCTTTAACCCCATGTATGAGAGAGTGCATTTCAAAAGTATTGCTCATGTTCGAGATGGTCATTTATTTAAAAAGTTTTTAAACCCAAAATACTATTCCGATTTTCACTTAAGTCTCTCACAAGACACAAATCTTACCTGACAACTTATTAATTAGTTTCAAATAATATTAAACCATTAAATCTATAACGATTTACCATATCTTCTGGCTGTAGAGTCAAAGTAATGTCGTTTTAGCCTTGCCAAGTTTTTTACAAGTCTTGTTTTATATAATGGTTTAACATTATTCTCAAATAAATAAATTACACTATTTTTCTCAAGATTTACTTTATTACGCAGAATATTGTGCGCGATTGTCTCGTTTGAAGGTTTAAGGAATTCTTATCGATATCGTTAATTGTTCAAAACCCTTAAAATACCTTACGAACAACTCAACACAAGAGGTGATCACAGATTTTTGGTTCACACATGGTTATCTCTATTATTTTGATAACACAACTATTCTTACTTTATTCCAAATAAAGACAACCTAACACTAAGTCTCACAAGTTACTCACTACTCAATTGACTCTTAACAAACATTTAATCATCAATATTTACCATCCCTTAATCCCACTTGTAGAATTATTAATTTATCACAACGGAAAAAAAATCACTTGTTTCCACTGCGCAACTCTAATTTATTTCATTATTTCAATCTTTTATCCTAACACGAACTTCACTTTTATTATCTTGGTTTTATTTATTACCCATCCAAATTCAAAATATTTAACACAACAATCAACTAGACACAAAATGGTAGGATTTAAATTTCCTTAAAAAATTTAAACCTAAGATTTAAGCATAGAAAGGATTAGAGGATAGAAATTTTCCACGTACTATAGATGATAAAACACCACTAATAAAATACTACAAAATGAAATACATTCCTAAACATATTTCGAAAGCTTTGTTTACACACATCTCGATTGATAATGAATAAGGGATAAGGATAACGATGAAAGTAGTAGTGAGAAAAGAGGTAAACTAAAAGAGACATATTTTTGGGGTTGGTTGGGATTTGAGATTATTAATGGTGACAGGGTACTCCACTTCTTCTCTTCTTCGCGTTGTCCCTTCTTTCTTATTCTTTTTCGTTCTTAACGATTCAAAATCTCATTTTTCTCTTCTATTCCACCCTACTTTCTCCATGCGTGCTCTCAGATCCAAATGTAATTTTTCAATTTCAGATCTAACCCTTTTTCATCTCAATTTCCCCTTTTATATCCTACCCTAACCTGGTCTACAGACCCTCAACTATACTCATGTCTGTCGAAAATCTTAAAAACCCGTAGGTTCCTAATTTTAAAGGAATTCCTGCCAAGATGACGGATCCATCTGTAGGTGCCTTTACATAGGCTTTGGGTAACTAAATTTGAACTGGTACCATAGGCACTTTGACGGCGAAAGAAGCAATCCATAGAAGATTTAGCGCCAGTCACCCCTAATTTTCCTTTGTGCAGTCTCCCCTTCATAGTTCCATTATGTTGTTGTTTTTTCCTCTATATCACTGATTCGCGGATTCCACTATGTATAATTTCCTATAATGTGCTTCACCAGGTTTCCTCACGAGTCATATCCTCACATTGCTTGGTATCTATTGTCCAGTGATATTCTGGCTTTTATCAGGTTGGATGGGGATGGAGTGGTTTAGCTGACTTGCATGCTTTGGTTTAGGCAGTTGGCGAGTGTTTTTTGTGGTTGTGGTTTGACTTGCTTAGGTCTTGCAGGTACGACATCCGCATGGAGTATGCTATGCTTGCAGCAGCTTCTCACATATGTTTGGTTTTGCGTTTCGCCTGGCTCCTTTTTTGGTTGTAGTATTTTCTTACATCTTGAGTATACTTTGTTTTCTCTAGCATGGGGAGTTCGATGAGTAAGTATGGTATCGAAGGTTAGGGGTTAGGATTGTGATGGTACCCTACTGCATTTGATATTCAATGTGCAATTATCATTTCGTCTTATGGGTTTTGTTCTGTTGACAATTCATGTAGTGCTGGTTAATGTTATGTGTGTCGAGGTTTTCGGGTTGTATGCTTTTGGAGATTGAGGTGCTATTTTTCTTTGGTACCAATTTCCGGGGGGTGTGAGTTTATTAGGTTGTGCTCGGTTTCCTGTAATCATGGCGAATAGGTGAAGCTTACTCTGAACTTGTCGTTGATTGCTAGGTACCTTATGCTATCCTACAGCCGGTGCCCTTATGTTCTGGTATCATGTGTTATGGTTCATGTAAGATTCTTATGCCATGCTCAAGGTTGTGATCAACTGGGACCTGTTCCTATTGGATTTGATGAAAAAGGTGTTCTGGTACTTCTATCATCCTTGTTCTTTTGGATTGGGATGGTGTAGTACTCGAGGTGGCCACTTCTGTTGTCCTTTTCTGGTTTTGCTGTGTGATAACTTCTAGAGATGCTATCTGTTACAACAAATGCCTATGCAATGCTCGATACCCTATGCCTTGATGTAATGCTAAGTGGTTGTGCCTACTTTATGAATTTTACTGTGGTGATGTTGTCTTAAAACAGTGAATGGTATTTTTACTGTATGTATTTTGCTGCCTTAGTGCCTTTGTATTCATTATGTTATTGTACATCTTATGAAGTAAGAAATGTTTTTTATCTATTCCCCCTTCGTGGAGTTTTAGGGTAATTTGTAGGCTAGAATAATGTCTAGCTCCAGTGTTGTAACCTCGATAGGATGATGATGGTTGGCCCACCTTAAAAAAACGGTGGGCGGTCCGTCTTAAAAACCGATATGATGGTAGATTGGTAATTGTCAAATCTCTTGGAATTATTATAATTATTATTTGTTATAACAATAAGTGTTTGCGGTCACTATAAAAATTGGTCGTCTTTGCTAAAAAACAATAAAAGTAGTAAGGGTAGACAAGGTTTTTATCCTTCCATGTAATAACACATGTACTATTATAGTTCTGTTCTAGGTCTATGTACATTATTCTAAACTTTGCTCTGATACCGTTTTGTAACACCCTACCCCAAGACCCACCCTAATAAAGAGCATTATGGAGTAAAACTTTTAGAGTGGAGAATAGGTCTAGTTAGGAGTGACCATCCGCGGTCTTGTATTGGTAAGTATGAATACGTCGATTTAGTGTATAATAATTTTTTTCTTTCTTTAGGTGGATCGACATACTCAATTCATCTAATATAAAACTATGATTTTAAAGGATCATTTTCAGAAAAAACCACAACACGTCACATCAAACAAGTCATAGAACAAAATATGTAACACCCCACACTTTTCTGAGCCTAAATTTCGACAAAAATCGAAACTTGAACTCATCCAAGCATGGAGAGTGTAAATTTGGTACCTGCAAATAAATGAGCATAAGCATGAGCAGAGTACGATAAAATAACTCACAACAAAAACAAATTAGGATAGACTAGTATTAACTCAAGAAATTACCTTATAAAAGTGAGTCACCATGTCAATACCGAGCATGAGAGAGAATGAGAACAAAAAACCAAACTTAAACACTTGTGGTAACCCGACCTTCTCTAGAAAACTTGAGAGGTTATAATGATGAGGGGGCCAGATAAACAAGTTCTGGTGAACAAGAAGAGTACAACACAAATTACAATATACAGATGTATCCCGTTTGGTTCATCCCAAGATATATGCCTACCACTAGTAATTCTAAGCTAACCTTGTAAACATTTACACATGACCCTTACCACCATACCCAAGGTAGTATTCCCAATGATAATGTTACCAAGATAGAATGTTTATGCATATATTTATGAAGCCTTTAAACCATCATTTAATTAATTATAAACCGAGAAGTGAACTCCTAACTACGGGGACTATTTACTCATATGTATATACTTAGCCACTTAACGCCTCACTATCAAATGATAAATATGGTGGATTCTCTCGACCACTTAATACCCTAGGCGGACCTATTGGTTATTGTATAACTCTCGATGATTTACTCGACACTATTATAAATGGAGGACACTAGCTATAGGTCCTACTAATTAAGGCTTCTGTCATTCATGCATATAAACCCATACCCCGCATATGGTGAGAGATGGTATCTCATCGCTTAAGACCGACAAGACTAGGTAGATGACATCTCGCCATTTATGATCTTCCTATAGTGGAATCTCATTGTACCATCTGCTGACCTTATTGGATAATCTCCTAGACGCAAAATACTTCCTATTGGATAGGTAGCCCTACGGAATGACCATACCAGACATTTTTGAACCCATTTTTAGATAGGATTCGCACATCATTTAAGACCCCTAACTGAGTGAGCTATTCCGAGGTGGACTCCTTGACCCAAAGCCACTTAAGACCCAAAGAAACAGACTATTCGCAAAGATTACCAAGCTCATACTCAATTATCCTTTAGTGCTTCTATCTATGGGAGGTAGGCTACACGATCGCTCAATACCTTTTTATATGTGGATCTAACCACTTAAGACCTTAATCCCGAAGCAGGCTATGTTATTGAGTTATTCCCATTTAGTTTCTCTTAATGGAAATTGTGACTACTGCCCATAACCACTACACTAAACAAGAGGAATAATGCGCAGAAGGGTGTGCCAGGCAGGTATGGACAATCATCAGAGTAGATAAACAACATCAAAACTTGTCGTAGGACTCACAACGCAAGGATAAAATATAATAGAACATATACAATAGGTAATAGTAATGAGGCATCATATAGCAAACTTTTGAAAACTTTCTCAACATCTTGAAAGGTTATCCAACTGATACCAAAGTTTGTACATAAGTCCTCACTACAACACTCATAGATCACTTAACAGCGGAAATAGAAACACTAGATAGTGATAAAACTGGTACGCTAGCCTCCTGCTCGTCTCCGCACAGCAGCAGCCTCCTCACTAATCACCTGTAACCTGCTACTTAATCTGCCCATCCACAACCGGATAAACATCCCAAGGTAATAAAAGGAGACATAAAACCTTGAGTCAGACAACAGTCTTAGTGAGCTATAAAACAGCTAACAAACTTCAATAATAAAGTATATGAGAAGGGATAGATAAACGTACTAATCTATCCACAACACCAGAGAAGAACTCAATCTTATCTTCCCCACATCGGACAGCGATAGCCTTTACAATAAACAATTCAACCGTTCATCCATGGAAGCAGAACACCCATTCAATCATGGTAAAGCACTCATAACATACAAATTATATATATCTCATGTAAACCATCCTAATCGAATCAGCATCCCTCAAGCACAAGCCTCAAAGGCCTAAACCAGTATCAGACAAGCACCCAAGGAACATCTCCTTCGATGTTGGACAATCTACATGAGATGGTACAAATAGAACAAATAATCATCCATGACTGACTCTGGCTATCACCGCCAATCCTGCTTCGAAACCATCGTTAATTGTATGACGACCAACCTTGTCATATGTCAAGGGTTAATGGTAACCCCAGTTCTAGCACTCCATACGCCTTTCAACGATACGTATGTATGTCCAACCTTGACAACTAGGCCTTTCAATGATACCCAAGGTACTTGACCTACAACTGATCTTTTGGGTGCCCCCATCGTACCCCTGCTTTGAGCCTGCTAGAACTTACAATAACGATAATCTCTCGGCCTTCTCATCTCTAGTCATCCAACTTGAGACTTTTCAAAGATCAAGCAACCTTCTCGAGCAATCCTTATTCACTAACTCACAACCTTTGAGTAGCCACCTCATTCGTTGTTCTACAATGATCAACGAGCACCTTTTAACCGTTTGAACCTTCATCCTTGAATTCAGTTCGATGTTACACCACTACTGCGCTGCGACACCTTTTTCACTCAAATCTGGGTCGTACCGAAAATATATTTTTTTCAAAAATTTTGCCCTATGCGACCGACCCTTCACACTGATAGAACCAACCAGAGCGACCGACCCTCCCAACTTGGAGCGACCGACCCATCACTTTGCCACTTCCAGGCCTTACGATCGACCAGATAGGAGCGACCGACCCCTTTACTCAACCATAGGCTCGCTCGACCGAACCTCTTTTTTCTCGAGGCTCGCTCGTCCGCTTTCCTTGCACCCAGCTCGCTCGATCCTGCCTTTTTTCTTATGTCCCAAGAAACCACACCCTAGGGCGAACGACCCCCCTACGTGCAACCTAAAACCTGCACTTCACAATTTCTACTCCGATTTCCACCAAAACTTCACCAAACGATAGATTCGACGAAATCAACTCATCTAATACAATCATAAGCATGTTATGAAACCACTAGCATAATGAAAATGACAATTATCATCAAATTATGCAAATTTCACCAAAACCATAATAAATGAACATATGATCTAAATTGTGGATCTAACTTGCATAGTCATATGAAATAGCATAGAAATTACCTATCTAAACTTGTTAAACCAGATCATGGGTGGATAATAAAAATAGACTTAACATGGCATAGAACTATGGAAAAACACTTGAATTTGATGAGAAACATGCACAAACACTCATATACTTCATCGCATTCATGTGAGAGATGTAAATCACTCACCGATTTTCCCAAACAAGCAAATATCAATGTAAAAGGAATCCGAACAGCAAGCACCTTGCACCAAACACCTTGATCCGATGAACTCTTGCCTCAATTGATGTAGATCTAGCCTCAAATGGTGTAGATCTATGATTTCACTCCTTGGATTTTGATTTTTAACGGTGGAAAGGTGTTAGAGGAAGGAGGACAAGGCCATCCAATGAGGAAATGAAAAACTAAACCATTTCCCATATCCCTCACCCCCTATTTATATCCTCCCACCAACCCATTAATGGGCCTCTCCAATTCAGCCCATTATGGCTTACCAAACCTGGACAACCAACTGAAAAACTTTAAAACAGCGATTCCTCCCAAACCGCTGAGCCAAATCTTTAATGTAACCACTCTACGGAAAGGCAATCATCAATTCCTTTCCAATGGCACAAGTCTCACCCTCTGATTCGACCTGAGTCAAAAGTTATGCCCTGTAAAAGACTGACAAGGGCAAAATGGTCACAAACAAAATCGGTAAAAATTATGGACATGCCTCACATCCCCATAAGCAACATATCAAAAGATGAAAATGATCCAACCATGAGGGAATAAAATAAAATTATTTTATGATCTTATGATACGTAAAATGCGGGCTGTTACAGAAATATCATATGTATACAAACTAATTATCGTCATGGGTTTCTATGGTTAATGATATCTCACATCAGTTGGACATATATTCGACTGCTGGAAAGTGCAGACTTTTGTCGAATAAGTTGATTGACCTCACATCATTAACCTACTAAGTCCACCTCTAACTTTTAATTACAAGTTCTATATTAATTGATATAAATATGGAAAGTTATATCCTTCTTAGCCTAGGATAATTATTTAATTATCTTCCTTATTAGACTTAGTATTTAAAATGGCAATCAATACCCATTAATCCCTTTTTTTCATTATTTCTGTTTAATAGGGTTATTGCCATTTGTGACCCTAACTGTCATATTTTCTTAAGGCAATTATTATCCTTAATTATCAGCCCCGAGATATCTAATTGTTGTACCCTAACGTATAGTACTAATTTATCGTCTGTTATAATTTTTTTTGAAGATGGGTAAACCGCCTCGTTAAAACCTATACTAGTACTCAGCATAAGTACTAGATAGGAAAAAAAAGTGCGGCATTTTATTGATAACGCATCAATAAAAATTGTACAAAAAATTAAAGTACAAAGGGAAAAAATCAACAAAATAAAAACAAACGCCCAACCCATTTGAAAAAAGCTCAAAAAGCCGGCTAAAAAACAAATAACATACAAATACACACCGGCAAAATAAAAGAAACCTCGTTGGTCCACATCAAAGCACAGAACGATCCACGAAATAAGGCAAAACAGGCAATAACCAGTTCAATCCTCTTCATTTATATTTTCGAACTAAACTTTCCCCAAATGAAAGAACCCTAGCCGCAAATTGACATCGAAACCCATGAACGATTTCCACAATTAACCTCCATCAATAAGGTCAATTCCCCATCTCTATAGAGTCTTCACATCCACGTTCATATGAAAGCTATGCTTAGCTTTTCGCAGTAAGTATTTGACTTCTAAGTTAATAAGTTCCCATCCTTGAAAATTGTCTCTGCTCTGTTTGCCATGAATTCTCTCGTTTCTTTCATTCCATATATGATAAATAGTTGTAACGATGCTGTAGAAGGCTATATCTTGAATGAAACCTTTTTGGATAAACGCAAATTTAAGACTTAACATCTCATTCTCTATCAACAGCAGTTCAGTTACCATGGGAGGCATCCCCAGATCAATTCTACATCGGATCCAGAGATAGGATGTAAACGGACATTGAAAAAACATGTGATCTCTATTTTCATCACTATCGTTACATAGAACACAAATTGGGTTCACATCATAACCCCAAGATATCATTCTGCCTTTAGTTCTAAGACGATTTAACATAGCTTTATATGTGCACAACGACATTTTAGGACTATTAATATAGTGCTAGGTCACTTTACACCAGTCAAGTTCGGTAAAATGATCTCTGGATATGTCCCAAGCGGAGTAGAATGAAAACCATTAGGTTTATTTTTCCGGCTCCAGTAATCCATGTCATAAGAATTGTGAATTGTAACTTCTTTGACTTTTTCAGAAACCATATGAGTAGCTAAGAGGTAATTAGTATTAATACCACCATTGTGTATAATACTACTCACCAGCAAGTTATCTCCACCACAAATACTCAAATAATCCCAGCCCAACATATTGACCAAAATATCATTATTAATCCAAGGATCAAAACATAACTTTGTATCCTGTCCATTAACAATACAACGATTAATGCATTGAAAACCCAATTGTCTATGTCTTAGAATGGATTTCCAAGTGCCCGAGCTATTAGAATCACAATCCATTACCCAGAAATGATCCCCAGCAGTGTATCTATTATTCATCCATTTTTTCCGTAGGCTGTCACCATTAATAAAATGCCATAGAAGTTTAAGAGCAGCAACAGTTTTAATGTTTTTAAAATTACGGAGACCCACACCCTCTTCAGATTTAGGCATACATAAAGTATCCCAAGCAATTTTATGATTTTTTTCCTGCCTAAATGAAATTAACAAACAATTTGTTAATCTTTCCAATAGTAGTTGCAGGTAACTAATAAGTCAACATCCAGTACATAACCATTGGCGTAGTAACATTCTGAATTAGTTCTATTCTCCCAGCCATAGATAACAGCCTGTAGTCCCAACAATCCATCCTGCTTCTAATTTTATCAAAAATCCCTCCACAGTCAGAAAAATTCAAGTAATTGGTAGATAAAGGAATCCCCAAGTATTTAATAGGGAGTCTACCTTCCTTGTCAAAAATATGTAAAATCTGTGATTTATTACCAACATCTCTACTAAAAAAGAGTTTAATTTGACATTGTTAAGCTTTAAACCTGCCAATCTGCCATATCCCTTAATTTTTCTAAAATCAATTTTATCTCGCTCACACCTTTAATTTTGGCTTTGGAAAAAATCATTAAATCATCAGCGTAGATTAAATGAGTGATTATAGGATATTTTTTGTAAATAGGCTCCACTACATTCAATTTAGAAGTCCTGTACATGAGAATGAAAAATATTCCATTACAACACAAAAGAAATAAGGAGAGGGAGAGAGGATCACCTTGTCGCAAACCTCTATTACTGCGAATAAAACCCTTCGGACTTCCATGAATTAAAATAGAGAAAGTTGGGGTAGAAATGCAATTTTTAATAATACGGACAATGATATTAGGGAAACCCATCATACATAGCATATGGCAAATAAAATCCCTATTAATCATGTAGTATGCTTTATGTAAATATGTCTTGACGCAAATTTTGCTACTTCCTTTTCTACTGAAATGTCTGATTTGCTCATGGGCTAGAAAAATACCTTCAGCAATGTATCTACCCAGAATAAATGCAGATTAATTATCTAATATTAAATGCTTAAGGTAAGGCTTTATTCTGATGCAAATAACCTTGGAAATAATCTTGTAAATCACATTACAGCAAGAAATCGGCTTATGGCCAGTGATAATTGCTGGTTTGTCAATTTTGGGAATAAGGGTGATAAAAGTATGATTAATACCTTTCACAAGTTTACCATTTCTAAAAACATCTTGTATCATCTCAAGCATGAAGTTTTGTAAGCTCATCCAATGCAGTTTAATTTTTTTGCAGAAAAACCATTTAGTCCTGGACTTTTGTCATTTAGGATGGAGAAGACCGCCTTTGGACTTCATCAAAACCAATGTTTGCTGACAGATGATTCCTCCCTCTTTCATTAATGATAACTTTACATTTAATATCATGAAACCTATTTGAATATGGCAGGTCGGACATAAAAGTTCCTGAAAAGTATTTAATAGCCTTCTTTTCCATAAACTCCTCACCTTGCTTGAAATTTCCATTTTCCTAAAACATATTTTCCCAATTATTAATATGCTTCCTAAGTGACATTTTTGCATGAAATTTTTTGGTGCAAGAGTCCCCCTCAGTTAACCAACTGATGTTTGCTTTTTGACGATCATTTATGTACTGAATTAAGCTTTGCTCCATCCATCCATTGTATACATTTTTTAGGCTGTCATAAATAGTATGATCTGTAAGATACTCATCCAACTCTTTCATAATATCTTTATAGATTTCTTCCATCATCTTAATGATATTTTTCATCTTTAATTCTATGTTAGTTCTATCGCTTCAAATTGATCTTGCAGTCTCATAGGAATAGTTGAAAATTATGAAATTTCCCCCTACCAAATTGAAAGAAACAACTTTTCATATGCAAAAAGGAAACAATCCATATATCCGTCGATATAGTGCCCGGAATTCTCATATCTGAAAGGAACGTTTTTCTTTTCTCTCTTTTCCATCTTAAAAGAAATACAAATAGGGATATGATCGCTAGTAGGATTAGCATAGCCACAAGCATTTAGATCTAGGAATTTCTACAGAAAATTACTATTACAAAACACCTTATCTATTTTGTCGCAACCCCTTTCTTTCTCCACGTATATTTAATACCAGCAATGTTAATCTCCTGTAGGCCTGAGCTGAGAACACAGTTGATAAGTCCAGATATGTATCTGAAAGGGACAATAGTACCTCCTTTTTTTATCCCTTAGAGATGTAATGTTATTAAAATCTCCCAAAACCAACCATGGGACCTTAACCTTTTTTACTTTCATTAGGGATTTCCACCCATAGTTTTTGTCTATCAATAAAGAAATTACTCGCATATATAAATGTCGTTCTACATTTTAAACCCCCAACATTCTCTGCCAAAAAAGATATATGTTGGTAAGATTTATATTCGACGATCACCAACCAAATAGTTGTATCCCATAGTATGAAAATTCTTCCTTTACTCCCGTAGTCGTTGTTATCCACAGTTGCCCATTTAGTATGCAAAGAATTTTTGACTTTTTTAATCTTATCATCAGACATTTTATTCTCTAATAAACTAATAATTGATGGTCAGAATTTGTTAAGGGACTTGACCACTTCAAACAATTTGTTTGAAACGTTCAATCCCCTAACATTCCACGCTACAATATTCATTTTATTTTGCTTTGGCTCCTTGTCGTTATTTTAGGAGGAGCGTAAGAAGTAGATGAATTATTTCCTTTCTTTTTGATATTGTTATATAAAGTATCCATTTCATCATATTTTTTTTGTTTCTCTCAACATTGGTAGACACATCCAGGTCTTTATCTAGTGGAGCAGCTTCCTGATCATTAACAACAATATGGTCAACCAGTTCCTTATCTTCCGACTCAACCCAGTCTTTCATTTGACTTTATTTTATTTCTTCATTAACAACAACTTCAATAGACGAGTTGGGTACATTCAAATTAGAGTTGGTCTCATTCACATTCGAAGCATTATTGTGCATTGTACATATGTTATTTGTATTGTTTTCAGAATTAACCAACATATCAAAACCGTTTTGTATAATAGGAACTGTAACAATTAAATTGTCTAAATGGTCTTCAGTCATATTAATTTTCTGTTTAGCAGTTGAAGTATGTATATTCTGATTTATATTGTCTGGAATAATAGTTGGAGGGTCATGACCATCTTTAGTGTTTCCAGAATTATTGCTGTCTGGAGACAAATTATTATTCATGCCAATGCTTTGTTCTAAAGTAGTACTTTTCGAACCCATGGGTTCTTCATCACTGATATCCACCACCTCTTGATTATTCTTACCTACTGTAATGTCCTTTTACTCCCTATTTGAAGCATTTTTTGGTACCCAGATTTCTTCAGTTTTTTGTTTTGCACTGTTCGGTCGAGTGGCCAATAACTCTACAATTTTTACAACAAATTGGTTTGTACAAATACTCAACTTTCACCTGAAGTTCCTCGCCAGTATGCAGCACGACATCTACAACTGAGGGGAAAATTAACCATGCATCCATTTCGACTAGAATTTTAGCGAACGCCAATCTAGATTCATTGGTGGTAATTTTATCCATTTTAATTGGTCTTCCTAAAACGCTAGCAATAGCACTAAGTGCTTCTTTATCCCATAATTCTAATTCAAAATTAGATAACCTGATCCATAATGGCATGGAAGATAGTAAATCTTTTATAAATCTCATACTAACATGCCATTTTTTTAAGATAATAATTTTGTAATCAAACATGTATGGGCCTCCTTTTAGAATATTATCACAGTCAACACTATTTTCAAACCGTATTATAATAAAAAACAGTTCTCTTTTGATAGTAATACAAATTTTCCTGTCGGTTTCCACATGCGTTCTACATAATTTTTCAGATGTGTATGGTAAGGTCATGTGCCGTACACATGAAAAATTATAAAATTTTCCCATTTATCCGCCAATTGAGACAATGCACTTTCTGAAATAGAAGCCTTCTTCTTATTATGAATGATTTTACATGCAACATATTTCAGATCTACATAATTATCTTGCGTTTGACCAATACCACATGTAGCCGCCTGTATCCAAGACTTTGATCTACCAGCCAATACGTCTTCCTGAACAAATCTCCAATTATTATCGTAGAATTTCAACTTATCGTTCATCACGCGATGGACTAGTGGAGCTTCAGATGTGGTTCGAATATTCATTCCCCCCATATCTGTCACCCCAGGCCGACGAACTGTAGATTCACAGTATTTTGGGTTGTTTGAACCTCGTCGAACCTCTGGCCAACAAGATCGCGAATGTAACCAGTAGTCGAAGATCCCTTACCGCTTGGTCTGCTAATCTGACTGATCACGATCGAGGGAGGATGCATATGAATGTGAACGATTGAATTTCTAGCCCCTATAGTATTAGTTCATGATGGATTCCCCAATTGTTCCCTCACATGAGATGATTCAACCGACCCCTGTTCTACCACTTCTTTCCCCGATCTTCGATCTGGAGATCGATCAGGTGGTCTACCTAAATTGTTTGTTTTCCCTGATTTAATTGCATTCGCCATTAATTTCGAAGCCATTAATTTATGCCCTCCATGCAATAGTGTTGAACCATATATATATATATATATATATATATATATATATATATATGTGTGTGTGTGTGTGTGTTTGTGCACCATAACCCTCACATTAAGCCGATCACCTATGGATGTTGGATTTGTTGCGGGGTTCTGGGCAGACTTCTACCATTAGTTGATCTTAACCTCATGTGTTAGTGTAGTATAATTCAAATTTCCCAATTGGGGTTCACAACATTAATACTAACCAATTTAGAAATCGTAACCATTTGGTTTAATTACCTAATCAAATTTGTTTTCCCTAATCAATGATGGTTACAATAGTTATTTATTTATTTATTTATGGCCCTATTTATACCAATCAATTGCATTAATTACTACAACAGTCACTACAAATATATTCATTTAATATTGATTACATTTACATGTATAATTCCATAAAATAAAAATCATTCAAGCATACAAGCACTCATTATAATGTACATTTCCTTGTTTACGTAGATTTGGAAGGATAATGTGTATATATACATATATATATTTTTTAGGCAGTTAACGTATTTATTTTTCCTTTATTATTATTGTTGTTAAGTTTAATGTTTTGGTTCAACTAATACCCAAGCTTTCCTTTTTGCATTCAATTTTTAAATACGGTTCTAAATCTCATAAAAAGACTGTCAACTATAATTATTGTAAATTATGCCTGAATATTGAAATGAACACATTTCAAACCACAAGAAATATATATATATATATATTGTGTGTTTTGGAATAGTCAATGTAAACTACGCACAACTATATATATATATATATATATTCATATGTGAATTTACATATTTTTTCCATTTATCAATATTTGGCACATTTCTTATTGGTTTCAAATAGTGTCTTTTATTTGAAAAGGACAAAAAGACAAAATTTGTAATAACTAAGTTAAACGCCAACAAAATTGAGCACAAACAGGTGTATATCTTTTTAATCAAAATCACAAATTTCTGTTTAACACTGAAACTACGGATCTGGAATAAAACCACATCTCAATAGTATTTTATGGGACTAATTTCAAGATCTATAGTGTTTTGCAATAACCACAATATATTTTTACTGACCAGCTTTATGGTAAAAGCCGTCAAAACTCAAGATCAAAACTCATTCTCGGCAACCTAGCTTCTAGAAAAACCAGGACTGATCTTCATTATGGATTGATCGACTTTGGTTCGACCCGAATCAGTCCCTCAACAAAAAAAGTATCCTCTCTCTGATTTAGCATGAATTCCCGAAGTCAAAACCAACCGATCGATCGAGTCACTCCTGGAAGGTCGAATCGAGTCTGGAATACCGAATCAAAATATCTGGCCATATCATATGCTACAAGACGAAGTCCTATTCCCAAAGATATAGAATTGGTCGTCTTTATCTTGCACTACTTTTCATGCACCTAATTTCAAGCTCCACATATGCCACAATTTTCGAGAAGAACTATTCCTCAATAGAAGATCGGATCCCGCCGCCTACAACTACTTTTTGGGGTCGAGTTACACGTGGCTGACCTCTAAAAAGATGCTTGCCACGTTGCGCTCAACTCAGTCCACCTTCGCACCTATAAATACCTCCTTACCAGAAATTGAAAAAGGGGAAGAAAAACCTAGATTCTACACACAAAAAGCTCATATTCTGCACTTCAAAAATAACATGCCGCACACTTCAAATATAACACAAGGATTTTGTGTACAAACCGCTTTTTTCTTTACTTTCTTTCAATCAAAACAACTATAACCTGCAATCGACAGTTCAAACAAAGACTATAAAGTGGACAGAGGCTTGGTTGAAGCCAAAACATTATAAATATATTGTGTCTCCTGTCCTTACTTTTTTCTTCTTGTACTCTATGATTATATCTATGTGTTGTTTACGCACTTTAGGGGTTGACTGTCACTAGGCCAACTTTTGACGTCAACACTTTGGCGTGCTAGGAAAGGGGAATGTTGTAAACCATCGACCGCTTTCAGCAATATATAATGGTAAAGCGAAAGAAGGATGCAACAACTTCCTATGCTGAAGCCGCTAATGCAGCAGACACAGCAGCAACAGAGGTAAACCAAGGGGCTTCCTCCCACGAACACTGGTCCCGATACTTAACTAGGGACAAGATGGATAGAGTTCTGGTTGAATTCAGAACTCAGCTGGCACACCAGGATGGACTTATTTGAAAGCAGTAGGAAATGATGAATAATTTCTTCGCTCGGATGGATGGAAGACCGAGAAACCAGGCATCACTTCCTGCACAAAGCGAAGTTGGGGCAATAACTAATCTTCAATCTAGTGAAATCCAAGCCCCAGATTGTTCTACAACTCTACCTCCACCTGGTTCAACTTCACTTCCCGATCAGTGAGATATTAGGTCATCACTCCCTGCAACCAGCAAAGCTGGAATGGCTGTAGAACCTCAGGCCAGCCGAAGCCAAGCTCGTGGTCGATCGACCACTTTGCCTCCAGTCCATGGTTCGACTCAACTCCCTGGACAAGAAATTCTTGAATCAATGCAACTTCTGGGTCGACCAGAACATGGATCAATGCAACCTTCGGTCCAACCCAGTATCTTACTACAAACCTGTCTTACGTAGCCTCCCACTCATCCTTTCTAACATGTCGATCCAAGCAGGGCTGGGGAAAGAAATCCTATGTCTCACCAAGACCACTCTGCCATACAAGTTCCTAGCAAGACGGAGGAAAATGCTAATAATAGTCACCATGATATCGCCCCAAGCGGGGGCATTGCCGAACCCCAAACTGATAACGCTTTCCTAGTTCGGTCCAATCCTACTAGCATGGATATAGTTCGGCCCAATACGCATTCCACCCAAGTGGCTCCAGTTAATCCCGAACAAACTACAGAGGCTGGGGACCTTTACCATCTATCACTCGTGGGTCATATCGAACTAGCCCCAAGAGATCATGACATGCTTCCACCCCGTAATGGGATTGTCACCAACGTCCACAGTGTAGAACTGGATTCGTGGCAACAACTCCTCGGGGATAGAACGCAGATTGCTAGCATCATCAAGCGCTTCACCAGAGGTGCCTCTTGTCAACAAGACATGGATAACATCCATCCCAGACTATTCACCCGGGAAATCAAGAATTTCTGAAACCCACTTGACTTCAAGCTTCCGGTCCTGAACCTTACAACAGCGGGACCGACCTGACCATGCATCTCATGCGATGCATGCGTCACATGGAAGTATTATCAGCATCGGTCAATGTTACGGCTAAGTGTTTTCCTCTCTTTCTAACCGATACAGTTGGTATGTGGTTCTGACAGCTAACAACTGAATCGATCAGTAGCTGGAATATGTTGGTCACCTGCCTCATTGAACAGTTCAGAATTCATGTATCTTGACCGAAGAGCATCATGTTCCTCACATGCATCAAGCAGCGGTCCAGTGAGACCCTACGCTCCTTCCTAGAAAGATTCAATGCGGCTGTAGCATTGGTCGATCGACCTGAGCCATTGATGGTGCTTATAGCTGCCATAGCCGGTGTTCTGGATCTAACTGATTTCAAGATCTCCCTTCAGAGGGACCCTTCTAGAGACATTGGAGACTTATACTCAAAAGACGATATATTACCCCATCAACAGGATGCTAATATACAGATGGAAAATTTCGTGGTACTTGCTACAAAAGACGGAGGACCATCCACTACTGGCCAAAATAAAGGAAAGGGGAAAGCCTCAGAAAAGAACGACAGGAATGTGCAGTTCCAGAGAGAACCCAAATATGATCGATATACTGAGCTCAATTCCTTACTGCTGGACATATACCCGGATGTGCGATGATCTCTTCCTTTTCCCTAAGCCTCCCAGGAGGAAGCCGACCCAAAGGGAACATGAGTTAGGAAAGCACTACATGTATCATGACATGGAAGGTCATGGCACCAATGATTGTAGGCACTTGCATGATCTCATCGAAGAACGGGTTAGATGTGGAGAGCTACTAGAGTATCTCAAGAAATCCACGGCAAATGCACTGCCATAGCTACCCTTACATGCTCCTCATAATGACTCCTGTGCTCCTCAGAATGGGAGGGATCCCGATCCTAGCACTCGTGGCGTCATCATCAAGTGATCTGGGTTAGATCACTTTACTATATCCCTTAGGATATAAGAGATCCACCACTATTTAAATTTTTATTCTTTGATGGTAGCCAAGCTACTCCATGAATAAAATAATCGGGTTGAAGTACACACGTACGGGGTTAGGATGTAATCCCAAGGCGTGATCTGGATTCAAGCATAGATCGATCAGGATTTGTCTTTTTGATTTTTTTAATAGTTTAGGCATATATAAAGTTTAATTTCTCAAGCATGGATTATGTTTGATGAATGTAAATATTTTGCCAGGATATGGCAAAGTCCTCAATCTTCAACCAATCATGGTTTATGCTCACCCCTCAAAGTAAGACTGATACCAGAGCTAAAACTCTGCTTGTCAGGATATGACAAACTTAGCTCTATCCCAATAAGAGTATGGATAATACTCGAACCAAACCTTGTTAGGACTTGACAAGTAAATATTGCAGAGTCTCGAGTATGGTTTGTACTCGCCCCCCAGGTATGGCTTATACCTAGTAAAAAAAACTCCACTAACCCTTGAGTATGGTTTACGCACAAATTTCAGGGTATGATTGATACCTCATTCTGAATATCAGGGTATAGCTTATACCCTTCTTGACTTCCTGGGTATGGTCGATACCCCCCTCTAAACTTTTGGGTATGGCTTATACCCCTCCATGACTTTCTTGGTATGGTTTATACCTCTCTTTAAAACTCTCAGGTATGGCTTATACTTGAAGAACTAAAAACTATCTTGTTAGGATTTGGCAAGAAAACCTGATTACAACCTAAGTATGGTTTACTCCCAATAAATACACATGCATGGATTGTGCTTGATAATATCGAATGACCTTGTCAGGGTTTGACATGTTTAACTTAAACCCTTTATAGGTATTAATTAACTCAGCGAGACCCCGGTCGTTCTACTCTTTTTCAAATTCGATCTAGTAGGTCGATTGTTTTTCTCGCATTCTTGGATTTCCAGCTTTAGTACGATCATTGGCGATTGTCGGCTTTCCATCCTTAATACGATGCTCAATGGACATTGATTTTCTGGCCTTAATACAATCATCAGTGATCGTCAGTTTTTTGGCCTTCTTCGTAATATGGTTCGGTGTAACCATGGCTTTCAGGATTACAATTTGTCAGATTTCTATTCATCATTCTCTTGAAGATCCAGAAAATACCTTCCTATATCAAAAAAGATATGTTCTGGGGGGGGGGGTGTAAAATGTTGACCCACTTTTTGGTAAAAATCATCATAACTCAAAATCAAGATTCATTCTCGGGTACCAACTTAGCTTCTAAAAAAACTAGGACCGATCTTCATTATGGATCATCGACTATGGTTCGACTAGAATCAGTCTCTCAGCAAACAAAGTATCCACTCTCATATTTGTCACAAATTCACGAAATCAAAACCAACCAATCGATCGAGTCACTCCTGGAAGGTCGGATCGAGCCTGGAATACCGAATCAAAATATTTGGCCAAATCATATGCTACAATACGAAGTCCTATTCCCAAGGCTATAGATTCAGTCAGCTTTATCTTGCACTATTTTCATGCACCATATTTCAAGCTCCACGTATGCCACAATTTTCAAGAAGAACTATTCCTCAACAGAAAACTGGGTCCCGCCGCCTAAACTACTTTTTTGGATCGAGTTACACGTGGTCGACCCCGAAAAAGATGCTTTCCATGTTGCACCCAACTCAGCACACCCTCTCACATATAAATACCTCCTTACCGGAAATAGAAAAAGGGGAAGAAAATCTTGGATTCTATACATAAAAAGATCGTGTTCGGCACTGCAAAAGTTGCATGCAGCATACTTCAAATATAACATAAGAATTTTGTGTATAAACCACTTCTTTCTCTACTTTCTTTTAATCAAAACAACAGCAACCTATGATCAACAGTATAAACAAAGATTATAAAGTGGACGTAGGCTTGGTTGAAGCCGAACCACTATAAAATATTGTGTCTCCTATTTTTACTTGTTTTCCTTCTTGCACTCTGTGATTATATCTGTGTGTGGTTTAAGCCCTTTGAGGGTTGACTGTCACTAGGCCAACTTTTGACGTCAACAATTTTCAAACACAATTATAGACAATAATACAAACAATTAAATAAGCCTACAAATTATAATATTATTCATAACTAAAAATTTATATTTTCAGGTTTTGAAAACATTCATAGACAAATCTAATAGGTATCCTTTTAGATTTTACAATATTATTACCAAATATGATAAATGTTAGGCATATATTTAAGATCTAATACAAACGAGACAATAAGTTATTGTAACTCTATATATAACTTTCCCACTCACTTGAAAGCATCCAAATATGAAATCTGAATAATATTTTAGGCCTATAATTCCCAAATCCTTATAGATCTATAGTTATTCTGAAAAGGGGATACTTTCAGATTTGTAGATTTGCAAGGACATAGGAAAAAAAGGGGAGAAATCTATGAAGAATAGCTTAGAGGTCAATTCATACCCTTCTCCGCTTGAATATGATTATCCCTTTCGAATCCATATGGATTTATGCCTGATTTGAATATATATATGAACCTATTTTTAATTTAGAATTTATTTGAAGAGAAAGAAAAATGGCAGAACTTCGTTGTTGCCTATAGATTTGTGTGGAATAAATAAGTCCTTACCCCTTTGTTTATAGAAGTGGAAATAGCCATGACCGTTAGACTTGACTAAATAAACATCCGTCCATTTATATAATAATATATAAAACTAAACCCTCTTAACTTAGCCGTCACCGGTCTATCCAGGCACGAAGCAGTCGACCGCCTATACTAACGGTGTCGACCACCCTTGTGTCATTTTGGCCAGTGAAGGTATAAAAGGTAGTATGTATATTATATTTATTACGTTTTATTATTTCCATCTATTTTTCGTGTTTCTCCCATAACTTTTCATGCGGACTCCATTCGCGAAACTCCAAACATGAAAGTTGACCAGAATTCCGAGATGGGCGCAACGGTTAACGTTTCATATTCAAATTCTATCATTTACAAAAACTACTATTTTTGAAATCTAATTAAATAACTAATCCACTGTCAAAATCCTGGTTGTTACAGATTATAAATAAGTACAACAACAGAATTAAACATATACACGTGCTACAAACTTGAATGGTTAACAATCTCCAAATGATTACACAAATAACATGAGTACATGAATACAAAACTTCCTATATGATAATAACTTCAAGAAGATATCCCAAAATAGATCAACCGACCAAGAATCATCAGCGAGCTATGACCTGAAATTACTTGGTCTAACCCGAGTATTACTTATAAGGATTAGTCTAGTTTACACATGTCTGTAATAATAGGACATGCAGATATGAAGTCATATAGATAAAAATTACTTTCTATAGGAATGGAATAAGTTAAGATCAAGTCAACAATCAACTCGTGAAATATTTATGGCTATAGTAGCATGCATGATCTCATGATCAATGTAGACAACCACAAGGAAGGATTTTATTTCCCTCAAAATGTGTTAACCATCAATCTAAGCATATAGATAAATGTTAAGTAATATCACAAAAATCCATTGAATATCAACCTATAAATACATATATTAATTTGTTCAACTAAAAGTAATCACTATTTTTAAATAGTATCAAAATAGCTCTAAGGCTATAAAATTCAACAAGCCCTCATAAATTGGATACAAAATATCAAATTTCCACTATATCATCAATATATCATAAAATGAATCCAAAACAAAAAATTGCACAAATATCGACAAAAGAAATATAAATTTTCCAAGTACTATATATGTAACAACCCTGAGTTTTGGAGCCAATTTAAAATATATTTTTTATTGATTTTAATGGAATTAAATATTTAAAATGATTTATTTTGAGAATAAACGACTTATAATTTTTTTTAGAACGAAGTTTGAACATTTGAATTTAAAATTTAATTAAAACGAGCTCGTAACATCGTGGTAGTTTGAAAATTTAGTTTTGAACTTTTAATGAATGTATAGAATTCAAAATAAATCAGATTTGAGTAAAACGAGAAATATCAGGATCTATTTAATGATATCTTTCTAACGAATGTGAGAAATTGAGATTTTGATTTATAAAATGTAAGTTATATCCAATTAAAAATTTAAAATAGTGGCTATTGAATTTATTAATATTTTAATATTATTTATGCCCTTAAAAATAGCCATTTTGCAAATGACCTCCGTTTTCGATAAAATTAATTTTGTTGGATCCGGAACATCAAATTATAGTCTGGTTTAAAACTTCAAGTCAATTGGAATTCGTATGTAAGTGTGGTAAATTTAAATGCCTATTTAATTTTAGTTGTAAATTCAATAAGCTAGAAATAAGGCTATTTTTCAAATGGTCTCCAAATTCGATGAAACTAGGTTCATTAGAACCGTATTTGTGAAACATAACAAGACTTAAAATTTTATAATGTTTGGGCAGTATACGATCGTGGTAAATTAAAACACACGTTCAAATTCAAGGTTTAATATTATATTGACGTACATTTTAATTTTGATAAAAACTAATAGAAATGATCGAATTGGCTTACGAAACATATCCCATTGTGTTTGAAATATGGGTATTTGGCTAAGGCGACAATCGTTGCGATTCAAAGCGACAAACAAGTAATAATAGAATTAAATAATATTGAAATATTATATATATATGTATTATCTACAACCTTAACCCTATGGCCATTTACAGAACTGATTGACATAGAAATGTGTTTATTTTATGCTCTTATTTCTTATCTTTTGTATATAAATAAATATTACTTGGGTATTGTTTTGTTACTTTTACAGATATTCCAACCCAGCCCGCATGCAACCAGAAAAGTAGAGAAATAGAGATGAAATTGATATATATTTACATTTTGAAGAATTGTAGATGAAGATCTCACATCTAGTTGCTGTTGGACAAGAAGAGGATTGATAAAAAATGCTTTGCACATCACAAATCAATGAAGAAGTGTCAAGGAAGCAAAAGGAAAAGAGAAAAGGCCCAAATTTGCTTTATTTATCTAAGGCCCATTTATCATTATATTAGGGTTAGGGTTAGGGTTTGGCTTTCTATCCTATAAATACCCTTGTAATGTCATTGTAGCCACCATCCGATATCTCATTCTATTCTCTTCTTCATTAATAAAACTCATTTTTCTTTTTATTTTATGCAATTTTCTATTTCTTAGCAATTAGTGTTGTCTACACGATTAGATTCGGTAGAACACTATTTGTATTTTGCATTTCTTTTCATTAGTGATTGACCGTCTGATTAGATTCAGCGGTAATCCTAATTTTATTTCCTGTTGTTATTTATATTCTGCACTTTTATTTTCTATACTTTAATCGTGTTCATAGGTTAAGTTGGATTTGATTAGATTTGAATCTGATTCATAGTTTCATTGCTTTTCCATTGAAATTGTGATTTGATCGTCGGTTCAGTTAGATCTGTTCTGAATCAAATTACAGTTTTAATTTTGTTTTGTTTTATTTTCAAAATCAACCTCCAAAGTTTTGTCTAACTCGCCCAAGAGATTAGATAAATAATTTGATTTTAATTCACCTCCCTGTGTTCGACCTGTATGCTACACACCTGTATGCTTGCAGAATTTAATTTAAATGTCGCGCTTTTCTGATTCATAGATTAGCGACGATCAAGTTTTTGGCGCCGTTGCCGGGGAGGTAACGATTAAATTTTGTTATTTATTTAATTTCTGATTCGTGTTAGTTTTTCTTTTATTTTATTTTCCTTTTGTTCATTCATATATACAGAAAAAAGATTTTGATTAGTAATGTGGTGTATCAATTACATTGATATGGTCATGAACTAAGCAAGAGAAAAAAATAACTTGCCAAATTTTCTTTGATTCCTTACCTGCTTTCAGTACATAGCATTTCTTTCTCTTCAAGTCTAAAAAAAAAACTTTCAAAGTTTGCTTTTATTTCTTTCCTCTTTTACAACTTCTTTCCTTTCACCAAAAAAGAGGAAAGTTCTTGCCCTTTTCTTTTTTATTTCTTTCCAAATTCTTTTCCAAATCTCTGTACAATTCCTTTCCACTTTTCAATCTCCTCCCAATTTCTTCTTTTACAAGTTTCACTAAAAATAAAATAAAATATTCTTTCCAAAATTTCTTGTTCTTGCTGTATATTTCTTCACTGCCGGCCATCATCTCCTCAACAACATCCTTCTGAAACCATCATATTCTGCAAACATACATCCACCCTCTACAACCTACCATTCATCCTTATCACAAACCATTCGTCCCACCGTCCAGACCCCAATACCCCGTCCATCTAATCATCTCCAGTCCAACTCCCTGCTCAATTCATCCACCACGTTCATTCAACAACTACAACCAAACGCGAAACCCAGGCGAGATCTTCCGCCTCCACAAATATCAGCCTCAACGAACCCCATACACACATTGTCCCCTCTCTCTGCCACATTCAAACAACTCCAGCACCTATCTTCCCCTTAACCACATCCACGCCACCTACAACAATCACCAACAACAAACAGCCCTCCACCGTCCTCACAAAACATCCAGCACCGTTCAACCCAAGTCCACACAGCACCACCTTTCCCTTTACAAATCCACCACCACAAACTCAAAAGCTTCCTACAACCCCTCTCTACGAACTCATCACCTAAACAGTAACAGCATCTCCTACAAACCAGTACTTTCCAAATCGCACCCATATCATCTAATTCAATACCCTTGCCAAAATCACAAAATATCAAATCAGTTCATCCTCTCACGCGTTCAACCTCCTCACCAAACCACCTCTCTACCACAGTCCCTCATCAAGTACATCTACAGCAAACCATCCGTCACCGCCCCCACCATAACAACTCCACAGTTTCACAGCTTCACGCCACTTCATTTCAACCTACAACCAAGAACATTAACACAACCTTCAGACTCAAATACCACCAGACAGTTCAAACCAGCAACTATCATCTAAACATTAGCAAATACCCCCAAACTACTGGTTCAACTTGCCGGATCGACACCCTAACTCCCAGTTCGCACAATCTGAAACTGCGCCCTCAATCCAAATCGCACCAGAGTCCACTGATCTTGAACACAAGCCAAAAACCCAATCTCCTGACCAAACAAAAAATCACGTCCGAACGAAAACCCCAAATCGAATTCCTATTTCGAATACAATTCAAAATCCGAACGCCATATTGAACGCCAATACCCTTGCCCCAAGACCGAAATCCAGTTCGAAGAAAAAAAAAGAAAAAAAAGAGGAGAAGGTGAAATTTTTCGATCCGTTGACTTTGGGTTTGACATTTTTTTTTTGGTTCTGAGAAAAAAAATAGAAAGCGTTTGCGTGGTTCTGAATTAAAGGGTGGCTTGGTCCTTTTTAGTGCGTGAGTTAGGAGCGTGGTTTGGCTATTTGGATGTGGGTTTGTCTAGTTGAGCCTGGTTCTTGTTTTTTTTTTTTGCTTCTGTCTTGTCTTAATTTTAGTTCTTTCCCTTCCCTATATTCTTTTAGCTTAGTTTTCCGTTTAGTGGAATTTAATTTTGGTTTGTTTTTTTCGTAGTCTGGTCGTTCCTTTAGTTTGTTTGTTTTTATTTATTTTTCCTTTCTAGTTTTAGTTTTTGTTTGTTTCATTTATTTTCTTCATTTTCAAAAAAAAAACAGAGAGAGAAGAACAGAAATCAAAAAAAAAAAAAAATCTGAGGATCGAAATTCAATCGAAGCAAACGAAAAAGAAATTCAAAGGTTCAATCAATCAAAAGATCAAGGTGAAGAAAAACCGTTCAAGCAAAACGAACAAAGATCTAGAGACGAACGAAGCGAATAGTTAAATTGCTAGCACAAGTCAAATTCTCTGGACGGACTGCCATACCCCACTGTAAATTTCTTTTAACTCTACAGGTGCTCTGCTGCAAGAAAAAAAATATAGAAATTGCTTATAAAAATCTTCTACAGGGGCAGCGGCTTGCGTGTACAATATTTTAATTTTCTGCAATTTATTCTGTGACTGTTGTGTGACTGAATTTTCTGAATATATTTGGTGAGGAACGAATTTTCATAATTACAGCCATCACTCTCATCGTTTTTCAATAATAAAATTTTGATTTTCAAAATAATATAATTGAAAAGTGGTGTTTTGTGAAGTTGACTATCTCGTATAATTGGATCGCGGATATATATTAGTTCAATTTATTGAACTTCTAGCAAAAGAGGTTGCATACTACCCGTAAAACATTGGTCGTATCCCTTAGTATTTATACTATACATGAACGGCCATAAGACCCTCTTCCCCCTTCCAATTGAGTCGGTTAATTAATAGAGCACAACTCATTCTTTTATATTGTTTTGAACTAAGAATAATATGTCTTACCCTGACTTCATTCAAATGTCTAATTCAAAAAAATCCTTGAGAGAATTGTGGGATAATAATCGGAGTAGACGTCCTCTTGAAGAGTATGAGTATGAAATAAAACTCATGAAGCAAGATTTTCCAAAATTTCGTAAGCCCGATGCCAATTTTCAAAATTTTCCAATTGACCAACATTTTCAAAACCATGGATATAATCAAAATTGCGATCTCAATTCAAATTTCAATAATTTCGATTATGGGCCAGACCCACATCAAAATAGCTTTGAATCTCAATACAGCGTTGATCCACATCAATATGAGGTTGAAAACCAAAATTTTCAAAATTATAACCCATATCCACATCTTGAGATTAACCAAAATTGCAATTTTCCTTCGAATTTTAACAGTTTTGGTTACGAACCTGATTTTCAAAATCAAAATGATTTCCAATACAATTGTCATTTTTCTGAAAATTCAAACAACTATCACATTGGAAATAATATTGAATGTGAAATTGATGTGGACTATAATTTTGAAAATCAAGAAATCCAAAACGAGAGCTCTCAAATCAACGACTCTGAAGAATGTAATTTTGATGAGAGAGCGGAAAGGCTAAATAAAAAGATGGATGAACTTCTTTGTTTAATGACATCTTTGAAAGAACAACAAGACCAAGAAAATAAATTCAAACAAGCCTTGAATCAGAAAATAATCCAATTTCTACTGACATTGAAAATTTTCAAATAACGACTTTGGAAATTGAGAATAATCATCTTGATGAAGTTTTTCAAAATTCAATAAATGATTTGGATTTCGATTCTTTTCAAAAAGATTTAAGCTTGGATTTTGATCTTCCTCTTTTGGGCTGTGAGAAACTTGAAATCTTTGAAAGTGAACAGAATAAAAATGTTGAATTTTTCAATTCAAATTTGGAAAAGGATTTTAATGAACATGAATTTTTTGGGTTGTACGAGAATGAGTTGCCAAATGAGGACCAAGTAGATTCACGCCACGAGTTCGAAAATTTTAACTTCGAGAAAATTTCAAACGAACTTGAAATTGTCAGTGTCGAAAATACATTGTCAGTTAATGATGAGAAATGTGATCATATAGTCTTGAACAACACTCATATTTCAACTTTCACTGAAGTTATATACGATCACAAATTTTTGGAAAATTACACTGACAAATTTGTTGAATACATGAATTACTTTTGGAGTGCTGGCTTGGTTGAAAAACTTCATGTTAGGACGACCCTGGATATTTATCTCCTGGACTATAAATCTAGGTTCAAAGATGAGATGGTTTTCAAAAACTCTTGCTTGTTAGAAAACGTGTCTAGACACAGTGGGAATGGTACTCATAGGGCAAGAACCAAGTGTGGGGGAAAAAGTTGGTGGCAATCCTTGCGTCGCATGCATCGCAAACACATTTATCATTGTACATATGATCCTTTCTTACATATAGTTAAATTGCATTTCGTTTTACAAATCATTTTACATTTAATCCATCTTTGGGTTCTGTCTTTCACATTTAGGAAACGTGTTTACAATGTGGACACTGTTTAGTTCTAGTGTGGGGGGGGGGGGAGTCTGCATTTCATTCATTTTCGTTTTTTTTTCTTTCTTTTTCATTTTCAGCCATTTAAATAGGACCATCATGCATTTTAGACTGTAGTAACATTCCATAATTTTTTATTTTTTATTTTGAAAATACGACACATTTTAATTTGATACAACATAATAAGTTTACAACTTTTAGTCAGTTGATAGTATTTTTTTTCTCTCAATTTAGATCAAATAAGAAATATAATGAAAAGTTTGATTCTGAGGGATAATAGTGTAACCGGTACATAGGGAGATTCTTAGGTGATGGCCATGAAATCTATTCTATATTGTAGACTTTGTTTAAATAAGTGGAGGACTTAAAATACTTATAATGGCTTGTCAAACCTTTAAAACTAAGTTGTGTTAAGTTGAACTCGCGTAACTCTCTTTCTGTGCTTATAAATTCAATAATAATAATAGTAATCCAAGGGTATCCAACATTGCTTGTATATCGAGCGTTGGTGTGCAAACCCGCCAAGCTCTATCCGACACGTTGTTGACAAAGTCAACGTTGGAATATCTTGGTCTCATTTTATGAGATTGGACACCTAAGGATTACCGACAAGTTGTTGACAAAGTCAAAGTCAGCCTGCACAATCCGCCAAGCTCTTTACCCACTCTCCGTTAGTCCGCGAGGCAGTGCATGGGTGGTAAACCTTGGTCTTCTAAGTTAGGTGTATGTACTTAATCATAAATTTTAAAATTTTATAGAATAAAGAATAAGCGATGATGCCCAAACACTTCTTGACCTTATTGATTTGACTAGCCATACATGAGAAAATTAGAATACCACTTTGCAAACTGTGCCAAGCAAACTAAGAATTTATTTCATGGCTGCACTATGTTATCAACCGAACTAACTAGCCAAACTGGAATTTAACATTTGAAAACTTGATTTATATTGAAAATCTGTGACAAGTCGAGGTATCTAAAATAAAATCAATTGACTATAAATTGTTAATTTAATTTGTTGTACCACTTCAGAAACAAGTCTTGTTTTCATTTTTCGTTTTTATTTGCATATGTCCATTGCATTCATGTAGTTTCATTAGAATCATAGCATACTGCATTTGGATTTTGTGGGTAGTATCCGCTGAAAACGCTCACGAGACACCACTCGTCCTACTAGGGACACCTAGAGGTTTAACGGTTTGTTGCATGAGCTCAATGCAATTGTGTTTCCTACGAAAGTGTGACCTATCTAGTTTGGTTTTTCATTTCTTGTTTTACTCGAGGACGAGTAAAAGATAAGTGTGGGGGTATTTGATTGACATAGAAATGTGTTTATTTTATGCTCTTATTTCTTATCTTTTGTATATAAATAAATATTACTTGGGTATTGTTTTGTTACTTTTACAGATATTCCAACCCAGCTCGCATGCAACCAAAAAAGTAGAGAAATAGAGATGAAATTGATATATATTTACATTTTGAAGAATTGTAGATGAAGATCTCACATCTAGTTGCTGTTGGACAAGAAGAGGATTGATAAAAATGCTTTGCACATCACAAATCAATGAAGAAGTGTCAAGGAAGCAAAAGGAAAAGAGAAAAGGCCCAAATTTGCTTTATTTATCTAAGGCCCATTTATCATTATATTAGGGTTAGGGTTTGGCTTTCTATCCTATAAATACCCTTGTAATGTCATTGTAGCCACCATCCGATATCTCATTCTATTCTCTTCTTCATTAATAAAACTCATTTTTCTTTTTATTTTATGCAATTTTCTATTTCTTAGCAATTAGTGTTGTCTACACGATTAGATTCGGTAGAACACTATTTGTATTTTGCATTTCTTTTCATTAGTGATTGACCGTCTGATTAGATTCAGCGGTAATCCTAATTTTATTTCCTGTTGTTATTTATATTCTGCACTTTTATTTTCTATACTTTAATCGTGTTCATAGGTTAAGTTGGATTTGATTAGATTTGAATCTGATTCATAGTTTCATTGCTTTTCCATTGAAATTGTGATTTGATCGTCGGTTCAGTTAGATCTGTTCTGAATCAAATTGCAGTTTTAATTTTGTTTTGTTTTATTTTCAAAATCAACCTCCAAAGTTTCGTCTAACTCGCCCAAGAGATTAGATAAATAATTTGATTTTAATTCACCTCCCTGTGTTCGACCTGTATGCTACACACCTGTATGCTTGCAGAATTTAATTTAAATGTCGCGCTTTTCTGATTCATAGATTAGCGACGATCAAGAACCAGTCGCTCTAAACTATTAAACGGCCTGAATCTTCCAATCTACTTTTCAATTAATCTCTCAATCCACATCCTATCTTCAAAAACTTAAGACATGGAAATCAAAGAGCTCATCGAGATCTTGATGATGTCCGGTTTTGATCGGTTTTAGTGGCACAAGAAACTCGAATTTTATGCCCAAATATGATGTGTTCGAGGGATATTTCTAATACCGTAGGGCCTGCAAGTTGGTTATGGTGGCCAACGTGGGGTGGTGGCGCTCGGACGCATCGTGGGGATGGCGTGGAACAACTTCCGGTGGCTTCGATTGTCGTGCGACATGCTACGAGGGTTCAAATTATTTCCAAGAAGAAGGAGACGAAGAAGAACGGTTAAGGGAGATTAATTAGTGTAAATAATTTTATTAATTGTATCTTAAGTAAATTGTTAGTGTGATTAAAGTATAAAAGATCATGACTTGTTTAAACTGAATCAGAACTCGATGAAACTGAATGCGTAAGAATCGTCTCAACGAGCAATACGCCATGGAACAGACTAGAACATATTCAGAAGCAGTTGTAATTTTTGATGAAATTAAACACTTGTTTAATTTTGTTAAAACAATCGTTATTTAACAATTTCAGAACGGATCAAGGTGTAAACTCTCTCACTTAAATATTTTGTACAGTTATTATATCTGTGACTGAATATATATATATATATATATATGTATATATATGTATTGATTTCCTATGTTGATTTTTATTTGATTAATTTATTATAAATTGTTATAAGGCATATGGTAGCTCACATCACAAATTGTTTGCAAACCTGATGGATGTTTACAATTTTAATGTTACTATTAAATTGTGGCTATGTGTGTTGTCAAATAATAAAAATCTTTATATTATAAATGTTGATTGAAAACCCCATACATGTCCTAGGATGATAATTAATTCACACATCTCCCTTGTATATAGTTGTATGTCAATCAATTGATTGACAGTGCTTTATAAGCGTTATTTATTTATTTGATGCTTATACTATTTTAGATGCACTCTAGATGTGAATTGGATGTTTAATGGTTCTTTATAACTACTGTTGAATACATGTGATGTGTGATATCCATCTAAATAAAATTATATGGTAAATGGTTGGATCTCACTCCAATCCGGAATAAAAACAAATATTTTAATATAATACTCATTGAAGACTCAAGTTAGATTTTGATATCCAATTTTGGACGGATACGAAAATATTAGAATATCTATGAATATTTTTAACTGGATAAACTGATTTGAATAAATTTTCATACAATTAAGATTTGTACAAGTTTATTTTGAACTGAATAGTAATTTCAAAATATGAAGCCGAGTTAAGTAAACAAATACTATTTTAACTCGAACGGACTTTTCTATCGATTTTATTTATTTTTATAACGAATATCGAGAAAATTGGATTTCAAAATATGGTATTTTGAAAATATTATTATTTTGATATTATAATATAGAATGTTCGGTTTTGATTTAAAACTGAAGTGGACGTTGAAATCGTTTTTAAATAAGATTATAAACGTTTATAAAATACGTTTTGAATGGAAATAGAAGAAATCTATTATATATAATATAATGGTTTAATATGAAGATATTTGATTCTGAAAGGAAAAGTTTGAAATAAGATTTCAAATGGTAGTTGTGAATAATTTATGAATTATTTGGAAGCATATTAGATTTTGTATTTTAATAATAAATCGATTTGGGATTGAATAAGACGTGTCGCGCAACAACGGTTCGCGAAGTTCAACCCGTAACTTCGAATTGACGTAACAGGAGATCCGACCGTCAGATTCTCCTGAAACTAGAACTTTAGGGTTCGTATCTAAAAGATCTTTAAAATGATAAAAAGAGATTTAAAATCCAATGGTTATATTTAAGAATATGTCCAAATCAGTTTTGGAAAAGGTCGCAACGGATGTAGTACAGTGGCTGATATTGGCAACTGACTGTAAGTGCCTTAATTAAATTATTAAAAATATGAATAAATTATGTAAAATCATATTAAATGATTTGGAAATATTTTGGATGAAATAATCCAAGTTTGAAAAGATAAAAGATATTTTATTTGAATGAACTAGTAACAACTAGAATAAAGAACTGAAAGTAATTATAATGGTTTTGATATAACCAGATTTTTTCCAACAATATATAAATTGGATGAGAATTTAATGGAAATTATCTTCAGATATTTCAGTATTGGATTCCGTTATTATACAAGTATCGTTGAGGAATTTGGAAGACATAGATATTGCTATTCCCAATATGATATCTGTTGGTTTCAGAATATGATATTGAATATAAATCAATATGATTTCTATTCAGAACCTTGTATTTAATATCAAATTGGATTTTAGGTTTGTTGTGAATGGTATCTTTAATAATATGGTTTTTAAATCGGGATAGAATAGAATAAATATTTTTATTAAGATTTAATGAAATTTTCCAATTCATAAATATAATTAGAATTAAATGGAAGTTGATATAGGGTTCATTGTGAATGATGTTTTAAAAGACATTTGTTCTTAAACCCAGTTAACAGTAAAGTTACGATTTGGAATTTATAAATATTTTAATTAAGATTTAATGGAAAATTTCCAAAGTGAAGTTCTCCAATTTAATAAATTAAATTGGAATTGAATGGAATTCGATTTATTGATAATCTAGATGAACCTCCGTGGAGGAAGACTTGTGTATTATTTAAGGAATTTAAAAGGCTTTGCCTTCATTCCACTTATATAATTAGTCTGATACAGAAATTCATATCGATTACGATTGATCTGATTTCTTTAAGGGTTCCATTTGAATGGAAGATGATTTTGGATTTATCGTGAACAATGTTTTAAAAGACAAGATTAATTTCCTAAAGTTGAGTAATCATCAAGTAATGATTTTTTAGATTAAAACTAAGTTGGAGTTTTAATGAATCTTTAATTAAATTGAAATGTGAATTGGGTAATTAAATTTACTGAATTCGAGAAGTGTTAGAGATAGAGTACTACCAGTTTTGCTCCATGCAATAGTTAAATCTTTATTTAAATTTGAACGTTAAATGGTAATTAAATTTGCCGATAACACAACAGGCGTTAAATATGGAGTACTACCAGTTTTGCTCCATGGGATTAGTAGGTTGGGATTTGGGATCATAAAATGAAAGAATACTTCAGTAAGGATCGATAATTCCGATTAGTTTTATAAATCTTAATCCGGTTTTAAGTTGTGAAAAGATACTATAAAATCTTTTGAAACGAGTTTCAAGGAATGGATTAAACATTAAGTTTAAATGAGATAATCTTTGATAAGATTAATGAGAACCTATACCCAGTATAATGAATATTTGAATAAAATAATATTCTTGATTGGAATGAGGCGTATGATGTGTTTTTATATCACTTGATTATATGATACGCGAGTTATTCAGAAAGACCGGGTTTAACCCATTCTGAAAAATTGATACAATGATTAAAAGTCGAAGATTTGAAGATGGTGGTTGAAATCTGGAAATCTTCACATCGTTAGGATGATTGTTAATGTCTCGATCGGGCTGTACACCCAAGATGAGGTTATAAGTGGTGGTCATCCAGACATACTTGGAGATCGACTGGATATGTGAGGGCACATCTTCTATATTGGATATATGGGACGAGGAATAAGGTGCCTCCTGTTTCGTTCAGACCCAGAACGGAATTGCAAATGGATTGTATGTCTAACATTGTACTTCACGCTCTATTCGTTGAACTCTTCTAAATATATATCTTTTTGGTGGCCGAGAATTTTTTCTCTTAGCTTAACGCCCTTCTTTGAGACGTACGAGCTTAGAGGTTAAATATTGGTGGAAGTCAATGTTATGGTATGGATTGACAATGTGGCATGCTGAGATGTATGGATCAAATATTTTATTGAAAAGCAGAGCTTTATTGGATGATGATCAAAGCCTGGCTTTAATATATCCTAGCTTTGTTTATAGCATTAATTCGTGAGTTTCACACCCCGGTATGAATCAATAACGGGATGAAGGACAACAACAAAATGGACATACGTTGCCTTTTAGCTACGAGTGATATCATGGTATGAAGCTCAAATATTTTACTTATGTGGATGTTGGATGATGGAAAGTGAGGTACCTCAGATTTGGCCGCATACGGCTTTTGATGGTAAACATACCGACCAAGATGGTCGGTGTACTAACTAGGCTTTAGGTCCGATATGACCAGGGAATGTATTTTTTATAGTATAACTAGTCAGCGTCGGATGACTGGCTCTGCCGCTCCTAGGTGCACATGCGTATGAGTCCTAGGCATGTGCTAGATTGTCCTCATTCGGAAGGAGAGATCCCTATGCCATGGTTCATAGATGGGAATCCAAATTCCAATACACGATTTGACATTTTTAGTTGTAAACCTGCATGGCGACATAGTAGGAAGGTGTACTATGCTGTCTAGGATTGATACATTTATATTTGAAATTAATTTTTGCATTTATAATAATAATAAAAGATAAATTTCACGTATCAAGCATGTTTGTCTAGTGTAAGGTAAAACTCTATCCTTCGGGTTGCGTTGCATTGTGTGATAGGACCTAAGTCTTATAATAGCTTCATTTTTTTAGCATTGCGTTATTTGATTTATACACTGGTATTCATGGGGGTAAACCAGTTCGGTGTTATATGGCGTGGTCCCGTTTTTTTACCTAACTTTGAAATAAATTTATTAACTATTTTAGTTCTCATACCAGTCCCATGACTGACTCAGAGTTTATTGTTTTCCACCTAAACTTTGGGTGCCTATATTTTCTAGACACGCAGCTAGTAGTTTCGTTTTCGTAGATTTTTCTTTTCATAGGATACTAGATTACGGATGGAGCTATACTTTGGAATGCTTTATATATGTGCATTTCTTTCAACTGTGTTAGTTGATGTTTTCCGCTACATATTATATTTATGTATTATATTTCCATTGTATTTTAAATGATTAATCTCTAATATTTTTCCGCTGTATATTATTTGTACTCTAATATCTTGTAATATGATATCTTGTACTCTGATGTAAATTGTAGTAATAGCAATGAAATGTTCTCTTGTTCTATGTTCTGATGAGTCGTGTTCTCAAAGCAATCCGTCTTCTTGTTCGGTTTAGGTCGGTCGAGAAGTTCGGGTCATTTCAGTTGGTATCATAGCTTTGGTTTACAAAGCTCGAGAACAAGATACATTAGAATCAGATTAGAGAATTCATTAGAGATAGGATTAGTAATAGGGTGCGTTTGGCATAGGTCCCTAAAAGGTTTGGAAATTAGGCTCAGGTCCGGTCCTAAACTTATTGTAAATTAAATCCCTATTTTTCAAAAATTCATCAAAAATAATTTTGTACATTCATATTTAAATTAAACACAATAACATAAAAAATTCAGTTGAAAAAACCACCGAAAAGCACGTCAAAAACCAAAAATACATAAAAACAGTGAAACAACAGTTTATTGCATCGTAAGATGCAAATATTTGAAATTCTTACACATAACTGTGCAACTATTTCAGTGCTGCAGTTGTGTTCCTTTTTTGCATACACGCATGCAAGTAATACAGAATTCTTGCATAAAAGTACGCCATAATTCGTAGGCATGCAAATCAGTTCATATTTATTTGCATACATGCATGCAAGTATTCAGAATAAATGCACACATGTATGTAACAAACCGTATGCATTAATATCAGTACATTTTTACTTGCATGCATGTATGCAAGAAAATAGAATACTTGCATACATGCATGCAGGTATTCATGCAGATTTTTAATGTAAACTGCTTCATGAAAAGTTGGATAGATGTATGCAACTATTAGGTTTACTTGCATACATGTATGCAAAAAAAATTCCCATGGTCTTCTACGAATATTTCCAGATTTTTGAATTTTTTTTTACTCGACAATGCATAAAATGTTTTGAAAAACATGTAACATCAAAAGAAGGACTCACTTTGTATTTTAAACTATCAGTGGATGCAGATTGTATTATGTCCAGTAATAGGGACCATAACCTAATTTCCACTTAGTAATATCCTATAAGAAGGACTCGTTAGAGGTGGGGTTAGTAATACCCCAAAATGAGTCTGAAGAGTGTTATTTATAAAATGATTTAGTTTTGAAAATTTATATCTTATTACAAGATATAAGTATTTTATTTGATTTTGAATTTGGACCATCAAGTAAGAAGAATTTGCAAATACTTCATGAACGTATATTCAAAATCTCAAATATACTGGGTAGATATAGAATAACACTGAGAAGACCCAAACTCACCCTTACGGTGTGACGGCTCGTCCCGCACCAGCCGGCATTTCCTCCTAAAGTGCGCTGTACACATGCCAACTAGCACGGAACGGTCGCCAAAGAAAGGAAAGAAGAGAATGAACTAATTGAAAACCTGTAGAATGTCTCACAGCGCATGGAACAAAATATAATAATAATGTACTTGACATAAAACAGGCGAGACAGTGCATAAGCTGATAACTAAAACCAACATCAACATCAGAGCAGCGGAAGTCTAAATACAGCTTATTACAACTTTTCGAATTACTGTCTCTAAACAAAAGAAAGGAAGAGTGCACTACTAATGCCCAAAGTAGTGACCCGCGGTGACACAGGGAGAATATCTATATATGTATCATACGTGGAAGCCTCCTGCTCGTCTCCGGTACAGCTACTCGTGCATCACCCGCTCGCCTGACTCTAGTCTGCACGTGGAGCACCTAGAGTAATAAGAAGAGACATAAAACTCTGGGTCAGACAAAAAGTCTGGTATGAGCGATAAGCAACAAACTGAACAACAACAGGTATACTAAACCATACCTGAATCTGGACCTGCAACCAAAGAGTTAGCACTACATACCGTACAATACTCTAAGGTGCCACTAACACATGGTGTAAAGAATATGGGGGTGGGGGTGTGCATGTCATAATGATGGCAAACAAATCAAACATAGCAACCATCCTCACATCTCTCACTCAGTGCGTAAAGCATACGATGTCCACCACTGTCAATCACTAGACCCATCGAAGTAGTGACAGAGTTCGACTTGTACAACTACTGCTATAACTATGCTTACCCATGGAGTCATTACCAAATCTTTACAAATGACCCCACTTCATTGGTCTATAGCTCTTTAGTCGTACGTAGGCCACTGTGGCCCTGAATCCGTTCACGTACCCCCTACACATAGTGATCTAAAGTCATAGACATCGACAACCCCTTAGCACACGTCCTGCGGCAAAGCCCAACTCATGAAGTCGACTTGTTGGTTCCCAACTGGATCCTGAGTGCAAACTTCCCATTTGGACTACCTTTGCATCTCGGGTTTTAGTTGAATTGGAGTTGTCCTTCAGAAGAGTCATCATGTAGAAATAGAAGTATACGTCCGGTTCGTTTCGGTCACCCACGCTCGGTTCAATTCTGTCACCCAAGCTCGGTTTGGTTCGGGTTCATCTCCTCCATGCGGTTCGGTTCAGCTTCTCACAGGCGGCTCGATCCGGTCCGGTGGTAAAGTACCAAGGTCCTCCTTATAGTGTCATGTTCCGATCCGATCCAACCTTCCTTGTTGTCTCTTTTGTTTGCACGCCTCAGAAGATGCTAGCTCCGGTTCGGTTCGGTAGCCGATCCGATCCCACGCCCTAGCTCCGATCCGATCCCCTTTTTGTCTCTCCGATCCGATCCTCTGCCCAACTCCCACTCTAAGCAAATGGCCTTCCTTTTCTCCAGGCCCCTTGTGCTAAGTTCCAATTCGAATCTAGTCCACTTGCCCGGTTCTCCTATCCGATCCGAGCCCAGTAATCCGATCCGATCCGGTTTGAAACCCTGCACATTTCCTGCAACTTTCCAGCGACTGTTTTACGCCATTTGATGGCGTTTTCGACCAATCTATTACTTCTAGACAATCACAAAGTATACCATACAGTCATAGAAACATGTATAATCATTCACAAACACCAAAACAATAATTTGGTAGGTTAAAACGGATCAAACATAGCCAAAATCCCATATTTTCCCTTAAACATGTTTAAGCAAATCTAATGATATGATTAGCAAAACTTAACCAAATTAACCCAAGCTTCTAACAGAGATCTAAAACATCATTTCAGAATTTATAAATATTTTTCCAGAATTTTATTAGTGTATAAATTCGCAAAATCAACAGTAAATACCCTTAGTTAACCGTAATTAGTGAGGAACTATGCAAATCACTCACCTTAGCCACAAATGAACTTTAGATCTGAAATAATCTACTGTTATGGCGCTGTCCCCAATGCAACATAACAGCTCTAACCTTGTTTTGGCACTATTCCTCCTTAATTTGATGTGGTTTAAGCCAAAACTTGATTAAGAAGTGATTAGAGGTGTTTTTAGAGGTTGGAGGCCATTGTTAGGTTGAAGGGAGGGATTGTGGCGGCTGTAAAATGAGTGAAAAACCGAAATCCTAACCCTAGCAGCCCTTAAATACCTCTAATCCCGAAATCCCCCATTGGGCCTAGCGGTTAATCACCCGGTTAAGCCCAATTAAGCTGTTTTTCACTATTTGAAACTTGTTTCAGCCATATCTCCCAAACGGTGAGTCCGTTTGGCTAATGTGACCACTCTACGGAATTTAAACCATCATCTGGAGCCAATGGAAGTGGTTTCAGGTCAAAACCCCTTTCCAATCAAAAGTTATGGCCAAAACAGTATCAACTAGGGGCAAAACGGTCATTTAAAAATCAGAAAAAATCATGAACATGGGAAATGACACTAATAGTCATCTCCCAAACTTACATGACCATACGACTCCTTATGTGAAAGAAATAAATATTCTACGATCTTGCGATGCGTAGAATGCGGGTCGTTACACTCTCCTCCCCTTAATAAATTTCGTCCCCGAAAATCCTTAACCCAAAACATACAAAGGATCCCGTATGCCTACCAGCCATATACAATAATCAATCATGCGAAACAAACCAAACAAATCTATCCTAGCATGCGGAAAGACTAAATTGAAACTGAAATCTTACCAGGCGAAGAGTTCTGGATACGTCTTCCTAATGCTCTCCTCTGTCTCCCAAGTACAGTCATTCTCATTCTCGCCCCACTGAACTTTGACTACATTCACCACTTTCCTTCGAAGTTTCTTCATATCGTTCCTAACAATACGTATAGGCTTGCGGTTTCCAACCACCTCGGGTTCAACTTTGATATCATCCAACTGATCAGGTGAAATAGTCACATCTGGGTCGTGTACGAACTTCCTTAACTGGGAAACATGAAATACGTTATGAACTCCTGCCATCTTGTCTGGTAATTCAATTTTATATGCCAAATTCCCAATTTTCTCAAGAACTGGGAATGAACCAACAAATCTTGGTGCTAACTTGCCTTTCCTGCCAAATCGTACCATGCTCTTCAACGGAGAAATCTTGACAAACACCAAGTCGCCAATGGAGAACTTTAATTCTCTTCTCCTCTTATCAGCATAACTCTTCTGCCTATCTTGGGCAGCCTTCATTCGCTGTTGGATAATCTTAATCTTAGCTGAAGTTTCTCTTCTCACATCGGGTCAAGTACAAACTTCTCACCAGTTTCTACCCGACATGACAGTGAGTTGCACGGTCTTCCGTACAAAGCTTGAAACGAAGCCATATCGATACTGGATTGATAACTATTATTATATGCAAACTCTACTAGATGCAAATGGTCATCCCATGATCGACCAAAATCCAATACATAGGCTCCTAAGATGTCTTCTAATATATGATTCACCCTCTTTGTTTGACCATCGGTTTGAGGATGATACACGGTACTGAGATGTAGTTCTGATCCTAACGCCTCTTGTAAGCTCTTCCAAAATCCACTAGTGAACAACGGATCTCGGTCACTCACAATGCCTTTGGGTATTCCATGAAATCTCACTACCCACTTTACATATAGTTCCGCTAATTTAGCTGCCGTCCTGTTTGACTTGAGGGGTATAAGTCTTGCACTCTTAGTCAATCAGTCCACAATCACCAAATGCTATCATGGCCCGATTTAGTCCTTGGTAACCCATCAATGAAATCCATTGACACTTGTTCCCATTTCCATTCTAGAATTTCTTATGGTTGCAACAAACCACTAGGCTTCTTTTGCTCAGCTTTAACTAGCTGGCAATTCATGTATTTGGATATAAATTTCCCAATGTCTCTTTTCATCCCTTCCCAGTAGTAGGTCTGCTTTATGTCTCGGTACGTACATCTTGTTACCACCGGGATGTATAGTAAGTTTTGAGTGATGACATTATCTAAGCACTTCATCTCTCAATCCATTGACATTGGGTACAACCAGTCTTCCATTCTTTCTAAGCCATCCATCTCGATCAAGCCCATACTTGTTCATCTCTTCATCGATTCCCATCTCTAACTTTGAGATGATTTCCAATAGTTTAGGATTGTCCCTCTGACTGGAACCAATCCGCTCAATCAAAGTGGGTCTGATCGTCAAACTTGCTAACATTTCTGGATCCAATTCGCACTTTGGTCTGAAATCATACCCAGTGATGTACTCCAGTTGCTTCCATTCTAGAAACATAGCCCCTAAACTGGCATGTCTCCTACTCAATGCATCAACTACCGCATTGCCCTTTCCTGGTGTGTATGCGATATCGAAATCATAGGAAGCTAAGAATTCTAACCACCTTTGTTGTCGGAGATTTAGATCCTTTTGGGAGAAGAGATACTTTAACGATTTATGACTGGTAAACAGCTCAAACCTTTCTCCTAAGAGATAATGTCTCCACATCTTCAACGCGAACACGATCGCTGCTAATTCCAAATCATGGGTAGGGTATCTTCTCTCGTGCGGTTTCAATTTCTGACTTGCATAAGCTACAACCCTACCTCCTCGCATCAATACAGCACCTAATCCGGTACCACACGCATCTGTGTATACCGTCATCTCTTCATTCCCCATAGGAATGACTAACACAGGTGCACATGTCAACTTTTCTTTTAGGCTCTTGAATGCATTCCGCACCTTTCGTCCCAGACGAAGGCTTGATTCTTCTTGGTCAACTGAGTCAACGGTGCTGCTATCTTGGAGAAGTCTTGTATAAACTTACGATAATATCCAGCTAATCCCAAGAAACTTCTTATGTCCGTTGCATTCTTAGGCGTAGACCAATCTTGTACCGTAGCCACCTTCGCAGGATCCACGGCAATACCATTCTCTGAAACAACATGGCCCAAGAATCTCACTTCCCTTCTCCAGAAGTGACACTTAGAAAACTTCTCTTTCAGTTGGTGTTTTCTCAACACCTCCATCACTATCCTCAAATGTTCCTTGTGTTCTTCCTCTGTCCTCGAGTAGACCAAAATATCATCCACAAACACAAGGACAAACTTATTCAACTGATCTCTGAATACCCTATTCATAAGATCCACAAAATATGCTGGCACATTGGTCAATCCGAATGGCATGACCAACCATTCATAAAATCCAGACAGCGTCCGAAATGCCGTTTTAGCTGTACTCTCAGCTTCCACGCTAAGCTGATGAAAAACTGTCATGAGATCCAACCGAGAGAATACTCTCGCACCACTCAACTGATCAAAAAAATCATCTATCCACGGTAGAGGATACTTGTTCTTCCTCGTCACCTTATTCAACTCGCGGTAGTCTACACACAATCGAAGGGAACCATCGGCCTTGGTAGCAAACACAACTGATGCTCCCCATTCAGAAACACTCCTTTTGATAAATCCCTTCTTCAAAAGATCGCTGACTTGCACCCCGAGCTCTCGCTGCTCCCTTGGTGCCATACGACGAAGTGGCATCACTTTAGGTCTGGCATCTTTCACTAAATCAATACGGAACCCAATCTGTCCGTGTGGTGGAAGCCCAGTCACTTCTTCGAAGACGTCTGGATACTGGCCAACCACGGGCAAACCTGACAACTCACTATGCGGGATGTCGAGGGAATTTAGAAAACTAGCCATTACCCTATCACCGGGTAGACCACCAAACAATACCCTCTGCCCATCATCCGCTCTAGCTGTCACCAAAAAGCCCTCACAGTCTACCACCACCCCGTATCTTTGGAGCCAATCTACCCCAAAAATAATGCCAAACCCAGTAAAGCCCAAAACAAAGCAATCACAAACAAACATGCATCCATGACTCGATAAGACCACATTACGACAAATCATGCTAAGGTTAGTCGAACCACCAATCGGGTTCGTCACTACTAAAGGCCTATCGACAATCTCGGGCTCCAATCCTAACCTATCTACCAGGTCACTAGATATGAAAGAACTGGAAGCCCCGGTATCAAACAAAACTCTAACAGGAACATCATAAATAGAAAGCATACCTTGAATAACGACATTCTTTCCCTTCTCCGCCACAGTTGGGGCATTCGACGAAGAAGGAATAACATTAATGGCATATGCTTTCACCATCCGCTTTTCTTTAGGGGATTGCGGACACTTGTCCTTGTGATGTCCCACTTGGCCACAGTTGAAGCACTTCCTATCCGCTGGCTTGGCCCGATAATTACTAGCATAATGGCCCTTCTTACCACAGCTGAAGCACTCAACATCTTTCTTCTTCTTCTTCTGGCCATCCTTATTCTGGTTCTGCTTCCTCTTATTCTGAGAACCATTCTTACCTCCACCGCTTGCTTGCGGTTTTGGTTCTTCTGCAGATGCAGCCTTAGTCTTTGGCTTAGGGTAAAGACTTTCTAATCTCAATGCTTTCCCCATAATCGATTCAAACGTCTCATCAATGTGGTTAATAAGCCTTTCCCCCAAGTACTGATCCAAACTAGTTATAAACTTCTCGTTCTTCTTCTCGGCAGTATCTATTAAGGATAACCCATATTTTGAAAAAGTGTAGAATTCAGCAATATACTCCGAGACAGCTCTGCCGTTCTGCTTGAGTTCCAAGAATCTCTTAAACAAAACTGACTTTTGAGCAGCTGGAATGAACTTACCGCTAAAGCGAACCTTAAACTGATCCCAAGTAATCTGATCCTCTGGGGTAGCTGCCTTTATAGCATTCCACCAATTCATAGCCTGTCCTTGCAGCTGATGGGATGCTAGCCTTCTCTTCATTGCATCCTCGATACCCAAATCTTCGAAGATACGCTCGCAGCTATCCAACCAATCCTGAACATCTGTAGCCGACTCCGTTCCATGGAACGGCTTCCCACCAAGACTAGTATAATCCTTGTTCAACTTGGCGAAATCGGCCCTAGGCGCCTGCACTATTGGACCACCACCATTACCACCATTGGGAGCTGCCCTCTGCACATCCATAAGCATCTCCCTCATGAGGTCAGTAAACATCGTCTTCATGTCAGCAACATTCTCATTATTGGCTCCTCTACCGGCACCTCTTGCGTATCGGCTCATCGTTCAATCTGTAAAGAGAAAACGATTAACCATCTCCATAGTGGTGCTAGTGCAGTGCGACTTCATCCTTAGCTATACTAATAGTATATATATAACTTTTGCAAACCAAAATAATCACAAATACGCACTCTCGTATACGTATAATATCTCTCCCTGATGACTTCCCTAGGTTAACTACGCAACCTAGAGCTCTGATACCAAGTGTGACGGCCCGCCCCGCACCAGCCGGCATTTCCTCCAAAAGTGCGATGTACACATGCCAACTAGCACAGAATGGTCTCCAAAGAAAGGAAAGAAGAGAATGAACTAATCGAAGACCTGTAGAATGTCTCACAGCGCGTGGAACAAAATATAATAATAATGTACATGACATAAAACAGGCGAGACAGTGCATAAGCTGATAACTAAAACCAACATCAACATCAGAGTAGCGGAAGTATAAATACAGCTTATTACAACATTTCAACTTACTGTCTCTAAACAAAAGAAAGGAAGAGTGCACTACTAATGCCCAAAGTAGTGACCCGCAGTGACACAGGGAGAATATCTATATATGTATCATACGTGGAAGCCTCCTGCTCGTCTCCGGTACAACTACTCTTGCATCACCGGCAAACCTGTCTCTAGTCTGCTCGTGAGAGCACCCAGGGTAACAAGAAGAGACAGAAAACTTTAGGTCATACAAAAAGTCCGGTATGAGCGATAAGCAGCAAACAGAACAATAACAGGTATACTAAACCATACCTGAACCTAGACCTGCAACCAAAGAGTTAGCACTACATACCGTACAATACTCTAAGGTGCCACTAACACATGGTCTAAAGAATACGGGGGTAGGGTGTGCATGTCATAATGATGGCAAACAAATCAAACATAGCAACCATCCTCACATCTCTCACTCAGTGTGTAAAGCATACGATGTCCACCAATGTCAATCACTAGACCCATCGAAGTAGTGACAGAGTTCGACTTGTACAACTACTGCTACTACCAAGCTTACCCCATGGAGTCATGACCAAATCTTTACAAATGACCCCACTTCATTGGTCTATAGCTCTTTAATCGTACCTAGGCCACTGTGGCCCTGAATCCGTTCACGTACCCCCTACACATAGTGATCTAAAGTCATAGACATCGACAACCCCTTAGCACACGTCCTGCGGCAAAGCCCAACTCATGAAGTCGACTTGTTGGTTCCCAACTGGATCCTGAGTGCAAACTTCCCATTTGGACTACCTTTGCATCTCGGGTTTTAGTTGAATTGGAGTTGTCCTTCAGAAGAGTCATCATGTAGAAATAGAAGTATACGTCCGGTTCGTTTCGGTCACCCACGCTCGGTTCGATTCGGTCACCCATGCTCGGTTCGGTTCGGGTTCATCTCCTCCATGCGGTTCGATTCAGCTTCTCACATGTGGCTCGGTCCGGTCCGGTGGTAAAGTACCAAGGTCCTCCTTATAATGCCAAGTTCCGATCCGATCCAACCTTCCTTGTTGTCTCTTTCGTTTGCACGCCTCAGAAGATTCCAGCTCCGGTTCGGTTCGGTAACCGATCCGATCCCACGCCCTAGCTCCGATCCGATCCCCTTTTTGTCTCTCCGATCCGATCCTCTGACCGACTCCAACTCTAAGCAAATGGCCTTCCTTCTCGCCAAGCCCCTTATGCTAAGTTCCAATCCGAATGACGTCCACTTGCTCGGTTCTCCTATCCGATTCGGGCCCAGTAATCCGATCCGGTTTGAAACCCTGCACATTTCCTACAACTTTCCAGCGACTGTTTTACGCCATTTGACGACGTTTTCGACCAATCTATCGCCTCTAGACAGTCTCAAAGTATACCATACAGTCATAGCAACATGTATAATCATTCACAAACACCAAAACAATAATTTGGTAGGTTAAAACGGATCAAACATAGCCAAAATCCCATATTTTTCCTTAAACATGTTTAAGCAAATTTAATGATATGATTAGCAAAACTTAACCAAATTAACCCAAGCTTCTAACAGAGGTCTAAAACATTATTTCAGAATTTATAAATATTTTTCCAGAATTTTATTAGTGTATAAATTCGCTAATCAACACTATTTACCCTTAGTTAACCGTAATTAGTGAGGAACTATGCAAATCACTCACCTTAGCCACAAATGAACTTTAGAACTGAAATAATCTACTATTATGGCGCTGTTCCCAATGCAACACAGCAGCTCTAACCTTGTTTTGGCGCTATTCCTCCTTAATTTGATGTGGTTTAAGCCAAAACTTGATTAAGAAGTGATTAGAGGTATTTTTAGAGGTTGGAGGCCATTGTTAGGTTGAAGGGAGGGTTTGTGGCGGCTGGAAAATGAGTGAAAAACCGAAATCCTAACCCTAGCAGCCCTTAAATACCTCTAATCCCGAAATCCCCCATTGGGCCTAGCGGTTAATCACCCGGTTAAGCCCAATTAAGCTGTTTTTCACTGTCTGAAACTTGTTTCAGCCATATCTCCCAAACGGTGAGTCCGTTTGGTTAATGTGACCAATCTACGGAATTGTAAACCATCATCCGGAGCCAATGGAAGTTGTTTCAGGTCAACACTCCTTTCCAATCAAAAGTTATGGCCAAAACAGTATCAGCTAGGGGCAAAACGGTTATTTAAAAATCGGCAAAAATCATGAACATGGGAAATGACCCCAATAGTCGTCTCCCAAAGTTACATGACCATACGACTCCGTATGTGAAAGAAATAAATATTCTACGATCCTGCAATGCGTAGAATGCAGGTCTTTACATACGGGAAAGCCCGGATTGAATTGAAAACACGACGCATCAGAACACGAACAACAGAACATTTCATTGCTATTACAACAATTTACATCAGAGTACAAGAATATATCAGAGTATGAGTAAATATTACACAGAAAAAATATCGGAGATTTAAAATACAAAGCGGCAGGAATTTAAATGTATAAATACAATGACTAACACAAATGAATGAAATACATGGATACAAAGCTTTCCGAATATAGCTCCAACTGTAATCCAGGATCCTGGGAAAAGAAGTATCTGCGAAAACCAAAATTACTAGCTGTCCATTTGGGAAATATGGGCACCCAGAGTTTAGGTTAAAACAATAAACTCCGAGTCAGTGATGGGACTGTGTGAGAACTAAAACAGGTATTAATTTGATTTTAAAGTTAGGTAAATCAAGGGACCACGCAGCTATAGCGGAATGGGTTTACCCCCAAGAATACCAGTGCATAAAACAATCAGCGGAATGCTAAATAAAGAACAATGAAGCTATTATAAGACTTAGGTCCCATCACACAATGCAACGCAAGCCGGAGGATAGAGTTTTCCCTTATAATAGCCAAATATGCTTGATACGCGAAATTTATCTTTTGTTATTACTATATTTGAAGAAATGAACTTCAATTATAAATGTATCAATCATAGACGACATGAATGTCCCATACCACTATGCCGCCAATAGTATACAACTAAAACCATAAAATGTCGTATTGGAAGTTTGGATTTCTATCATGATGGCTACTGATCCGAAAGTTCGATCGCGTAGTGCAATTCCCCACGGCTTATGTCTGAGGCATGAGAAAACGCCGTAATGCACATCTGCACTATATCCAGGGTATCAAGTATCTCCACGACTAACGTCCCGTGCATGAGAAAACGCCTCTTACTATATCCTTCTGGGTGTAGGGGTGTTCCCTATCCCTACCAGGTGTGTAGCGACCACTCCCAGCCTATCTCGGTCGACCAAATCCATCCTCATATCGAAAGTATATTGATCTAACCATCAGTTCACCATCATACCGATGTGTGAGGCCCGCGAATTGAAGCTACACAAAGCTATGATAATTAAAGCTATGCATTGATCATAATCCACCAAGCTATGCTTTTCAACAAAAGCTTGGATCACTGCAATTCAGCATGTCACACTGCCAATCCATAACATATCATTGATTTCTACCAATATATAACCTCTAAGCTCGTACGTCTCAAAGAAGGGTGTTAAGCAACAAAATAAATTCTCCGCCACCTAACTGATATATATTTAGCAGAGATCAACGAATACAATATAAAGGATTACAACGTCAGACATACCATATATTTACAAGTCCGTTTCGGGTCTGAATGAAACCAGAGGCACCTTATTCGTTGTCTCGTATGTCCAATACAGGAGAGAGGCCCTCACATATATGAACAATCAACAAATACGTCCGGACGGCTACCACTGTATCCCTTTTAGGGTAGCTACTCCAATCTTGGGCATCAGTAGCAACCCATCCATTCGATGTGAATATCGTTGGCCTTGCACCGTCTTCAATCTCTTCGAATGTTAGTCGTCGTATCAATTATTCAGAATGGGTTAAACCCGGTCTTTTCGAATTTCTTACATATCTTATATTCAAGTGATATAATAACACATCATACGCCTCACTCCAATCCAGAATATTCTTTTATTTGCATTTCCTTATTCTGGAAAGGTTCTCATTAATCTTATCAAAGATTATCATTTTTAAACACATTGTTTAATCCATTACTTTGGAAATCATTTCAAAAGATTTTATAGTATATTTTCACAGTTTAAACCAAATTAAGGTTTATCAAACTAGTCGGGATTAATGCCTTACAGAAGTAATCATTCATTTTATTATCCCATCCCAACCTACTCATCCTATGGGGCAAAACTAGTAGTACTCCATATCTACCACTGCTGTTTTATCGGTAAATTCAATTACCATTTCGCGTTCAAACCTAATTAAAGAATTAACTATCTCCTGGGGTAAAACTGGTGGTACTCCATTCTCGAAAAGTTCTCAAATTTGGAAAATTTAATTACCTTATTCACATTCCAACCTAATTAAAGATTTTTGAAAACTCCACTTAGTTTTAATCTCTAAAAATTATTATTTAATGATTAGTCAGATTTAGGAAATAAATCCTGTCTTTACTGGGTTAAAGAACGAGTGTCATTTAAAACACAGTTTACGATAAACCCAAAATCATCTTTCATTAAAATGGAATCTACACAGAAATCAGAACAGTATATAGCCGATATGAATTACCGTATCAGACTAATAATATAAATGGAATAACGGCAAAGCCTTTTAAATTCCATATATAGTAACGGTCTTCCTTCAAAGAAGCTCATCTCGATTATTACCAAATCGAATTCCATTCAATTCCAATTTAATATATTAAATTGGAAATCTTTACTTCGGAAAAATTCCATTAATCTTGATTAAAAGATTTGTAAATTCCAAATCATATTCTTCATTGTTAATTGGGTTAGATAACAAATGTTATTTAAAACACCTTTCACTATAAACCCAAAAATCCAATTATTTTATTCAATTTCAATTAAATATTAATTAATCGGAAAACTTCACTAAATCTTAATTTAAAGATTTATTCTTTTTCAACTGGGTTTAAGAACTATAACACCCCGTAATTCTGTAACATTAAGTTTCACAAATTAAAGTATAAATAATTTTTAGAAGAAGAATTAAGGGAAAGGGTTACGCCATTGCGTTCGTCTCGAAATTCTACTCGAGATAGAATCCGAGTTTGCGTAAATCGGACTCCATATAAAGAAGTTGTGGTCTTCGGAAGTTTCAGAATTCGATTTAAAAATTCAAACAGCCCGAAACAAGTTCAAAATTTGAAAACTAGACTAGAATTGGGCTGGGCGGGAAATTTCCCGCCCAGGACCTAGGTCGACCAGAGGGTCGACCTACCCAGTCGACCTGGTCAGGTCTTGGCTGGCCTGGTCTGGTTCTAAGCAATTTTCTGAGTTCTAGTGTGTCATTAGGGCTGATTTGTCACTTTCTGGTTGGCTCTTCTCGATGTGAATGGTCTAGATTCATCTATGATCATCTGACGGCTCTAATTAGTTTGAAATTCTATATAAACAACTCAAGCCTCCAACCTAAATTCACACCAGAAATAGAACCTAGAGCCGTCATGCTGCTGGAAGGAAGCCAAGAATAGCCTCCACTTGAAGAAAGCTTAGAGACGAACAAATCTAATTCAAAACTAAAAATCAAAACAACGTTTATCTACCCAAAGGAAAGCATCTCAATTCCAGAACTCAGAATCCAGAATTCAAGTTCATTGTTTGTTGTAAGTCAGTTACTTTTTAGATTTGAACTTCTGGATCTATTTGTGGCATGTAATTAAATGGATATAAGAATATGCATGATCCTTTCATTTGAATCTGTGCTTGTATATGCCTTTGGATCTAATTAAGAACTATTGTCATTAATTACCGATAAGACTATGCCTATGCCTATGCCTATGACTATGAATATAAGACTATGCCTATGCCTATGACTGTGAACATAAGACTATGCCTATGGCCAAACATAAGACCATTGCCTATGACTATGACAAGGACAATTGTGGCTAATCACCTATGATTCATGATTATGAGATTATTGCCTAGGATTATGACTATGAAATTGGATCTAAGCTTGATTCTCTATTCAGACCTATTCTTAATTATCCTTGAATCTTGATTTTGGCGATTTTTCTATTAAGTTAGATCTATCCATGTTCTTAAACCTAGATTGTTATTCAAACCTTTTCATGTTCAAAATGTTATCAGATCTATATACCTGCGATGTTGTAGTCAATTTATTCGGTATATTTATTAGGTCTGTAATTTGTGAATTTGGATTATCATCTTATGCTAATTCTTATGCCTGTCTTTTCATGGTATTCTTGTTTATTCCCTTTTATCTACGAATCTAGATTGACCTATAATCTAGACTGAATCATGATTACGCAAACGATGGGAATACGGTTTGGGAAGAACATGAAACTAACATGAATGTGATTGATAACTTGGAAGTTTGGTTTAACATGAAATTTATATAATTTGGCATAATAAATATGTTGGCATAATCTGAATTGGCTATAATAGTGAGTAATTTGCATGCACATTAGAATTGGCGTAAACGGTAAATTGTTAATTGGCCGCAAAACATGTAGTTGGCATGTGAATCTAGTTTTGGCATAAATTGTAAACTAGAATATTAAATCTAGTTCTAACATGAATTATAAAATTGGATATTTAATCTAGATTGGGCCAAAAATGAAGATAGGAACATTAAGTCTAGATTAGGCTTAACTACTTATTTGGAATGCCAAATATATGGCATATTGATTTTGGGCATGACTATTGTGGCGAGTTGGGAAGGTGGGTTATATCCTATTCTGATTAATAACTTGAAATTACGTGTAATTGTCATGTTTAGCATAATCATGGTTATGGGCCATAATAATAAATGTTGATAATGTACAATAGAAGAGTAATTATGGCATAAGTAAATTAGGAATAATTTACATGAAGAATTTGTCCTAAATGAGAAATGTGTACATTGTAGAAAATATGAATACGCCTAACCCGTGGTTAGTTTGAGTTGTGGTGTAAAACTGTCTGGACCCGCCCGGCTGTCCAGTAACCGCAACAATACCTATATAATGTGAGAGGTTAAGGCATTGAGCCCAATAAGAACCCGAGGTTAGACTGAGTTGCGGTGTAAAGCTTCCCGGAACCGACCGGCACATCCAGTGACTGCAACAATACCTGTCTAATGTAAGTGGTTGGTGCTTTAATAAATGAATTACAGCTAAGACAAGATTTGTAGGGGTTAAGTAACTAAGGAAAACTTAACCAATTTAACATGTTAACTAGACTAGAAGGTGGGGTTAAGTAAAATACACTTAGCCAATTTAACATGTTAACTAGACTAGAAGGTGGAGTTAAGTAAACTTAGAACACTTAGCCATCATAGTGTGCCAAATGAACAAGGTTAAATTAAAACATGAAGGGACAATACTTCACCATTAGGGAATGTAAATTAAACAGATGTTAGGATTAAGTTAACTAAGAGAACACTTAACCGTTATAACATGTTAGCTAAACAGATGGGCAGGGTTAAGTTAAAGGGAACACTTAACCAATACAAGATGAAGGGGTGGGGTTAAGTAATAAGAAATACTTAACCAATCTAACTTGATTTGTGGTAGGGTTAAGTCAACATGAACTACTGATAACACTTAACCAGTTTAACATGACAAATGAATGGGTTAAGTTAACTTGAATTGACTAATGACACTTAACCAATCCGACTTGACGAGAAAATGGACTAAGTAGTAAACCTTAGTTAAGAGAACTAAGTAGTAAACCTTAGTAGAACACGAGAAGGAGCGAACGTCCATCTGATCATAAAGAAAGCTCCAACCAACTGGGTTACGAAGCACGCGGCTTCGAGGGGACGTGAGGGTACTCTTGGTATCCCTCTGTGAGGCTGCAGATGATCCGCCTGGGCTCACAGAGGTTAAGGTCTGCGTTAGAAGAAACAAGGGTATGCCTTGGTTGCAATATAAGGCAACCTAAAGACTAGGATGGACCAACGTGATTCGGCGAGACCAGTAGCCCTGTGATAGCAACTCGTCGTCTACCTACCATCTTGAGTCAGTCGAGATACGTACAGCGGAAAGGCGGAGAACTCCAAAAGACCATGTACTTGCTATCTAGTTATGGGTGCGGATGGCCATAGGTTAGTGGGGGCATAGAGGGTCTGCGTATAGTTCTCATTTTTCAAGGTGTGCCTTTCATTAGTTGAGGGAGGGGTCAAGTGGGACCATAGCCACTGGAAAAATAGACCTTAGCATCTGCATCGGCACATATCTGAAAGCTCCCGACCGAGTCCATGTTTCTTGATTTGCCCTGCCACGAGACTCGGGTCGCACATATAGAGGACATGTGCATCTAGACAGCGATAACGATCCACGACACATACGTGGGGAAAGTCTAGGAACATATACCACTCTGGGTAGTGTGTCCTAGATCAGGGGCATTGTTCGATAGGTAGCATAATCCCTAGTTGGAACTAGGTCGCGTAAACCCTAAAATCCGAGAAACGTTCAATAGGTAGCATAAACCCAGTAGCCCTGGGTAGCGTAAACCCTGGTTGGATCTAGAATGCGCTCAATAGAAAACCCTAGATTAGATCTAGGCAATAAATAATAGATATACACCTGAAAGCAACCAAAATTTCGGGGATTGGGATCACGTTATCATTTTATCATTTTATACAGATTACCAGTTGAGACACTAGTTAGGTGGTGCAGAGATATAGAAACCAGAATAACAGGGTAATAGCGAAGCTGAGAAAGTATCAAAGCATATCAAGTTTATCTTGCCTTAGCATATCTTGCGTTAGTCTTATGTTACCTTGTTAGCCCTTTCATCATGGTGTTGTCTTATACTTAGTTAATTCATGTCATGTTGCTTTTTCCTGTTCACATGCTGAAAGTTACTGAACTTACCAGACTTTATGTCTGACTCTGTTTTCTTTCGCTTTCTTGTCTTCCGTTCCCCCCAGGTCCGCATGGAGGGAATTTTACTACTTAGCTCAGTTTTCTCTCCAAGCTTGAAGATTAGTCGAAGTTTTTCTTGGATTCTCTTTTCCATTGCTATGGCTGGCTCATACTACAGTGGGGAATATAAATGTTATTTTATGCTTCTTTATTTTGTAAGACAAGATACTCTGGTATTGGAAAACAATTGTTGTACAAACTATTTTATCAATTAAGTAAAGTTTTATTTCCGCTGTTTTAATTTTGTCTGTCTTGTAGTTTATCTGCATCTTTTACCTATAATGCTTCACAAAACTTAGTTCATTCCCTTTGTGAGCGACACTAACGTATGTGGGGTGTTACACGTGGTATCAGAGCTGAAGGTTACTGGATTAGATAAAAGATTTTAAAAATTATTTTCAATGGTTTTAAAACAAGCATTTTCAAAAGAAAAGTTTTGTTTTAAAGGCATATTCCCCAAAAGCCATACGCACTATCTTCTGATCCTCTATTTGAATTCTTGTCCCCTTCTTTCTTGAGTCTTCGGGGCTCCTGGCATTCTGGGAGGTAACCTCATCGCGGCACGGTTCCGTAGGCTTGATAAGACTTCGATACCTATCGAAGGGCAAAGTAGTGCCCGACTTCCATCTATAGCCATAGTAGTTTCACCTGCAGCTAGTTTTCTTTCAAGCTTTGAAGGGTTTTCCGTGCGATGGAGGCAGCTTTTGAAAAACTTGTCAATATGATTACACAGGGATGGTAAAGATGAGGATGAGGGAGTTTGGCTAGGGAGCTCAACGCAAGGATGAGAAATTCATGGATATAAACTCGACACACGAAGAAAGAAAGAATTATAAAACCTAAGACGAGAGGAAGTATCTTTTCCATGGTATACTAGGGCATATAATTAAGGACAAGGGCAAGGACGAGGGACAGGATTTTCAGAAGGGCGAGTACATGCTTTCACCACCAGAATACTTGAGAGAGAGATAGTAAAAGTCTCTGTTGGAAAAGTTTAGCTTTTCGTTTTGATCAACCAGTTAGTACTCTTTTGATCTTAGCGCTTCGCATTTGTTCATATCTACTTCCATAGTTGAGTCTCTGCACCTTAGTACTTGTATAGTAGAAGATCCCATTAGTGTCTCAAATCCAATTGGTCGTTCGACCCCTTTATCTTTGGTTTTTAATGATTTTGGAATAACTATATTAAGTGTTGAGTTTAAACGTGATGCTTATGTTTTTAGTTCCATGGGCTACGAGTTGATTCTAGGCATGGGTTGGTTGGCTAATAATTCTGAAAGGAGGGTAGTTAGACTTTTGACTTGCCTTGAAAATACCCTTGAGATTTCGTGTAAAGAATCAGTTAGGCTTAGCTAGCTAGAATCGCTTAATGCATTTATTGACGATTTGCAATCCGTTAGGGTAGTCCATGAGTACGCAGATGTTTTTGATTAGGTTAGGAGTTTACCCCTATAACACGGGATAGACTTCCGCATGTATCCAGTTGACAATGAAAAGCCAGCTATCCGATCAACGACAGTTTTGGAAATGTAGGTCAAGAAGCTTTGCAATCGTGAAGATTAATTAGATAAGGTACAGATTAGTGATGCTCAAGAAGATGCGACTTAGAAGCCTGAAGACTAGATACACGCATCATACCCTTTTTCTTAGGGGTACATCCTTGATCTCTTTTTGTAGGAATTTTATGCATACTTTCTAGCTTTTAAGTTATATCCTCTAGGGCGTATCATCGATCCTTAGGTAGAAGCCAATGGATTAAACATGTATTTGAAACATGTTATGATTGATGGTTGCAAATAGTTTCTCGTGGATGCATATACACACCATAGGCGCTAGAACGACTTAGTCACTTTCATATTGCATTCGCATATATGTATTTGTTTAACGGATTTAACATGATATGTTATCATATGGATGTTGCATATGGATGAATGGCTATGCACACATGTAGTATTTACATAACTAGGGATGCTTGCATACATGATTGGACGCATGGCACTGACATAATTCACATTAAGGAGGCCAACTTAATCAGTAGACTGCCTGATTTTGCATTAGATAAGGAAATATACACACACTATGCATATGAACATGAACGCATTAGAAATCTTCTTAAGGACAATAAATGCCTGTGATTGAATGGTTGAGTAGATGGGTGATTGGATGGTAGGATACATTCTTCCTAACTTGAAGATTTCGGGGACGAAATCCTTTTAAGAGGGGGAGAATGTAGCACCCTGTAATTCTTTAACATTAAGTTTCACAAATTAAATTATAAATAATTTTTAGAAGAAGAATTAAGGGAAATGGGTTACACCATTGCGTTCGTCTCGAAATTCTGCTTGAGATAGAATCCGAGTTTGCGTAAATCGGACTCCGTATGAAGAAGTTGTGGTCTTCGGAAGTTTCAGAATTCGATTTAAAAATTCAAACAGCCTGAAACAAGTTCAAAATTTGAAAACTAAACCAGAATTGGGCTGGGAGGGAAAATTCCCGCCCAAGACCCAGGTCGACCAGGGGTTGACCTGGGGGTCGACCTGGGTACCCATGTCGACCAGGGGGTCGACCTACCCAGTCGACCTGGTCAGGTCTTGGCTGGCCTGCTCGGGTTCTGAGCGATTTTCTGAGTTCTGGTGTATCACTAGGGCTGATTTGTCACTTTCTGGTTGGATCTTCTCGATGTGAATGGTCTAGATTCATCTATGATCATCTGACAGCTCTAATTAGTTTGAAATTCTATATAAACAACTCAAGTCTCCAACCTAAATTCACACAAGAAATAGAACCTAGAGTCGTCATGCTGCTGGAAGGAAGCCAAAAAAGCCTCCACTTGAAGAAAGCTTAGAGACGAACAAATCTAATTCAAAACTAAAAATCAAAACAACGTTTATCTACCCAAAGGAAAGCATCTCAATTCCAGAACTCAGAATCCAGAATTCAAGTTCGTCGTTTATTGTAAGTCAGTTACTTTTTAGATTTGAACGTCTAGATCTATTTGTGGCATGTAATTGAATGGATATAAGAATATGCCTGATCCTTTCATTTGAATCTGTGCTTGTATATGCCTTTGGATCTAATTAAGAACTATTGTGATTAATTACCGATAAGACTATGCCTATGCCTATGACTGTGAACATAAGACTATGCCTATACCTATGACTGTGAACATAAGACTATACCTATGGCTATGACTGTGAACATAAGACCATTGCCTATGACTATGACAAGGACAATTGTGGCTAATCACCTATGATTCATGACTATGAGATTATTGCCTAGGATTATGACTATGAAATTGGATCTAAGCTTGATTCTCTATTCCGACCTATTCTTAATTATCCTTGAATCTTGATTTTGGGGATTTTTCTATTAAGTTAGATTTATCCATGTTCTTGAACCAAAATTGTTATTCAAACCTTTTCATGTTCATAATGTTATCAGATCAATATACCTGAGATGTTGTAGTCAATTTATTTGGTATATTTATTAGGTCTGTAATTTGTGAATTTGGATTATCATCTTATGCCTATTCTTATGCCTGTCTTTTCATGGTATTCTTGTTTATTCACTTTTATCGATGAATCTAGATTAACCTATAATCTAGACTGAATCACGATTACGCAAACGATGGGAATACGATTTGGGAAGAACATGAAACTAACATGAATGCGATTGAAAACTTGGAAGTTTGGTATAACATGAAATTTATATAATTTGGCATAATAAATATATTGGCATGATCTGAATTGGCTATAATAGTGAGTAATTTGCATGCATATTAGAATTGGGCGTAAACAGTAAATTGTTAATTGGCCGCAAAACATGTAGTTGGCATGTGAATCTAGTTTTGGCATAAATTGTAAACTAGTATATTAAATCTAGTTCTAACATGAATTGTAAAATTGGATATTTAATCTAGATTGGGCCAAAAATGTAGATAGGAACATTAAGTCTAGATTAGGCTTAACTACTTATTTGGAACGCCAAATATATGGCATAGTGATTTTGGGCATGACTATTGTGGCGAGTTGGGAAGGTGGGTTATAGCCTATTCTGATTAATAACTTGAAATTACATGTAATTGTCATGTTTAGCATAATCATGGTTAGTGACACTTAATTTGGTATAATCTTATAAACATGATTTAGAGGGAAAGTGGGCCATAGTAATAAATGTTGATAATGTACAATAGAAGAGTAATTATGGCATAAGTAAATTAGGAATAATTTACATGAAGAATTTGTCCTAAATGAGAAATGTGTACATTGTAGAAAATATGAATACGCCTAACCCGAGGTTAGATTGAGTTGTGGTGTAAAACTGCCCGAACCCGCCCGGCTGTCCAGTAACCACAACAATACCTATCTAATGTGAGAGGTTAAGGCATTGAGCCCAATAAGAACCCGAGGTTAGACTGAGTTGCGGTGTAAAGCTGCCCGGAACCAACCGGCACATCCAGTGACCGCAACAATACCTGTCTAATATGAGTGGTTGGTGCTTTAATAAATGAGTTGCAACTAAGACAAGATTTGTAGGGATTAAGTAACTAAGGAAAACTTAACCAATTTAACATGTTAACTAGACTAGAAGGTGGGGTTAAGTAAAATACACTTAGCCAATTTAACATGTTAACTAGAACAGAAGGTGGAGTTAAGTAAACTTAGAACACTTAGCCATCATAGTGTGCCAAATGAACAAGGTTAAGTTAAAAAATGAAGGGACAATACTTAACCATTAGGGCATGTGAATTAAACAAATGTTAGGGTTAAGTTAACTAAGAGAACACTTGACCGTTATAACATGTTAGCTAAACAGATGGGCAGGGTTAAGTTAAAGGAACACTTAACCAATACAAGATGAAGGGGCGGGGTTAAGTAATAAGAAATACTTAACCAATATAACTTGATTTGTGGTAGGGTTAAGTCAACATGAACTACCGATAACACTTAACCAGTTTAACATGACAAATGAATGGGTTAAGTTAACTTGAATTGACTAATGGCACTTAACCAATCCGACTTGACGAGAAAAAGGACTAAGCAGTAAACCTGAGTTAAGGGAACTAAGTAGTAAACCTTAGTAGAACACGAGAAGGAGCGAACGTCCATCTGATCTTAAAGAAGGCTCCAACAAGCTGGGTTACGAAGCACGCGGCTTCGAGGGGACGTGAGGGTGCTCTTGGTATCCCTCTGTGAGGCTTCAGATGATCCGTCTGGGCTCATAGAGGTTAAGTTCTGCGTTAAAAGAACCAAGGGTATGCCTTGGTTGCAATAAAAGGCAACCTAAAGTCTAGGATGGACCAGCGTGATTCGGCGAGATCAGTAGCCCTGTGATAGCAGCTCGTCATCTACCTACCATCTTGAGTCAATCGAGATACATACAACGGAAAGGCGGAGAACTCCAAAAGACCATATACTTGCTATCTAGTTATGGGTGCGGATGGCCATAGGTCAGTGGGGGCATTGAGGGCCTGCGTATAGTTCTCATTTTTCAAGGTGTGCCTTTCATTAGTTGAGGGAGGGGTCAAGTGGACCATAGCCACTGGAAAAATAGACCTTAGCATCTGCATTGGTAGATATCTGAAAGCTCCCGACCGAGTCCGTGTTTCTTGATTTGCCCAGCCACGAGACTCGGGTCGCACATATAGAGGACATGTGCATCTAGACAGCGATAACGATCCACGACACATACGTGGGGAAAGTCTAGGAACAGATACCACTCTGGGTAGTGTGTCCTAGATTAGGGGCGTCGTTCGATTGGTAGCATAGTCCCTAGTTGGACCTAGGTCGCGTAAACCCTAAAATCGGAGAAACGTTCAATATGTAGCATAAACCCCAGTAGCCCTGGGTAGCGTAAACCCTGGTTGGATCTAGCATGCGCTCAATAGAAAACCCTAGATTAGATCTAGGCAATAAATAATAGATATACACCTGAAAGCAACCAAAATTTCGGGGATTGGGATCACGTTATCATTTTATACAGATTACTAGTTGAGACACTAGTTAGGTGGTGCAGAGATATAGAAACCAGAATAACAGGGTAATAGCGAAGCCGAGAAAGTATCGAAGCCTATCCAGTTTATCTTTCCTTAGCATATCTTGCGTTAGTCTTATGTTACCTTGTCAGCCCTATCATCATGGTGTTGTCTTATACTTAGTTAATTCATGTCATGTTGCTTTTTCCTGTTCACATGCTGAAAGTTACTGAACTTACCAGACTTTCTGTATGACTCTGTTTTCTTTCGCTTTCTTGTCTTCCGTTCCCCCCCCCCAATCCGCATGGAGGGAATATTACTACTTAGCTCAGTTTTCTCTCCAAGCTTGAAGATTAGTCGAAGTTTTTCTTGGATTCTCTTTTCCATTGCTGTGGCTGGCTCATACTACAGTGGGGAATATAAATGTTATTTTATGCTTCTTTATTTTGTAAGACAAGATACTCTGGTATTGGAAAACAATTGTTGTACAAACTATTTTATCAATAAAGTAAAGTTTTATTTTCCGCTGTTTTAATTTTGTCTGTCTTGTAGTTTATTTGCATCTTTTACCTATAATGCTTCACAGAACTTAGTGCATTCCCTTTGTGAGTGAAACTAACGGATGTGGGGTGTTACAAGAACAATGTTAGTAAAGACACCATTCACGACAAACCCAAAATCCAATTTGATATCAAATACAAGGCTCTAAATATAAATTATATTGGCTTATATTCAATATCAAATTCTGAAACCAACAAATATCGTATTGGGAATAACGATATATATGTCTTTCAAATTCCTCAACAATATTAGTGTAATCGCGGAATCCAATATCAAAATATTCCGAAGATTATTTCCATCCCAAATCCATTCCAATTTAATCGTTGGAAAATTCTAGTTATTTTAAAACCCTTTTCAAAGCCAATTTATTTATTTCTAAAAATATTTGGATTATTATTCTAGTTATTAACTAGTTCATTTTGATAAAAAAATATTTTTATCTTTTTAAAATTTGGAATTTTTAATCCAAAATCTTTCCAAATCATTTATTATGATTCTACATAATTTTTCCATATTTTTAATAATTTTATATCGCCCGTACAGTTAGTTTTCAATATCGACCAACAAACTGCATCCATAGCGACCTTTTATAAAATTTATTTGGACATAATTTGAAATCCATAAATTCAAATTTAAATCTCTTATTTTCATTGGAAAGCTCTTTTCGATACGAACCCAACGGTTCTGGTTTTCGGAGAATCCGACGGTCGGATCTCCCGTTACGTCCATTTGAAGTTCATGGTCGAAATTCGTGAATGGTCGTTGCGCAGCGCGTTCTATTCAGGCCATTTAATATATTTAATCGATTTCCATTGAAAACGTATTTTATAAATTCGTTTATAAATTCATTTCAAAATGATTTCAACTTCTATTTTAATTTTAAATCAAAATTGAATATTCTATATCATTATAATGTTAAAATGATAATATTTTCAAAATATTAGATTTTGAAATCACTATTCGATATTCATTATAAAATGAATAAAATCGACAGAAAATCCCGTTTGTGTTCAAATGGCATTTAACTACTTAGCACGGCTTCACATTTCAATATTTTCATGTCCATCCAAAATCGGACATCAAAATCACATTTTGATTATTCATTAAATATTATTTTAAAATATTCGTTAATTCTGAACTAGAATCAGACTCAATCAATTACCATATAATTTCAGTTACATGGATTTCATACATCGCATATATACAACGATAATGATAAACGATCATTAAAAATTCATACAACATCCAAAGTGCATATTAAAACTATATAAGCATTAAAATAAATAAATAATGCTTATATAGTCTGTCAACCCATCGATTGACATACCACTAGTTATTGGGATCAGTGTATGTCAAATATCATCCAAATACCTGTGTGACGTTTTCAAACAACAAATAGTGATTATTATTTGTGCAGTTGGGCGATGTGACGACCCACGTCTGTTAATGTCACTCGCAAAGGGAATACATTAAGTTTCGTGGTGCGTTATAAGTAAATAGAACAGAATATTACAAGACAGATACATAAAGTAGTACTTGAAAATTTTATAACTTTATTACAGCGGAAACAGAAATAAGTTTGGTTATATCTTCAAACACCAAAACCAAGTACATAATATCAGTCTTGTACAAAAGCCATTAGAGTACATAATTTTTAGAACCATAATCCCACTCCAAAATGCCATATGTAAGAGAAACAAAGCTAAACATTACTTTCAGCACTTCCAAGCACTTTAAGCAGAAAGAAATTTGAATCAAGCTTCTATGTTCCCACCCTGAGAACCTAGTGAGGAAGTAAGAAAAGAAACGAAACAAAAAGGGTCAGACATAAAGTATGGCGAGTCCAGTGAATTTCAGCATAAAAACAGATAATAGTATCATGACATGTAAATAAAACTGGATGAGAGATAACAGTAACAGGAGTAGCAGATATACATAGGTTAAACAGAGGAAACAGAATGATATAGACCAAGATATGCTTTTTACTTACTTTTCACTTCTCTGCACTAATACTAGTATAAGAGGATTAGGTGTTACCCTAATGTCGAAACTGAAACATAAACGAAAACAGAATGATCTCTATAGAAACAGAATGCTAGTAAAGGGGCCTTTACCACCCCAACAGAGACAGACGGTACAAAAACAGAAGCAGAAACAGAATCAGAGACAGAAACAGAATAATCCCTACGGAAATAGAATGTTAGAATTAGGTGTACACTAGTGACGGGCCTTTACCACCCCAACAGACGGTACCACACAGAAACAGACAGGTGTTACCACCCCCAACAAAAACAGACGGTACCCCAATAGAAACAGTCATAACTAGATCTACCTTAAATTCTACCCTAAGCGATCGGCTCCCTGATACATAAATACCCTGTGTCGGCCCCACAGAAGGGTGTATCACTCCCTAAAGTGGCAACCTACAGAAAGACACATACCTGTTTACAGATGTCACGGCGTCTTAACTTCCCTAGAGCGGACCGGATCCATGCACGCACATGACCCGGTGGGAATGCGCCATCAACACCCCTTGCCATTATCAGAATGGACCTCTTATAACCAATTCAGTAAGCGTGCCCTGACCCCTACCTAGTGTTGGGTCGCTGTTTGATACCAAAAGGGTTACTGACTGATATGGGTCCCACACAACGGATGACATAAGTTAATACTCCTCCTATCCTTGCGTCCCCAGACTAACAGATTTCAGATGTACAGTTTTCAGATTGACACGTTTGCAGACTAACAGAGCAGATTTATATATCCATAGGTTTACAGATTAATATAGTAGATTTACGAATTAACATGTTTACGGATTAATAGGTCGCATATTAATGGATTAGATGTACGGATTATCAGATTTACAGATCAGATTGTACAGATTCAACATATACAATAGGTTAAGTTTGTCGGGTCTATATACATATAACCCACTCCATCGGTTTATTAAGATTAACTTAGCCCCTCCCACTTATTCAAGCAAGTTTACTTAACCCTACTCAATTTAACGGGTTCATGTAACCCCTACAGATTCAGTTAGGTTAAGTATTCCAAGTTGACAAATTATTATCATTTCTGGTTAATGCACCAGACCTCTCACACTAGATTTACCACCTGTGGATTCTGGATATGTCGGGCGGTTCTGGGCAGACTTTTACCACAAGTGTAATCTAACCTCGTGTCTAAGTACTATTTCATATGTACGCACTAGGCCCCTCACATTAGATTCACCACTTGTAGTTGCTGGATATGCCGGGCGGTTGCGGGCAAACTTATACAACAAGTGCAATCTAACCTCGTGCCTAGGCGCGGTTCAGTTTTAGGCATATTCATTGTTAAACAATTATCCATGTTCATCGCAGGTTATTTTTTCAATTACAGTATCAATTTCAACGGATAAAACAGGTTTCACAGACTCTTTACTATTCCAATAACATATTTCACTTAAACATAAATTAAGCCTACAAATTTACATGCCCCAGATTACGGTTATAATTCATAATATAACATTTGCCCCAAGTTTTAGTCAAATTGCACAGTACAGGTTATGCCCCAAAAATCCCAGCCATGATTCATAATACAAACTATGCCCAAATTAAAGTTTTTGATTACAGTGTATGCTAATTACCCAAAATCCCAATTTAGGCGTGTTCACAGTTATCCCTATTTCATTATAGGTTTTCATGCCCTTTTTCCAAGTCATATATTATTATGCATAATATTCCCTTTCTTCCAAGTTATAAATCATCATATATAGTATGCCCCCAAAATTAGGTCTTAAATCACAACATGTATTATGCCCCCAAATCCCAAGTCATATTTTCCAATACACTTTATGCCCCAAATTTATATTTAACAACGATTCCCAATTTCGCACGTTCGCATATTTCAGCGTGAGGCCTAGGCTCTAAGGTAGCCTATCTATAAAAATAAAAAAGTAAAGGAAGAAGAATAGAATATGCATAGAACCAAAAGTAACATAAATGGGCATATGGTAGCAGAAATAGGCATATAAGAACAGATTTGATGAACAGAAATAGACATATAAGAACAGATTTGATTAACAGAAATAGGCATATGATGAACAGATTTGATGAACAGAAATAGGCATAGTCTCAGATTCAAGTTTATTAACATGTCAGGATTACAATTAAATTTCAGATCTAAAAGTAACATACACTCACCGTGATTTAGAGAAAAGAACTAGGCTTTATTATTGCAAATCTTAATATTCAAAAACTCCTAATCTGATTTGTCTTGGTGGAGAAGAAAGTCTATTTTAATTTAGATTAGAGCAGCATGGTGTCGCCATGGATTAGGTGTGGAGAAAACTGTAGGTCTAGGATCCCTTATATAGCATAGGAGTCAATGAACCAGGCCACAAATCAGTCCAGAACAAGAAAAACGAATCTGCCCAGATATGCCGGGGGGAGGGTGGTCGATACCCCTATAGAGGGGTTGACTCCCCTGTAAACACCCCTTAAGGGGGGTCGACACCCATGTCGACACCTCCTGGGGGGTCAACGCCTTCGAGCGGGAATTTTCCCGCTCACCCAATGTCGGTTTCGTTTGAATTATGAACGGTTTTTGGAATTATTTTTTATATATATTTTTTCCTTATGCGTAAACAAACTTCTAAGGCTTATAACTTCTTCATACGATATCCGGTTTACGCAAACTCGGACTCTATCCCTAGCAGAATTCCAAGAAGAACGCAATGGCGTAGCCCATTTCCCTTAATTCTTCTTCCAAAAATTAAGTATTCTTTAATTTGACACTTTTTATATTCTTAGACAATACGGGGTGTTACATTCTCCCCTCCTTAAAGGATTTCATCCCCGAAATCTCCAAGTTAAGAAGAATGTATATCCTACCATCCATCATCCATCTACTCGTCCACCAATCACAGGCATCCACTATCCTTATAAAATTTCTAATGCTGTATGAACATATGCAAAGGTGTGTGTATATGCCACTATGCTAATGCAGAAATCAGGCAGTCCACTAATTCAGTTGATCTCCTTAATGCAAATTTATGTCAGTGCCTTGAGTCCAATCATGTATGCAAACAATCCTAATGCATTATATAAGTACTATATGCATGCGCAATCATTCATCCAAATGAAACACTCATGTGATGATACATCCAATTTCATCCATAAAAGAAACAAAAATATGCACACGCATCCATATGCAATATGAGAGTATTTTTGAACCAATCTAGTGCTTAGTGTGTGCATATGCATCCACGAGCAACCACTAGCAATCACTTGCATCCACTTGCAACCATCAAACATAACATGTCACAAACACATGTTTACACCCATTAGTTTCTACCTACAGATAGAAGATTCGATTGATAGGATATACTCAAACGCTTAACATAGATATCATCAAACTCCATCATCAGACAGATGAGTCGTACCCCCTATGGGGTTTGAGACAATAAAGTATTAAGGTGCAGAGACTCAACCACAGAATCAGAAATAAAAGATAGAGAAGTGCTAGAATCAAAAGAGTTCTAATTGGATAATCAGATAGGGAAAATCAAACCTTCTATAGAAACTTTCCTACCTCTGTTCGGTCTATTGGCTTCAATACTTTTCACCTTCCCTCCAGAATATCATGCCCTTTGGCCTTGTCCTTGCTTCATCGGGCAGTCCCTAGTAAAGTGTCCCATTTCACCATAGTTGAAGCAAGCACCCTTCCTTTTTCTGCAATCCTTGTTCATATGACTCAAACTCCCACAAGTAAAGCACTTTTTCTCCTTCTTATTCTCAGTCTTTTCATCCTCCTCTTGTGTTTCCTTCTTGGGTCACACTTTCTTGTTCTGTGGTTCTTCGACCTTCTCCTCTTTCTTCTCACCTTTGGCTTCCTCATGTAACAATGCCATATCAACCAACCTTTCAAAAGTTGCGCCCATTGGGACATGGGACATAGCCAATCCATGTAATGGCTCGTTCAATCCTCTAGTAAATCGTAAAGCTTTCTTGTGTGGAGTATTTACCAACTCCAACCCGAATCTCGCCAACTAGTTGAACTTGTTAACATATTCTTTAATAGACATGCTTCCCTGTTTGAGTGCCAAAAACTTCTCCATTTGCAAACTCTGCTCGGCTTCAAAAGAACCTTCAGCTCGAATCTTCATCTGAAAACCACCCAAGTCTCTACCGGACGTTCAGCATTAGTAACCTCCCACAAAAAAGAAGCTTCGTCCTTCGGTTGCCAAATGACTAATTGAATCTTTCTTTTATCGTCGACTTCAAAGATATCAAACAAATCCTCTGTTTCCTTGAGCCAGTTCCGAGCTTCCACAAACGTCTCAGTTCCATTAAAGGTTTTTCCGCCCATAGCACGGAAATCCTTACATATCTTTGAAAAATCATCTACACGCGGAGGAGGAGGAGGAGGAGCGGCTGCAGCTGAGGGAGGAGGAACGTCTGCTGGGCGTGCAGTAGTAGCTCTAGCCTCCAGATACCTTCTAAACCAGCCTGGTATCTGTACGCCATCGGGTATAATGGGTTCCCCAGACATGCTGAAAGGAAAAAGGAAGAGATTCAAAATAGAGAATCGAAAGATATATATGGCTTTGGGGATTATGTTTTTTCAAAATAAACTTTCCTTTTGAAAATACTTCCTTTTAAAACCTTTTTGAAAGTAGTTTTCAAAAACTTTTATCTAATCTGTTAACCTTCAGCTCTGATACCAAGTGCGACACTCCATGTCCGTTAATGTCACTCATAAAGGGAATGCATTAAGTTTCGTGGAGTGTTATAAGTAAACAAAACAGAATATTACAAGACATATACATAAAGTAGTACATGAAAATTTTATAACTTTATTGCAGTGGAAACAGAAATAAGTTTGGTTACATCTTCAAACACCAAAACCAAGTACATAATATCAAACTTGTACAAAAGCCATCAGAGTACATAATTTTTAAAACCATAATCCCACTCCAAAATGCCATATGTAAGAGAAACAAAGCTAAGCATTACTTTCAGCACTTCCAAGCACTTTAAGTAGAAAGAAATCCGAATCAAGCTTCTACGTTCCCATCCTGAGAACCTAGAGGGAGGGGAGGAAGAAAAGAGGCGAAACAAAAAGGGTCAAACATAAAGTCTGGTGAGTCTAGAGACTTTCAGCATAAAAACAGATAAAAGTACCATGACGTGTAAATAAAACTTGATGAGAGATAACAGTATCAGGAATAGCAAGTATACATAGGTTAAATAGAGGAAACATAATGATATAGACCAAGCTAAGCTTCTTACTTACTTTTCACTTCTCTGCACTAATGCTAGTATAACAGGATTAGGTGTTACCCTAATTTCTAAACTGAAACGGAAACAGAATGATGTCTACAGAAACAGAATGTTAGTAATGGGCCTTTACCACCCCAACAGAGACAGGCGGTACAGAAACAGAAGCAGAAACGAAATCAGAGACAGAAACATAATAATCCCTATGGAAACTGAATGTTAGAATTAGGTGTACACTAGTGACGGGCCTTTACCACCCCAACAGACGGTACCACACAGAAACAGACATGTGTTACCACCCAAACAGAAACAGACGGTACCCCAACAGAAACAGTCAGAACTAGATGTACCCTAAATTCTACACCAAGCGATCGGCTCCCTAATACATAAATACCATGTGTCGGCCCCATAGAATGGTATATCACTCCCTAAAGTGGCAACCTATAGAAAGACACATACCTATTTACAGATGTCACGGCGTCTTAACTTCCCCAGAGCAGACCGGATCCATGCACGCACATGACCCGGCTGGAACGCGCCATCAACACCCCTCGTCATTATCAGAATGGACCTCTTATAACCAATTCAGTAAGCGTGCCCTGACCCCTACCTAGTGTTGGGTCGCCGTTTGATACCAGAAAGGGTTACTGACTAATATGGGTCCCACACAACAGATGACACAAGTAAATACCCCTCCTAACCTTGTGTCCCCAGACTAACAGATTTCAGATGTTCAGATTTCAGATTAACACATTTGCAGACTAGCAAAGCAGATTTACATATTCACAAGTTTACATATTAATATAGTAGATTTAAGAATTAACATGTTTACGGATTAACAGGTTCACAGATTAATAGATCAGATGTACGGATTACAGATTAACCGATCAAATTGTACAAATTCAACATATACAATAGGTTAAGTTTGTCGGGTCTATATACATATAACTCTAACCATCAGTTTATTAAGATTAACTTAACCCCTCCCACTTATTCAAGCAAGTTTAATTAACCCTACTCAATTTAACAGGTTCATGTAACCCCTAAAGATTCAATTTGGTTAAGTATTCCATGTTGACAAATTATTATCATTTCTGGTTAATGCACTAGACCTCTCACATTAGGTTTACCACCTGTGGATGTTGGATATGTTGGGCGGTTCCGGCCAGACTTCTACCACAAGTGTAATCTAACCTCGTGTCTGAGTACTATTTCATATGTACGCACTAGGCCCCTCACATTAGATTCACCACTTGTGGTTGCTGGATATGCCGGGCGGATCTGGGCAGACTTATACCACAAATGCAATCTAACCTAATGCCTAGGCACGGTTCAGTTTTAGGCATAATCATTGTTAAACAATTATCCATGTTCATCGTAGTTTTTTTTTCAATTACAGTATTCAGTTTCAACGGATTTAGCAGGCTTCACAGACTCTTTACTGTTCCATTAAAATATTTCTCTTAATCATAAATTAAGCCTACAAATTTACATGCCCCAGATTACGGTCATAATTCACAATATAACATTTGCCCCAAGTTTTAGTCAAATTGCACGGTACAGGTTATGCCCCGAAAACCCCAGTCATGATTCATAATAAAAACTATGCCCAAATTAAAGTTTTTGATTACAGTTTATGCCAATTACCCAAAATCCCAATTTAGACGTGTTCACAGTTATCCCTATTTCATTATAGGTTTTCATGCCCTTTTTCCCAAGTCATATATTATTATGCACAATATTCCCTTTCTTCCAACTTATAAATCACCATACATAGTATGCCCCCAAAATTAGGTCTTAAATCACAACATGTATTGTGCCCCCAAATCCCAAGTCATATTTTCCATTACACTTTATGCCCCAAATTTATATTTATCATTGATTCCCAATTCCGCGCATTCGCATATTTCAGCATTAGGCCTAGGCTCGAAGGTAGCCTGACTATAAAAATAAAAATGTAAAGGAAGAAGAATAAAATAGGCATGGAACCAAAAGTAACATAAACGGGCATATGATAGCAGAAATCGGCATATAAGAACAAATCTGATGAACAGAAATTGGCATATAAGAACAGATTTGATTAACAGAAATAGGCATATGATGAACAGATTTGATGAACAGAAATAGGCATAGTCTTAGATTCAGGTTTATTAACATGTCAGGGTTACAATTAAATTTCAGATCTAAAAGTAACATGAACTCACCGAGATTTAGAGAAAAGAACTAGGCTTTGTTATTGCAAATCTTAATCTTCGAAAACTCCTAATTTGATTTGTCTTGGTGGAGAAGAAAGTCGATTTTAATTTATATTAGAGCAACATGGTGTCGCCATGGATTAGGTATGGAGAAAACAATAGGTCTAGGGTCCCTTATATAACATAGGAGTCAACGAGCCAGGCCACGAATCAGTCCAGTACCAGAAAAACGAATCTACCCAGATCTGGCGCGGGGGTGGGGGGGTCGACACCCCTAAGGGGGGTCGACATCCATGTCGACACCCCCTAAGGAGGGGTCGACATCTTCGAGCGGGAATTTTCCCACTCACCCAATGTCGGTTTCGTTTGAATTTTGAACGGTTTCTGGAATTATTATATATATATTTCCTTGCGCATAAACAAACTTCTAAGGCCTATAACTTCTTCATATGATATTCGTTTTATGCAAACTCGGACTCTATCCCAAGCAGAATTCTGAGATGAACGCAATGGCGTAACCCATTTCCCTTAATTCTTCTTCCAAAAATTAAGTATTCTTTAATTTGTCACTTTTTATATTCTTAGAAAATACGGGGTGTTACAGGCGATGTGTAAAATTTATCATCCCAATCCATATCACAAAAATAGGCGAGCATAAACAAGTCGTCCGACTTGTAAATGGATGTGTAATCTTATTTCAACAATCATAAATGTATTAACAATTCTTATATAATTATATACAACACATGAGAAATTTTATACAATGCTTATATTTATATTTTCGTACAACGCTTATATATATTATACAATGCTTATATAATTTATACAACGCATATATATTCTCTATATGGCATACATAAGCCAAAAATAATTTTTTTAACCAACTAATAATTATTCCTTTGTATGACCATTTATAAATAACATACATTAGCTAAAATCATATTTTTATCGAACCAAAAATTATTTTGAGAGCTTGACTATTTTATAAATAACGTACATACATCAAAAATCATATTTTTATCGAACTAAAAATATTTCCATAGCTTGATTATTTTATAAATAACATACATACGTTAAAAATCATATTTTTATCAAACTAAAAATAATTCGATCGTATGACAAAAATTTTTTGTCACATAAACAATTTTATACATCCAATTTCAATCAATTTCTCTACAACTTTCAATCAATAACCAAAAATCATCCAACCACCCAAATAACAACTTATGATATAATAACAAAAGCAAAAATTGATAGAGTAAGAAAAATGTTCTCACCTCGATCGTTTATTAAAAGGAGCAGACGGTGCAAACAACCAGAACAACAGTGAACTAGCTGTTGTGGTGGTTGGAGGACACGGGTTCCGGTGGCGCTACTGTCTCGCGTCAAGAGGAGCTCGCTGGTGGCTGCCTGGAGCAGCGGAAGGTGGAGCTTGCGGAGGTACTGGCGAAGGAGGCGGAGCTCAGTGGGAGAAGGGGCGGAGCGGTGAAGCACGTCGAAGGTGGCAGTCTCGAGGGTGCTAGGTGGATTGCGTTTTGAAGTAGCAGTGGAGGAGTTCGATTGATGGAGAGGGCGTCGGGATGGACGTTGATTGAGTAGAGGAGGCAGCGAGGAGGGAGAGGCAAGGCGATGGAGGAAGTAGTCGTCGCCGCCATCATTTTCGATCGGAGAAAATTAATATGGGGGAATCGGTTTTTTTGATAAAGGAAAAGGGTGATTTGACCGTGTTTTTTTTCTTTTGCAAAAGATTATTATATATAATAATAATATTTTAATTTCTAATTCATATGTTACATGTTTAATGTCACGAACTCGAAACGAAGTACAATGACGGTTTCCCCTAGCCAAATACTCCCATTCCAGACACAATGGGATATGTTTCATAAGTCAATTCTATCGTTTTGATCAGTTTTTATCAAAATTAAAATATAAATCAGTATATATTGAATTTAAACGTACATTTAATTTACCAGGGACACATACTAACTCCAAAAATTCCCGAAAAATAAATCTAGCTATGTTTTGACGATACAGTCATAACAAAACTAATTTCTTCGAATTTGGAGACCGTTTGAAAAATGGCCTTTTTAATTGGCTTTTTAAATTCAAACTGAATTTGAAAACACGTTTAAATTTACTACGCTCACGTATTAGTTCCAAAAATTATGAAATTTGAAATCTAGCAATAATTTGACATTCCGGATCCAACCAAAGTGGTTTCATCGAAAACAGAGGTCGTTTGCAAAATGGCTATTTTTAAGGGCTATATATTATAATAAAATATATATAAATTCCATAGCGACTATTTTAAATTTTAAACGGGACATAACTTTCAATTTATATTATGAAATCTTGGTTTCTTACCTTTGTTAGAAAGATATAGCTTAACAGATTCAAATATTTCTTGTTTTACTGAAATCCGATTTATTTTGAATTTTGTACATTCAATTGAAATTTAAAATCGAATTTTCAAACTACGGCCCCATTTTAGGCTTGGTTTATAATTAAAACAGGTTTATACATTCTAACTTCAATTTAAATTAATTTTTAGTCATTATTATTTAAAATAAATCATTTTAAATATTCAAAATCCATTAAAATAGCTAAAATAAAAAATTTAAATTGGTTGTGAAATCCCGTGTTGTTACAATCTCCCTCACTTATTATGTTTTCGTCCTCGAAAAGGAACAGAGCTGAAAGTTGTTCAACTGACCAAACTCAACTTTCATTCTGGCTTTTATTCTTCAACTTTTCAGTTTCTAAAAATTAGCCAAATTTCTCTGAAATTTGGCTAACACCCTAAATTTTCGAAAAATTTCGCCATAACCTCCTTTGTACAGCCCCATCGGTAAAACTGCAACTTGCCTCATAGGGCCCTTATCATCAAAAAGAAAAAGCCAAGCGGCTATGCAATCGGCTCATAAAATCATCAAACCCAATGAATATAGTATACATGTACTTATTTGTCGGGTATACAATTTTATTCCTCTTCTTAGCTTCCATGCTATGATCTGTTCATTATATATACATGTACATATATGCAATTCTAATCAATTTTCAATTTTGTTCAATATTTGATTCGATTTGGCCTAATTTTACCTTACATTCTTTTTTTAGTTTAATTATTCCAATATTTTTAGTAAGTCAAACTAATAATCTCACATCACAACCAGCAATCAATTAGTTAATTATCTTTTCAAATATATAACTTTTATATAGACAAAAATCATATTTCAATACCAAATCACAATAACAATAAACCCTTCTAGTTTTGGTTCTCACACCAATCAATTGGAAATATATAGATATCCTTCTTTCGAAACTCGAATATGAATACCGATGATGGTATACCGATCATCGGAATTATCCCCGGGCGACAAGAGTGTGATCCTATATCTATCTAGTATATTTGAGACTTCAAATACACATGGATCAGACGTATATTAAAAATCTCCTATACTCGATAGTCCAAATTCAATATAAAATAAAATACTCAAATATGTATAATAAGGTATAATTTTCAAAACTAAATTTGTTTTCAAAAATAGCACTCTTCAACTCATTCTAGGATGTTACTGATCCCATCTCTAATGAGTCATTCTTATAGGACATTACTAATCCTAACTCTGATGAATTCTTTCGTTTGGTTCTAATGTGTCCTATTCTTGAGCTCTGTAAATAAAAGGTCTGATGCCAAACTGAGACGACCCAAACTTGTCCTTACGGGAAATCCCGGATTGAGTTGAGAACATGATGCATTAGAACACAAACAACAAATCATTTCATTGCTATTACAACAATTTACATCAGAGTGCAAGAATATATTAGAGTATGAGTAAATATTACACACAAAAATATCAGAGATTAAAAATACAAAGCAACGGAAATTTAAATGTATAAATGCAATGATTAACACAACTGAAAGAAATACACGGATACAAAGCTTTCCGAATATAGCACCAGCAGTAATCCAGGATCCTGGGAAAAGAAGTATCTATGAAAACCAAAACTACTAGCTGCCCGTGTGGAAAATATGGGCACCTAGAGTTTAGGTTGAAATAATAAACTCCGTGTCAGTCATAGGACTGGTGTGAGAACTAAAAAAGTCATTAATTTGATTTTAAAGTTAAGCAAATCAAGGGACCACGCCGCTATCGCGGAACAGGTTTACCCCCAAGAATACCAGTGCATAAAACAAACAACGCAATGCTAAATAAAGAAAAATGAAGCTATTATGACTCAGGTCCCATCACACAATGCAACGCAAGGCAGAGGATAGAGTTTTACCTTATAATAACCAAATATGCTTGATACGCAAAATTTATCTTTTATTATTACTATAAGTGAAGAAATCAACTTCAAATATAAATGTATCAATCATAGACGACATGAATGTCCCATACCAATATGCCACCAATAGTATACAACTTAAACCATAAATTGTCGTATTGGAAGTTTGGATTTCCATGATGATGGCTACTGATCCGAAAGATCAATCGCGTAGTGCAATTACCACGGCTTATGTCCCAGACATGAGAAAACGCCGTAATGCACATTCGCACTATATCCATGATATCGAGTATCTCCGTGACCTACGTCCCGTGCATGAGAAAACGTCGCTTACTCTATCCTTTTGGGATCAGGGGGTGTACCCTACCCCTACGGGTGTGTAGCGACCACACCCAGCCTATCTCGGTCGACTAAATCCATCCTTATATCGAAAGTATACTGATCTAACCATCAGTTCACCATCATACCGATCTGTGAGGCTCGCGAATTGATGCTACACAAAGCTTTGCTAATTAAAGCTACGCTTTGATCATCATCCACCAAGCTCTGCTTTTCAACAAAAGCTGGGATCACTGCAACCCAGCATGCCACACTGTCAATCCATACCATATCATTGATTTCTGCCAATATATAACCTTTAAGCTCGTACTTCTTAGAGAAGGGTGTTACGAAAGAGAATAAATTCTCCGCCACCAAACAGATATATATTTAGCAGAGATCAACGAATACAGTATAAAGGAATACAACATCAGACATACCATCCATTTACAAGTCCGTTCTGGGTCTGAAGAATCCAGAGGCACTTATTTCTCGCCCCGTACGTCCAATACAGGAGAGATGCCCTCGCATATTTGAACAATCAACAAATACGTCCGGACGGCTACCACTGTAGCCCTTTCAAGGTAGCTACTCCAATCATGGGCATCAGTAGCAACCCTTCCATTCGATGTGAAGATCGTCGGTCTTGCACCGTCTTCAATCTCTTCGACTGTTAGTCGTCATATCATTTATTCGGAGTGGGTTAAACCCGGTCTTTCTGAATTACTCGCGTATCTTATATTCAAGTGCTATAACAACACATCATATGCCTCATTCCAATCTATAATATTCTTTTATTCGTATTTCTTTATTCTGGAAAGGTTCTCATTAATATTATCAAAGATTATCACTTTTAAACACAGTGTTTAATCCATTACTTTTTGAAATCAATACAAAAGATTTTATAGTATCTTTTTACAGTTTAAACCAAATTAAGGTTTATCAAACTACTCGGGATTAACGCCTTACCGAAGTAATCATTCATTTTATTATCCCATCCAAACCTATTCATCCCATGGAGCAAAACTAGTAGTACTCCATATCTAACGCCGCTGTTTTATTGGTAAATTAAATTACCATTTCACGTTCAAATCTAATTGAAGATTTAATTATCGCCTAGAGTAAAACTGGTGGTACTCCATTCTTGAACAGATCTCAAATTTAGTAAATTTAATTACCTTATTCACATTTGAACTCAATTAGATTTCTTAAAACTCCACTTAGTTTTAATCTCTAAAAATCATTATTTAATGATTAGTCAAATTTAGGAAATAAATTCTGTCTTTACTGGATTAAAGAATGAGTGTCATTTAAAACACAGTTCACGATAAAGCCAAAATCATCTTCCATTAAAATGGAATCTATACGGAAATCAGAATAGTATTTAATTGATATGAATTCCCGTATCAGACTAATAATATAAATGGAATAACAGCAAAGCCTTTTAAATTCCATATGTAGTAACGGTCTTCCTTCAAAGAAGCTCATCTCGATTATTACCAAATCAAATTCCATTCGATTCCAAATAAATATATTAAATCAAAAATCTTTACTTCGGAAAATTTCCATTAATTTTAATTAAAAGATTTATAAATTCCAAATCATATTCTTCACTGTTAATTGGGTTAAAGAACAAATGTTACTTAAAACACCGTTCACTATAAACCCAAAAATCCGATTCTGTTATTCAATTCCAATTAAATATTCATTAATTGGAAAACTTCACTAAATCTTAATTTAAAGATTTATTCTTTTCTCAACTGGGTTTAAGAATAGTGTTAATAAAGACACCATTCACGATAAACCCAAAATCCAATTTGATATCAAACACAAGGCTCTGAATAGAAATTATATCGGCTTATATTCAATATCAAATTCTGAAACCAACAAATATCGTATTGGGAATAACGATATTTATATTTTTCAAATTCCTTAACAATATCCATGTAATCATGGAATCCAATATCAAAATATTCCGAAGATTATTTCCTTCCCAAATCCATTCCAATTTAATCGTTGGAAAATCCTGGTTATTTTAAAACCCTTTTCAAATCCGATTTATTTATTTCTAAAAATAATTGGATTATTATTCTAGTTATTAACTAGTTCATTTCGATAAGAAAAATATTTTTATCTTTTCAAACTTGGAATTTTTGATCCAAAATCTTTCCAAATCATTTATTATGATTTTACATAATTTTTCCATATTCTTAATAATTTTATTATCGCCTGTACAGTCGGTTTTCAATATCGACCACCAAACTGCATCCATCGCGACCTTTTTTGAAATTGATTTGGACTTAATTTGAAATCCAACCATTCAAATTTAAATCTCTTATATTCATTGGAAGGCGTTTTTCGATACGAACCCAATGGTTCCAGTTTTAGGAGAACCCGACGGTCGGTTCTCCCGTTACGTCCATTTGAAGTTAATGGTCGAAATTCGCTAACGGTCACTGCGCGGCTCATTCTATTCAGGCCATTTAATGTATATATATATGATATTATATATATTTCGTCGAGTTCCATTTAAAACATATTTTATAAATTCATTTATAAATTCATTTCGAAACGATTTCAACTTCTATTTCAATTTTAAATCAAAATTGAATATTCTATGTCATTATAATATTAAAATGATAATATTTTCAAAATATTAGATTTTGAAATCACTTTTCAATGTTCATTATAAAATGAATAAATCGACAGAAAATCCCATTCAATATTTTCGTGTCCATCCAAAATCGGACATCAAAATCACATTTTGATTATTCACTGAATATTATTTTAAAATATTCGTTAATTCTGAACTGGAACTAGACTCAATCAATTACCATATAATTTCATTTATATGGATTTCATATATTGCATATATATATATATATATATGCAACGATAATGATAAACGGTCACTAAAAATTCATACAAGATCCAGAGTGCATTTTACAATTGTATAAGCATTAAAATAAATAAATAATGCTTATATAGTCTGTCAACCCATCGACTGACATACGACTAGTTATTGGGACCGGTGTATGTCAAATATCATCCCAATACCCGTGTGGGGTTTTCAAACAACAAAGACTAGTTATTATTTATGTAGTTTGGCGATGTGTAAAATTTATCGTCCCAATCCATATCACAAAAACAGGCGAGCATAAACAAGTCGTCCGACTTGTAAATGGATGTGTAATCTTATTTCAACCATTTCTTATATAATTATATACAGCGCATGAGAAAAATTATACAACGCTTATATATTTATTTTCATACAACGCTTATATAATTTATACAACGCATATATATTCTCTATATAACATACATAAGCCAAGAATAATATTTTTAACCAATTAATAATTATTCCTTTGTATGACCGTTTTATAAATAACATACATAGCTAAAAATCGTACTTTTATTGAACTAAAAATTATTTCATAGCTTGACAATTTTATGAATAACATACATACGTTAAAAATCATACTTTTATCGAACTAAAAATAATTCCATAGCTTGACTATTTTATAAATAACATACATACATTAAAAATCATATTTTTATCGAATTAAAAATAATTCCATTGTATGACAAATTTTCTATATCGCATAAACAATTTTATACATCCAATTTCAATCAATTTCTCAACAACTCTCAATGAATAACCAAAAATCATCCAAACACCCAAATAACAACTTATGATATAATAACAAAATCAAAAATTGATAGAGTAAGAAAAATGTTCTCACCTCGTTCGATTATTAAAAGGAGCCGACGATACAGACAACTGGAACAACAGTGAACTAGCTGCTGTGGTGGTTGGAGGACACAGGTTCAGGTGGCGCTGCTGTCTCGCGTCAAGAGGAGCTCGCTGGTGGCTGCCTGGAGTAGCGGAAGGTGGAGATTGCGGAGGGACCGACGAAGGAGGCAGAGTTCGGTAGGAGGAGGGGGCAGAGCGGTGAAGCACGTCGACGATGGCAGTCTCGAGGATGCTGGGTGGATTGCGGTTTGAAGCAGCAATGGAGGAGCTCGATTGACGGAGGGGGCGTCGGGGTGGACATTGATGGAGGAGGGGAGGCGGAGCAGAGGGAGAGGCGAGGCGATGGAGGAAGTGGTCGTCGCCGCCATCTTTTTTGATTGGAGAAAATCGGTTTGGGGGTATCGGGTTTTCTGATAAAGGAAAAAGGGGTTTGACCGTGTTTTTTTCCATAAGGTTATTATATATAATAATAATAATAATATTTTAATTTCTAATTCGTATATTACACGTTTAATGTCACGAACTCGAAAAGAACTCCAACGACTGCCTCCCCTAGCCAAATACCTCCATTCTGGGCACAATGGGATATGTTTCGTAAGCCAATTCTATCGTTTTAATGAGTTTTTATCAAACTTAAAATATAAATCAATATATATTGAATTTAAACGTACATTTTAATTTACCGGGGCCACATACTAACTCCAAAAGTTCCCGACAAATAAATCTAACTATGTTTTGATGATATGTCCTAACAAAACTAATTTCGTCGAATTTGGTGACCGTTTGAAAAATGGCCTTTTTAACTAGCTTTTTAAGTTCAAACTGAATTTGAAAACATATTTAAATTTACTGCGCTCACGTATTAGTTCCAAAAATTATGAAATTTGAAACCTAACAATAATATGACATTCCAGATCTAACAAAAGTGGTTTCATCGAAAACAGAGGTCGTTTGCAAAATGACTATATTTAAGGGCTATATATTATAATAAAATATATATAAATTCCATAGCGACTATTTTAAATTTTTAACTGGACATAACTTTCAATTTATATTATAATAATATTTTTAACTGGACATAACTTTCAATTTGAAATTTAAAATTGAATTTTCAAACTACTGCGCCATTCAGGCTTGTTTTATAAATAAAATAAATTTATACGTTCTAACTTCAATTTAAATAAATTTTTAGTCGTTATTATTTAAAAGTAATCATTTTAAATATTCAAAATCCATTAAAATTGCTAAAAATAAAAACTTTAAATTAGTTCTGAAATTTCGGGTCGTTACAAACACTCTAGTCGCCCGGGGATGATTCTGGTGATAGTTCGAACATCATCATTGTTTATTTTCGAGTTTCGAAAGTGCGATGTCTATATATATCCAATTGAGTGGTGTGAGAACCAAAAACTTAGTTAGAGTTTATTGTTTGTGATTTGGTATTGAAAATATGATTTTAAGTATATAAAAGTTATACATATTTGTAAAGTTAATCAACTAATTGGTTGGTGGTTGTGATGGGTGATTATTAATTTAACTAATAAAAATATTGGAATTATTAAACCAATATGAGAATGAAAGGTAATTTAATCCAAATCAAGTATAAAGTAGAATTGAATTGAAATTTAGTTCAAATTGGATATATATATATACATATATATGTTGGGCAGGTTATTGCGTAGAAGCTAAGAAGAGGAAGAAGAAAATTATATGTTCGACACAAATGTACATATTTATTGTATTAGTTGGGTTTGATGATTTTATGAGCCAATTGTCTTTTTGATATTCTTTTTGATTCGGCCTGCAGAGGCGAGTTGTAGTTGTACCGATCAACCCGTACAAAGGAGGTTATGGTGATTTTTTTTGGAAATTTAAGGCGCTAGCCAAATTACGAGAAATTAAAAAGTTCTTAGAAACTGAAAAGTTGAAGAATTTGAGTCAAGTGAAGGTTGAGTTGGTTAACTAAACGACCTTCAGTTCCATTCCTTTTCGAGGATGAAAAGTTTTAAGTAGGGGAGATTGTAACAACCCTGCATTTTGGAACCAATTTAAAGTTTATTTTAATTGATTTTAATGGAAATTAAATATTTAAAATGATTTATTTTGAGAACAAACGTCTTATACTTTATTTAAAAACAAAGTCTAAATGTATAAATTTAAAATTTAATTAAAACGAGCTCGTAACGTCGTGATAGTTTGAAAATTTAGTTTTGAACTTTAAATGAACGTATAGAATTCAAAATAAATCGGATTTCAGTAAACCGAGAAACGTTAGGATCTATTTAATGATATCTTTCTAACGAATGTGAGAAATTGAGATTTCGAGTTATAAAATGTAAGTTATCTCCAATTAAAAAATTAAAATAGTCGCTATGGAATTTATTAATATTTTAGTATTATTTAAGCCCTTAAAAATGGCCATTTTGCAAACGAACTCCGTTTTTGACGAAATTAATTTTATTCGATTTAGAATGTCAAATTATAGCCAGGTTGAAAATTTTCAAGTCAATTGCAATTCGTATGTAAGCGTGGTAAATTTAAACATACTTTTAATTTTAATTGTAAATTCAATAAGCTAGAAATAAGGCTATTTTTCAAACATGTCTCCAAATTCGACGAAACTAGGTTCATTAGAACCATATTTGTAAACGTAGCAAGATTTCAAATTTCATAATTTTAGGAGTCAGTATGTGGTCGTGGTAAATTAAAACGATGTTCAAATTCAATGTTAAACGTTATATTGACGTATATTTTAAATTTGATAAAAACTGATTAAAACGATCAAAATGACTTATGAAACATATACCATTGTGTCCGGAATATGGGTATTTGGCTAGGGGCGACTGTCATTGGTTTTCTTTGGAGTTACAGTGGTAAAAAAGTAACATTAGAATTAACTAATATTATATATATATAATCTTCAACCCTAACCCTAGGGCCATTTACAGAACCTATTGCCTCTAATCCATTCAGTGTCCTGAATCTTCCAATCTTCTTTCTAATTAATCTCTCAATCCACATCCTACCTTCAAAAACTTAAAACATTGACATCGAAGAGGTCATCGAGATCTTGATGATGTCCGGTTGTGATCAATTTTAGTGGCCCAGGCTGCTCGAGTTTTGTGCCCAAACTGCGTTTGATGGAGATTTCTGATGCCGTGGGGCCTGCGAGTTGGTCGTGGTGGAAAACGTGGGGATGGCGGCACTCTGACGCGTCATGGGGAGGGCGTGGATCAACTTCTGACGGCCTCGATTGTCGTGTGGCATGCTAGGGTTTGGCGACGAGGGTTCGAATTATTTACAGGAAAAGGGTAACAAACAAGAATGGTTAAGGGAGATTAATTAGTGTAAATAATTTTATTAATTATATCTTAAGTAAATTATTAATGTGATTAAAGTATAAAAGTTCATAACTTGTTCATGCTGAACCAGAATTCGATGAAATTGAATGTGTTGGAATCGTCTCAACGAGCACTATACCATGGAACATACCAGAATAGATTCAGAAGCAGTTGGAATTTTTGATAAAATTAAATGCTTGTAACGGACCTAGGCTTTGCAACCATCATGCAGTGGGCTAACCTCCCACCGTGACATATAGTGATACCTCAGAACTGATTTTACGGCCATCCTCCCGACTGCAACAACCAACCCAATCTTCCCATTGGGATGTGTAGGTAAGAGTCTCCTGCTCACCACCAAACAGCCAAGTGAGAACCCCCTATTACATTCTCTAACCAGCTCTAATACCAAATGTGACACCCATGGGATTTGAATCTCCGACCTCCCAGAAAGCAACACCACGCACTAACCACTTGTGCTAAAAGATCTTTATGTTAGCTTTTCGAGAGGGTTGTTACAGACTACCCCCTTTAAAGAGCCCAACGTCCTCGTTGGCTCATATCACTCACCACCCAGACATTGTGCATATAACCCGCATCAGTACCACACCGACTGTTATGAAACGACGGTCAGAACAAAGCCCCCTTCCTTGCACGCATATGAGATGGCACACAACTCCTATATAACAAAAGGAATCCCTTATGTTACGTGCCTACTAGCTCATATTTGTACATAATTCCTTCAATATACTCCGCGATGTGGGACTATTGTATCCAAACCATCATTCCTCCTTAAGAACATGCGAGACAATTTTAACAGTCTCCCCCTTGACTCGCATCCTGCTAGTATCTTCTGAGAGCACTGCCTTGCCTGCATGGTCCAGTCCGAACCTTCGGCTCTGATACCACTATAACGGCCCTAGGCTTTGCAACCATCAGGCAGTGGGCTAACATCCCACCGTGACATATTATGATACCTCAGAACTGATTTTACGGCCTGCCTCTCGACTACAACAACCAACCCAATCTTCCCATTGGGATGTGTAGGGGTAAGAGTCTCCTGCTCGCCACCAAACAGCCAAGAGAGAACCCCCAATTACATTCTCTAACCAGCTCTGATACCAAATGTGACACCCACGGGAATCGAATCCCTGACCTCCTGGAAAGCAACACCACGCACTAACCACTTGTGCTAAAAGATCTTTGTGTTACTTTTTGAGAGGGGTGTTACAACGCTTGTTTAATTTTGTTAAAACAATCATTATTTAATAATTTCAGAATGAATCAAGGTGAGAACTCTCTCACTCAAATATTTTGTATAGTTATTATATCTGTGACTTAATATATATATATTGACTGCCTATGGTAATTTATGTTTGATTAATTTATTTATTATTATATGGTATATGGTAGTTCACATCACAGATTATTTGTAAACCTGATGGATGTTTACACTTTTAATGTTATTATTAAACTGTGACTATATGTGTTGTCAAATAATAAAAATGTTTATATTATAACTGTTGATTGAAAACCCCACATGGGTCTTGGGATGATAATTAATTCATATGTCTCCCTTATGTATGGTTGTATGACAATCAATTAATTGATAGACCGTTATAAGCATTATCTAATTATTTAATGTTTATATAGTTGTAGATGCACTCTGGATGTGAATTGGATGTTTAATGGCCGTTTATAACTATTGTTGAATACATGTGATGTATGAAATCCATATAAATAAAATTATATGGTAATTGGTTGAATCTCATTCCAATCCAGAATAAAAATGAATATTTTAATATAATATTCAGTGAAGAATCAAAGTTAGATTTCGATGTCCAATTTTGGATGGACACGAAAATATTAGAATAACTATGAATATTTGTAATAGGACAATTGATTTGAATAAATTTTCATACAATTATGATTTGTACAACTTTACTTTGAAATGAATAGTAATTTCAAAATATGAAGCCAAGTTAAGTAAATAAATGCCATTTTAAATCGAATGGACTTTTCTATCGATTTTATTTACTTTTATAATGAATATCGAGAAAACTAGATTTCAAAATTTAATTTAATTTTTTTGATATTATAGTAATATGGAATGTTCAATTTTGATTTAAAATTGAAGTGGATGTTGAAATTGTTTTGAAACGAGATTATAAACGTTTATAAAAAACGTTTTGAATGGAAATCGAAGAAATCTATTATATATAATATAATGGTTTAATATGAAAATATTTGATTTTGAAAGGAAAGATTGAAATAAGATTTCAAATGGTAGTTGTGAATAATTTATAACATATATAAATTATTTTGAAAGCATATTTGATTTTATATTTTAATTGTAAATCGATTTGGGCTTGAATAAAATGTGTCATGAAGCGACCGTTTGCGAAGTTCAACCCGTAATTTCGAATTGATGTAACACGAGATCCAACCGTCGGATTCTCTTGAAATAGAAACCGTTGGGTTCATATCAAAAAGATCTTTCAAATGATAATAAGAGATTTAAAATCCAACAGTTCAATTTTTGAATAAGTCCAAATCGGTTTTGGAAAAGGTAGCTACGGATGTAGTTCGGTGACCGATATTGGAAACCGGCCGTAAGGGCCTTAATAAATTTATTAAAAATATGAATAAATTATATAAAATCATAATAAATGATTGTAAAGATTTTGGACGAAGCACTCTAAGTGTGAAAAGATAAAAGATATTTTATCCAAATGAACCAGTTATTCACTAGAATAAATAATTGAAAGCAATTATAATGGTTTTGATATTATAAAAAAAATTCGAATAATATATAAATTGGATGACAATTTAAAGGAAATTATCTTCGGATATTTCAATAATAGATTCCGTGATTATACAAATATCGTTGAGGAATTTGGAAGATATAGATATCGTTATTCCCAACACGATATCTGTTGGTTTCAGAATTTAATATTGAATATAAGTCGATGTGATTTCTATTCAGAGCCTTGTGTTTAATATCAAGTTGGATTTTGGGTTTGTCATGAATGGTATCTTTAATAATTCTATTCTTAAACCTGAATAGAATAGAATAAATCTTTTTATTAAGATTTAATGAAGTTTTCCATTAATAATTATAATTGGAATTAAATGGAAGTTGATTTTGGGTTCATTATGAATGATGTTTTAAATGATATTTGTTCTTAAACCCAGTTAATAGTAATGTTATGATTTGAATTTATAAATTTTTTAATTAAGATTTAATGGAAATTTTCCAAAGTGAAGTTTTCCAATTTAATAAATTAAATTGGAATTGAATGGAATTCGATTTAATGGTAATCGAGATGAACCTCCTTGGAGGAAGACCTGTACTATTTGAGGAATTTAAAAGGCTTTGCCATTATTCCACATAGTATTAGTCTGATACGGAAATTCATATCGATTACAATTGATCTGATTTTCGTAAAGGTTCCATTTGAATGAAAGATGATTTTAGGTTTATCGTGAACGATGTTTTAAAAGGCAGGATTGATTTCCTAAATTTGAATAATCATCACGTAATGATTTTTGAGATTAAAACTAAGTCGGTGTTCAATGAATCTTTAATTAGATTGAAATGTGAATTGGGTAATTAAATTTACCAAATTTCAGAAATGTTCGAGATGGAGTACTACCAGTTTTACGCCATGCGATAGTTATATCTTTAATTAGATTTGAATGTTAAATGGTAATTAAATTTACCCATAACGCAATAGGCATTAGATATAGAGTATGTGACGGCAAGGAATTTCGCTCGGTCCGAACCAGTCGCTAAACCGACCCAGACCGTTCGAAACACCCTATCGTTTGAGAACACGACAAAACAGAACGCATACAGAAGAACATTTCATTGTATATTACAACAATGCATCAGATTACTAGAATATACAGAGTATAAAAGAATATATATTACACAGAAATATCAGAGATTTAAATTACATTTAAATACATAGCAGCGGAAAATAATACAATACACAACTAGAAAAAGATATACGGATACAAAGCTTTCCGGATATCGTTCCAGCTGTAAACCAGGATCCTGTGAATATAAATCTGCAAAACCAAAACTACTAGCTGCCCGTGTCAAAATAAGGGCACCCAGAGTTTAGGTTAAAACAATAAACTCCAGGTCAGTCATGTGACTGGTGTGAGAACTAAAACAGTTAATCTTTATTTTTTTAAAGCTAGGTAAATCAAGGGACCACGCCGTATAACACGGAACGGGTTTCCTCCCAAGAATACCAGTGCGTAAAACAAACAGCGCAATGCTAAATAAAGAAAAATGAAGCTGTTATAAGACCCAGGTCCCATCACACAATGCAACGCAGTCGAGGATAGGGTTTTCCCTTATAACAGCCAAAGAATGCTTGATACGTTTAAAACAAATCATTTGATACTATTATAAGTGCATAGAGTATAAAACAACTTCAAATCATAAGTATCAATCATAGGCGGCATGAATGCCCCATACCACTATGTCGCCATATATAGTTTTACAAATAAAACCGCAAATGGCACGTATTTGGAAATTGGATTTCCGTCTATGAACCGAGGCAAAAGATAGTCCTCAACCGCTTCGAGACTGTCTAGTCCGAGCCTCAGGCAAGTACTCTGTCAAGCCTTTGGATCGTCAGGGCCGGTCCACCGATGTGGATTAAAATGCCTGAACACTACGTTTCCCCACCCTATGGGGTGTAAGTCTGGTCCGTCAGCCGACCAGAATGCATCGGCCGAAACCGATATAACCGAGGCGCCTCGCAACAGCAACAACCACATAAGTCAAACTCGTCAGGGCATGTAAAACCACTGACGCCACTTCTAACTAGAAAGAAACGCAAGTCCTCCCTGATGTCCTCTCCCGTTTTTGGTTCATACCGGGTGTGAAACTCGCGAATCAAACGTTACACAAAGCTACGCCACAAAGGCCTTGCTTTGATCATCACCACAAGACTTTGCTTTTCAACAGAAGCCTTGATCATTTGCATCTTAGCATGCCACACAGGCAAACCATCCTATGCAACCGATATCAGTCACACAGAATGAAATCCGATGTCAGACACACAGTCCATTTACAAGTCCGTCCTGGGTCTGAACGAAACCGGAGGCACCTAGTACCCCGCATATCCATCGATCTCCAAGTACGTCTGGACGATCACTAACTGTTTCCATCTTCTTGGGTGTACAACCCAATCAAGATCATCAGTAATTACCCAAACGACATGAAGACTTCCGGTCTTCGACCATCGTCTTCATCTTCGACTTATCGTCGTATCAGTTATTCAGAATGGGATAAACCCGGTCTTCCCGAATAACTCGCGTATATTTTATAAAAGTGTTACACAAACACAACATACGCCTCATTCCAATTCATTAGTCACTAACCGTAAATTAATCAAGAGAATAATTTCCCAAATATTAACCCCGAAGGCCGAAACCAACATCAGATCAATATCCAGAAAACCATTCTGCTTGGCTAACCGACAGTTAGTTTCTAAATTTCACATTCATAGGGAAAGATTCCCATCAATTTTTATCAAAGATAAATTCTTGAATTTATGCTTTAATCTACCTTTGAATATCAATTCAAACTAGTCGGGATTAGCGAACCTTACCGAAGTAATCATTTGTTTTAATTTCCCAATCCCAACCTATTCATCCCATGAAGTAAAACTGGCTTTACTTCATATCTAACACCACGGTGTTATCGGTAAATTCAATTACCATTTCACGTTCAAATCTAATTAAAGATTTAACTATCGCCTGGAGCAAAACTGGTGATACTCCATTTCGATTATTTCAATCTAATTAAAGATTCATTAAAACTCCACTTAGTTTTAATCGTTGACTGGGTTAAAGAATCAGTGTCATTTAAAAACACGGTTCACGATAAACCCAAAATCACATTCATTAATTATCGGGTTAAAGAACAAGTGTTATTTAAAACACTGTTCACGATAAACCCAAAAATCAATATCAATTCAATTCCAATTAAATATTATTTAATTGGTACACTTCATTAAATCTAAATAAAAAGATTTAATCTTTTCTCAACTGGGTTCAAGAACGGTGTTAGTGAAGACACCATTCACGACAAACCCAAATCACATTTGATATTAAATACAAGGCTCTGAATAGAAAATATATCGGCCTATATTCAATATCAAATTCTACGATTAACAAATGTCGTATTGGAAATAACGATATAAATATATATCTTTCAAATTTCCATAACAACACCTGTATAATCACGAATTCCAACATCGAAATATTCCGAAGACAATTTCGATTCAAATCCACTCCAATGCAAACATTGGAAATTTTGGTTATTTTCAAAACCCTTTTCGAATTCAATTTATTTATTTAAAAATAAATAGAATTATAATTCTAGTTCAAAACTAGTTCATTTCGATAAAAATCTATTTTTATCTTTTCAAATATGGAGTTTTTCATCCCAAATCTTCACAAATCATTTCTTATGATTTTACACAAATTATTACTATTTTTAATAATTTTATCAAGGCCCGTACAGTCGATTTCCACCAATGGCCATCGAACTGCACTTACAGCGACCTTTTTCAAATTTGATTTGGACATAATTCCAAATCCAACCGTTAGATTTCTAATTTCTCACATTCGTTAGAAAGCTCTCTTCGATACGAACCCAACGGTTCCGGTTTTAGGAGAATCCGACGGTCGGATCTCCCGTAATGTCCGTTTGAAATCAATGGTCGAAATTCGCGAACTGCCGCGGCGCGGCGCGTTCTATTCAGGCCATTATATTATATATATAATATATATATAATATATTTCGTCGATTTCTATTTAAAAACGAATTATATAAACAGTTTTAAATTCATTTCAAAATCTATTTCAACTTCCATTTCAATTCAAAGCAAAATTGAATTCTACTTTATAAATTCGTTTCAAAATTCATTTCTGTTCAATTCAAATTTCAATTCAATTTGAATTCATATTCAATTCAATTCATTTCGAAATCGTTTTCAATTCAATTCATTTCGAAATCGTTTTCAATTCAATTCATTTCGAAATCGTTTTCAATTCAATTCATTTCGAAATCGTTTTCAATTCAATTCATTTCGAAATCGTTTTCAATTCAATTCATTTCGAAATCGTTTTCAATATCGATATAAATATCGATCACGTCAAAATGGCGTCAATCTAATCAACACGGCTTCATAAATTTCTAATTTCAAATATTCTATTTCAAATATTTCTATTTCAAATATTCTATTTTAAAACTGGAATGAGGCCCAATCCATTACCATATAAAGTTAATTATATGGATTTTCATACAACACACGTATATAATAGCATGGAAAAATAATCAACCATCAACCAAAGTGCACTACACTGTATAAGCATCAAATATAGATATCCAACGCTTAAAACAGCCTGTCAATCAACCGATCGACATATTCAATCAATCGGGATGAGTGAACTTCAAATTTCATCCCAACACCCGTGTGGGGTTTCAAACAATCAAACACATATTTTATTTGTGCCGTTGGGCGATGTGTAAAATTTATCGACCCAATCCATGTCCTTCAAATAGGTGTACATAAACAAACCATCTGGTTTGTAAATGAATATTTTATTTTATTCACTTTCACTATATTCATTCTCACGTTAAAAATTATATTTTTAACGATAAAACATTTTATTCCAACATATGAATTTCTATTATTCATTTACACAATAAAATGATATTTTTATTTTCTAACATATTTTAGAAAATTTCGGCGGCATAACGGCACGATACTAGAAACGGGACAAGGCCTCGCCTTATCCCCGGTCTAGTGAAGGCCCACGCCATTCACACATCAATCAAATCAATTTCATCTCACCCAACAATTCAATTCAAACAAATAATTCAACTAATCTATGCAACCAAACAAACAAGTCCATGGTCTGTGGACGATTGTGTCGGGTGCTACTAAGCACCGTCTGCATCCTAGTATATATATATAACTAGAAAAAGAATTGAAAGGTGAGAAATTCTCACATATAGCTATCCTAGCTCCACGGCTCTTCTTTTGCAGAAGTCTTCGTCGTTTCGCCTTTTTGTCACCTTCGTTGCCCGTATTCTCTACATAGGTAAAAATCGAATTTTTACTATGTTATTCAATATATAAAATCACATTTTTACTTTGCTTCTCAATATATAAAAATCGATTTTTTTCTTTGCTTTTCAATATATAAAAATCATATTTTTATTTTGCTTCTCAATATATAAAAATCGAATTTTTACTTTGCTTTTCAATATATAAAAATCATATTTTTCTATCGAAGTTCAATATATAAAAATTCTATTTTTCTATCGAAGTTCAATATATAAAAATTCTATTTTTCTATCGAAGTTCAATATATAAAAATTCTATTTTTGACAATAAGGTTTTCGCCTTAATAAAAAAAATATAGTTTTCGCTTTTATAAAAAAATAAAGTCTTTTCTATTTTTAAAAATCCTACTTTTTCTTCTAAACAAAAATCTCGCCTTTTTGCTTTTCTATTTTAAAGATCAAATCTTTATAAAGTTTAAACCTTTTCTATTTAAAGTTTAAACCTTTTCTATTTAAACCTTAAAATAAAATCAGTTTTTATTTTTCCTTTTAAATTAGTTTTTACTCATTTACAAAATTCCGTTTTTACTTATTATAAAAAATCAGTTTTTACTTATTATAAAAAAAACAGTTTTTAAATCCATTTCAAATCAGTTTTTAAAAATCATTTTAAATCAGTTTTAATTTTAAAGTAAAAATCAGTTTTAAAACTTTAAAATAAAAATCAAAGTAAAATAAAAACAAATAAATAAATCAGTTTTTATAGTTCTAAAAAAAATCAGTTTATAATTCTTTTTCTAAAATCAGTTGTTAATTCTTTTTCTAAAATCAGTTTTTAATTCTTAAAAATCGAAATTAGTTTTTAAACTCTAAAAATAAAAATAAAAGTAAAATAAAAATAGAAACTTACAGTGTTCTGCGAAAAAAGGGGGGGGGGGTTTCCAGCTGCTCGCGGATGGGCAGGGGGGGTCTGGAGCGCTCGAGATCGTCGGAGGGGTGGCGTTGTTCGCTTCGAACGGGGGAGGCGCTTCAAGCCTCGAATCGGAGAGGCGACGGCTTCCGGGTTCAAACGCGAGGGCTTCGATCGAATGGGGGGGGGGGCGACAAGTCTTCGTCGGCGTCGAGACAGGGGGGGCGGATCGATTAATTTAGGTTTTTTTTTTTCTTTTGTTTCTGAAGAATGAAATATGATCGAACGGGGGGGGGGGGGGGGCAAAACGAAGATAAAGGGGGGGGGGGAATTAAAAATTTTATTTTTATTATTATTTAATTATTTAATTTTGCAAAACGGTTGACTTTTACATATGACCTCGAAACGAGGCCCACCGCCTGACGTCCATAGCGTTTTACCCCCATTCCGAACACAATGGGATATGTATCGTCAGCTGATTCGGCTGTTACAATCAGTTTCCGTTAAATTTACATTTAAATCACTATATTGAATTTTAAACGTACATTTCAAATTACCGGGGTCACATACTAACTCTATAAATCCCATAAAAATATTTTCTAGCTTCGTATTGACGATATGGTCCTAACAAAACTAGTTTCGTCGAATTCCGAGACCGTTTGATAAATGGCCAATTTCCAGTCGATTAAAATCAACTGAAACTGGTCAAACGCGTTTTCCTTTGCCACGCTCACATATTGATTCGAAAAATTATGAAATTTGAAACCTAGCAATAATTTGACACTACGGATCTAACAAAAGTGGTTTCGTCAAAATCCGAGGTCATTTGCAAAATGTCCATTTTTAAGGGCCTGAATTCCATAGCGACTATTCAGAATTTTCAACTGGACATATCTTTTGATTCCCGATATGAAATTTCGATCTTTCGGATTCGTTGGAAAGATATTACCAATTAGATCCTAATGTTTTTGGTTTCATTAAAATCCGGATTGTTTTGCACCCGGTACATTCAATTGAAGTTTGAAATCGAATTATCGAACTACCGCGCCATTTTCGATTCTATTTATAATTATATATAATTATTTATATTCTAACGACGACGCGTATAATATATACGTTCGAATTATATTCAAAATAAATTTCACGTCGATATTATTTAAAATAATTCATTTTAAATAATCAAAATTCGCTAAAATTGCCAAAATAAAAATTTCAAACTGGCCCAGATTTTACGGGTTGTTACAGAGTAGTACCAGTTTTGCTCCATGGGATGAATATGTTAGGATTAGGATAATAAAATGAAAGACTACTTTGGTAAAATGAAAGATTACTTCAGTATGGCACGATAATCCTGACTAGTTTTATAAACCATAATCTAGTTTAAGTTGTGAAAAGATATTATTCCAAGGAATGGATTAAAAAATAAGTTTAAATGAGATAATCTTTGATAAGATTAATGGGAACTTATCCACAGTATAATGAATATTTGAATAAAAGAGTTTCTGGATTGGAATGAGGCTTATGATGTGTCTTTATATCACTTGATTATAAGATACACGAGTTATTCAGAAAGACCTGGTTTAACCCATTCTGAATAACTGATATGACGATTAAAAGTCGAAGATTTGAAGATGGTGGTTGAAGACCAAAGATCTTCACATCGTTAGGATGATTGTTGATGTATCAATTGGGTTGTACACCTAAGACGAGGTTATAAGTAGTGTTCGTCCAGATGTACTTTGCAATCGACCGGATATGCGAGGACCTCTATCATGTATTGGACATATGGGACGAGGAATAAGGACAACAGAGAAATGGACATACATTGGCTTTTAGCTATGAGCGATGTCATGTTATGGAGCCAACACATTTTACTTATGTTGTAATGACCCGGAAATTTGGCGACCTTGGTTATCTGATATACAACACATATCGAACATCCAAGGGTCGAAAATACCGGTCATTAATGAAAGGAATTAGAGGGTGAGGAAAGATAAGATAGAAGCTTAGAATAGAAGAAGAAGAACACAACATCAGAGTAACATGAACCTCACAGCGGAACGAATAACATATAATAGATAACATATCTTTGAAATAAAATCAGTATATTTATACAATAACAATATCAGATTACAACACTTACAACACAGCGGAAATAAACTATAGCTATATGATCCTGAAGCCTCCTGCTCCATCTCTTCAAGTATCTGTGAAATCCTGACTAATTGACTGCCCGTACAAAATTGGGCACCCAAGAGTTTAGGGAAAACAACAAAATAAACTCCGGGTCAGTCATGGGACTGGTGTGAGTAAAACAATTTAAAACAGTTCAAGCAGGTAAATGATATCTCATAAGACAACGCCGTATAACGGAACGGGTTTTTCCCTTATGAGAATCCAAATTATCTTTATATCAAAAACCTTTTGATATTATAATAATGTCTATCAACCACAATATAATAATCATCTAGCAGAAACGCTTTCATCTCACGTTCTACATATATAGTATACAATCAAAACCGCAAGCACGTATTGGGTAATGGATTTCCAACTATGACAAGGTATGGAACCACCTTTCGCTAGTGTACCTCTAGAAAGGGATATATTGGATTCAACAAGAACATCTTGCAACCCGTCCACACATGACCGACCACTCATTTCGCTTGAGTGTATCGAATGTATATCACCAACGGTTGGGATCAGCAACCGTTTCCCGAATGGGAATGCATCAACAATAGATTTTTAGAAGTAAATGAAACTCTAGATCAGGTGATTATACACCCTACTTCGGAGCGACCGACTTAGCCATGCAGCCTTCCCGATTTCTGTCATTTACCGAATGTGAGGCTAGAAATTATTCTTTAACATCACATCAGATTTACTTCGAATGCAACATTGTCAGATCATCGAAAATCACTAATTGACGTCTACAACAGTACATTACGTGTTAGCTAAAGAAGTTTCCTTCTCCGCTTCCACTCTTGGTACGGTTGAAGAAATTAATGTATGTGACCTTTCTGGAAATACTCTGTCAGGCATTCATCCATACAAGTCATCCAGGAACAGGATGAACCGAAGGTACTATTCAGTATATCCATCTTAGGCACTATTATCTAAGACTTATACAATAGTCCTTGCACTTTACTCCGTCTTCAATTATCTTTGGCATATATGATTCGCAACGCTTATGCCAATACAGAGTGGTTCTTTGAATAATAATCCAACTGGTCTCTCCATATTAACAACGTTAAAATGGTCAGAACTTCGATAGTCTGTGAGTTAACTATTAAAGAAAAACACATGTGCAAACAACGATATCAATTCCAAAGGGAAATTATATCGATCAAACATCATTTAACATTTATCTCCTTAGTTCATTTTTCATCTCCTGTTTCTCTATATTCAACATTTCTTATTTTCTAAATTTAGAAAATATATGTTATTACCATTGGAAAACATTTCCATTTCTTGTTTTCTATAACAGAAAACATTTCTGGTTCTTATTTGGAAAATATTTCCAAAACTCCTTCATTGGGCTTAGATAGATGTTTAAACAAACCATCGCGATGCCAACTCAAACCATTACGCTTATTAACTAAATTCCTTTAACCCACCTTCACTATCAAACCTTAACCATTCCTTAGTTAAAAATGAAGTCAATCAAGTTGGGGTAATACTACCTCTCAGACCTTAATTGAGCAACGTTTCTAACTTTGAAATAGACAAAGTTCACCCTTTTAATTCTTTAACAACTTCCTTACGTAACTCTCCTTCGAATCATCTCTTATTCGATAATTCTTTCCTTCGAATAAGGTATATTCGATAACTCTATTCAATTTACTCTATTCGATTAACCCTTATCAATTAACTCTATTGGACTAACACTATTGATTTACTCGTTTCACTTAACTCCTTTCGAATAAACTATATTCGATAACTCCTTTAACTTTCTATAACTCACTTCGATTAACCAATATTCTATAACTCACTTCGATTAACCAATATTCTATAACTCGCTTCGATTAAACAAATCGATAGCTTTTTTCGATTAAACTATAATCGATAACCCCTTCGATTAACTAATAATGGATAACTCCTCTCGATTAACTAATAATCGAAAAATCCTTTCCTTTAACTCTATTCGAATAAACTAATATTCGAATAACTAATATTCGATTAACTCCTTTTCGAACAAACTATTCATTTATAAAGATTTACTTTTAGTAACGGTTCTTCACTTTACAAATGATTTCCTTTTTAGTAACGTTTTCCTTTTTAGAACGTTTTCCTTTTTATAACATCCTATTCGGTTATAAACAAATTTCCCTTTTTATAACTCTATTTATTTTCTAAATATTTCCTTTTTAATTTTTTTGTAATTGGTTTTACAAATATTTCCTTTTCGATTTCATTTGTAAAGGGTTTTACAAATATTCCTCTTTCGATTTCATTTTTAAAGGTTTTACAAATATTCCCTATTCAATCTCATTTGTAAATGGTTTACAAACATTTCTCTTTCTAATTTATTTGTAAATGGTTTACAAACCTTTCTCTTTCTATTCGATTTTTAAATGGTTTACAAACATTTATCTTTCTAGTCTATTTGCAAATGGTTTGCAAATAATTCCTTTTGGGTTTTATTTCTAAGTATTTTCTATTTAAAAAAAAATCCATTTATAAATAAATTTCTATTTATAAATATTCTATTTATAAATATTCTCTTTTCAGTATTCACTTTGACAAATTCCCATTTTCACTAAATCCCGGTATGTTATGGTGTTTAACATATCAAATTACGATGTCCAATATCGTCCATACACATATAATTAACAACATATTATAAATCACATCATATATCACAATATATGAAAACAATAAAATAACTGTTGAGGAATCTAGTCGGATTCCTCCAACCTGTTTCCCTGCATCCACAGATGTTACACAATAAAATCAACATCACTTTCAGTTCCATATGATATATTCTGTTAAACAGATTTAATATAGAAATTCACTAAATGACTAGTAGTTCAATCAAACAGTCAACACACAGTCAATCAGCCAATATTTAACAGTTCTAAAAATACAACATGAAATTATAAACTGTTCAGAGTTAGTGAGATTTACTCACATTGGACGATCATCGTTAATAACGATAACCATCGCTTAATTCGGACGGACAATTTATTTTTTATAAATTGTAACGAGCTCGGATTCACTCCCAGTCAGTCTCATCGTGTAGTCACCGTCCATACGATCCCAACGGATCATGTTTTGCCCCATTTTGATATCGTATGATCAAGTTACGATTTTACGAAGTTATACACTATTTAAATTAAAAACAAAACTTAATTAAAATTAAACGGGCTTAACTTCTTCCTTCCGGCCCATCTCCCTTTCCAACATAACCAGACCCGATTAACCTTTCTTCCTCAAAAGCATCGTGACCTCCCTGTAGCTATTCTCCACCATAGCCGATCGTTCCTGCTCCCAAATCTCCCTCCTTGCAACACCGTTCGACTAGAGGACAACACCAAATCACTCCTTGTCACGTCCTCTTCCTCATCATGTAATTCTTGCTCCACTCGATCGAATTCCGTTCAAACCCTGTCACGTTATCTCAGTAGAACGGAAACCCCAAACTACCAATGTAATACCTCAAAACTGCCCGTCGACCTCAGTTCAGTCCCCTGGATCCACAAACAAACACACATATACCAATCGAAGCTCCAACTCCACGATTTTCGTAAACCCTAGCAACGCTGCTAAACTTCCAACGTGAAAAAGGATGACCGAGCTCAACAATATCTATATGGGGAGGAGCGGAATCTCAACAGGAGTCGAGATGTATAATTATTATGATTTATAGATTTTATTTTGAATTTTGAGGATTTTTCTTTTTCTCGAAATTGTTGCTATAAGATGAAAAGAATGTGGCGGCTCAGAAGGAGTTATATATGGGATCCTATATGTGTGTGTGCCTGCAACAACGTGTGTGTGGCTTTTGTTTGGTCCACTCATAGCTTAGGATATTTTTATTTTATTTATTTAATATTCGTTTAAGCATTCTAAAAATCCATGTGATCACACACGATACCCGAAAATCATGAAAATTGACATGCAGCTAGAGTTCGACATTACGGTCCCAACGAAACTGGTTTCGTCGAATTCCGACTTCGTATGCTCACACAGCGTATTTTTAAAGGTCAAAATATCAACTGTTTCTCACATTAAAAATCTGTACGACCACACAGTGACTCTAAAAATCACGAAACTGGAAATCTAACAACTATTTGACATTGCGGATCCAACAAAATTAGTTTCGTCGAATTCCGACTTCGTTTGCAAAACCGGCTATTTTTAAAGCTCTAAATGACCCATTTAAATATATAAATATATTTATATATAATTAAATATTTATAAATAAATATTATCGTATATATTCACAGTGGAATGCCATACAGCTCTAGAATATTCCTATATGAATTTCTAACTTGATATTTCAAATCTGTGTCAACCCGATATTCGATTTATAATGAAATTCCTTTTAAAAATATAAATAATTCCTTTATAAATTATAAAGGAATTCCACAGCGACTTTTCTCAAATTTGATTTGGACGTGAATCAAAATCTACACGACAAAATCCCGATTCTTCTCTTCCACTAGAAAGATATACTCCACCAGCTCCACACGTTTCTTGTTTCACAGAAATCCGATTTAAAATGAATCCTGTACATTCAGTTGAAGTTCAAATCGCCAAATAACGAACTGCAGCTCCGTTTCAAGCTCGATTTTAATTATAATATAATTATACGTTCAAACTGTCGTTCAAATAATATATTCGTTATTCTAATTCAATTCTAAACTGAATTAAATATCACAGATGATACGGTTCACACCATATCGCCATTTCAGCCAATTCTGATTATTTCAAAATTTAATATATTATTTAATTTATTATTTTAATTAAATATTCACTATTATTTAATTCCACGACCATTAAATTCACTATATCACTATTTATATAATTAAATAAATTAATTATAATACCTCTGCAAATGCGGGTCATTACATATGTGGATGTTGGATGATGGAAAGCGAGGTACTTCAGATTTGGCCACACAAGTCCCTTGATGGTCAACATACTAACCAAGATGGTTGACGTACTAACTAGGTTTTAGGTCCGATAGGATCGAGGAACATGTTGTTTAGGGCATAACTAATTAGCGACAGCTGACTGTCTCTGCCGCTCCTAGGTGGACATGCATGTGAGTCCTAGGCATGTGCTAGATTTTCCTTAATTCAGAAGGAGAGATCCCTATGCCTTGGTTCATAGATGGAAATCCAAATTCCAATACGTGATTTTACGGTTTTAGTTGTAAACCTATATGGCGACATAGTAGGATGGGGTACTATGCCATCTACGATTGATACATTTATATTAGAAATTGATTTCTGCACTTACAATAATAATAAAAGTTAAATTTCACGTATTAAGCATGTTTGGCTATTATAAGGTAAAACTCTATCCTCCGGCATGCGTTGCATTGTGTGATGGGACCTGAATCGAATAATAGCTTCATTTTTCTTTATAGCATTGCATTTTTTTTATACACTGGTATTCATGGGCGTAAGTTCGTTCCGTGTTATACAGCGTGGTCCTGTGATTTACTCAACTTTAAAATAAGTTTAATAATTGTTCTAGTTCTAATACCAGTCTCATGACTGACTCGGAGTTTATTGTTTCCCACCTAAACTCTTGGTGCCCATATTTTCTACACGGGCAACTAGTAGTTTTGGTTTCGCAGATTTTTCTTTTCACAGGATCCTGGATTACGGCTAGAGCTATACTTTGCAATATTTTGTATTTGTGTATTTCTTTCAGCTTTGTTAGTTGATGTTTTCCACTGCACATTATATTTATGTATTATATTTCCATTGTATTGTAAATGATTAATCTCTGATATTTTTCCGTTGTATATTATTTGTACTCTGATATCTTGTATTCTGATGTAAATTGTTGTAAAAACAATGAAATATTCTCTTGTTTTATGCTCATATGAGTCGTGTTTTCAGAGAAATCCATCTTTTTATTCTGTTTAAGCTAGCCAGGAAGTTCGGGTCATTTCGATATATGTATTTAAGAATCTATTACTACGACCTGTCTCGATTGTGTAAAACACCATTATGACCCGTCATGGTTAAATGTAATTCTACTATGATTCTTCTCGATCGAGTAATCTTTACTACGATCCATATTGGTCGAGTACAGCTTTACTATGACCTGCCTCAATCAAGTGTAATATTATTACGAGCCGTCTCAGTCGAGTATATCCTTAGTATGACCCATCTCAGTCTAATGTCTTTAATAGGACCCATCTTGGTTGAGTATTACTTTACCACGACCTACCTCGGTCGGGTTTACTTGACCACTTCAATTAAGAGAATACATACATACATATATATATATAAGTGAAACACCCCACCTCTATTAAGGTCACTCACAAAGGGAATGCCTTAATTTCAATGGAGCATTTTAGGTAAAAGACGCAGATAAATTACAAGACAGACAAATAAAGCAGTGGAAAATAAAGTCATTTTATAAACAATGTGGTTCGGTCAAGCTTTTACAACAGTTGTCTTAAAAACAATACATAGTACTTCTGTCTTGATTCAAAAACTTCCAAGTATAAAAGAAGCATAAAAATATCGACGATTTATTCCCCAATAGAGTAAAGCAAGACATAGCTGAAATGAGACTGAATCCAAAGCAATACATGATGATCTTGAAGCAACAAGTAATCCAAGCTAAGCAGAAGTGTTTCCTCCATGAGAACCTGGGGGGAGGGGGACGGAAGAAAAGAGGCGAAACAAAACTAGGTCAGACATAAGTCTGGTAAGTCCAGCTACTTTCAGCATATGAACAAGCAAGAACAACATGACATGAATAAAACTGAATAAAGAGATAAGCATCATGATAAGGAACATAGGATACAGGATATGCAATAGGCAAGATAAACTAAGTATAACATCGCATGTTAACTATTCTCTACTTTGCTACTACCCTGTTATTCTGATTTCTATATCTCTGCACCACCTAACGAGTGTCCCAACCAGTAATCTGTATAAAGTATAATATTACAACGTGATCCCAATCCCCGCAATTGTGGTAGCCTTCAGGTGTACATCTATTACGAGGGTTCCACCTCAATCAGTCTAATTGCCATGAAGATGTTAGATATACCCTTACTACCCTATCGATAATCTCCCTACTTGTACAAATGTTCCATGTGTCTGTGTCAATCGGCCCCCCTCTTGCGTGTAGATACCCTGCGTTGTTCCCACCATAAGGTATATCAATCCTTATGATAGCGACCCGACACGAATCAAGATGCACAATGTATAACTACTGGCACCCAGTGCCTGCTTTTTCCCACTCCGGAGTACGTGCATGCCCGTAAACCGTCGAAACCTATAATGACGTACCCCTTGCCGTTGTTTTGACCGCTCATAATCAGCCCAGTAATTGTGCCCCATCCTGCCTAGCTCAGGGTATCTTGATACATATATGTGGGTTACTGCTGAAATGGGTCCCATTTACTAAGGTTTCCTACTGGTTAAGTTTGTGGGCCTATATTTACTAATATTACCCACCAACCCGATATGTACTTAACCCTCCCACCGATTCAAGCAATTTTTATATAATGGTTAAGTTTTGTGGGCCTATATTTACTAATATTACCCACCAACCCGACGTATACTTAACCTTCCCGCGAATTCAAGCATGTTTATATAATGGCTAAGTTTTGTGGGCCTATATATTTACTAATATTACCCACCAGCCCGACGTGTACTTAACCCTACTACTCGTCATGCCATGTTGGTTAAGTGGTTCTTATTAACTTAACCTTTCCCACTTATCATGTTGGATTGGTTAGTGTGATTTATTAACTTAACCTTGTTCATTCATCAGGTTATATTGGTTAAGTATTTCCCATTTAACTTAACCCCATTCGTTCATCAAGTTATATTGGTCAAGTGTCATTAATCAATTCAAGTTAACTTAACCCACCCACTCGTCTTGTCATGTTGGTTAAGTTTTTGCTTCTGGTATTAACTTGAACCTACCTCAAATCATGTTATATTGGTTAAGTGTTGCCCTCTTGTGTTAACTTAACCCTTTCCATACATCGTGTTATATAATTGGTTATGTGTTTCCCATTTAACTTAACCCCATTCGTTCATCAAGTTATATTGGTCAAGTGTCATTAATCAATTCAAGCTAACTTAACCCACCCACTCGTCTTGTCATGTTGGTTAAGTATTTCCTTCTGGTGTTAACTTGACCCTACCTCAAACCATGTTATATTGGTTAAGTGTTGCCCTCTCGTGTTAACTTAACCCTTTCCATACATCGTGTTATATAGTTGGTTAAGTGTTTTCCTCTTGTATTACTTAACTCCACCACAAGTCATTATATATTGGTTGTCTAAATCTGAAAGTAACCGTGAACTTACAAAACAAAGGCAAGTCTTGTTTTCTAGAATTTGTATTCTAAAAGTGAATTTCTCGCCTTTGATGTTGACTAATTGTTCTTTTAATCCTATTCAGATTGGAAGAAGAAGAAGTACTAGTTCTAACTTAGGTTTCAGCAGAGTAGCGACGCCATTGCTTTATTTTCAGAGAATGAGAGAGCAATGGAGGCTAGAGAATAATGTAAGAGATTTAGGTTTTGTCTTAGGGATGTAGTTATAGGAGAACAGAAGTGTTCAGGGCCTTAGATATCAACCTAGAACCAATCTGGAGCATCAAAACAGCCAAAACCACGTCACAAGCCAAAGAAAATCAGATCTGGGCCAAAACAGGTCGACCTGTAGGGGGAGGTCGACCCCCTGGTCGACCTATGACCTAGGTTGACCTCCCTGGGTAGGTCGACCCCCAAGGTTGACCCCCAGGTCGACTTGCCTGGGTATTTTTCTATGTAAATTCTGAATTTTTGTTGAATCTTCCGAAGGCCATAACTTCTTCATACGAAGTCCGATTTACACAAACTTGGACTCTATTCCAAGCAGAATTCCGAGAAGAATGCAATGGCGTAACCCGTTTCATTTAATTATTTTTTTAATAATTAGTTATTCTTTAATTATCTCTTATGTCCTGTTTTAAAATTACGGAATGTTACATCCCCCGACTTAAAGGATTTGGTCCCCGAAATCTTCAAGTTAAGAAGAATGTATATCCTACCATCCAACATCCATCTACTCAGCCATTCAATCACAGACATCCATTGTCCTTAAAAAGGTTTCTAATGTTTTTCATGAACATATGCATAGTGTTTGTATATGTCCTTACCCAAATGCAAAATCAGGTGGTCTACTGATTCAGTTGACCTCCTTAATGCGAATTCCGTCAGTGCTATGAGTCCATCATGTATGCAATTATTCCTAATCGTACTTTATAACTTCTACATGAGTGCACAATCATTCATACACATGCAACATCCATATGATAACACATCAATTTTCAATTCATATATATAAAAATTCACTCATGCATATGCAATATGAAAGTGACTAAGCCGATCTAGTGCCTAATGTGTATATATGCATCCATGAGCAACAACTAGCAAACACTTACATCCACTTGCATCCACCAAACATAACATGTTTCAAACACATGTTTGCATCCATTGGCTTCTACCTAAGGATCGAGGATAGGATCGAGAGGATATACTTAAAAGATAAAGAGTAGCAAATAAACATTACAGAAAAAGAGAGATCAAGGATATACCCCCAGAAAGGGTATGATGTGTGTATCTAGTCTTCAGTCTTCTAAGTCGCATCTTCTTGAGCTTCACTCCATATTGCTCTGACTGTCTTAACTTCACGATTTGCATAGCTTCTTGACCTATATTTCCCAAAACCTACTAGTAAAGATAGGACCTCGATCACTTACTATGCTATAGGGTATCCAATGTAGTCGAACTATCTTTCCAAGATAAACAGATGTTAACCATGATACCAAGTGTATATACTAAGATGATTAGAGGTCTCTCTTCTACTTAGCTTATCCATCATGTCACAAATCTGAGGGTCGATATCTCTCACACAAACCATCCCAGTCGAACTTGACATCCCTCAAGTACAAGCCCCAAAGGCCTAAACCAATATCAGACAAGCACCCAAGGAATACCTCCTTCGAAGTTGGACGATTTATGCGAGATGATACTAGCAAAACAACCAAACAATTGAGCACTTAACCGACTCTGGCTATCCTTGCCAATCTTTCTCCAAAACAATCGTTGATCGAATAACTGGCTTTATATTGTCAACTAGACATATGCGGAAGTCTATCTCGAGTTTTAAGGGGAAACCCCTAACCTAATCAAAACATCCTCGTACTCATGGGCTATTATGACGGATGGCAAATCGTCGATAGATGCATCAAGGGATTCTGGGTAGTTAAGCCTACTGATCTCCTTAGGATCGCACGAAATCTCGAGGGTGTTCCCGAGGCAAGTAAAAAGTCTAACTACCCTCCTTACTAGCTAATCAACCCATGCCTAGAATCAACCCATAGCCCATGAAACCAAAAACATAAGCGTTACGCTTAAACCCAATACTTACGATAGATATTCTCAAATCCTTACAAACCAAAGATAAATGAGCCGAACCACTAATTGGATTTGAGACAATAATGGGATCTTCAACTATACAGGTACTAAGGTGCAGAGACTCAATTATGGAAGCAGATATAAACGAATGTGAGGCGCTAAAGTCAAGAAGAGTACTAACAGGAGGATCAGAAAGATAAACTAATCTCTACCTCTCTCTCCGGTACGTTGGCGGTGAGAGCATGCACTTTCCCTCCTGAAAACCCTGTCCTTTGTTCTTGCCCTTATCCTTAATTATATGACCCATTATACCATAATAAAGACACTTCCTTTTGTCTTAGGTTTTCCTATTCTTTCCTTCCTTCTTGTCCAGATTCTTCCACTTACACCTCTTTCTTTTTACTTTCGTTGTGAACCAAGTCTATATCCATGAGTTCCTCATCCTTGGGTTGTGCTCCTTAGCTAAACTCCCTCATTCTCATTTTTGCCATCCTTGTGTAACTTGTTGACAAGTCTCCTGAAAGATGCCTCCATCACATGGAAAATCCTACAAAGCTCGAAAGAAATTTAGCCGTAGGTGAAACTACAGCGGCTATAGATGGAAGTTGGGCACTTATTTTCCCTTTGACAAGTGTCGTAGTCTCGTCGAGCCTACGGAACCATGCCGCGATGAGGTTACCTCCCAGAAAGACAGGAGCCCTGGAGACTCAGGAAAGAAGGAAACAATGATTCAAATAGAGGATCAAAAGATATGCATATGGCTTTGGGGAATCTGCCTTTAGAACAAAAACTTTTCTTTTGAAAATGATTCTTTTAAAACCGTTGAAAATAATTTTTTAAATCTTTTATCTGATCCGGTAACCTTCAGCTCTGATACCAAGTGAAACATACCACCTCTGTTAAGGTCACTCACAAAGGGAATGCCTTAATTTCGATGGAGCATTTTAGGTAAAAGATGCAGATAAATTACAAGACAGACAAATAAAGAAGCGAAAAATAAAGTCATTTTATAAACAATGTGGTTCGGTCAAACTTTTACAATAGTTGTCTTAAAAACAATATATAGTACTTTTGTCTTGATTCAAAAACTTCCAAGTATAAAAGAAGCATAAAAATAACAATGATTTATTCCCCAATAGAGTAAAGCAAGGCATAGCTGAAATGAGACTGATCCAAAGCAATACATAATGATCTTGAAGCAACAAGTAATCCAAGCTAAGCAGAAGTGTTTCCTCCCTGAGAACCGGGGGGTGGGGGGAGGGGAGGCGGAAGAAAAGAGGCGAAACAAAATTAGGTCAGACATAAGTCTGGTAAGTCCAACTACTTTCAGCATATGAACAAGAAAGAACAACATGACATGAATTAAACTGAATAAAGACATAAGCATGATGATAAGGAACATAGGATAAGCAACATGCAAGATAACTAAGTATAACATCGCATGTTAACTACTCTCTGCTTCGCTACTACCCTGTTATTCTGATTTCTATATCTTTGCACCACCTAACGAGTGTCCCAACCAGTAATCTGTATAAAGGATAATATTACAACGTGATCCCAATCCCCGTAATTGCGGTAACCTTCAGGTGTACATCTATTATGAGGGTTCCACCTCAATCAGCCTTATTGCCATGAAGATGTTAGATGTACCCTTACTACCCTATCGATCGGCTCCCTACTTGTACAAATGTTCCATGTGTCCGTGTCAATCGGCCCCCCTCTTGCATGTAGATACCCTACGCTGGTCCCACCATAAGGTGTATCAATCCTTATGATAGCGACCCGACACGAATCAAGATGCACAGTATATAACTAATGGTACCCAGTGCCTGCTTTTTCCCACTCCGGAGTACGTGCACGCACGTAAACCGTCGGAACCTACACTGATGTACCCACTGCTGTTGTTTTGACCGCTTATAATCAGCCCAGTAATCGTGCCCCAACCTGCCTAGCTCAGGGTACCGTGATACATCTATGTGGGTTACTGCTGAAATGGGTCCCCATTACTAGGGTTTCCTACTGGTTAAGTTTGTGGTCCTATATTTACTAATATTACCCACCAACCCGATATGTACTTAACCCTCCCACCGATTCAAGCAATGTTTATATAATGGTTAAGTTTTGTGGGCCTATATTTACCAATATTACCCACCAACCCAACGTATACTTAACCTTCCCATGAATTCAGGCATGTTTATATAATGGTTGAGTTTTGTGGGCCTATATATTTACTAATATTACCCACCAACCCGACGTGTACTTAACCCTACTACTCGTCATGCCATGTTGGTTAAGTGGTTCTTATTAACTTAACCTTTCTCACTTATCATGTTCGATTGGTTAAGGGTGATTTATTAACTTAACCCTGTTCATTCATCAGGTTATATTGGTTAAGTATTTCCCATTAAACTTAACCCCATTCGTTCATCAAGTTATATTGGTCAAGTGTCATTAATCAATTCAAGTTAACTTAACCCACCCACTCGTCTTGTCATGTTGGTTAAGTGTTTCCTTCTGGTGTTAACTTGACCCAACCTAAAATCATGTAATATTGGTTAAGTGTTGCCCTCTCTTGTCAACTTAACCCTTTCCATACATCGTGTTATATTATTGGTTAAGTGTTTCCCATTTAACTTAACCCCATTTGTTCATCAAGTTATATTGGTCAGGTGTCATTAATCAATTCAAGTTAACTTAACCCACCCACTCGTCTTGTCCTGTTGGTTAAGTGTTTCCTTCTGGTGTTAACTTGACCATACCTCAAATCATGTTATATTGGTTAAGTGTTGCCCTCTTGTGTTAACTTAACCCTTTCCATACATCGTGTTATATAGTTAGTTAAGTGTTTTCCTCTTATATTACTTAACCCCACCACATGTCATTATATATTAGTTGTCAAAATCTGAAAGTAATCGTGAACTTACAAAACTAAGGCAAGTCTTATTTTATGGAATCTGTATTCTAAAACTGAATTGCTCGCCTTTGATGTAGACTAATTGTTCTTTTAATCCTATTCAGATTGAAAGAAGAAGAAGTACTAGTTCTAGCTTAGGTTTCAGCAGAGTAGCGACGCCATTGATTTATTTTTAGAGAAGAAGAGAGCAATGGAGGCTAGAGAATAATGTAAGAGATTTAGATTTTGTCTTAGGGATGTAATTATAGGAGAACAGAAGTGTTTAGGGCCTTAGATTTCAACTTGGAACCAATCCGGACCATCAGAACAGCCAAAACCACGTCACAAGCCAAAGGAAATCGGATCTGGGCCAAAACAAGTCGACCTGTAGGGGGGAGGGCGACCCCCTGGTCAACCTATGACCCAGGTCGACCTCCCTAGGTAGGTCGACCTCCAGGTCGACCTGCCTGGGTATTTTTCTGTGTAAATTCTGAATTTTTGTTGAATCTTCCGAAGGCCATAACTTCTTCATACGAAGTCCGATTTATGCAAACTTGGACTCTATTTCAAGCAGAATTCCAAGACGAACAAAATGGCGTAACCTGTTTCATTTAATTCTTCTATTAATAATTAGTTATTCTTTAATTATCTCTTATGTCCGGTTTTAAAATTACGGGGTGTTACAATAAGACTCCCCCAGAGTTTAGCTTCACATCGAAGCAAGTACGGGTATAACAACAATAACAATCACGTGTCAAGGATTCCAACTAGCAACTCGAAAAGAGAAAGAAGTATGTCCCATACCGCATATTTCACTATTCATTTTACTATAAGTCAGCCTACTTCACACTGAGCCGATAATAACTTCAACAGACGAGTTTGGTTTTAATCGATATAATATACCTTTGTGTTCCATACCACGAGGTTTACCTGATCATTTAATTACAATCTCGTCTTCTTAAGGAGTGCAAAAATGTGTGGTTCTATATAACGAAAATACTTTTTTTGAAAGGCAAGTAATCTTTATTCACATTAGAAGCAATTACAAGGAATTACATTCTATACAATCACTGATATATGCAGTTTTGAGAAAAAATTATATACAGAAAAACAAGTTTAAGCTCCAAAAAAACCTCAAAACTTCTATTTACAAATAGAATACCATCACTCTGCAAACACAATTTACCAAAACTAGAATACCATCATGCAGCATCATTATTCGGTATTCCCATTAGTCCTGAAAACAGCAGCAATATTACCATGTGAGCAGACTAATATTCAGTTCGATATACTGTCCTCCAAACCATGACTAACAACATTGCAAATATCAATGTGGTACTCATAACAAAATGCAATAAGAACCATGAATAACCTGCATCAACCAAAACTGTAACAAAACTAGCTCAAAAACACCTCATTATTATGACCAAAACAAAACTGCAATCTACTAAGTAGTTAAACTGGGTAACGACGAGTATGCCTTTTGCATGATTTCACTGATTTATTAGATGGCATAACATCCTTTGGGTTATATTCAACACCATCGTCCAAGTCTTCATCTGAATGATCCCAGAATTTGCCTTTCAGTCTCTTAGACTTTGATGAAGTACTAGAGGAAGCCGGTGAAGTATTAACTTTGGGAAACGTTAACCCCGAACCACTGACAAGTGGAAGCTTGATGTGAGCTAGTGGCTTAAGATGAGCATAAGGTGAATGCGACGAATTAGAACCAGAAAAAGGCATAGAATAGTTCACATTGATATTAGTTGACGAAGGTGCAATGGAACTAAAAGACGACGAGCACGACATAGTTGATAATGAAGATGATTTAAATGTGGATGCTATTTTGGAAGAAGAAATATGAACAAAGGATGAACCCACAGAACTATATTCAATGGTTTCAAAACTGTAATGGCCTGCAAATCCGTACTATTTGAGTTAACTACATACATCACAGATCCAACCCAAATATCACAGAAATACGAATCAATTTTTTTGAAGAAAAAGGTAGAAGAAGAATAGAAATAACAATATAGAATCTCACATCGCAGCGGAACAAAATATAATATATCATAACTTTTGAAATACAAAATTTTAACTATATAACATACCATTATCAGAATACAACACTTACACCACAGCAGAAATAAAAATACTATATATCTAACCTTGAAGCCTCCTGCTCCAAGCTCCTCTAGATAGATCTGTAAAATCCTGAACTACTTGATTGCCCATACAAATTTGGGCACCCAAGAGTTTAGGTAAAACAAAACAAAATAAACTCTGGGTCAGTCATGGGACTGGTATGAGTAAACAATTTAAAACGGTTTGATAAAGTAAATGGTATCTTATAAGACCACGCCGTATAACACGGAACGGGTTTTTCCCTTATGATAATCCAAAACACTTGATTTAACTTTCAAAATCCTTTTGAAAGAAACAATAATCTTTATATCAAAACTCTTTTGATATTATAATAGTGTCTAAATCAAATAAATAGAAATCTAGTGGAACACTTTTATCTCACGCTTCACATACATAATATACAATCAAAACCACGAGCAATTATTTGGTAAAGAATTTCCAACTATGACAAGGTATGGAACCACCTTCCGATAGTATATCTCTAGAGGAGAATACACTAGGTTCAACAAGTACATCTTGTAACCCGGCCACACATGACTGACCACTCGAATTATAATCTTCATACACTTCATTCCATACCTGTCTAACTCATATATGTCCATTCCCAACTTATTCCAACTCAATCTAATCGTTTTTAACTTAATTTGCTAATTTATTCTTTAATTAGCTCTTTTGCCTATTTCACTTTTTATTTGAACATATCACGTCCAAATATATTTTTAACTTGCTTATAATAAATCTAATTCCATTTTTGATTTAAGTTTTATATTAGATTTCGAATATAAATTTACAAATCACATTCACTTATCCAACGCCCAATCTTGATTCAAAACTCGATTAACTAATTATTCTTCAAATTAGTTATTTCTATTCAACAATTAAAAATCTATTTTTTGTTTCAAAAATCAACTCATTACTCCACTTGAGTTCAAATATATTTTATAACTCAAATCTGGATTATTCTAATGGAAATTCGGATTTTATTTGTTTGAAATCCTTTTATTAATTTAAATAAACCGTTATGGTTTTATAATGGTTATGGCGCTATTTTTCTGAAAATTTGATTTTGACATAACTCAAAATCTATAAAACGAAATCCAAAATTTTATTTTCCATTAGAAAACTATTATTCGACCGGTCCCGATGATTCTTGTTTCATAGTATTCCGACTTAAATTGAGTTCTATATACTCAATTGAAGTTCAAAACGCCAATTTACAAACTACCGCACTGCGGCGAGTTCGTTTTAATTATAACTGAATATAATCGTTTAACTTCGTTTGTTATTAAATTCCAACTCTATTTTTATATATTTAAAAATAAGTTAAACCAGTTTTCCAAATCTAACTTAACCATTTCGATTTCTTTAATTGTTGATTTCTCATAACTCAGTTGTAAATTTATTTACAACTCTATTTTCTATATTAAATTCCAATTCCCTTTGAAATAAATTATTTTATTTTATTCGATATAATCGAATTCCAATTATCAATCCGTTTGTTTTCTCAATTCAGTTTATATTCCGAATTCTAAAACAAAATCAATCATCCTATTTCAATCGTTTTCCAATTCACTTTTAAATTCATACTAGAATTTAAACGTCTAAATTATCAAATGATAATTTATTTTACTAGATTTATTACATCATTTGTCAATCTAACTTCCTTTTTTATATATTTAAAACAAGTTCTCCATTTCAAATTTCCATTTGAAATCCAGTTCCTTTTATATTCTGAATTCCAGAATAAAAACCGTTGTTCTCTTTTCGAAATTATTTCAACTTTCTAATTTTATATTCAAACTTGAATTTAAAATTTCTAATTATCTTCTGATAATTAATTCGCTACACTTATAACATCGTTTATAAATTTACTTGTTATATATATTCAACAAGTTCCATTTCAAATCTATTTAAAACCAAAATCTTATTTTGGAATATTCTATTTATTATAACTTATCTATATAAATATAGAATTTATTTTCATATTTAAATTTAAACTTCTATTTAATACAATCCTAATACCCTTTCTGAAAATATTCTATTTAAACAAATTCGATCTAATAGAATTCAAATCATAAATCCATACGGATTTATTTTTAGTTCAATTTACATTCTGAACATCAGAATAAATTTCATTATTATTTCTTTAAAACGATTCCCCATTTCTATTTTTAAATTCACATTTGAATTTAAACATTCAAATTATCGAATGATAATTTTTCCACTTTATTTGTAAACGATTTATAAATTCATTTCAATTCCTTGATTATCCAAAGAAAATCATTCTATATTATTGATAAATATGGTTTATAAATTTACCTCAATTTCCTCTATTATTTAATTTATAAACATCGTTTATAAATTCAATACTTGTTTTATTTATTCAAAACAAGTTAATATTCTTTAGCTCATTCGAAATTCAAATTCTATTTTTGAAAAATAGATTTTCCATTTCAAATCTGGAAATATCCTTTTTACGATATTTTGATATATCAATATTTAGGCCTGGTGATATTTCAAACACCCAAAACAACCAATTATAAATGACAGGTTTTCTAACACATCATATATGATAATATATATATGAAAAACAAACAAGTAATAATATTTTTGAGGAATCCAGTTGGATCCCTCCAACCTGTTTTCCTATATCCACGGACATTAGCCAACATAAATAATACCCATCCTGCTTCGAGGCACGATATCGAGGTATAGAAAGTCATCCACTATCATAGTGTGGGGCGTATTGGGTCATCCGCTAATGATACTGCCGGCATCTGCTAATGGTACCGCGGGAAACCTCCAATCACCAATATATACATAATAGCCACAAACATCAATCCTATATAACTAGTGTATATATATAATAGCCAAAATAATAATTAATGCAACCAAACAACCAACAAATTATTTTTAATGATAAAAATAATTTAAATAAAATACTTGAGTGAGAATTACTCACCGTGATTTTTAATTGCCACTTGTTCCAATTTTAACTCCGGATTAAGCAAACCTTCAACTATGAATTATTCGAATGACTTCATTTGAAAAAATCTCATATACCTTTATATGATATTCCTTGGTTAATAATTATTTGTATGTATATATAAATATGTATAAACACATATAAATAATGAACTTAAGCTGAAGATGGTTTAAATAAATTACCTAATTTTTTATATAGCCTCTCTTCCCCTAAAATGAAATATTGAAATTGAACTTCCATTTTTCTCCTTTCTGCATTTCACATTATGTAGTTCTTCCCTCCCTTCAACTTGCTACAGGGCTACCATCACCTGACCACCATCAGAGTCGCTACCCTCTTCTCCATCTTAAGCAAAACATCCCCATCATTACTGTGATCCACTCACAGCTCTACAGGTAGTGAATTCCTATCAGTAAATTCCCTCACAGTGTTATTACTTTATGAACCTTAAATCGCGCCCTGATAACATGCTCTAACTTCACTATTAACATCGAAATCCAAAACTTCTTATATCATCGCAAGATTCAACTTGCGGCTCCTAGACCATCACACCTTCTGTGCAAAAAATTGTCACTACAGGATTTCATTGGTCGACATTCAATAGATTCGATTTCCCAAAAAAAAATCATAGTAGAAGCCCCTTGCTGCCGCTACTCCTAAACTACCCTCCCTTCTGAAATTTGACTTCAGCCATCGAAATCTCTAAATTGCCCGAATCGCGAGTTCTAGTCCTCATCCGTTCTTCGATTGTGGTGTTTTCCTGAAGTTGAACACCCAATTAAACCCATCGCCCTTGATATTGCTCTCCTCGATTGAAGTGAATTCGAATTGTTTGCGTTCGAACATCACACCACCTGATTTGCTCTTACGGTCGATTTTGATTTTCGAATTAAATAAAGGAGAGGCCATGTTTGCTCCTTTGATTTTCAATTTAAGGAAAACATTGCTTTGATTTACTTGGATGTTTGAAGGGCTGATTTTATTGCGTTGAAATATAAAATAGGGAAGTGGTTTCGATTTCTATTGATTGCGAAAAGAATGAAGAGAAAATGGTAGCGATCCCTTTCGATTTTCAAGTGATTGAATATTATACAGAGAAGTGGCCATTTTTGTTTTGAAGACTTTGACTTGTTTTTAATTTACAGAAGCTTGAAAAATGAAAGAAGAGAGGAGGGATAGTTGCTATTTTATACAGGATGAATCCTTAAGCAATAAGGAAATTTAGTCAACCTATGGTACATTTGATTTGATTTAATCTGATTTGAAATTGATCTTATCCATTTAATTTTAAAATAATATATTTCGGGGTTTTGAACTCCAATCGAAGCATAACAGCTGACGTTTATAGTATTTAACCACTATTCTGAACACACTGGAACATGATTCGAAGATCTATTTAATCGTATGAAGGAGATATTAATTTAAATTGACATAAAATAAATTCAAAACAAATAAATTCCTCAATAATAAATTATTATTATTATTCTAATTCAAAAAGAATTTTGTATTGATCATCTGAACTGTTTTGATTCAGTTTTTAACTTCGAATTCAATTATATTTCATATTTCGATAATTTAATATATTCGATATTTAATCGAAATCGATTTTTGAATCGATAACTTAATATAAAAATTCATTTAGATTATCAACTCAATATATAAAATTAATATTAAATACTAAAACTAATCGACCAAAAATCTGGGTCTTTACAAAAACATTTGAGTCATTTCTCCAAAAAAAAAATATAATTCAAAAAATATATTTTGTATAGCCTTGAGACGATATATTCTAAAATTAAAAGGACGAAATCCAATTTATCCTAAGGCAATAGAAAATCTATATATATGTATATGTATATGTATATATATTTACTTATAAAAATGCTTTATAAAACCTGAAGGGGTCACGAATACACCAAAAATTCACATGGAAACTTAGCTTGAAACCCACATAAATCAGCAAACCAAAGCACCGGTCGAATGTAATTTGGACTTATATCAATACGATCAAAGCTATGAAATACATCACTAAAGCTGCTAAAATTTCATCTAAAACATCAGAAAGAGGGCAACAAAATTTAGACTATGGATTAATCCCTGAAATCGGCATCGACATTTACTTCAACTCGCTCTTGGAATGGACAAAAACTTGAAGCAAAACAATCCTTCAAGGACACAGGGATGCATCGGGGAGGGGATCGACCAATCGCTGGGCATCATGTCCAGCGGTAGACAACAAGTCGACCAGGCGGTCGACCCACCTAGACGCGATGTCCAGGTGGTGCTCATGACATCCAATCATGACTTCAGTCATGGTTTTACACTATATAACATGCTCCAATTGAACTAAAAATTTGCATACATGAAATCTACTAAAAATGCATCGAATTGAAAAAGGAACCATGTTGTTTCAATCAACAATGAAGATGATATGGACCATCAATACCGACTTGAACACTAATTTGCACAATTATCCATTTGAAACTTGGTTTCAGATTAAAGTAAGGAATTTTCACCCAAACACCGCTGAAAAAGAGATAAAACATATATAAACTAGAATGCTTGAGTTTTACAAACTCACTTTGGCTGAGTTTGAAGGGATATCTAGACTAGCTTGCAAGGAAGGAGCCTAAGATTCCCAGAAATGAAGATACCATAACGTGCAAAGCACCTAAAAGCTTCACTGTACTTTTTCTCCAATTTTGAAACAAATTGATGGAGAATCCACTAATCTGATATTTGATTAGCACAGAAGTTAGGGGATTGAAACTCTCTTTTCCTATCAAATCATGGATGAGAGATCTTGGTTTTGAAAAGTCGAAAGGATCCATTAATTTCTCCCTGTATTCTTTACCAAGAAGAAGGAGGAAAAATTGAAAAGAAAAGAAAATGAATGTACTACTTTTTTTTAATAGCAAAAGCCCTTTTTGGCTTTTGGTTCAATGCTATCTATCCACTGAACCAAAAGTTCGAATGTTACAAATTATTAGTGTTTCTAATTTACTCTTTACTACAACACAAAATAATACAACTTTACATATTTTTCACAGTTCCTTCATTATACTTAGTATTATAAAAACTCTACAGATATATACAAACATGAAATAAAATATTTCTAAATACTTTAAACGTCGTTTTAATGCAACACCTAATCAAATTTCACATTTATATAAAACACACATTTCTTGTCACGATAAACACTATGTTTCCTAAAATACTCTAACACGCATAAATATAAATTTCCAATCAGTATTTATAATTTTATATTTTTATCAAGTTCGACAATCACTACTTTTCACTATAAGTTCATTTTAACAACAATTTACAATATATTCCAATATTCACATTAATTCACCAATTATAACGTTTACACTTATTAAAATGTTTTAACACAAGATTTTCACACAAACATATAAAAAGATTCCAGACATGGTTTCTAACACAACTTTTATCTTGTCCTATAATTCTAATAATATGCATTTCGACACTCAATTTAACGAATTATTAATAACCTCATTAAAACAACTAAACATTAATTATAGAAATTATATTTTCATTTAGATATTGATTTCTAATCAATATTTTGTATTTTTAATATTCATTAGAATAACCAAAACAAAGTTTACAAACATAGATTGGAATAAATTTCTTATATACCCAAGGTATTAAATTTATTCCAATACACAAAAATTCTAAAAATCACAAGTTATTACTTCTTCCAGTTTTAAAGTGTTGTACGAATTAGGCTCATACTCGTATTTTATTCTTCTTAGTTTTAAATATAGAGAACACACAATAATCTGTTTAGCCAAGGTACCCAAAAGATTCGGGTTGTTATAGACTCCACTCATAATTACGCCCTCGCAATTTACTTAAGATAACAAATACAAAAAAATTCCTCTCTAATAGATCATGTTAATTTTTATTCATTAGGAATAACTTGGTTTAATTATTAAACACACAGCTCCTAAGGTTTAAGTCTCTTTCCAATATATCACAGGGTTACGATAGAGGTTAAAATCTAAAATATTTACTGTACAAGGATTTTAATTTATATCTCAAAACATAAATAAAAGAGTTAAATTAGTATAACTTATCCATCACAAGACATATCTTAAAATACACACTCACCTTTCATCTGTTTCCAAACAATAATTGCCATTGCCTCGCTGTTAGATTTGATTTAAATTCCTGAACAGTGGCTGCTATTTTGATTATAAAATTAAATAGCTTTGCCATTTACCATTTATTATCACTAACTTGATGGCTGCAATCGACTTTTAACCCAACGTATGAGAGGGTGCATTTCAAAAGAATTGCTTATGTTCAAGATGGTCACTTATTTAAAGAAACTTTTATATCCAAAACACTTTTCTAATTTTCACTTAAGTCTCTCACAAAAAAAATTTACTTAACAACTTTTCAATTATTTTTGAATAATATTGAACCACTAAATCTATAATGATTTACCATATTGTCCAGCTGTAAAGTCGAAGTAATATCGCTTTTGCCTCACCAACTTTTTTAATATTCTTGTTTTATATAGCGGTTTACAAATATTCTCACATAAATAATTTACACTATTTTTCTCAAAATTTACTTTATTACACAAAATATTGGGCTTGATAGTCCCATTTAAAGGTTTAGGGAATTTTTTATGGTTATAGTTGATCAGACGTATCGCTTATTTAAACCTGATTTCAATCATTTTTTTTAAATATACTAACTTATAATTTTCAGTGGAAAGTCATATAAATTAGTATTCTCAAAACATATATGTTTTATATTTGATTCTTAGCATAATTAGTATTTTACTTAGGTTACAGTTTTTTTTTCAATCCATTCCTTTAATTGATCTTAAATCATTTTAAAGCGTTTGCACTCAAATTCACTTTTAATAAGTTTTAAAATCTTATTAACCACGGAAAATACAAATTGGGTCAATTTTTAACTCAATCCTAATAAATTAGATTCAAATCATTCTTATTTTTATATTACTATAGTTTAAAACATCATTAATATTTATTCTTTAACTTCCAAACACCATTCTCAACTTTCAAAAGAATACTAATCCTTTTTATTAACCAGGAAAATATGAATTAAAATTTTATGTTTGCCTAAATTATACCTAAGAATATATTTAATTAAGTTTCCATTTGTAAATACATCACATACTAATTTAGTTTTTATTCACTTACATCTTATTAACTTAGTTTCATAAGCTACTAATTTAATTATTATTTAAGCTCAAATTATTTTTAAATAACAAAATTTCTCTCTTTAATGAACCATAAGTAGTTTATTAACTTTAAGTTACCCTTACATAAATCTATATAAATCTATTTCACTTCATAAGTTTAATTTATATATATATTTTAGATTATTATTCTCTATAAATATACCATTTAAAATCAAATTAAAGTTTTAATTATATTCACTCTAAAAATCAAATTTATATTTCATACGTATTTGACTAAAATTGTCACAATTTCAAAATATTTCCCATGAAATATAATTAATATTATGCTTATTTTAAATAAAGTCGTTTATTTACATATTACTATTTTATAGATCTTGTTTTTCCTAGTTTTCTTGATATGATATTTTAAGTTCTGAAACCCAAAATCTTTTACAATACTTTGGAATCCTTTTTCTTAATGTTACAATTTCCCTTAAAGTCAATTTTATTCAATGGAAAATTCAAAATACTTGTTTTAATTTCAATAGTTAATAAACTAAGTTATTAATTCACTTTAAATTTATATTTAGATTTCTTTAACTAATCCTGGAAACTCTAAGATGGATTTAGGAAAAGATTGAGATTTAGACTAAAGGAAATCCTAATCAAAGAAATCCTAACAAGAAAGATGGATTCAATGCAAGGGAATCTCAGAAAAGATTTGAATTTTAAAACAGTTTATACTTTCAAAATATGCTCTCTCAAGAATGATTTTGGTGATGTTTAGACTAATTCTAGGGTATTACTATCCTATATCTAATGATTTTAAACCCTATAAGCTAAGGTTTTTGTCAAAACAAAGCTCTAATGCCATGATGTAACAACCTACATTTCCAAACATTTAAGTCGATAATGAAACCAACCCAAATCGTTTAAAACAGCAGATTGTTATTGCTGTAGGGATTAATAAGAATCAAATCACAGAAACACATAATCATATAATATCTCACAATGAAATAAAATAATACAATATATTAGAGTTTACATAGATAAGCACAGCGGAAGTTTAGATACAAAGGTTTTCTAATACATATGGAATTAACAAAAATAAATGAATAGAAGTAAGGTCTTCCATTAGTCACCAGCTCGGAAAGGAGATCTTGAAGTTGTAATGCTTGGTCTGATCTGAGCATAATGCAAAAATAAAACACTGGAGTCGGGACTAACATTCTCATATAAGTAAATCAACTCAAGTGAAATATTCAATGAAATGCATTATTAACTCAGAGGATGTTTGGGGTTCCCAACCTCTAAGGATCCATGGAACTAGGTACATTGTGATGACCCAAATTTCTGGTACCTTTTAAGCTAACTAAGCAACCCATGTCCAACCCAAAATGCACTGGAAACTCATATGCCAATATAAAGAAGTCACAGGCTGGGATAAGGAAGAAATAATAGAATAGAAGAAGAAGAAATGACATAACATAGAGTCTCACATCGCAGTGTAACAAAATATAATATAGAAATAAATCTTTATTGAGAGCTTGAAAAATACTGACAATCATCATTGTACATCAACAAATCTGGACAGTTATAGCAGTCTATCCTCACAGATACAACACACATCGAAATATCGACTAAATATCATATGTTTGGACACCTCCAGCTTATCTCTTCACATCATCTGATAACCTGACCTGTACAACCCGGTTTAACCAGAGCATGACAAACGCCGGATCAGTCTGATGAACCAAAGTGAGAAAAAAACACAATAAGTTTATAGGTAACATCCAACTTGATTTTAAAGTTAAAATCTTTTCGAAAGAAAGGATAATCATAAAACCAAATCCACACTTAAATACAGATGGTTTTTACCTTACGATAACCCAAATCGATTTTGATATCTATACAATCATGATATTATAATAGTTATGTAGGTCAAGTAAATAGCAATCTAGCAAAACGTTTCCATCGCACGCTCTACATACATAATATACAATCAAAACCGCGGGCGCTTATTGGAGAATGGATTTCCATGGCAAGGTATGGGTAACCACCTTCCGACAATGTACCTCCGGAGATGAATACATTGGGGTTCAACAAGAACTTCTTGCAACCCGGCTAAACATGATCGACCCCTCACTTATTCTGAGTGTACCGCATATATCATTACTGCGGTTGGGGCCGGCCAACCGAACCGTTAGCATATAAATAAAAGGACAATCGAAGGCATTTGATTTCTCTAGATCAAGTAATGATATACCCTTTTAATGGGTGTGACCCACATAGCCATGCAACCTACCCGATTTTATACCATTTCCCGGTTGATGAGGCTTGAGGTCATAATTTATTTATTTTTATTATTTTAGAACATCTAACCACCATTCACTTTGAATTCCACATTGTCGGATCCGCCCGAAAAACACTAATTGACGTCCACAAAAATACCCTGGGTGTTAAGCTATCCACCAACTTGGCACGTTTGAAGAAATCAATGCATGTGACTCTTTTGGAAATAATCTATAAGACACTCATCCAAACAAGTTATCCTGAGACTGGACAAACCGAAGGCACCCTCCTACCACATCCTTGAATTACCGTATGGGTCAGTAGCGAGTAGTCTTTACAATCAGAAAGATTCCACTCATGGCAAAACCACTATTGAAATACCTCTAGGAGCTAATCAGAGAGATTTGAAAAATAATCCTTTCGCTCATGAAAATCCCCAGTCTTCAGTTCCTCCATCTTCAATCAACATCTTCCACGTATTTGCCGGTTCGGAATAGTTTTCGAATATAAATTTGGTCCCGGTTTATGACACCCCACGTCCGTTAATGTCACTCACCAAGGGAATGCATTAAGTTTCATGAAGCGCTATAGGTAAACATACACAGAATAATTACAAGATAGATATAAATAAGGCAGCAGCGGAAAATATAAATTTTTATTTCAACCATAAAGCATAATACCATGGTCCACAATTTCATAAGTCAGAAAAACCATTACAATAAAACAAATTCTGTCTTGCACCATCAAAGTACATAAGTAAATAAAAAGCATGATTCCCCACTTAAAAGAGTTAAGCCATAATAGAGACAAGATCTTGAGCCATACTTCAGAAGTAGCTCCTAGCAAGATGATATCTGAGTCCTGATTAAGTCTGAGTGTGTCCTCCCTAAGAACCTGGGAGGAAACGGAAGAAAGAAGGAGAAACAACAGGGTCAGACATAAAGTCTGGCGAGTCTAGTTACTTTTAGCCAATAGATAAATAAAAGAAACATGATAGGCATATAAATGGATAAGAGAGAGATCACTACATAAATGGCAGGTGTGACAAGGTAAGTAAGATAAGGTGTGTGTGCCTCACTAATGATTTCTCTGCACTATTACTAGTATAACTAAAATGAGATGATCCCTTCCACTATAAGTTGGTAGACTTAGGGCATACGTCCGAGCGTACACTAACCACTACCCGAATCGATCGGCTCACTACCTTGTAGATATCCTGTGTTGGCCCCACAGTAGGAGGTATCAATCCCTAAAGTGGCAACCCTTTATTTCCAAGATGTGCACAACCATATCTACTGGTGTCACGATCGTCTTATCCCCTTCTGCACGGCTCATGCACGCACATGGCCCGGTCGGTTTGCGCCGCCTACACCATCCGCTTCGTTTCAATCTCTTATATTCAATCAGTAAGCGTGCCCCTTCTCCGCCTAGTACGAAGTTCTTTATTTGATACCTACTCCGGGTTATTGGCTTGAAATGGGTCCCACACAATATGATACAAGCTCTCCCCTTTGTCTTGTATCCCCGCTAGGTTTTCTACTGACTATGTATACCCTTAGGTATCTTTAATTACATAGCCCTATGTCAGTTATGCTTACCCTAAAGGGTGTCTTTAATTACATAACTTTATTATATTTTTCCACCGGCTATGTATACCACTAGGTGTATTTAATTACAAAACCTTATTGGGTTAAGTTCGTGGGCTTATATATATATTACCCACCCCCTCTAATTTACTTAACCTACCCACTATCCATCCAATTTTACTTAACCCTAACTTAAGTTCATAATCATACAATCCTTATGGATTAAATTAAGTTAAATAGTCCAATTCATTACCATGTCCAATTATGGTTATAATGGGCTAGACCTCCCACATTAGGCCTATAACGCGTGGATGCTGGATATGCCGGTTGGGTCCGGGTAGTCTTATTCCACAGTTGGGCCTAACCTTGTGCCTTAGCCCGATTCGTATTTGCACACTTAGACCTCTCACATTAGGTTCAGCATTAGTGGCTACTGGATATGCCGGTCGGGGTTGGGCAGACTTCCGCAACTAATGCATCCTACCCTCGTGTCATAAGTACAATTACAATTCCTAATTGTAATTACTAAATATTCCATCATTATCCAAATCTACCTATGTCATTATAGGTAATTATTTCTATGTTTCCCTATTTTAATTAAATGTCCAATATTACATAAATTATGCCAACTATAAACCCATTTTTCCTTGTTTCCTAACTAATGTATTCACACGTATTTTGGCGACATCTAGGCTATAAAGTAGCCTAGCCACAACAATGAAAAAGGGAATATGACAAAGGTGATAGTTTTCAACATATATTGGCATACACATAAACTTAACATTATAACAAGGTGAATGGATATGTAATTAACATCATCACAAGGTGGAAATAAAGCTGATAACTTGTGGCAATTACTATGATGCCAAAGCAAACATGATGAGATATAAATTAACCCTTTAGGTTTCCAACTATTTAGATCTAGAGGGTGACATAGTAACATGTCTAAAAATGGCTTTACATGTCAAGTTTACAACATATTAGATTGATCAAAATATGACAGGTGAAAGGTGATTTACATAAGGAACTAGATCTAGCCATTGTTAAAATTGTCCAAATTAATAGATGTACATTCACCATAATATGGTTACAAGTCAAGATCCACATAGGCAATATAATATAACAACTACAATTGTATTAGATCTAGGGGAATAGATCTACTATAACATAGTATAGGATTTACATAAGCAAAGAATCATACTTTACAACATATCCAAGTCATAATCTTTCACAATTTACTTTTATTTATCTAAACCTAAAAACAACTAGAAACTCACAACATTAGGTTAAGATAATTGAGAAAGAACGTTCTAGAATTTCTGAATTTGATTTGCAAAGTATGTTGTTATAGAAAACGGTTCATTTCGCACTCCAACAACATATGGCCTCCATGACTTCCAATGAAGAAAATATGAGAAATAGCCACATATTTATAGCTGTAGAACCCTCTAAAACCGACTGCCACCTCATCCCTAGGGGTGTCGACACCCCAGTGGGTGGGTCGACACCCTTTCAGGAGGGTCGACACCCCTCTAGGGGGTCGACCCCCTAGAGCAGGAATTTTGCCACTTTGACGAATTTTTCGAATTTGAATCTTTCTAGATAAAATTCTGACTCATCACTGACTCACGCGTATATATATAATTCTTCTGCACATATACAAACTTAAAACCCTAATAACTTCATCATACGGTGTCCGTTTTACGCAAACCAAATGTCTATCTTGACCAGAATTTCGAGACGGACACAATGGTCCAGTCCATTTCCTCTAATTCTGAATATTAAATTAATTGTTATTTAATTTATTCTCTTTAATGTCGCTAAAAATCCGGGGTGTTACATTCTCCCGTACTCAAAGGATTTCGTCCCGAAATCTCCAAGTTGAGAAGAATGCATATCTTACCATCCATCATCCATCTACTCATCCATCAACCACTGGCATCCATTGTCCTTAAAGATTTCTAAGGCTTATATGAATTTATGCGAAGGTGTGTGTATATGTCCTAGCACTAACGCAAAGATCAACGGTCTACTAATTCAGTTGACCTCCTTAGTGCAATGTAAGTTAGTGACATGAATCCAATATGTATGCAAATAAACCTATAGTATCATATAAGTTCTATATGTGTGCATACCCATCCGTCCGAGTGAAACATCCATATGCTAGTTCATCCATTTTCATCAATAAAAGAAAAGAAAATGCACACATATCCATATGCAGTATGAAAGTGATTGAGCCGATCTTAGTGCCTAGTGTGTGTGTGTGTGTATGCGTCCATAGGCAACCACTGGCAAACACTTGCATCCACTTACATCTATTAAACATAATATGTTTCAAACACATGTTTACATCCATATGATTTCTATCTAAAGGTCAAAAATACTATGGATAAGATATACTCTATTGACAGAAATAAGCACTGACAAAACTTAGGAAAAGGAGTTAAGAACATATCCTCGATAAGAAAAGGGTACGAAGCACGAATCTTGTCTTCAGTCTCCCAAGTCGCATCTTCTGGGTTATCTCCTCATTGAACCTTTAGTAACTTGGTATCCTTATTGCGCAGCTTCTTAACTTCTGACCCAAGAATACAGGTAGTGTAACGACCCACATTCTATGCATCAGGGGATCGTAGAATATTTATTTCTTTCTCATGCGAAGTCATATAGCCATGTAACTATGGGAGACGGCTATTGGGGTCATTTCCCATGTTCATGATTTTTGCCGATTTTTAAATGACCTTTTTGCACCTAGCTGATCTTTTTTCGGCCATAACTTTTGATTGGTAAGGAGTTTTGACCTGAGACCACTTCCATTAGATCCGGATGATGGTTTACCTTTCCGTAGAGTGGTCATATTAGCTAAACGGACTCACCATTTGGGAGGTATGGCTGAAACAAGGTTTAGAAGGTGAAAAACAGCTTAATTGGGCCTAATTAGGGTGATTAGCAAGAGGGCCCATAACCCATTTCGGGATTAGGGTTATGGGGTGGCTGAAATCAGTTAGGAAATGATCTATTTTCATTTACTCAGCTGCCTAAAACATTTCCCTAACCCTAACAATGGCCTCCAACACCCAAATAATCTTCTAATCGCCATTTAATCAAGTTTTAGCCTAATCTACATCTAATCAAGGTAAATTAGCATCAAATTGGGAATAGAGCTATTGTATTGCACAGAGATTCGACCCAAATCAGAGGTATTTTCAGATCTAAGTGTTATTTGTGGCTAAGGTGAGTGATTAGCATTGTTTCTACACTAATTACGGCTAATTAGGGGTGATAAGTGTTAATTAACAAAATTATACATGATTAAATTCTGGAAAAATGTTCAGAAATTCTTAAACACTGTTTTAGACCTCTGTTGGAAGTTTGGGTTAATTCGGTTAAGTTTTGCTAATCCTATCATTAGATTTTCTTAAACATGCTTAAGGAAAAATATGGGTTTTGGGTATGTTTGATCCGTTTTGACATATCAAATTGTTGTTTTGGTGTTTGTGGTCAATTCTATATGTTACTATGACTGTATGGTATGCTTTGTGATTGATTAGAACAGTTAGAATGGTCGAAAACGCCGTCGTGTGGCGTAAACAGTTGCTAGAAAAGTTGCAGGAAACAGTGCAGGATTTTGACCCGAACCGGATCAAATATTTGGGGGGTCGAACCGACCCGCTCGTGGAGTATTTCACGACCCGAGCCACCTCTCAGGACTGCTGCATCACGAACCAGAGCGCACGACCGAACCGATGCACCATAAGTGAACTGTCACGAATCGAGGAGCTCGACCTGATTCAAAGTGATGCTTGCATATCCAACCAAACTCGGTACTCCGAACTGAACCAGTGTGGCACCACGAACTAGTTTGGAGCACCACGGTTTGACCCGGTGGAAGGAGCACGAATCGACCCGACCTTGGCATGATGAGACGACCCGACCCGAACAGGGTAGATGACCACGAACTAAACAAGGAGAAGAGAACCGATCTGAATGGAAGCTTGTTTCCGAACCGATCCGGAGGAGACCAAAACCCGAGATGCAAAGGTAGTCCAAATGGGAAGTAGAACTCAGGATCCAGATGGGAACCAACGAGTTAACTTCATGATTGGACTTTGCTGCGGGACGTGTGCTAAGGAGTTGTCGACGTCCATAGCTTTGATTCACCACCGAGAGACGATTGTTAGGCTACGGATCAGTGCAGCGGGGTAGTTATTACTCCATGGGGCAGAGTGATCGTATCATGGCTATGAGCCAGTGCAATGAAGTCATCATGACTTCATGGGGCAGAGTGGACATAACAAGGAATAGTGGTTATGGATCAGTGCAGTGGAGTCGCCATGACTCCATGGGGCAGAGTGATCATAGCAAGGATTTGGGTGATCAAAGCAGTGGATATCGTATGCTTTATGCACTGAGTGAGAGATGTGAGGATGGTTGCTATGCCTGATTGTTTGATATCACTATGACATGCACAAACCATCCCCGTTATTTATACACCCTATGTTAGTGTCACCTTAGAGTATTGTACATCTTGTTGTGCTAACTCTTTGGTTTCAGGTCCAGGTTCAGGTATGGTTTAGTGTACTTGTTATTGTTCTGTTTTGTTGCTTATCGCTCATACCAGACTTTTGTCTGACCCAGAGTTTTATGTCTCTTCTTATTACTCTGGGTGCTCTTAAACGGGCAGAATAGAGACATGTTAGCTAGTTATGCATGAGTAGCTGATCCGGAGACAAGCAGAAGGCTCCCACGTATGATATATATATATTCTCCCTATGTCACTGCTTGTCACTACTTTGGGAATTAGTAGTGTACCTTTCTTATTTTGCTTTAGAGACAGTTTTAAAAGTTGAAATAATGATGATGTGGAACATAAGCTGTATTTTGAATTTCCTCTCCTATGATGATTATGGTTTAGTTCTCAGCTTATGCACTGTCTCGTCTATTTTATGTCAAGTATGTTATTATTATATTTTATTCCATGCGCTGTGAGACATTCTACAGGTTCCTTGTTAGTTCAAATTCCCTTCTTTCCTTTCTTTGACGACCGTCCCGTGCTGGTTGGACATTGGCACAACGCACTTTCATTGGAAATGTTGATCGGTGCAGGGCATGCCATTACATTTGGTATCCAAGCTCTAGGTTGCGTATTTAACCTAGGGAAAGACACCAGGGAGAGATAGTACGTATATGAGAGCACGTGATTGTGATATTTTGGTTTTCAAAAGTTACATATATATATATATATATATATACTATTAGTATATTTAAGGGTGGAGTTGCACTGCACTGGAACCACTGAAGAGATGGTTAATCGTTTTCTCCTTACAGATTGAACGATGAGCTGATATACTAGGTGTACTAGTAGAGGAGCTAATAATGGGAATGCTCCTGATATGAGGACGATGTTCATTGACCTCATGAGAGAGATGGTTAGAGATGTTCAGAGGGCAGCTCCTAATGCTACAAATGGTGGTGGTGCAGCGGTGCAGGCGCCTAGAGCCGATTTCGCCAAGCTTTGCAAGGATTACACTAGTCTTGGTGGGAAGCCATTCCACGGAACGGAATCAACTACAGAAGTTCAGAATTGGCTCGATAGTTGTGAGCGTATCTTCGAGGATCTGGGAATCGAGGACGCGATGAAGAGGAACTAGCATCCCGTTAGCTGCAAGGACGGGCTATGAATTGGTGGAATGCTATTAAGGCAGCCACTCCAGAGGATCAAGTTACATGGGATCAATTTAAATCTCGTTTTAGTGATAAGTTTATCCCAGCTGCTGAGAAATCAGAATTGTTTAGGAAGTTCTTGGAACTTAAGCAGAATGGTAGAGCAGTCTCGGAATATATTGCTGAGTTCGATGCTTTATCGAAGTATGGATTATCCCTCATTGACAATCCCAAGAAGAAGAATGAGAAGTTCATAACTGGTTTAGATCAGTACTTGGGGGAAAGGCCTATAAACCATATTGACAAGACTTTTGAATCGATTGTTTGGAAAGCATTGAGGTCAGAGATCCTTTATCCTAAACCAAAGACTGAAGTCGCTGTTGCATCTGCAGAGGGGCCAAAGCCGAAAGCAAGCGGTGGAGGCAAGAATAATTCTCAGAACAAAAGGAAGCAGAGTCAGAACCAAGCTAAGGATGGTTAGAAAAAGAGCAATAAAGATGTTGAATGCTTTAGCTATGGCAAGAAGGGCCATTATGCTAAAGAATGTCGAGCAAAGCCAGCGGACAGAAAGTGCTTCAACTGTGGCCAAATAGGACATCACAAGGATAAGTGTTTGCAACCCCCTAAAGAAAAGAAGATTGTGAAAGCATATGCTCTTAATGTTGTTCCTTCTTCGTCGAATGCCCCAACTGCGGCGAAGAAAAGAAAGAATGTAGTTGTCCAAGGTATGCTTTCTGTTTATGATGTTCCTGTTCGAGTATTGTTTGATACTAGGGCTTCCCGTTCCTTCATATCTAGTGACTTGGTAGATAGGTTGGGATGGAGCCCGAGATAGTCGATAGACCTTTAGGGGTGACGAACCCGATTGGTGGTTTGACTAGCCTTAGTATGATTTGTTGTAATGTGGTCATATCGATTCATGGATGCATGTTTGTTTGTGATTGCTTTGTTTTGGGCTTTACTGGGTTTGGCATTATTTTGGGAGTCGACTGGCTCCAAAGGTATGGGGTGGTGGTAGACTGTGAGGGCTTTTTGGTGATAGTTAAAGCGGATGATGGGCAGAGGGTAGTGTTTGGTGGTCTACCTAGTGATGGGGTAATGGCTAGTTTTCTAAATTTCCTCGACATCCCGCATGATGAGTTGTCAGATGTGACAATGGCTGGCCAGTATCCGGATGTCTTCGAGGAAGTGACAGGACTTCAACCGCACCAAGATATTGAGTTCTGTATTGATTTAGTGAAAGATGCCAGATCTACATTGATGCCACTTCGTCGTATGGCGCCAACGGAGCAGCGAGAGCTCAGGGTGCAAGTAAGCGATCTTTTGAATAAGGGAATTATCAGAAGAAGTGTCTCCGAGTAGGGAGCACCAGTTGTGTTTGCTACCAAGGAAGATGGTTCCCTTCGATTATGTGTGGACTACCGCGAGTTGAATAAGGTGGTAAGGAAGAAAAAGTATCCTCTGCCGCAGATAGATGATTTGTTTGATCAGTTGAGTGGCGCGAGAGTGTTCTCCCAGTCGGATCTCGCAACAGGTTATCATCAGCTTAGGGTGGAGGCTGAGAGTATAGCTAAAATGGCCTTTTGGACGCCGTCTGGATTCTACGAGTGGTTGGTCATGCCATTCGGGTTGACCAATGCACCAGCATATTTTGTGGATCTTATGAATAGAGTTTTCCAAGATCATTTGAATAAGTTTGTTCTTGTGTTCGTAGACGATATCTTGGTTTATTCGAGGACAAAGGAAGAACACAAGGAACATCTGAGGATAATGATGGAGGTGTTGAGAAAACACCAATTGAAAGCAAAGTTTTCTAAGTGTCACTTCTGGAGGAGGGAAGTGAGATTCTTTGGCCATGTTATTTCAGAGATGGTATTGTCGTGGACCTTGCGAAAGTGGCTATGGTACAAGATTGGTCTACGCCCAAGAGTGCAACAGATGTAAGAAGTTTCTTGGGATTGGCTGGATATTTTCGTAAGTTTATCCTAGACTTCTCCAAGATAGCAGCATCGTTGACTTAGTTGACCAAGAAGAATCAAGCTTTCGTCTGGGACGAAAAGTGCGAGAATGCATTCAAGAGTCTAAAGGAAAAGTTGACATGTGCACCAGTGTTAGTCATTCCTAAGGGGAATGAAGAGATGACAGTATACACGAATGCATGTGGTACCGGACTAGTTGCTGTATTGATGCAAGGAGGTAGGGTTGTAGCTTATGCTAGTCGGCCACTAAAATCGCATGAGAAAAGATATCCTACCCATGATTTAGAATTGGCAGCGATCATGTTCGCATTGAAGATGTGGAGACATTATATCTTGGGAGAAATATTCGAGTTGTTTACCGATCATAAATCGTTAAAGTATCTTTTCTCTTAGAAGGATCTAAATCTCCGACAGCAAAGATGGTTAGAATTCTCGGCTTCCTATGATTTCGATATTGCATATACAGCATGAAAGGGGAATGCGGTAGCTGATGCATTGAGTAGAAGACATGCCAGTTTAGGGGCTATCTTTCTTGAGTGGAGGCAACTAGAGTATATCGTAGGGTATGATTTCAGACCAAGTGCGAATTGGATCTATCAATGTTAGCAAGTTTGATGATGTGACCCACTTTGATTGAGCGGATTGGTTCCAGCCAGAAGAATGATCCTAACCTATTGGAAATCATCTCCAAGTTAGAGATGGGTATCGACGAGGAGATGAACAAGTATGGGCTTGATCGAGATGGATGGCTTAGAAAGAATGGAAAGTTAGTTGTACCCAACATGAATGGATTGATAGATGAAGTGCTAAGAGAATGTCATCACTCAAAACTGACTATACATCCCGGTGGTAACAAAATGTATCGAGACATGAAGCAGACCTACCATTGGGAAGGGACGAAAAGAGACGCTGGGAAGTTTATATCCAAGTGAATGAACTGCAGCTAGTTAAAGCTGAGCAAAAGAAGCCTAGTGGTTTGTTGCAACCATTAGAAATTCCAGAATGGAAATGGGAACAAGTCTCAATGGATTTCATTGATGGGTTACCAAGGACTAGATCGGGCCATGATAGCAATTGGGTGATTGTGGACTGATTGACCAAGAGTGCAAGGTTTATACCCTTCAAGTTGAATAGAACAACAGCGAAGTTAGCAGAACTGTATATGAAGTGGGTAGTGAGATTTCATGGAGTACCTAAAAGCATTGTGAGTGATCGAGACCCGTTGTTTACATGTGGGTTTTGGAAGAGCTTACAAGAGCCTTTAGGGTCAGAATTATATCTCAGTACCTCGTACCATCCTCCAACTGATGGTCAGGCAGAAAGGGTGAATCGAGTATTAGAAGACCTCTTGAGAGCTTGCATATTAGATTTTGGTGGATCATGGGATGACCATTTTCATCTAGTGGGGTTCATATATAATAATAGTTATTAGTCTAGTATTGGTATGGCTCCATATGAAGCTTTGTATGGAAGACCGTGCAACTCACCATCATGTTGGTTAGAAACCGGTGAGAAATTTGTTCTTGGGCCAGATGTGAAAAGAGAAACTTCGGATAAGATCAAGGTTATTCAACAACAAATGAAGGCTGCCCAAGATAGGCAGAAAAGTTTATGCTGATAAGAGGAGAAGAGATCTGAATATCTCCGTTGGCGACCTATTATTTGTCAAGATCTCTCCATTAAAGAATGCTATTCGATTTGGAAGGAGAGGAAATCTGGCACCAAGATTTATTGGCCCATTCCCAATCCTCGAGCAAGTTAGGAATTTGGCATATAAAGTTGAATTACCAGAGAAGATGGCAGGAGTTCATAACGTATTTCATGTTTCCCAGTTAAGGAAATTCATGCACGACCCCGATATGACTATTTCACCTGATCAGTTGGATGATATCGAAGTAGAACCCAAGGCGGTTGGGAACTACAAGCTGATTCGTATTGTTGAGCACGATACGAAGAAACTTCGAAGGAAAGCGGTGAATCCAGTCAAAGTTCAGTGGGGGCGTAAATGAGAATGACTGTACTTTGGAGACAGACGAGAGCATTAGGAAGACGTAACCAGAACTCTTTGCCTGGTAAGATTTTAATTGCAATTTAGCTTTCCGCATGCTAGGATAGACTTGTTTGTTGTTTTGTATGTTTGATTGTTGTGAATGGTTGGTAAGCATGCGGGATCCTTTTCTTATTTCTTAGATAAGGAATTTCGGGGGCGAAATTTCTTAAGGGGGTAGGATGTAACAACCAGCATTCCACGCATCAGGGGATCGTAGAATATTTATTTCTTTCTCATGCAAAGTCGTATAGCCATGTAACTTTGGGAGATGACTATTGGGGTCATTTCCCATGTTCATGATTTTTACCGATTTTTAAATAACCGTTTTGCCCTTAGCTGATATTGTTTCGGCCATAACTTTTGATTGTTAAGGAGTTTTGACCTGAAACCACTTCCATTAGATCCGGATGATGGTTTATCTTTCCGTAGAGTGGTCACGTTAGCCAAACGGACTAACTGTTTGGGAGGTATGGTGGAAACAAGGTTTAGATGGTGAAAAATAGCTTAACCGGACCAAACTAGGGTGATTAGCAAGAGGGCCCATAACCCATTTCAGGATTAGGGTTATGGGGAGGCTGAAATCAGTTAGGAAACGATATATTTTCATTTTCTCAGCCGCCTAAAACATTTCCCTAACCCTAACAATGGCCTCCAACACCTAAATCACCTTCTAATCACCATTTAATCAAGTTTTAGCCTAATCTACGTCTAATCAGGGCAAATTAGCATCAAATTGGGAATAGAGCTGCTATGTTGCATAGAAATTCGACCCAAATCAGAGTATTTTCAGATTTAAGTGTTATCTGTGGCTAAGGTGAGTGATTAGCATTGTTTCTACATTAATTACGGCTAATTAGGGGTGATTAGTGTTAATTAACAAAATTATACATGATTAAATTCTGGAAAATGTTTAGAAATTCTTAAACACTATTTTAGACCTCTTTTGGATGTTTGTGTTAATTTGGTTAAGTTTTGCTAATCATATCACTAGTTTTGCTTAAACATGCTTAAGGGGAAAATATGGGTTTTGGGTATGTTTGATCCGTTTTGACATACCAAATTGTTGTTTTAGTGTTTGTTGTCAATTCTATATGTTACTATGACTGTATGGTATGCTTTGTGATTGATTAGAACAGTTAAAATGGTCGAAAACGCCGTCGAGTGGCGTAAACAGTTGCTGGAAAAGTTGCGGAAACAGTGCAGGATTTTGACCCAAACCGGATCGGATCGGTGGAGGGGGAAGAACCGACCCACTCATGTTGTATTTCATGACCCGAGCCACCTCTCAGGACTGCTGCATCACGAACCAGAGTGCGCGACCAAACCGATGCACCACAAGTGAACTATCACAAATCGAGAAGCTCGACCCGATTCGGAGTGATGCTTGCATATCCAACCCGACCCGCTACTCCGAACCGAACCAGTGTGGCCCCACGAACCAGTTTGGAGTACCACGGTTTGACCTGGTGGAAGGAGCACGAACCGACCCGACCTTGGCATGATGAGACGACCCAACCCGAATAGGGTAGATGACCACGAACTAAACAAGGAGAAGAGAACCGATCCGAATGGAAGCTTGTTTCCGAACCGATCCGGAGGAGACCAAAACCCGAGATGCAAAGGTAGTCCAAATGGGAAGTAGAACTCAGGATCCAGATGGGAACCAATGAGTTAACTTCATGATTTGAATTTGCTGTGGTACGTGTGCTAAGGAGTTGTCGACGTCCATAGCTTTGATTCACCACCGAGAAACGATTGTAGGTTACGGATCAGTGTAGTGGGGTAGTTATTACTCCATGTGATAGAGTGATCGTAGAATGGCTATGAGCCAGTGCAGTGGAGTCATCATGACTTCATGGGGGCAGAGTGGACATAGCAAGGACCAGTGGCTATGGATCAGTGCAGTAGAGTCGCCATGACTCCATGGGGCAGAGTGATCATAGCAAGGATTTGGTTGATCAAAGCAGCGGATATCGTATTCTTTACGCACTGAGTGAGAGATGTGAGGATGGTTGCTATGGTTGATTGTTTGATATCACTATGACATGCACACCCCTTCCCGGTTATCTATACACCCTATGTTAGTGTCACCTTAGAGTATTGTGCATCTTGTTGTGCTAACTCTTTGGTTGTCGGTCCAGGTTCAGGTATGGTTTAGTATACCTGTTATTGTTCTCTTTTGTAGCTTATCACTCATACCAGACATTTGTCTGACCCAGAGTTTTATGTCTCTTCTTATTACTCCGGGTGCTCTTAAATGGGCAGACTAGAGACAGGTTAGCTGGTTATGCACGAATAGCTGATCCGGAGACGAGCAGGAGGCTCCCACTTATGATATATATATATATATATATTCTCCTTGTGTCGTTGTTGGTCACTACTTTGGGCATTAGTAGTGTACCTTTCTTATTTTGTTTTAGAGACAGTTTTAAAAGTTGAAATAATGATGATGTGGAACATAAGCTGTATTTTGAATTTCCACTGCTATGATGATTATGGTTTAGTTCCCAGCTTGTGCACTGTCTCGTCTGTTTTTTGTCAAGTATGTTATTATTATATTTTATTCCATGCGCTGTGAGACATTCTACAGGTTCCTTGTTAGTTAAAATTCCCTTCTTTCCTTTCTTTGACGACCGTCTCATGCTGGTTGGACATTGGCACAGCGCATTTCATTGGAAATGTCGATCGGTGCGGGGCAGGCCGTCACAGGTAGGTACTCGTCTGACTGTTGCCTCCCGTTCCACTTCGACTTCTTCCAACATACTCAGCTCAACAACTTCTGCGGTGTCATGCAAGCACTTCCGCAAATGAGAGACGTGGAAAACGTCGTGAACACCAGATAGATTTTCTGAGAGCTTTACTCGGTAGGCCATTTGGCCAATCCTCTCGGTTATGGAAAATAGTCCCAAAAATGTAGGTGCTAACTTCCCTACTGATCCGAAGCGAACTACATTCTTTAAAGGCAATATTTTGATAAAATCTAAGTCTCCCACTTCGAATTCGATGTTAGTCCTTCTCTTGTCTACATAAGACTTCTACTTATCTTGAGCTGTCTTCATTCGCCATCGAATAAGGTCAATCTTTTTGGATGTTTCCCTAACCATATCTGGTCCAAGTAATAATCTTTTTGTAGATTCCCACTAACAAGTTGGCGATCTACAGGGTCGTCCATACAATGCTTCGAAGGGTGTCATGCCGATATTGTCCTGATAGTTATTATTATAAGCATACTCTACTAGAGGAAGTTGCTCTTCCCAAGTCCTTTCGAAGTCTAGGATACACAGCCTTAAAAGATCTTCTAGAATTCTGTTCACCCTCTCCGTTTTCCCATCGGTCTCAGGATGATAAGCGGTGCTCAAACACAACTATGTACCTAATGCTTCTTGTAAACCCCTCCAAAATTCGCTGGTAAAGATGGGGTCACAATCGCTCACGATGCTGGAAGGTACTCCGTGAAGACGAACTATCTCTCGGACATAAATTGCTGCCAACCGTGATGTCGTCCTCTTACTCTTAACTAGAATAAAGTGAATGCTCTTAGTGAGTCTTTCCACTACCAGCCAAATGCTGGTGTTACCTTTCTTCGATCTAGGCAAAACCATCCGTGAAGTCCATAGAGATGCTCTCCCATTTCCACTGTGGAACCTCCAACGGATGAAGTAATCCACCGGGCTTCTTTTGCTCAGCTTTGACTTGCTGGCAAACTAAACATTGAGAAACAAATTCGGCCACATCTTTCTCCATCCCAGCCCAAAAGAAAACCCTCTTCATGTCCCTGTACATCTTATCACTGCCTGGATGAATGGTCATCTTAGAATGGTGGGCTTCTTCTAGGACTGCCTTTATCAAGATTCCAGTTCGAGGAACACAAAGCCTTTCATCCCGTCGCAGCCACCCTTTTTCATCTATGGCATATCTACTGAGGTGACTAGAAGTCTCTCCTTTTCCGAGCTTATCCATGATGTCTAGAATCTGTGGGTCACCTTGTTGCGAAGCTCCCATCTGGTCCATTAGGGTCGGTCATATCTTTAAGGAAGCAAACAAATCAGGCAAAATCTCGATGGAGGGTCTAAAATCAAAAGCTGATATGAACTCCAAGCTCTTCCTCTCTACAAACAGAGGACTCAAGGCCATCCTCTGCATACTTAATGCGTCTATCACCACATTACCCTTGCTAGGGGTATAAGAAATCTCAAAATCATATGAAGCTAAGAACTCCATCCACTGTTGTTGCCTTAAGTTGAGATCCTTCTGTGAGAACAGATACTTGAGATATTTATGATCGGTGTATAATTCGAACTTTTCTCCAAGTAAATAATGACGCCACGTCTTTAATGCGAATACTATGGCAGCTAGCTCTAGATCATGGGTGGGGTAGTTCTTCTCACGAATTCTCAGCTGTCTACCCCCATAACATATTACTTTCCCTTCTTGCATCAGAACCGCCCTAAGCGTCGTACCGCATGCATCAGTGTAAACAGTAAACACTTTACTTCCATCAGGGAAGGTCAAGACTGGGGATGTTGTCAGAGCCCTTTTTAGTCATTGGAAAGCAACGTCACAGTCTATGTCCTATGAGAATTCCAAATTCTTCTTTGTTATCTTAGTGAGAGGGGCTGATATCTTCGCGAAGTCCTTAATGAACTTCCTGTAATAACCTGCCAACCCAAGAAAGCTTTTCACCTCGGTTGCATTTTTAGGAATCTTCCAATCTTGCACTGCGACCACCTTCGTGGGATCTACAGCTATCCCTTCTTCCCCAAGAATCTCACCTCCTTTCTACAGAAATGGCATTTGGAGAACTTTGCTTTTAGCTAATGGTCATGGAGAGTTTTCAAAAATTCTCCCAAATGCTGGGCATGCTCTTCTTCATTCTTGGAGAAGATCAAAATATCATCAATGAAGACTACGACGAACTTGTTTAGGAACTCCCAAAACACCCTACTCATCAAATCAACAAAATAGGCGGGTGCATTTGTCAACCCAAAAGGCATAACTAGCCATTCAAAGAAACCGTCCGGAGTTCTGAAAGCAGTCTTATCTATGTTGTCATCAGCCACCCTCAACTGATGGAACCTCGTAGCCAAGTCCAACTGAGAAAATACCGAGGCACCAACAAGCTGATCAAATAAATCATTAATCCTCAGAAGTGGGTGCCTATTCTTTTTGGTGAGCTTATTCAATTCTCTATAGTCAACACACAAACGAAGTGAACCATCCTCTTTAGTTGCGAATACTGCTGGAGCACTCCATTCCGATATGCTTTGTCTGATAAACCCTTTCTCAAGTAGCTCCCCTACTTGCTTGCTCAGCTCCCTCCTTTCCCTTGGAGCCATGTGGCGCACTGGTAATGCAACTGGCTTTTCATTGTTCACCAGATATATGCGGAAGTTAGTCTCTCGCCTTGGAGGTAAACCACGTACCTCATCAGAAACATCGGAATAATCTCGAACCATTGGAACAAATTGCAAATCATCTATGGATGCATCTAGAGACTCTAGGAAGCTAAGCATAATAGACCCTTGGGGGTCACAAGAAACTTCGAGGGTCTTCCCATGACAAGTCAGGAGTCTAACAACCCTCCTGTCACAATCCATAGTGGCCCCATACGTGGTAAGATAATCCATTCCTAGAATCAACCCATAGCCCATAAACCCGAGTACATACGCGTCACATTCAAACTCGACGCCTAACACAGATATTTTCATACCCCAAAAAATCATCGATAAATGAGTCGAACCACCAATGGGGTTTGAAACAACTATGGGATCTACAACCATACTAGTAATTAAGTGCAGAGATTCAACCACATAACTAGATATAAACGAGTGTGAAGCACCAAAATCAAAAAGTGTTATAACCGGATGGTTTGAAAGAGAAACTAAACTTTCTACGGAAATTTTTCTACCACTTTCAGGAGCACTGACCGCGATAGCATGCACCTGCCCTCCAGAAGTCCCTTTTATTTGACCTTGTCCCTGCGATCCCTGTTTCTTTGGGCACTCTTTAGAGAAGTGTCTGAACTCTCCGCAATTAAAGCAATTGGCCTTCCTTCTCTTACAATCTTTGGTCAAGTGACCCTCCTTTCCACAATTGTGACATTTTCTCTTATCCCTGATTTTGTCATCTTTCCTTTCTTCTGATGTTGTTGTTGTTGCTACCCCTTCTTGGGCCACACCTTCTTATTCTGCGATGTCCCTTCGGTCTTTGCTTCCTTCTTCTCTACCTTGTCCTCCTCATGCATTAGGTCCATATCAACAAGCTTTTCAAAAGTGGCCCTCATTTGAATGTGGGACATGGCTAAACCATGTAGAGGCTCATTCAGCCCTTTAACAAAACGCAAAGCCCTTTTGTGTGGTGTATCCTCCAACTCTAACCCGAACCTTGCCATCTGGTTGAACTTGTTCACATACTCCTTCACCGTCAAATTTCCTTGTTTAAGTGTTAGGAATCTCTCCATCTGTATGCTTCTCTCAGATTGGGAAAGAAATTTCGTTTCGAACCTCTATCTAAAGTCTTCCCAAGTTTCCATCGGACGTCCAACTTGGGTGACTTCCCACCAAAATGAGGCTTTGTCCTTTAGTATCCAAGTAGTAAAATGAAATTTTCTTCGGTCCTTCACTTCAGAGATTACGAATAAGTCGTCGATTTCCTTAAGAAAATTTCAAGCTTCTATGAATGTCTCGTTCCCATGGAATGGCCTTTCTCCCAAAGCCCTGAAGTCTTTGCAGATCTTGGAAAAATTATCAGCTCTTGGAGGGGGAGGAGGAGGAAGAATAACAGGTGCAGCTGGGGAAGGAACATTTCTTTGGGTTGCGGAAGGCGTCGTGGCCTCCAAATACCCACAGAACCATCCATGTACTGTGATGTCCTCCGGGATATTAGGGATGTTTTGTTCCCTAGACATGCTAAAAAAGGGAAAATGAAGAAATTTATATAAAGGACCGAAGGATACTACATATGGCTTTTTAGGGAATGTTTTTCAAAATAGATTTTTCTTTTGAAAATGCTTTCCCTTAAAACCTATTTGAAAATAATTTCCAAAAACTTTTATCTAATCCGGTAACCTTCAGCTCTGGTACCATGTGACACTCCACGTCCGTTAATGTCACTCACTAAGGGAATGCGTTAAGTTTCGTGAAGCGCTATAGGTAAACAAACACATAATAATTACAAGACAGATATAAATAAGGCAGTAGCGGAAAATTTAAATTTTTATTTCAACCATAAAGCATAATACCGTGGTCCACAATTCCATAAGTCACAAAAACCATTACAATAAAATAACTTCTGTCTTGCACCATCAGAGTACATAAGAAAATAAAAAGCATGATTCCCCAATTAAAAGAGTTAAGCCATAGTAGAGACAAGAACTTGGGCCATACTTCAGAAGTAGCTCGGCAAGATGATATTTGAGCCCTGATTAAGTCTAAGTGTTTCCTCCCTGAGAACCTAGGGGGAAACAGAAGAAAGAAGGGGAAACAACAGGGTCAGACATAAAGTCTGGCGAGTCTAGTTACTTTTAGCCAGTAGATAAATAAAAGCAACATTATAGGCATATAAAGTGGATAAGAGATAGATCACTACATAAATGGCAGGTGTGACAAGGTAAGCAAGATAAGGTGTATGTGCCTCACTAATGATTTCTCTGCACTATTACTAGTATAACTAAAATGAGATGATCCCTTCCACTATAAGTTGGTAGACTTAGGGCATACGTCCGAGTGTAGCCTAACCACTACCCTAAACGATCGGCTCCCGACCCTGTAGATATCCTGTGCTGGCCCCACAGTAGGAGGTATCAATCCCTAAAGTGGCGACCCTTTATTTCCAAGATGTGCACAACAATATCTACTAGTGTCACGGTCGTCTTATCCCCTTCGGCCTGGCACATGCACGCACATGGCCTGGTCGGTTTGCGCCGCATACACCATCCGTTTCATTTGGATCTCTTATATTCAATCAGTAAGCGTGCCCCTTCTCCGCCTAGTACGGAGTTCTTTATTTGATATCTACTCCGGGTTACTGACTTGAAATGGGTCCCACACAATATGATACAAGATATCCCATTTGTCTTGTATCCCCCCAGGTTTTCTACTGACTATGTATAGCCTTTGGTGTCTTTAATTACATAGCCCTATACCAGTTATGCTTACCCTAAAGGGTGTCTTTAATTACATAACTTTATTATATTTTTCCACCGGTTATGTATACCACTAGGTGTCTTTAATTACATAACCTTATTGGGTTAAGTTCGTGGGCCTATATGTGTGTGTATATATATATATATATATATATATATATATATATATATTACCCACCTCCTCTAATTTACTTAACCCACCCACTACCTATCCAATTTTACTTAACCCTAACTTAAGTTCGTAATCATACAATCCTTATGGATTAAATTAGGTTAAGTAGTCCAATTCATTATCATGTCCAATTATGGTTATAATGGGATAGACCTTCCACATTAGGCCTACAATGTGTGGATGTTGGATATGCCGGTCGGGTCCGGGCAGTCTTATTCCACAGTTGGGCCTAACCTCGGGTCTTAGCCCGATTCGTATTTGCGCACTTAGACCTCTCACATTTGGTCCAGTATTAGTGGCTGCTGGATATGTCGGTCGGGTCCGGGCAGACTTCTGCCACTAATCCAACCAAACCTCGTGTCATAAGTACAATTACAATTCCTAATTGTAATTACTAAATATTCCATTATTATCAAAATCTACCTATGTCATTATAGGTAATTATTTATATGTTTACCTAATTTAATTAAATGTCCAATATTACATAAATTATGCCAACTATAAACCCCTTTTTCCCTGTTTCCTAACTAATGTATTCACATGTATTTTGGCGACATCTAGGCTATAAAGTAGCCTAGCCACAACAATGAAAAAGGTAATATGACAAAGGTGATAGTTTTCAACATATCTTGGCATACACATAAACTTAACATGATAGCAAGGTGAATGGATATGTAATTAACATCATCACAAGGTGGACATAAAACTGATAACTTGTGGCAATTAATATGATGTCAAAGAAAACATGATGAGATCTAAATTGACCATTTAGGTGTCCGACTATTTAGATATAGCATAATTAGGGTGACATAGTAACATGTTTAGATCTAAAAATGGCTTTACATGTCAAGTTTACAACATATTAGATTGATCACAATATGACAGGTGAAAGGTGATTTACATGAGGAATTAGATCTAGCCATTATTAAAATTGTCCAAATTAATAGATGTACATTCACCATAATATGGTTACAAGTCAAGATCCACATAGGCAATATAATAGAACAACTACAATTGTATTAGATCTAGGGGAATAGATCTATCATGACACGGTATAGGATCTACACAAGCATAAAATCATACTTTACAACATATCCAAGTCATAGTCTTTCACAATTTAATTTTATTTATCTAAACTTAAAAACAACTGGAAACTCACAGCGTTAGGTTTAGAGAATTGAGAAAGAATGGATCTAGAATTTCTGAATTTGATTTGCAAAGTATGTTGCTGTAGAAAACAGTTCAGTTCGCACTCCAGCAGCATATGGCCTCCATGACTTCCAATGAAGAAAATATGAGAAATAGCCACATATTTATAGCTGTAGAACCCTCTGAAACCGACTGCCACCTCAGCCCTAGGGGTGTCAACGCCCCTGTGGGTGGGTCGACCCCTAGGTCGACACCCCTCTAGGGGGTCGACACCCCTCTAGGGTGTCGACCTCCTAGAGCGGGAATTTTGCCGCTCTAGCGAATTTTTCGAATTTGAATCTTTCTAGATAAAATTCTGACTCATCACTGACTCATGCATATATATATATAATTCTTCTACGCATATACAAACTTAAAACCCTCATAACTTCCTCATACGGTGTCCATTTTACGCAAACCAAATGTCTATCTTGACCAGAATTTCAAGACGGACGCAATGGTGCAGTCCGTTTCCTCTAATTCTAAATATTAAATTAATTATTATATAATTTATCCTCTTTAATGTCATTAAAAATTCGGGTTGTTACACGGTCTTTTCGTACTAACAATCATATGGGTCAGATTTGATAGCTGGTTATTTAACTATTAAATAAATAATCATGAAAATAAAATGAGTTTACTGGTTCGGTACCAGCATTACATGGCCTTTTTTAATTAAATAATTAACGAATGGTAATTAAACTTCTAAATATGTCAATAGTCTTAAAACAATATTTACTTCTTATTTAATCTAATAGTATTCGCAAAACTGTTTTTTATTTTAGTACTTAGGAAAATTTCTTATAATCATATCCAAATATCGTTTCTACTATTGTTTAAAAACATTTGCTACATCATTCTTTATTATCTATAATTCGGAAATCAAATGAGTGTTTGATTTTTTCCTAAATCCCAAAAGTCGAAATTCAACTAATCCATATCCAAAAATGTAGATTTTGAAGCCACGATCATAACTCGATGGGTCGCTTTCGATTTAAACCCAAATTAAAATGATATTGAATTTACCTTGATATTAGTTAATCCCCACTACGTAAACTCATCATCATTCTCACTTTGTAACTTCTACTAACCAATGTCCTTAATTTTTCCATAACTACGTCAGCGTCACCTCATTTAACCATCAACAATACAATTGTAACACCATAAATTTTAACAAAAAAAATTGAACAAATAAGAATAATTAATAAAGAAAGTATTAAATAAAATAATACATAGAATTAGGATAAAAGTATTTCACGGTTGCGTCCGTTACGAAATTATGATTCAGATAGACTTTTAATTTGTGTAAACTAGACGAAAAATGAATAAGTTGTGATCAATCAAAGTTTGAAATATAAACTAAATTAATTAATAATCAGAAATAAATCAACAGTAAATGGGCGACTCAGCTCGTATATGGGTTGACCCCTATGTCGACCCACATAAGAGGTGGGATGATCAGTGTGAGCTAGACACAAAACCGTGTCTGGCCGATGTCGAGCCTGCTTCTGAAGTGTTCTTTGATGATGTGTTGCTGAGATGTCTTCTAAGGATGATATTAAAAACCTGAAATCCATAGGCCTAAATTATCCTTCCATTCCTATAAATAGACTACTACTCTTCACTAGTCTCCCACACCTCTTCTTCTTTATCTTCTTAACCATCACTCCATTATGCTCTAAAACGAAATAAAATTGGGAACAAGTTAGAAAACTGTAAAATTGCAGATCTGAAAGGTTGTTCTTCTTCTACTTTTTCAAAGCCCTTTTTCTGGATCTACAATATTTCTTTATAAGATTTGTGTTATTTTTAGATCATCAATCTAAATAAAAAGGATAAAGACACTAAAATAGATTGGATTTGAAAGTTTGACATTTATAGTGCTTTTTCTTTTTCAAGTTATTACTCAATTTATTTACCATATATTGTTTATTCCTTTTTAGTTGTTATTTATTTATAAGCAAATTCTTCTTCTTTATCCCCTTCTTTATTATTATTTTATTTACAGTCTTGCAATCCCCTATTTAATGATTTTATTCATTTCTGAGTCTAGGCCTTACGAGTAGCCTAGACCAATTTCTCCATTTTATTTGTTTTTGCGCTAAGCCTAGGCCTTTACTATCTAATTTGCATAAAAATGGGAATAATATTGGAAGAACGTCAAAAGGGGGATTTTCGGCATATTGAGAATTAGTGGATATTGCATTCAATTTACGGACTGTAAGTTTGGGTAAATTAAAATGGAAGAATGTTCAAATGTATAAATTGGAATAAATTATACTTAATTAGGCATTGCGTAACATGTAATTAGAAAACATGTGAATTGGAATAAAATACACTTAATTGTACATTAAGTAACAAGTAATTGCAAAACGTCTAAACAAGGAAGGACTGGAATTAATTGGACAATAAGTGACATGGGGGTGGGTTTTATAAAATATTACATTTAATTAGAAATGTTAATTACAACCTAGGAATGTAACACCTAGTTATATTGGGCTTATTAATGAAATTAAATGTGTTAAGTTAAATTTTATGATTAATAAGCTAAGGGGAGAGATAAGGGGCTCGTAGAAATCATAGTTATAAATTGAGGAGACTTGTGTCAATTACATTTTTGTGTGGGGACCCGTATCAGTTAGTATTCCTTGGTTATCATGGAGTCTCGCACTAGGTAGAGGCTAAGGCATGCTTATACTGAACTGCATTGTAAGTGGTTCAAACGAGGTGGGTACGGGAGCATTCCGGTGGAACCATGAGTGTGAATTATTCCGAATGGGGAAGTTAAGACACTGTAATGCCTATGATTAAGGCTATTTGTTTTTAGTTGTTGGGTTTGAAATTGATAACCCCAAATACCATAGCTAGCACAGGTTATTCACATTTGGGAAAGAAGCCGATCAATGGGTGGAAATTAGGTAAAGCCTAATCGTAATATTTTGATAGTTGGTGCAACAATTTTTGAATATGAATGAGAAGTCTATCTTATTTCGTGTTTTCTACTTTACTATACTTTCATGTCCATTACTGTTCATCTGTCTAAATACTTATTTATCTTATGCTCATGCTAGAAATTACTAGAACTCACCAGACTTATGTCTGACCTAGTTTGTTTTCCCTCTCTCTCTCTTCCTTCCCCGTTAGGTTCTCAGGGTAAAGGAATGCAACAGTGACTTTTGATCTTTTGACTCGACTTGAATTCATACTATTTCTTGCTTCACGTATTGATTCAGTACTTGCTTTATGACTATTGTAGTGACTTATAAGGGAGATGACATTTTTGGTTTTATTCTTGTACTCTAATGTTTTTTTTCCATGAGACAATTTGTTTTATGATGGTGATTCCATGGTATTTTGAATTGTAATTAATGTTGTGACTGGTTTAATAATAAATGTTTTTAAAAGTTTCCACTATGTTTTACATTCTATCTTGTAAACTTTAGTCTCTATGTTGTTACTTTATACCTATTGCACTTCACGAAACTTAATGCATCCTCATATGGGTGACATTAAGGGATGTAGGGTGTCACGTTTGGTATCAAAGACTACAGTTACAAGATTAGAGAAAAGTTTTTGAAAAAGTGTATTCAAAGTAAAGAATTTTCAAGTAAAACCGTTTTTTTTTTAATATCTCCTCAATTCAATTACAATATTCCATTGATCTCTTTTTGAATCCTTGTCTCTTCTCTTTTCAGCATGTCTGGGGCTCCCCAATTCCTAGAGGGCATTCCTATTCTGACATGGTTCCGTAGATATGTAGAAGCTATGACGCTTGCCGAAGCACAAAGAAATGCCCACCCCTAGCTGCAGCCGCGACAGGTCCACCTAATCTAGTGTTTAACTTCTCTAAGCTTTGCAAGGATTTTTGTGCAATGGGCTGCAAGCCATTTAATGGAACGAAGAGTTACGTGGAGGCTCGCAATTGGCTTAGAGAGACGGATCGTGTGTTTGGATTGTTGGATCTAGATGACAGGAAGAGAATTCAGTTGGCAACTGAAAGAGGAAGCATCATAATGGTGGGATGTAGCTTAGGTAGAGCGGATGTTGGAGACATGGGATGAGTTCAAGGATAGATTTGAGATGAAGTTCTTATCACAAGATGTGGAAGGAATGTATTGGAAAAGTTCTTAAGCCTGAAGAAAGGAAGTACGATGGTAAAGGAGTAAGTGAATAGCTTTAATGAATTGGCAAGGTTTGGCTTGAATCTAGTTAACACCGGTCAAAAGAAGGCTTTGACATTTGCGAGGGGGATGAACCAACCCCTCCAAGGACTGGCAATGACACATATCCTCATGGGAGCTACATTTGAGAAGCTAGTGGAAATGGCCCTGATGCATGTGGATGGAAAAGTGAGCAAGCAAGAAGATTATACAGAAGAGGCCAAGCTAAATACTGAAAAGAAAAGGTGGTGGCCCAAAAAGCGTACAGTGAAGAAGGGAGAGAAACCTGAGAAGGCGCAAATCAAGAAGTAAGTTAAGTGTCATGGATGTGGAAAGATGGGACACTTTATCAAAAACTGTAGGAAGACTAAAAATGTTTGTTTTCAGTGCGAACAGAAGGGACATTACAGCAAGCAATGCCCTCAGAACCAGGGACATGGGGCAGGATCATCCAGAGCACAGGTTCGTGCGCTTGAGGCGACTTCGATTGGTAGGCTAAGGTAGGAAAGTCAATGTAGAAGGTTTGATTTATCTTTTTGACTCTCCTATTAGGACTTTGTTCAATTTTGGTGCTTCTCATTTCTTCATATCCAGTTCTGTTGTTCATAGTTTGCACTTAGATACTTCTATAGTTTTTGATCTAGTAGTTGTCTCCAACCCCATAGTAGGTATAAGTCACCTATCTATGATGTGTAGGGGTTTGATGATTTGTATTCTTAGCATCGAGTTTGAGTGTTACGCATACGTACTGGGTTTTATGGGTTACGTGCATAGGGAAGGATTGGCTGGCCATGTATGGTTCTATCCTTGATTGTGATAGGAGAGTTGTTAGGATACTGACATGCGATGGTAGGACTCTCGAGATTTCATGTGACCCGCAAGGGTCAGTTATGCTCAGTTTCTTAGATTTCCTAGATGCTTCTGTTGACGATCTCAGTTTGGTACGCATAGTTAGACTTTCTAGACGTATTAGAGGTGGAGAGAGGGTTACCTTAGAGGCATGATATAGATTTTCAGATATACTTGGTGGGGAATTCTAATCCTGTTGCTTTACCTGTGTTCCACATAGCTCCAAGGGAGAGGAAGGACCTTAGAAAGCAAGTGGGTGAGTTGTTCGAGAAGGGATTTATTAGACGGAGCATTTCTGAGTAGAGAGCACCGGTCGTTTTTGCCACCAAGGCAGGCGGCTATCTCTGCCTACGTGTAGACTATAGGGAGTTGAATACGTTTAACAACATGAATAGAAACCCACTCCCACGGATAGATGACTTTTTTGACTAGTTAGTGGGCGCTTCGGTTTCCTCACAGTTGGATCTAGCTATAGGTTTTCATCAACTTAGGGTAGCGGATGACAGTATAGATAAGATTTATTTTAGGACTCCTGATGGATTCTTTGAGTGGCTAGTTATGCCTTTTAGGAAGACCAATGCACCGGCTTATTTTGTGGATTTAATGAGATGAGTATTTAGAGAGTACCTTAACGTGTTTGTAGCGGTTTTTGTTGATATCTTGCTTTTCTCGAGGAGCGAGGAAGTGCACACCATGCACTTGGGAGTGGTTCTCCGTACTCTCCGAGCAAATCAGCTGAAGGCTAAGTTTTCTAAGTGCCATTTCTGGCAAAAGGAAGTATGGTTCTAGGGGCATGTTATCTGTGGAGATGGTATAGCGGTGGGCCGTGCTAAAGTTTCTGCATATCAAGATTGGAAAACCCCTAAATTACGATAGAGGTTAAGAGCTTCTTGGGATTGGCGGGTTATTACAAAAAGTTCATTAAGAATTTTGCATAGATCTCAACTCAGCTTACCCCTCTTACGAAGAACTTATTTTTTTTCTTGGGACGTAGATTGCGAGGATGCATTCTTGAGATTGAAGAAGGCTTTTACATCAGCTCAGTTTTTCTCTTCCTGATGGTACCAAGATGTTTACCATCTACATGGATTCTTGCATCATCGGGTTAGGTGCAGTGTTAATGCAGGAAGGTAGGGTTGTCTGCTATGGGAGTAGACAATTAAGGGTACATGAGAAGAACTATCCTATCAATGATTTGAAGCTGACAGCGATAGTGTTTGTGCTCGAGTTTTGGTAGCAGAATTTACTAGGTGAGAGGTTCGCGCTTTGAGACGACCCCAAACCCCGTACTGACGGCGGCAAGGGTAATCCATGGAATATAACACAGAAACAGATAATAGCAGAACCAAATTAAATAAATACACCAGATAATGAACAATAGAATATACTGGATAAGAGTAATCATCAGAGTTACACAGTATACAGGATCATACTTAGTACAGATGCAGTTCAACTATACATATATGTCTACAGCGGAAACAAACAAAATATGTACAATAGGAGCTGAACAGCATAAAAAGAGATAAATGATAGAATCCATCTTCAGCTCCAGCTATCCAGAAAGAACCAGCTAAACCTGAATACAAGGCTGCCCGTGTAGGAAAAGGGGCACCCGAGTTTGAAAGTGAAACAAACTACGAGTCAGTCATGGGACTGGTATGAGAAATCTACTCAACACATATATAATTTGGCTAATCATAGGACCACGCCACTTTCGTGGAACGGGTTTACTCCATTGGATTTCCAGTGCTTTAAAACAAAACATTCTTTTAAACAACGCAATGCTTTTTATAAAAATGAAGCCATTATAAGACTCAGTTCCCATAACACAATGCAACGCAAACCGGAGGATAGAGTTTTTACCTTATAACGGACAAAATATGCTTGATACGAATAAAACAAAGGCATTTGATATTACTACAAGTGTTTATATGTTTCGAAAACAATTTCAAATCATAACTATCCATCATAGACGACATGAGCGTCCCATGCCACTATGTCGCCAAATACCTATACAATCGAAACCGCACGATCACGTATTTGGAAATTGGATTACCATCATGAACCAAGGCAAAAGATAGTCCTTACCGAATTCGAGACAATCTAGCCTACCATGTCTCAGGATCAGAACGCATCGACCCTTGGAGCGACAGGGCCGGTCCACCGATGTGGAATAAAATGCCTGAGCAATACGTTTCCCCGCCCTTTGGGGTGCAAACGAGCCAACGAATGATTCCATCGGACCCGGATCGTCCGATCAAACCGAGGCGCCTCGCAACGGCAACAACCATATAGGTGAAAAGTATATAAATGTTAGGGCTGGTAGGTCACTGACACCACTCTAGCTAGAAAGAAACGCATGCCCTCCCTGAGGTCCTTCTCCCGTTTCTGGTTCATACCGGGGTGTGAGGCTCGCGAATTCACATTATACACAAAGCTACGCCACACAGGCGGTGCTTTGATCATCACCACAAGACTTTGCTTTTCAACAGAAGCCCTGATCATTTGCCACTTAGGCATGCCACACTATCAATTCATGCCATGCGACTGATGTCCACCGATATACAACCTCTGAGCTCGTGCGTTTCAGAGAAGGGCGTTAAGCAGAAGAATAAATTCTCCGCCGCCAAACAGATGCATATTAAATAGAGACCAATCAACACAGAATAAAATCCAATGTCAGACACACAGTCCATTTACAAGTCCGTTCTGAGTCTGAACGAAACCGGAGGCACTAAATACCTCGCAAACCCATCGATCACCACGTACGTCTGGACGATCACCACTCATTATCCATATTTCGGGATGCCTCCCAATCAGGACCTCGGTTACCATCCAAACGAGGTGAAGATCTCCGGTCTTCGACCACCGTCTTCATCTTCGGCTTTCAATCGTCGTTCAATTATTTGAAATGAGAATTAACTCGGCCTTTTCAAATAATTCACGTATATTTAGAATTTCAAATCAATTTATTTCAATGGTTAAATCATTCGACAACACCAATTTTGTTCTTTAATGTAATTTTCACACCAAACACATTCAACCATCAAATACCACATAAATCGAGCAAATTCAGTTTATTTCCATTCCATATCGTCTATGATATTTTATAACGATTTATCGCTATTTTTATTTATTTTAAAATAGCCAATTTATTCAAAACGACGCTTCGGGCCATAACGCGGCCGTGACGCTGTTTTTCTTCAGATTTGGTTTACACATATCTGAAAATCTGACCGTTGGATCTTCACAAAATTTACATCATTAGAGAGGTCTTTTCAAAACGAATCCAACAGTTCCAGTTTCGGGAAAATCCGACGGTCGGATCTCCCGGTACAATCGTTTTAAGTTTCGATTTCAAAATACGAACTGCAGCGTCGTTATTCGATTAAATATAATTATATTTATATTTATATACATAAATATAATCGTTTCTGGCGCTGTTTTTCTTCAGATTTGAATTAAACATTGCAGACAATCCAACCATTGGATTTTTACAAAGTTGGTGCCGTTGGAAAGATATTTCCAAGGCGAACCCAACGGTTGCGGTTTCGGGAAAATCCAATGGTCGGATTTCCCGCACTAGTTGTTTGAAATCACGGTTTCAAAACACGAACTGCACGGCCATGTTTCGTTTTAGTTTTATTTATATTTATATATTTATATAAATATAGTTCATTCAACAATTTCAATATCGTTTTCACTTCAAATATTTCACTAACGCCTTTAAATTTTGGAAAATTTCGCCATAACCTCCTTTGTACGGGAGGGGCTGAGAAAATTCCCAAATAGCCACACGGGCGTCTCATGTCAAAAAGAAAAGGCCAAGCGGCTAGCCAACAGGCTCATAAAATCATCACCCAAACAAAACAGTAAATGTGTACCTATTTGTCGGGCACAAAATTTTATTCCTCTTCTCTAGCCCCTTTGCTATAACCTGTTCAATAAATATGCATGTACATATATACAGTTCTTATCACTTATCATTTTCCATTCAACTTCATATTTGATCCCATTTGGTTTAAAAACTCCATTCATTCTAATGTTGCATGCATAGGTAAAAATCACATCATTAGCTAATTAATGAATATTTCAACTCATGCATATTTATTTGAACGAGTTGCTATTTTTAACACTTCACATTTCAACAATTCATGTATATAATAAAAATGTGATTTTTATTGCAAAACAATTTATTTCAAAACACTATTATTTTATATAGTTTATATAGGTGATAAAAATAGGATTTTTATTGTAAAACAATTTATTTTAAAAACAGGATTATTTTATATATTTCATATTGATGTTAAAATTGGGATTTTTACTATAAAACAATTTCTTTCAGAATATGAATACCATTCAACACATGAATTTCAATTCAACGAATGAATATCGATTCAACACATGAAGGTTTTCTATAGTTTATATATATAGATAAAAATGTGATTTTTATATTTAAAACACGAATACCATTCAACATATGAATTTCAATTCAACGAATGAATATCGATTCAACACATGAAGGTTTTCTATTCAACGAATAAATATAGTTTCAGCAAATGAAAATAATTCAAATATATGAATATTATTCAAAATTTCGGCAGCATAACGGCAGGGTAGTTAAAACCGGGACCGTCCCTAGTACGACTCCTCGCTCTACCTTAAAACCTCGCGGTTTTTGACAATGGGGATCATGCATCTAGTTCGCACGCAGGCGGTATGTATATATTTATTTCATTTCCACAAACTAATCCTATGTGGTTTCAACCAAATATTTCTCAACCACAAATGGGTATTTTTAAACCACAATCAACCAATATCAACCACAAACAATCACAATCAACCATTTGCTATCAATCAATTTTCACACCAATCACAACCAATAAATATCGTCCATGGTTTGTGGACGAGGGGCGTATATATATATATATATATTTATTTATTTATATATAGCAATTCACTTCTATTTCAACACATATATAATTTTTACAACGCATATACAACTTATACATCGAACGTACAACTTATACAAAGTTTATACATGAGGTGTATAACGCTTATATAACTCATACATCGACTATATAATTTATACATCGTCGTTTATCCGTATCGTTTATAAATTAGAAATCTCACATTGGGTTCCACTCCACCAAAAATAGCAAAAGGCTCAGAAAAATATGTGGTCTCTTCTAGAAGGTAGAAGACGTCCACATGAGTCCACTGTTTCTTGTTTCACTGAATTTCGTCAACACAGCAAAAAGATATGATTTTTCAAAGTTTGCAACGCTTAAAAGTGTAAAAAATCAGTTTAAAATAGATTAGCCGTATACCTGTTTTTTTTCTTCGAAACTAGGTTTTCGATTTTTGTCGAATCCGTGAAGTTGTAGCTTGATCGGAGTATACAACGTTGAAGGGCTTGGGAGGGGCTCCACGCGCCAGGTGGTGGCGCTCAGTTCGCTGGCCAGAATCAGTGGCGGCGGCGAGATGAAGTTGCCGCCTTTGAGGCGCTCGATCTCGCTCTACAGGGCATGGTGGAGGCCAAACCAGGTATGGATGGGAAGAGGGAGGAGAGTACTCTAAAAAGTTCAACTGGAGGGAGGTCTATCGAGGCGTGGTTTCGCCGGAAAGTGGACGAGAAGCTTTGAACGCTGGCCGCCGTTCGTCGCTGAGGATATCGGGTTTTTTTGGTTTTTTTTTATATTTTTAAATTAATGAAATAAAAAATCCTATTGGCCGATGGTTTTAAAAAGGGGTTTTCTGACACGACCACCAATCTAAACCCAACGACTGTCGTCCCTAGCGTTTTACCCCCATTCCGAACACAATGGGATATGTTTCGTTGGCCCATTCGACTGTTTCAGTCAGTTTCCATTCAAATAAAAATATATAACATTCAATATTCGATTTGAACGTACCTTTCAATTTGCCAGGGCCACAAATTAATTCGAAAAATTCCAAAAAAATAAATCTAGCTATGTTTTGACGATACGGTCCCAACAAAACTAGTTTCATCGAATTCTGAGACCGTTTGCAAAATGGCCCTTTTTTGGTCGATCCAATTTAACTGTAATTGACCAAAACACATTTTCCCTTGCCACGCTCACATACTACCTTCAAAAATTATGAAATTTTAAACCTAGCAATAACTTCACATCCCGGATCCAACAAAAGTGGTTTCGTCGAATTCCGAGGTCGTACGCAAAATGGCCAATTTCACGGGCTATATAAATTCCATAGCGACCTTTCTGAAAATTCATTCGGCCATAACTTTTGCTTTCCGCTATGAAAATTCGATTTTTCATATTCGTTAGAAAGGTATTCACTAACAGATTTAAATATTTTTGGTTTCACTAAAATCCGTTTTGTTTTGCACCCGGTACAGCCCGACAATGTATGAATTCAATTTTTGAAACTGCAGCGCCTTTTCAGGCCTTGTTTATAATTATAATTAATTATATTCGCTTTCAATTGTCGATTCAAACTCACTTTCCATTGCCATTATTTAAAATATTTATTTTAAATATTTAATATCCATTATTTTAGCCAATTTAAAAAATTTAAATTGGTTCAGAATTTCTGGGTCGTTACAATCTTCCCCACTTAAAACTTTTCGTCCCCGAAAAGGAACAAAGTCGAAAGTGGTTTGATTAATCAACTCTACGTTCGATCTGGCTTCAATTCTCTAACTTTTCAGTTTCTGAGAATTTTCAAATTCTTCAAAAATTTGGCTAACATCCGGAATTTTCGAAAAATTTCGCCATAACCTCCTTTGTACGGGGAGGGGTTTGGAAATTTATTGGGCCGTATTAGGTACCCAATAAATCCTAATAAGCATACACATATTTATAGTGATATATTCTGGTGTTTACAGGGGAGCATGTATTGATAATAACTCCAGAGAATAAATTCTCGTCACCCTACCCCGTGTGGGAAATAAATAGTCCATGTGTCGTATCTAATAACTAGAGAGACGTGGTTATTGTCAACTCCAGACCCGTGTGGGTTTTTTTATTAATCTGGCAATTTAATCGTTACAATTTAAATAGTCCATCTCAGTCATCAGTTCAACCTGTAAAATATAGTCATCGCCATACAAGCCTCTCGCTTGTATGGTAAATCTTTCACCTCGTCACACAAGCTCCAAATGCTTATGTGGTATATGATGAAGTATGCTTATCTTCCGAAGTATGCCATGTAATGTAGTTCAAAATTAATTGTTACTATCCTATGGCGACATTTATTATTTCACACGGAAAAACTAGCACTCCGCATCCAATGGCATTCACAGGAGTTGATATAATAATATTTCGCATCCAACTCATTAAGGTTTACCTATTTGTCGGGCACGCAAATAAAATATTTACTCAACAGCTAATCCATTTACCTGTTCAAATATATAAAATGCACATGTATATATATTTCTATTTATTTTCTAATCAGTTCAATGTGTGATATAATCGAATAAATTCTACCATTCATTCTATTGTTGATTAAATTAATTATTGTTTCAATAATTCAATTAATCAAATTTACTAATACTACACACAAACAATAATCAAATTGTTTTTAACTTTTCAAAATCATACAAATCAATTCCTATATTCTTTTAAAATCATTCAGACTATAGAATTAAAAGTGCACCTCCATGGAAAGAAAATAACAACAGAATAGAGAACTGATAGGTAATGCAAAGTAGGGTAAATATACCTTGCACCGGAGTCAATCAGAGATATCCACTCGGCATCTAGGATAGGCTTTCTGAATGCTCTCCTCAGTTTCCCAAGTACAATCCCGCGGATCTCCACTCCATTGCACTTTGACTAAGTGAACCTTCTTGTTCCTCAGCTCTTTGGTTTCTTTGCCGATGATCTTTAGCGGCTCTCGTCTCACAGCTAATTCTGGAGTAATTTCAATATCCTGTTGAGCTGCTTCTTCCACGATCAAGTCTTGATCATGAACATGCTTTCATAGTTGAGATATATGAAATACATCATGAACTCCAGGCAACCAGTCAGGCAGTTTGACCCTATAAGCGAGAGTTCCGATCCGTTCCAGAATAGGAAACGGACCAATGAATTTGGACGCCAATTTCCAGTTTTTCCGAACCAGATAACTCCTCTCATCGGCGATACTTTCAAATATACATAGTCGCCAACAGCAAAGGATATATCTCTTCTTCTTCTATTGGCATAGCTCTTTTGTCGGCTTTGAGCGGCGAGTAATCGCTTCTTAATAAAATCGACTTTGTCGGCGGCTTCTCGGATCATATCAGGACCCAACACAAGTCTATTTCCGGGCTCGACCCAACAAGCAGGAGATCGGCACGGTCTACCATACAATGCTTCGAATGGCGACATTGTCAGGCTCGCCTGGTAGCTGTTGTTATATGAGAATTCAGCCAAATGCAGATGGTCTTCCCATGATCCACCGAAATCTATAACACAAGCCCGCAATAGGTCTTCTAAAATACGATTCAACCTCTCAGTCTGACCGTCTGTCTGAGGATGATAAGCGGTGCTTAAGTTCAACTTTGTTCCCAGTTCTACCTGAAATGCCTCCCTGAATTTACTAGTAAATATTGTATCTCTATCACTGACTATACTGAGCGGCACTCCATGTAGTCTAACTATTTCCCTGAAGTATATCTGCGCCAGACTCTGAGCAGTTCTGTTTGATCTGACAGGTATAAAATGGGCGGTCTTCGTGAAGCGATCTACGATCACCCAAATACTGTCATTCCCTTTTCTGGTTTTGGGCAGACCATCAATGAAATCCATAGAAATATGTTCCCACTTCCACCCAGGAACGTCTAGCGGTTGTAACAGCCCAGCAAGCTTCTGTTGGTCGCTCTTGACTAGTTGGCAAGTAGGGCATCGACTAACATATATCGAGATGTCTCTCTTTAACGACTTCCACCAGAATGTGCGCTTGATATCGTTATACATTTTACTCACCCCCGGATGGATACTGAGCTTAGATTTGTGGCATTCATCAAGCACATCTCTTCTGAGTTCAAGAATTTCTGGAACGCAAATTCATCCTTCTAATCTCAGAATCCCTTCGCTGTCTAGCTGGAAATCCGAAGCATTGCCTTCACGAATTCGCTGACTCATTCCTTTGATAAATTGGTCGTCTTCTTGGAGAGCCGATATCTTGTCAATCAACGAAGTCGCAATGATGAAACTGGCGATCATTTCATTCTTTCGGCTTAACGCATCGGCCACGACATTGGCTTTCCCTGGAGTGTATAGAATTTCAAAATCGTATGCTGCAAGAAACTCCAGCCAACGTTTCTGCCTCAGATTCAGGTCTTTCTGAGTGAACAGATACTTTAACGACTGGTGATCTGTAAACAGTTCAAATTTCTCACCCAGAAGATAGTGTCTCCAGATTTTCAAAGCGAACACAATAGCCAATAACTCAAGATCATGAGTTACGTAGTTCTTCTCGTGCGGCTTCAGTTGACGACTAGCATAAGCAATCACTTGGCCTCTTTGCATTAACACTGCGCCAAGGCCTTCTCTAGAAGCATCAGTCCAGACTTTCAAATCTTGGTTGCCATCGATGATGGTTAACACTGGAGCTGTCGTTAATCTTAACTTTAGCTCTTCGAAAGCCTCCTCACTTTCTGGAGTCCATTTGAACTTAGAGTGCTTCTTCGTAAGCTTCGTTAAATGACCAGATATCTTCGAAAAGTTTTTAACGAACTTCCGGTAATAGCTAGCCAATCCGAGAAAACTGCGGACTTCAGTGGGGGTACTGGGCTGTTTCCAATTCTGAATAGCTGTGATTTTACTTGGATCCACATCGATTCCTTCTTTCGATACGACATGGCCCAAAAATTTAACTTCTTCTTGCCAGAATATACATTTGGACAGTTTGGCTTTTAATACATTCCGTCTCAGAATTTTTAGAACCTGTTCCAGATGCTTTTCATGTTCGGCATTTGATTTAGAGAAGATTATAATATCGTCAATGAAAACCAGAACAAATTTATTCAAAACCCCTCTGAATACTCTATTCATCAGATCGACGAAGTAAGCTGGAGCGTTACATAAGCCGAACGGCATTACTAACCACTCGTAGAACAAGTCTGGACCTCTAAATGTTGTCATTGGAACACACTCTTCGGCAATTTGAAGTTGATGGAAGCCTGTAGCTAGGTCCATCCTTGAGAATACTTGTGCGCCATTTAATCGATCCAACAAATCATCTATTCGCGGCAATGGATACTTATTCTTTATGGTCTGCTTGTTCAAATCACGATAATCCACACATAGACGTAGAGTACCGTCAAATTTTGGGACAAACACCACTGCTGCACCCCAGTCAGAGAGACTAGGCCTGATCAGACCCTTCCACATTAACTGTCGTGTTTGATTGTCAAGTTCTTCTTTCTCTTTCAAGGACATTCTTTGAATAGCGTGAACTACCGGCCTTGCATTGGGAATCAAAGCGATCTTGAAATCTATTTCTCTCTGCGGAGGCAAGCAAACAACTTCTTCAAACACATCCGCATAATTTTTGACGACAGGAATATCTTTGATGAGGTCAGGAATATTCTCTGTGACTTCTGGGATATTTTCTATTTGAACTGGGGAAACATCCAGAGCTGCCCAGAAGTCCTTTCTATTTGAAGTCGGACCTTCACATGGTATTGTTATATAATTCCCTGATTGGGCCTTTGCTTTAACCACTCTCTCGGCGCATCTAACCTCAGCTTCATATCTAGTTAGCCAATCCAATCCCAGAATAAGATCTAATTCATTAAAATTCATGACGATAGAGATAATAGGGAATTTATAGCAAGAAAAAGAGACAGGTACTGCACAGATCCAACTGAGATTGATGGAACCCCCAACTGGATTTTGGACCGTCATTGGTTCTTTGAGCTTCTTCAACCTCAAATCCAACTTCTTGACTACACTCTTTGTAATAAAGCTTCGCGACGCGCCTGTGTCAAACAGTACTTTAACTGGAATGTTTTTGACAGTAAGCGTTCCTTCTAAAACATCAGATCTTCCTTGACTTGTTGAGGGATCAGAAGTTTCTGCTACTTCATTTACATGCGCTGCTTTGGACTTCTTAAATTGCCTGCAGTCCTTTTCAAGATGGCCAGTCCGACGGCATTGAACGCACTTTCCATTTTCCTGAAAAAATTTCTCGGATTTAGACCCACCATCCTTACGTCTGTTCGAAGATCTGCAATTCCTCATCGAATGCCCTTGCTGATTACACTTTAGACAGACGACTGCCTTTACCTTCTTCTGATTGACCTTTGGCCTCTTCTTGATCTCAGCCTTTGTACTTGCCTTAGGATGCACACTTGTTTCAGGGCTATCAACCTCGAATTTTCTTTTGCTGCTAGAACTGATTTCTTCTTCGTCTCGCAACATACCTCTCCTATCGAGATCTTCATACTGATAAGCCATATAAATCATTTCTGAGAAAGGAAGCTTCACATTCCTCATCACTCTATTCTGATATTTTCTTTGCAGGCCATGAATAAATCTTAGATTCTTCCTCCTTGGGTCTTTAATCAGATGAGGAGCAAAGTGAGAAAGTTCGTTGAATTTCTTATGATATTCTGGGATGGTCATGTCACCTTGTATCAAATAAGAAAATTCGTCGCATAATCGCTCAGTCGCTTCTGGAGGAGTAAATCTTTCTAGGAAAGTCATTTTGAATCTGTCCCAAGTGATATCACCTTCTGGATTATTCTCTATAACCGAATCCCACCAGAACAAAGCCTCATCTTTGAGTGCCCAAGAGGCCAGTAATCTTTTCTGGTCATCCCTCAGCTTTAAACCATCAAAGATCTTTTCAGCCGAACGAATCCAAGCTTGTGTCTTCATAATAGATTCTTCACCAGAGAACGGTATTCCACCCATATTCCGATATTTGATCAATAGGGCCTCAATATCCGGTTCTGTATTCCTTCTATTTCTGACACTCATTTTCTAGTACTTCTGCAAACAACAGATCAAGTGTCAGGTCACAGAAAAGATAATTTAAAATATAGAAACATATACTTCAATGTAAATGTGTCTATCGAGGTGTTATTTCATTCTGCTTTACTCATACTAGGATATTACTGCTCCTATCTGTATTGAGTTGCCCGTCCTAGAACACTACTGGTTCTATTTCCGACGAGATCGTTAATATGTTATATTCCAGAACTAAGCTTAACCAAAGCTCTGATACCAAATGAGACGACCCCAAACCCCGTACTGACGGCGGTAAGGGTAATCCGTGGAATATAACACAGAAACAGATAATAGCAGAACCAAATTAAATAAATACACCAGATAATGAACAATAGAATATACTGGATAAGAGTAATCATCAGAGTTACACAGTATACAGGATCATACTTAGTACAGATGCAGTTCAACTATACATATATGTCTACAGCGGAAACAAACAAAATATGTACAATAGGAGCTGAGCAGCATAAAAAGAGATAAATGATAGAATCCATCTTCAGCTCCAGCTATCCAGAAAGAACCAGCTAAACCTGAATACAAGGTTGCCCGTGTAGGAAAAGGGGCACCCAAGTTTGAAAGTGAAACAAACTACGAGTCAGTCATGGGACTGGTATGAGAAATCTACTCAACACATATATAATTTGGCTAATCATAGGACCACGCCACTTTCGTGGAACGGGTTTACTCCATTGGATTGCCAGTGCTTTAAAGCAAAACATTCTTTTAAACAACGCAATGCTTTTTATAAAAATGAAGCCATTATAAGACTCTGTTCCCATCACACAATGCAACGCAAACCGGAGGATAGAGTTTTTACCTTATAACGGCCAAAATATGCTTGATACGAATAAAACAAAGGCATTTGATATTACTACAAGTGTTTATATGTTTCGAAAACAATTTCAAATCATAACTATCCATCATAGACGACATGAGCGTCCCATGCCACTATGTCGCCAAATATCTATACAATCGAAACCGCACGATCACATATTTGGAAATTGGATTTCGGTCATGAACCAAGGCAAAAGATAGTCCTTACCGAATTCGAGACAATCTAGCCTACCATGTCTCAGGATCAGAACGCATCGACCCTTGGAGCGACAGGGCCGGTCCACCGATGTGGATTAAAATGCCTGAGCAATACGTTTCCCCGCCCTTTGGGGCGCAAACGAGCCAACGAATGACTCCATCGGACCCGGATCGTCCGATCAAACCGAGGCGCCTCGCAACAGCAACAACCACATAGGTGAAAAGTATATAAATGTCAGGGCTGGTAGGTCACTGACACCACCCTAGCTAGAAAGAAACGCATGCCCTCCCTGAGGTCCTTCTCCCGTTTTTGGTTCATACCGGGGTGTGAGGCTCGCGAATTCACATTATACACAAAGCCACGCCACACAGGCGGTGCTTTGATCATCACCACAAGACTTTGCTTTTCAACAGAAGCCCTGATCATTTGCCACTTAGGCATGCCACACTAGCAATTCATGCCATGCGACTGATGTCCACCGATATACAACCTCTGAGCTCGTGCGTTTCAGAGAAGGGCGTTAAGCAGAAGAATAAATTCTCAGCCGCCAAACAGATGCATATTTAATAGAGACCAATCAACACAGAATAAAATCCAATGTCAGACACACAGTCCATTTACAAGTCCGTTCTGGGTCTGAACGAAACCGGAGGCACTAAATACCTCGCAAACCCATCGATCACCACGTACGTCTGGACAATCACCACTCATTATCCATATTTCGGGATGCCTCCCAATCAGGACCTCGGTTACCATCCAAACGAGGTGAAGATCTCCGGTCTTCGACCACCGTCTTCATCTTCGGCTTTTAATGGTCGGTCAATTATTTGAAATGAGAATTAACTCGGCCTTTTCAAATAATTCACGTATATTTAGAATTTCAAATTAATTTATTTCAATGGTTAAATCATTCGACAACACCAATTTTGTTCTTTAATGTAATTTTCACACCAAACACATTCAACCATCAAATACCACATAAATCGAGCAAATTCAGTTTATTTCCATTCCATATCGTCTATGATATTTTATAACGATTTATCACTATTTTTATTTATTTTAAAATAGCCAATTTATTCAAAACGACGCTTTGGGCCATAACGCGGCCGTGGCGCTGTTTTTCTTCAGATTTGGATTACACATATCTGAAAATCTAACCGTTGGATCTTCACAAAATTTACATCATTAGAGAGGTCTTTTCAAAACGAATCCAACGGTTCCAGTTTCGGGAAAATCCGACGGTCGGATCTCCCGGTACAATCGTTTGAAGTTTCGATTTCAAAATACGAACTGCAGCGTCGTTATTCGATTAAATATAATTATATTTATATATATATATATAAATATAATCGTTTCTGGCGCTGTTTTTCTTTAGATTTGAATTAAACATTCCAGACAATCCAACTGTTGGATTTTTACAAAGTTGGTGCCGTTGGAAAGATATTTCCAAGGCGAACCCAACGGTTGCGGTTTCGGGAAAATCCAATGGTCGGATTTCCCGCACTAGTTGTTTGAAATCACGGTTTCAAAACACGAACTGCACGGCCACGTTTCATTTTAATTTTATTTATATTTATATATTAATATAAATATAGTTCATTCAACAATTTCAATATCGTTTTCACTTCAAATATTTCACTAACGCCTTTAAATTTTGGAAAATTTCGCCATAACCTCCTTTGTACGGGAGGGGCTGGGAAAATTCCCAAATAGCCACACGGGCGTCTCATGTCAAAAAGAAAAAGAAAAAGCCAAGCGGCTAGCCAACAGGCTCATAAAATCATCACCCAAACAAAACAGTAAATGTGTACCTATTTGTCGGGCACAAAATTTTATTCCTCTTCTCTAGCCCCTTTGCTATAACCTGTTCAATAAATATGCATGTACATATATACAGTTCTTATCACTTATCATTTTCCATTCAACTTCATATTTGATCCCATTTGGTTTAAAAACTCCATTCATTCTAATGTTGCATGCATAGGTAAAAATCACATCATTAGCTATTTAATGAATACTTCAACTCATGCATATTTATTTGAACGAGTTGCTATTTTTAACACTTCACATTTCAACAATTCATGTATATAATAAAATGTGATTTTTATTGCAAAACAATTTATTTCAAAACACTATTATTTTATATAGTTTTTATAGGTGATAAAAATAGGATTTTTATTGTAAAACAATTTATTTTAAAAACAGGATTATTTTATATATTTCATATTGATGTTAAAATTGGGATTTTTACTATAAAACAATTTCTTTCAGAATATGAATACCATTCAACACATGAATTTCAATTCAACGAATGAATATCGATTCAACACATGAATGTTTTCTATAGTTTATATAAATAGATAAAAATGTGATTTTTATATTTAAAACACGAATACCATTCAACACATGAATTTCAATTCAACGAATGAATATCGATTCAACACATGAAGGTTTTCTATTCAACGAATAAATATAGTTTCAGCAAATGAAAATAATTCAAGCATATGAATATTATTCAAAATTTCGGCAGCATAACGGCAGGGTAGTTAAAACCGGGACCGTCCCTAGTACGGCTCCTCGCTCTACCTTAAAACCTCGCGGTTTTTGACAATGGGGATCATGCATCTAGTTCGCACGCAGGCGGCATGTATATATTTATTTCATTTCCACAAACTAATCCTATGTGGTTTCAACCAAATATTTCTTAACCACAAATGGGTATTTTTCAACCACAATCAACCAATATCAACCACAAACAATCACAATCAACCATTTGCTATCAATCAATTTTCACACCAATCACAACCAATAAATATCGTCCATGGTTTGTGGACGAGGGGCGTATATATATATATATATTTATATATAGCATTTCACTTCTATTTCAACACATATATAATTTTTACAACGCATATACAACTTATACATCGAACGTACAACTTATACAACGCTTATACATGAGGTGTACAACGCTTATATAACTCATACATCGACTATATAATTTATACATCGTCGTTTATCCAATTTGTTTATAAATTAGAAATCTCACATTGGGTTCCACTCCACCAAAAATAGCAGAAGTCTCAGAAAAATATGCGGTCTCTTCTAGAAGGTAGAAGACGTCCACATGAGTCCACTGTTTCTTGTTTCACTGAATTTCGTCAACACAGCAAAAAGATATGATTTTTCAAAGTTTGCAACGCTTAAAAGTGTAAAAAATCAGTTTAAAATAGATTAGCCGTATACCTGTTTTTTTTCTTCGAAACTAGGTTTTCGATTTTTGTCGAATCCGTGAAGTTGTAGCTCGATCGGAGTATACAATGTTGAAGGGCTTGGGAGGGGCTCCACGCGCCAGGTGGCGGCGCTCAGTTCGCTGGCCAGAATCAGTGGCGGCGGCGAGATGAAGTTGCCGCCTTTGAGGCGCTCGATCTCGCTCTACAGGGCATGGAGGAGGCCAAACCAGGTATGGATGGGAAGAGGGAGGAGAGTACTCTAAAAAGTTCAACTGGAGGGAGGTCTATCGAGGCGTGGTTTCGCCGGAAAGTGGACGAGAAGGTTTGAACGCTGGCCGCCGTTCGTCGCTGAGGATATCGGGTTTTTTTGGTTTTTTTTATATTTTTAAATTAATGAAATAAAAAATCCTATTGGCCGATGGTTATAAAAAGGGGTTTTCTAACACGACCACCAATCTAAACCTAACGACTGTCGTCCCAAGCATTTTACCCCCATTCTGAACACAATGGGATATGTTTCGTAGGCCCATTCGACTGTTTCAGTCAGTTTCCATTCAAATCAAAATATATAACATTCAATATTCGATTTGAACGTACCTTTCAATTTGCCAGGGCCACAAATTAATTCGAAAAATTCCAGAAAAATAAATCTAGCTATGTTTTGACGATACGGTCCTAACAAAACTAGTTTCGTCGAATTCTGAGACTGTTTGCAAAATGGCCCTTTTTTGGTCGATCCAATTTAACTGTAATTGACCAAAACACATTTTCCCTTGCCACGCTCACATACTAGCTTCAAAAATTATGAAATTTGAAACCTAGCAATAACTTCACATCCCGGATCCAACAAAAGTGGTTTCGTCGAATTCCGAGGTCGTACGCAAAATGGCCAATTTCACGGGCAATATAAATTCCATAGCGACCTTTCTGAAAATTCATTTGGCCATAACTTTTGCTTTCCGCAATGAAAATTCGATTTTTCAGATTCGTTAGAAAGGTATTCACTAACAGATTTAAATATTTTTGGTTTCACTAAAATCCGTTTTGTTTTGCACCCGGTACAGTCCGACAAAGTTTGAATTCAATTTTTGAAACTGCAGCGCCTTTTCAGGCCTTGTTTATAATTATAATTAATTATATTCGCTTTCAATTGTCGATTCAAACTCACTTTCCATTGCCATTATTTAAAATATTTATTTTAAATATTTAATATCCATTATTTTAGCCAATTTAAAATTTTTAAATTGGTTCAGATTTTCTGGGTCGTTACACGCTTTTTACATATCATAATTAGTTGCTCAAGTGCTTGTTCTCACAAAAAGATCTCGATTTGCGACAACAATGTTGGATGAAGTTCCTTGCATCCTTTGACTTTGAGTTAGCATATAACCTAGGGAAGGGAAATATGGTTGCAAACGCATTGAGTAGACATAGAATGACCTTGTGTCCATTATTCGTAGAGTGGAAGAGCTTGGAGTTTATCTCATGATTTGATTTTAGACTATCTACGGATTTTGCACTTAGATTATTGGCATCGTTGGAGGTGCGACCTAATCTTTTAGAGCGCATTGGATCCAGCCAGCGCAAAGATCAACAATTAGTGGACATCATGGATTGACCCAGTGGAGGAGAGACATCCAGTCACTTACTAGATATTATATGGATGAGAGAGGGTGGCTACGTCAAAATGGAATTGGAATAAAGAAAAACGTGGCAGAACATGTAGCTCAACATATGATTGGTCAACGAGTGAAGAATGAACAGAGGAAGCCCGACGGATTGCTTTGGCCTCTATACATACCCCAGTTGAAGTGGGAGAGCATCTGTATGGATTTTACAGATGGGTTGCCTAGGTCAAGGAGGATCAACACTAGTATATGGGTTATAGTTGACAGACCTACTAAGAGCGCTCACTTTATCCCAACCAAGAGCAAGAGGACGACATCTTGGTTGGCATCGATATATCTTAGAGAGATCGCCCAACTTTATGGGGTACCCTCTAGTATTGTAAGTGACTGTGAACCCATCTTTACGAGTAAGTTTTGGAGGAGCCAGCAGGAGGCATTAGGGATACAAATATAACTTAGTATCACCTATCACCCTCAGACGGATGGACATACAGAAAGGGTTAATAGGATTATCGAGGATTTATTGAGACTTTATATCCTAGACTTCAAAGGAACTTGGGAGGATCATTTCCCGTTAGTAGAGTTCGCATACAATAACAGCTACAAGATGAGTACTTGTATGGCTTCCTACGAAGCGCATTATGAACGAACCTGCTGATCACCTACATGTTGGTAGTTGTCTATAAATAGACTTATACTTGTACCTGAGATGGTTAGAGAGACCTCAGAGAAGATATGGAGTTTTTCATCCCAATTTTTCCCAAATCATTTCTTATGATTTTATACAAATTATTACTATTTTTAATAATTTTATCAAGGCCCGTACAGTCGATTTCCATCAACGGCCATCGAACTGCACTTACAACGACCTTTTCCAAATTTGATTTGGACGTATCTCCAAATCCAACCGTTAGATTTCAAATTTCTAATATTCGTTAGAAAGCTCTTTTCGATACGAACCCAACGGTTCCGGTTTTAGGAGAATCCGACGGTCGAATCTCCCGTAATGTCCGTTCGAAGTCAATGGTCGAAATTCACGGACTGCCGCGGCGCGGCGCGTTGTATTCAGGCCATTATATTATATATATAATATATATTTCGTCGATTTCTATTTAAAACGAATTTTATAAATATTTTTAAATTCGTTCAAAAACATTTCAACTTCCATTTCCAATTCAATTCAAATTTCAATTCATTCTATATTCAATTCAATTCAAATTCGTTTTCTTTTCAATTTAAAAACGAATATAATCGATATAAATATCGTTCGCGTCAAAATAGCGCATCTCTAATCAACACGGCTTTATATATTTCAATAATTCCGTTATTCTATTCAACAAATGAATTTTTATTCTATTCAATACGTGAATCTATATTTTTGTCAACACATGACTAATCTCAACGAATGAGTACTGTCCACGTGTGACTATTTTTGTTATTCAATATATTTTATAAAAATTAAGGTATCTATCGTTTGATTTCAAATCAGACTCCAACCGTAAATTAGTAAGAGAACGATTCCCTAGATATTAACCCCGAAGGCCGAAACCAACATCAGATCAATATCTAGGAGACCACTCATCTCATCTATTTTCCAGTTAATTTCTAATTTTATATATGATAAAGATGTAAATTTTATTGTTAAAATATTTTGTTCAACACATGACTAATCTCAACGGATGAGTATTGTCAACACATGAACCTTTATTTTATAAAAAAGTTAGTTTCTAATTCTATATATAATATAGATGTAAATTTTATTGTTAAAATATTTCGTTCAACACATGACCAATCTCAACGGATGAGTACTGTCAACACATGAACCTTTATTTTATAATATTCTTTATTTTCTAAATTGGAATGAGGCCCAATCAATTACCATATAAAGTTAATTATATGGATTCCATACAACACATGCATATAATAGCAACGATAAATAATCAACCATCATCCGAAGTGCACTACATTGTATAAGCATCAAATATAGATATCTAACGCTTATAACAGCCTGTCAATCAATCGATCGACATACAACTAATTATTGGGATTAGTGTATGCCGTATTTTACCCCAATACCCGTGTGGGGTTTCAAACAATCAAACACAGATTTTATTTGTGCAGCTGGGTGATGTGTAAAATTTATCGTCCCAATCAATGTCATTCAAATAGGTGTACATAAACAAACCGTCCGGTTTGTAAACGAATATTTATTTATTCACATTCACGTTAAAAATTATATTTTTAACGACCAAATTATTTTATTCAACCTATGAATATTCTATTCGGTTCATTTATTAAATAAAATGATATATTTATTTTTCTAACTTATTTTAGAAAATTTCGGCGGCATAACGGCACAATACTAGAAACGGGACAAGGCCTAGCCTTATCCCCGGTCTAATAATGGCCCACGCCATACACATATCAATCAAATCAATTTCAATTCACCAAACAACCAACTTCAAATCAAATAATCTAACTAATCTATGCAACCAAACAAACAAGTCCATGGTCTGTGGACAGTGGTGTCGGGTGCTACTAAACACCATCTGCATCCTAGTATATATATATAACTAGAAAAGAAAAGTTAAAGTGAGAAGTTCTCACCAAAGCTAATCCAAACGCCACAACTCTTCATATGTAGAAGTCATCGCTGTTCTCGCCTTTTGTCACTTTCGTTGCCCGTAGCCACTACATATATAAAAATCACATTTTTATATTGTTGCTATGTATACAAAAATCACATTTTTATAATCACTCCATATGGATAAAAATTCTATTTTTACATCGCTACTATATAGATAAAAATTCTATTTTTATACCGCTGTTCATATAGTAAAGATCAAATCTTTACTATCTATATAATATAAAAATCGTATTTTTATTATCTCTACTATATAAAAATCATATTTTTATTCTTCCTATAATATAAAAATCATATTTTTATTCTACTTCATTCGCCAAAAACCATAGAAGCTTTAAAGCGGAGAAAACTCACTTTTTTTCTAACGCCCGGATTCGCTGTTCGGGTTCTAGAATTTGCAAACGAGCTTCAATCTTCACACCATCTTTTTTCTAGCTTAAACGCGCCATTCCGGACAACTTTGGCCTAAGGGTCTTTTTGCCGAAAATGCTCCAATTCGCCAGAATTCGCGAAAGTACACGAATTTTACCGCTTTTGAACAGAAGACTTCGAACGCGTTTTCCGAGCAGCTCCGAACTCCAAAACATGACTTCCATATAGCCAAATCGAAGAGAATTTCGTGCTCTACAACTTTGGTCTAGAGAGACTTTGACCAAAAATGCACCGTTTTGGAGATATAGGCCAAAACAGTCCGGGGTGTTTTGTGCAAAACGGGAATTTTGGTGAAAATGAGTTTTTGAGTGTAGCGGGTCCCACGGCCGGAGTTGGGTGGCCAGCGGGCGGCGGTGGGCCTGATGGACGTGGGGGAGGGTGCTAAGGGCGGTGGTGGGGCCCGTGGTGGCCGCGGTGGTGGTGGTTGGTGATTTAGGGCTTAGGGTTTGCAAATGGAGAGAGGAGAGAGAGGAGGAGGAAGAGGAGGAGGAGGAGAAGAGGAGGAGGGGGTGCGGCGGCCTGAGGTGGTGCGGCGGTGGCGGTGGGAGGAGGGGCAGCGGCGGTTTGGGAGCGGTGGCCATTAAAGAGGAAAAATGCAAAAAGAGGAAGAGGAAGAAAGTGAGAAACAAAAGGAAGGAAAAGTGATTATATGCTAGTTTCTCGCGTATCGCCTGAACGCTAACGATCTCCAATCACCGCAGATTTCGGACTCGAGATAGTAGACGTGAAGACGAGTCCAACGAAACAAGTTTTGTCGAATTCAGAGTTCGTTTGACCGTTCAAAAAAATTCACGAATATGCTCAGATAAGCTCTAAAAATGCGATTTTGGCGCACCTTTTCTTCTTGCACGCTCACATGCTAACTTCAAAAATCATGCCCTTTTGGATTTAACCATTTTTAGACGATACGAATCCAGAAAAAAAACGAAATCGAATTCTGAGGTCGTATCAATAATGTTCCTTTGTAAAATGACTGCCCGCTTTTAAACAAATGGTTTTGCTTCGCACGGCCACATACTGACTCCGTTCGACGCGCACTTTGGGACCCAACAATAATTTGTCATTGTGAATCCATAAAAATTTATCTCGTCGAATTCTGAGCTCGTATGTAAAATTTCACTTTTTAAGGGCTATGTTTTGCTAATCGAAAAGCTCCGGCCAATTGCAACTATTCCGGATATCGGAATATATCGAAGCTTATACTTTTCGGAGTTCTAAACGGCATTTTGAACTCAATGGAAGTGGTTTCGAGTCCAAATTCATTCGCATGCAAAATTTGACTTTTTGGGCCATGTATAATTTACATAGCGACTATTCTGAATTTTCAACAGGGCATAACTTTTGATTCCCGCTATGAAATTTCGATTTTTCAGATTCGTTGGAAAGATATTCTAAACTAGATTCTAATATTTTTGGTTTCGCTAAAATCCGGTTTATTTTGCACTCGGTAGGTTCAATTGAAATTTGAAATCGAATTATCGAACTACCGCGCCATTTTCAATACCTTTTATAATTTAAAATAAATATTTATATTCTAACGACGATGTATATAAATATATACGTTCGAATTATATTCAAAATAAATTTCTCGTTGTTATTATTTAAAATAATTCATTTTAAATATTCTAAATTCCTTAAAATTGCCAAAATAAAAATTTTAAACTGGCTCGCATTTCCGGGTTATTACAACGTGTTTCTCCACATGTCGCTTTCTGATTCGTTGTGTGACGTGGTATTCTTCTCTAGACGATTCTGATGACTTCTAGACTGATCTGAAGGCTCAAAATCTCCCTATACACCTATAAAAAGACCCCTAAACCTATTTTTTTTCTCCACACGAATTCATAGGCATTTATATGCTGCTAAAACCTGAAGTGACCTAGCCTCCACCTTAATCAATCAAATTAGAGTTTTCAAGTTAACAATCAAAGTCTACATCAAAGGAATAGCTAATTCAATTCAGAAATCAGATCCTAGAATTCAAGACCGTTCTGTAATTTGTGAGTTCATGTTACTTTCAGAAATAAAATTTGAATTGTGATTCTGACATTGTAATAAATCTGAATCTGAGATTATGCATATTTCTATCTGTCTTTCTATATCCATTGGATCTATCTCATTGATATTATTATGTCCATTCTTTACCTCTTCTTTCCTTCTTCCCTTTTTGTTCTTATAACCAGGCTACTGCAAGCCTGAGCCAAATCTCATAAGAGATGAACGTACGATGGGAAAAATTGGACATAATATATGATTTGGACATGGCCAGCGCTAAAATTGGGAAAAGTATTAAATTTTGTATAATTGGGCATAACTAATTTGTAACTTATTTGAGGACATAACACATGTTGTATTTAAAACATAAAGTGTATTGAACATATGACTTGAGATTTGAGGCATAAAGTATATTGGACATATGACTTGGGGTTTGGGGCGTAAATTGAACTGTAAACATGTAAGACATAGTACATGTTGTGGTTTAAGACCTAAAATTGGGGCATATTATATATGATAGTATATGACCTAATATTGTAAGACATAGTGCGGTGCAATATGACTAAACCTTAGGGCATGTGTTATATTGTGATTTTTGGGGCATGACTATTATTGTAAATTTGGGAAAATAGGGTGTAACCTATTTTGAGTAATAACTTGAATTTGAATTTGTGGGGCATAACTTGCAATCAGATTTGTTGGGGTATAACTTGAGAATTGGAATATGACTAGTTTACTGAATTTGGGATGATTAGCATGGACTTGGAAATGTATGGTAAATATGCTAAAAGAAAAACATGCCTAACCCGAGGTTAGAATGAGTTGCGGTGTAAAACTGCCCGGAACTGCCCGGCACATCCAGTAGCTGCAACAACACAGATCTAATGTGAGAGGTTAGCGCATTTAGCCCAAAACCCGAGGTTAGAATGAGTTTGCAGTAGAAGTCTGCCCGGAACCTCCCGGCACATCCAGCAACCGCAAACAACAGTTCTAATGTTAGAGGTTGTGGCGTTAATAAATTAACTAATGCCAATAAACAGACATGCTAAAAATGGTGAGGTTAAGTAAAATTTAGAACACTTAACTGTTATAACATGTTAATTAGACAAGAAGGTGGGGTTAAGTAAATTTAGAACACTTAACCGTTATAACATGTAAATTAGATAAGTGAGCAGGGTTAAGTTAACCAGTACAACATGATGAATGAGAAGGGTCATGTTAATAAGAAACACTTAACCAATATGACATGATGAATGAGTAGGGTTAAGTTAATAAGAAACACTTAACCAATATGACATGATGAATGGGTAGGGTTAAGTTAAAACAAGAGAGCAACACTTAACCGATATAACAGGATGCGTGGAAGGGTTAAGTTAACACGAGGAGGCAACACTTAACCAATGTAACACGACAAGTGGGTGGGTTAAGTTAACTTGAATTGATTGATGACACTTAACCAATACAGCGTGATGAACGCGTGGGGTTAAGTTAATAAAAAACACTTAACCAATGTAACTTGATGAACGAATAGGGTTAAGTTAATGGGAAATACTGGACCAATATAACATGATGAATGAACGGGGTTAAGTTAATAGGAAACACTTAACCAATCCAACATGACGAGTGAGAAAGGTTAATAAGAAACACTTAATCAACATGACATGATGAGTGGGTGGGTTAAGTTAACATGAATGGACAACACTTAACCAATATGACATAATGTGTGGGAGGGTTAAGTACATATCGGGTTTGTGGGTAATATTAGTAAATATAGGCCCACAAACTTAACCATTAAATAAACATGTTTGAATCAATGGGAGGGTTAAGTACATCTCATGTAGGTGGTTAATATTTGTATATATATGCCCACAAACTTAACCAGTAGGAAACCCTAGTAATGGGGACCCATTTCAGTAGTAACCCACATAGATGTATCATGGTACCCTGAACTAGGCAGGGTAGGGCACAATTACTGGGCTGATTATAAGCGGTCAAAATAGCGGCAGGGGATACGTCAATGTTGGTTCCGACGGTTTACGGGCGTGCACGTACTCCAGAGTGGGAAAAAGTAGGCACTGGGTACCAGGAGTTATACACTGTGCATCTTGAATCGTGTCGGGTTGTTATCATAAGGATTGATACACCTTATGGTGGAACCAGAACATGGTATCTACACGCAAGAGAGGTCCAATTGACATAAGACACAAGGAAAATTAATACGAGTAAGGAGCCGATCGATAGGGTGGTAAGGGTACATCTAACATATTCATGGAAATTAGACAGATTGAGGTAGAATCCTCACAATAGATGTACACCTAAAGGCTACCACAAATTGCGGGGATTGGGATCACATTATCATATGATCATTTTATACTGATTATTAGTTGGGACACTAGTTAGGTGGTGCAGAGATATAGAAATCAGAATAACAGGGTAGTAGCGAAGCAGAGAAAGAGTAGAAGTGCATTCAGTTTATTTTGCCTTATCACATCATATGCTAATCTTATGTTATCTTGATATCCATGTTATCATGGTATTGTCTTATATTCAGTTTATTTTTGTCATGATGCTTTTGCCTATTTTACATGCTGAAAGTCACTGGACTTACCATACTTATGTCTTATCGAGCTTGTTTTGCCTCTTTTCTTCCGTCCCCCCTCCCCCAAGGTTCACAGGGAGGAAATATTACCTTTTATCTCAGTTTTCTTTCCAAGCATGAAGATAGTCGATGTATTCCTTTGGACCCTCTCTTCCACTACTATGCCTGGTTCTTGCTTTCTTGAGGAATATCATTGTTATTTTTATGCTTCTTTTATAACTGGAAGTTTTGAATCAAGACGGAAGTTTTAAGTATTACTTTTAAGTATGATTGAGGCAACTGTTGTAAAAGCTTGACTGAACCACATTGTTTATAAAATGACTTTATTTTTCGCTGCTTTATTTGTCTATCTTGTAATTTACCTGCATCTTTTACCTAAAACGCTCCACTGAAGTTAAGGCATTCCCTTTGTGAGTGACCTTAACGGAGGTGGGGTGTTACACGTGGTATCAGAGCTGAAGGTTACCGGATCAGATAAAAGATTTGAAAAATTATTTTCAAAATGGATTTAAAAAAGCACTTTCAAAAGAAATATTTTGTTTTAAAGGCATATTCCCCAAAGCCATATACACTTTCTTTTGATCCTCTGTTTGAATCCTTGTTTCCTTCTTTCCTAAGTCTCCAGGGCTCCTAGCTTTCTGGGAGGTAACCTCATCGCGGCATGGTTCCGTAGGCTTGATGAGACTACGACACCTATCAAAGGGCAAAGAAGTGCCTAACTTCCATCTATAGCCGCAATAGTTTCACATGCGGCTAATTTTCTTTCAAGCTTTTTAGGGATTTCTGTGCGATGGAGGCAACTTTCAAGAGACTTATCAACAAGTTACACAAGGATGGCAAAGATAAGGAGCACAACCCAAGGATGAGGAACTCGTGGATATAGAGTTGGTTCATAAAGGAGATAAAAAGAAAGAGGTGTAAGTGGAAGAATCACAGGACAAGAAGGGAAGAAAGAATAGGAAAACCCAAGACAAGAGGAAGTGTCTTTATAACGGGTCATATAATTAAGGACAAGGACAAGGGCAAGAACTAGGGACAGGATTTTCAGGAAGGCAAGTGCATGCTCTCACCGCCAGTGTACCTGAGAGAGAGGTAGTAAAGTTTATATTGAAAAAGTCTAGTTTTTCTTTTTGATCGTCCTGTCAGTACTTTATTTGATTATGGTGCTTCACATTTGTTTATATCTTCTTCCATAGTTGAGTCTCTGCACCTTAGTACTTGTATAGTAGAAGATCCCATTATTGTCTCAAATCCGGTTGGTGGTTCGGCTCATTTATCTTTAGTTTGTAAGGATTTGAGAATAGCTATATTAGTATTGAGTTTAAGTGTAATGCTTATGCTTTTGGTTTCATGGGCTATGGGTTGATTCTAGGCATGGATTGGTTAGCTAGTAATTGCGAAAGGAGGGTAGTTAGACTTTTGACTTGCTTCGGGAATACCCTCGAGATTTCGTGCGATCTTAAGGGATCAGTTAGGCTTAGCTACCTAGAATCACTTGATGCATCTATCGATGATTTGCAATCCGTTAGAGTAGTCCATGAGAACGCAGATGTTTTTGATTAGGTTAAGGGTTTATCCCCTAAAACGTAAGATAGACTTCCGCATATATCTAGTTGACAATGCAAAGCTAGTTGCATTAACTGTACGACACATGACTCCAAGGGAAAGGAAGGGCTCAGTAAACAAGTAAAAGAGTTACTTGAGAAAGGGTTCATAAGGCGAAGTACTTCTAAATGGGGTGCTCCAGTTGTTTTCGCTACAAAGGCGGATGGCTCACTTCGCTTGTGCATAGATAATATTTTGGTTTTCTCTAAGAGTGGGGAAGAACATGATTTGTATCTAAGGGAAGTCTCGAATACCCTCCAAGCGCATCAGCTTAAGGCTTAGTTCTCCAAATGTCATTTTTGAAGGAAAGAAGTGAGGTTCTTAGGACACATGGTCTCTAAGGAAGGGATAGCAGTGGATCCTGCAAAAGGTAGTGGCTATACAAGGTTGGAAGGTTCCTAGAAAAGCAACGGAAGTACGAAGTTTTCTAGGGTTGGCGGGCTGCTATAAGAGGTTCGTTAAGGACTTTACGAAGATATCAGCCCCGGTCTTGACTTTGCTAGATGGGAGCAAACCGTTCATAGTATATACTGGTGCTTGCGGAACCGGGATTGGAGCAGTTCTCAATGCAAGAAGGAAAAGTGATATGAAAAAGGTTGTAGGTATGCAGTTATGTTAAACACCGCTTGTCATCCTCTGACAGGAAGGGTGAATAGGATTTTGGAAAACCTTTTGAGGAAATGTTAGCATGACACGGCAGAAGTTGTAGTGCCAAGTATACTATAAGAAGAAGAGGTGAAATGAGAGGCGACATTGAAATGAGTTCCAACTCATTTTTTGAAAACAGAAATTAAGGAGCTACGCAATCGTGAAGTCAAGACAGTCAGAGCACAATGAAGCGAAGCTTAAGAAGATGCGACTTAGAAGACTGAAGACTAGATACGCGCATCATACCCTTTTTGAGGGTATTTCCTTGATCTCTCTTTTCTGTAAAGTTTATTTGCATGGTAGTCTTTATCTTGTAAGTATATCCTCTCGATCCTATCCTTAGGTAGAAGCCAATGGATGTAAACATGTGTTTGAAACCTGTTATGTTTGGTGGATGCAAGTGGATGCAAGTGTTTGCTAGTGGTTGCTCGCGGATGCATATACACATATTAGGCACTAGATCGGCTCAGTCACTTTCATATTGCATATGCATGAGTGAATTTTTATATATACGAATATAAACTTGATGTGTTATCATACGGATGTTGCATTTGTATGAATGATTGTGCACTCATGTAGAAGTTATATAGTACGATTAGGAATAATTGCATACATGATGGACTCATGGCACTGACATAATTCGCATTAAGGAGGTCAACTGAATCAGTAGACCGCTTGATTTTGCATTAGATAAGGACATAAACACACACTATGGATATGTTCATGAAAAGCATTAGATACATTTTAAGGACAATGGATGCCTGTGATTGAATGGTTGAGTAGATGGATGTTGGATGGTAGGATATGCATTCTTCTTAACTTAGAGATTTCGGGGACGAAATCCTTTAAGGAGGGGAGAATGTAACACCTCGTATTTTCTGAGAATATTAAATTAACAAATTAAAGAATACTTAATTTTAAAAGTAGGAATTAAGGGAAATGGGTTACGCCATTGTGTTCGTCTTGGAATTCTGCTTGAGATAGAGTCCGAGTTTGCGTAAATCGGACACCGTATGAAGAAGTTATAAGCCTTAGAAGTTTGTATACGCCCAAGGAAGTATATATATATATATATAAAATAACTCCAGAAGTCAAAAAGGGTTCAAATCTCGAATTTGGGTCAAAGCAGGCTGAGTGGGAAATTTCCCGCTCAGAAGTGTCAATCCCCCCAGGGGGAGTCGACACAGGTGTCGATCCCCGACCCCTGTTGGCCCAGATCTGGCCGATGACATGTTTCGCCATGTGTCGCTTTCTGATTCGCTGTGTGATGTAGTATTCTACTCTGGACGATTCTGATGACTTCTAAACTGATCTGAAGGCTCTAAATCTCCCTATACACCTATAACAAGACCCCTAAACCTGTTGTTTTCTCCACATGAATTCATAGGCATTTATATGCTGCTAAAACCTGAAGTGACCTATCCTCTACCTTAATCAATCAAATTAGAGTTTTCATGTTAACAATCAAAGTCTACATCAAAGGAATAGCTAATCAAATTCAGAAATCAGATCCCAGAATTCAAGACCGTTCTGCAATTTGTAAGTTCATGTTACTTTCAGAAATAAAATTTAAATTGTGATTCTGACATTGTAATAAATCTGAATCTGAGATTATGCCTATTCTATCTGTCTTTCTATATCCATTGGATCTATCTCATTGATATTATTATGTCCATTCTTTACCTCTTCTTTGCTTCTTCCCTTTTTATTTTTATAGCCAGGCTATAGTGAGCCTAAGCTAAATCTCATAAGAGATAAAAGTACGATGGGAAAAATTGGACATAATATATGATTTGGACATGGCCAGCGCAAAATTTGGAAAAGTATTAAATTATGTATAATTGGGCATAACTGATTTGTAACTGATTTGAGGACATAACATATGTTGTATTTAAAACATAAAGTGTATCGAACATATGACTTGAGATTTGAAGCATAAAGTATATTGGGCATATGACTTGGGGTTTGGGGGCGTAAATTGAACTGTAAACATGTAAGGCATAGTACATGTTATGGTTTAAGACCTAAAATTGGGGCATATTATATATGATAGTTTATGACTTGGAAGAAGGAGATTATTGTGTATAGTGATATATGGCTTAGGCATGAAAACCTATAATAAGATAGGGATAACTGTTAAATGTGAACAAGCCTAAATTGGGATTTTGGGTAATTATCATGCACAATAACTGAAGGTTATAATCTGGCATAGTTTATACTATGAATCATGATTGGGCGTTTTTGGAGAATATTTTGTACGGTGCAATATGACTAAACCTTAGGGCATGTGTTATATTGTGATTTTTGGGGAATCACTATTATTGAAAATTTGGGAAAATTGGGTGTAACCTATTTTGAGTAATAACTTGAATTTGAATTTGTGGGGCATAACTTGCAATCAGCTTTGCTGGGGTATAACTTGAGAATTGGAATATGACTAGTTTTCTGAATTTGGGATGATTAGCGTAGACTTCGACATGTATGGTAAATATGCTAAAAGATAAACATGCCTAACCCGAGTTTAGATTGAGTTGCAGTGTAAAACTGCCCGGACCCACCCGGCACATCCAGTAACCGCAACAACACAGATCTAATGTGAGAGGTTAGCGCATTTAGACCAAAACTCGAGTTTAGAATGAGTTTGCGGTAGAAGTCTACCCGGAACCGCCCGGTATATCCAGCAACCGCAAACAACAGTTCTAATGTGAGAGTATGGGGCATTAATAAATTAATTAATGCCAAAAAATAGACATGCTAAGAATGGTATGTTTAAGTAAAATTTAGAACACTTAACCGTTATAACATGTTAATTAGACAAGGAGGTGGGGTTAAGTAAATTTAGAACACTTAACCATTATAACATGTAAATTAGACAAGTGAGCAGGGTTAAGTTAACCAGTACAACATGATGAATGAGAAGGGTCAAGTTAATAAGAAACACTTAACCAATATGACATGATGAATGAGTAGGGTTAAGTTAATAAGAAACACTTAACCAATATGACATGATGAATGGGTAGGGTTAAGTTAAAATAAGAGAGCAACACTTAACCAATATAACAGGATGCGTGTAAGGGTTAAGTTAACATGAGAAGGCAACACTTAACTAATGTAACACGACAAGTGGGTGGGTTAAGTTAACTTGAATTGATGGATGACACTTAACCAATACAGCATGATGAACGTGTGGGGTTAAGTTAATAAGAAACACTTAACCAATGTAACTTGATGAACGAATGGGGTTAAGTCAATGGGAAATACTTTACCAATATAACATAATGAATGAACGGGGTTAAGTTAATAGGAAGAAACATTTAACCAATGTAACTTGATGAACGAATGGGGTTAAGTTAATGGGAAATACTTGACCAATATAACATGATGAATGAATGGGGTTAAGTTAATTGGGAACACTTAACCAATCCAACATAACGAGTGAGAAGGGTTAATTAGAAACACTCAACCAACATGACATGATGAGTGTGTGGGTTAAGTTAACATGAATGGACAACACTTAACCAATATGACATAATGTGTGGGAGGGTTAAGTATATATCGGGTTGGTGGGTAATATTAGTAAATATAGGCCCACAAACTTAACCATTAAATAAACATGTTTGAATCAATTGGAGGGTTAAGTACATCTCATGTTGGTGGGTAATATTTGTATATATAGGCCCACAAACATAACTAGTAGGAAACCCTAGTAACGTGGACCCATTTCAGCAGTAACCCACATAGATTTATCGTGGTACCCTGAACTAGGCAGGGTAGGGCACGATTGCTAGGCTGATTATAAGTAGTCAAAATAGCGGCAGGGGGTACGTCAGTGTAGGTTCCGACGGTTTACGAGCGTGCACGTACTCCGTAGTGGGAAAAAGCAGGCACTGGGTACCAGTAGTTATACACTGTGCACCTTGAATCGTGTCGGGTTGCTATCATAAGGATTGATACACCTTATGGTGGAGCTAGCGCAGGGTATCTACACGCAAGAGAGGGCCAATTGACACAAGACACAAGGAAAATTAATACGAGTAAAGAGCTGATCGATAGGGTAGTAAGGGTACATCTAACATATTCATGGCAATTAGGCAGATTGAGGTAGAATCCTTACAATAGATGTACACCTGAAGGCTACCACAAATTGCGCGGATTGGGATCACATTATCATATGATCATTTTATACAGATTACTAGTTGGGACACTAGTTAGGTGGTGCAGAGATATAGAAATCAGAATAACAGGGTAGTAGCGAAGCTGAGAAAGAGTAGAAGTGCATTCAGTTTATCTTGCCTTATCATATCATATGCTAACCTTATGTTATCTTGATATCCATGTTATCATGGTATTATCTTATATTCAGTTTATTCATGTCATGATGCTTTTGCCTATTTTACATGCTGAAAGTCACTGGACTTACCAGACTTATGTCTGACCTAGTTTATTTCGCCTCTTTTCTTCCGTTCCCCCCTCCTACCCCAAGTTCACAGGGAGGAAATATTACCTCTTAGCTCAGTTTTCTTTCCAAGCTCGAAGATAGTCGATGTATTTCTTTGGACCCTCTCTTCCACTTCTATGGCTGGTTCATGCTTTATTGGTGAATATCATTGTTATTTTTATGCTTCTTTTATACTTGGAAGTTTTGAATCAAGACAGAAGTTTTATGTATTACTTTTAAGTATGATTGAGACAACTGTTGTAAAAGCTTGACTAAACCACATTGTTTATAAAATGACTTTATTTTCCGCTACTTTATTTGTCTGTCTTGTAATTTACCTGTATCTTTTACCTAAAATGCTCTACCAAAGTTAAGGCATTCCCTTTGTGAGTGACCTTAACGGAGGTGGGTTGTTACATGAGGGATATGACTTTTATGGTTTAATTATTGTACTCTGATGTTTTTCTTTCCATGGAACAGTCTGTTTTATGATGATGATTCCATGGTATTTTGAATTGTAATCAATGTTGTGACTGGTTTGGTAATAAATGTTTTTAAAAGTTTCCGCTGTGTTTTACATTCTTCCTTATAAAGTTTATTCTATGTGTTGTTACTTTATACTTGTTGCACTTCACGAAACTTAATGCATTCTCATATGGGTGACAATGTAACATCCCGCCTTTTTGACTGCTTCAAATTAGTAATTAAACCAACTTAAAACGTCCAAATCGACAGATCATTATTTAGCTTACAAAATTTAGTAGCAAAATCAACACAGAAATACAGAATAAATAAACGACATAACATTGAATAGCAAAATAAAACTTTTATTTATTAATCAAATTTTGAATAAAATATATTTTTATACAGCGGAATGTAAAATAATCTGAATACAAGGAAAATCTTTACTGTTTTAAAGACTTCAGAGTGCGCCGTCTTTGGAATCCCCAGCTTCGCCAATCTTCGAATCCAAGGTTGCAATTTTAAATCTGTAATACTCGGGTCTGATCCGAGTGTTCAATGCAAAAACATAAAACACTCGAGTCAAGATTAATCATACTTCCAGTAAATTAACTTCAATATAACTGAAATAAATTAGTTAATACTATCATCGATGTCATATATAACATAAACAATTGTGGTATCTGTTCATATCAGTTCTATTTATTTCCAAGGACGAACAGTATCGGTGTTTGCGAGTGCATGCGTATACATAATATAAACGTGTGCACCACCTCAATGTTTAGAACCAAATATAAACAATAAAATAGGTTCTGGAAGCTTGCATATACACATGTCTACACATACCCATGTGTACTAGCCCAGCATTCCAGGGGCCCAAAGAATACAGGTGCAACCCAGATTCACAAATAGTGGTGGAATATAAATATAAATAGCAAACCAGAGTGCCAACAGATATGCACCAATGTCAATGTAACTCGCAGCGGCCTCAACTGAAAAGAGGCCACGCATGAGCAATAAGGAGACGATATGAGAACAGGAAACATGTTAATGCCAAATTCCTGATGGTATAGTGTACAGGGGTGATGAGTCTGCTCATCAAATAGCTTCAAGCATAAGATATATATATATATATATATATATATATATATATATATATATATATAGCACAGAATGAAGGAATCGCTTGTTAATGGCGACAAGATAATTTTTTCTCCTGATTTCACCATGCGTGAGTGATTCCTAACTTTTATCATTTCTTATTTTCTTCATATCACTTTTCTATCTGCAATATTCAATGAGGTTTTCTCGTTAATAAACCTTCTGTTTTCCATCTGTTTTCCACTGATAATACTTCAGTTTTCCATCTGCTTTCCATTTTTATTGTCAGATCTGAAAATTTTATCACGATTTTTAAACCCTTATTTGGGTTTTGATTTCCATCTATATGCCGGATTTGATAACCAGATCGAGATCTGCCTGCCCAACTATGCCTAAAAGCTGATCCACATTCGATTTGAATATGGCGAAAAGCTAGAGAATAAGACATTCGGGAAATTGGGATCTGACATGGTCGGCGCAAGTGTTAAATCACTTCCGATTCTTCACAATCGTTTATGTAGTTTTTTCATCATGTTCGTGATCTGGTTTGTGTCCAGATCTGATAATTAGAACATGTGCATAGTTGGATTTGGTTGGTACTTAAATGGATTTGAGCTATTTCGATTTGGGTTCATGGATTCTATGTTTTGGTTGATGGTTCCTCCGATTTAGGTACGACGAGGGATAGAGTTTATAGGGTAAATATTATTCATTACAGAGGTTTTTCTTCAGTTCCTTCATTCTTATTTTACTGGTTTGTTATGTGGTTAGCTTCTTCATCATTTCCCCCCAAATTGTTGAGGTATCCAACACTGTTATGTACAGCTCACCATTTCAACACTCTGGAACCAGTTCTCTTATAGATATGTGGTCTTATGCATGTAAAAGTGGTTGATTTTTCAATGCCATTTATTTATTTTTGGCTTATTTCGAATGGTGAAGATGGTATATATTCATATGTGAATGGAGAAGTTTAGAATGCAGATTTAAATATTAGGGGAAAATTTTCATCATCTCGATGGTTTTGGCTGATAGTAGATTAGCAGATTTTATTGTTTACAGTTGTATTTTCAGTACTCCAGTTCATAACCTGTTTCCAGTTCGCATTTCAAGTACAGCAAGCATAACATGGCAGTGGTTGTTTTGATATAGTTCTTGCTACAGTGTTATATGAAATCCAGTTCATGCCATCATTTCTAGCATTAAGACTGATTCACAGGCGTCTGTGAGTCATCAACCAGATTTAATGCTTCAAGTTGAAGAATTTTTAGGATTCCATGAGATTTCTTGCAGTAATAAGGGATTGTTTTGATTATTTTGCAAAATGCTGGGATGTTTTGCTGTATTGGTCCACGGATAGGTTTGGAACAGTAGGAATTTGGAGTTACTTAGTTTTGTATCAATGAACTGTTGGTCAAATAATTCAAAATATTCAGCTACTGAAACAAGGCCTTGCTCATCTTATGTTTGTTCTAAAGGAATATTGGAAGCATCACATTTCCAGTTTGACTATTTTTCAATTACATTATTGCTGCTAGATGAAGTTTAGGTTTAATGGGATTGAAACTGAAGTAATACGCTGTATTGGATGGTATCTTGTATGGGAGGCATTTGGATGTTAAAGTGGAGCCTTGGGCTCGGTTGAAGTGCAGAGAGACGCACGCCAGTGGGATTATGGCCTCATCATGGGCTGATATATTCTAGCTTAGGATTATAGTTACTTGTATTTTCATGTTTTTCTTTTTTCTTTTGCTTATGTAATTGTTAGTATGCTAACCTTTCTCTTGTACTGCTTTTTAGTAAATAATAAAGTGAACCAATTTTCAAATATATATATAAGCGTGCCCAGGTGCCAGATTGTCAAACTGGGAACAACAAATCAAACTAGCACCTACAGGTTTAGTTTTCAAGCATAACTGGCACATAAATGTGCAATATAGGAACATAATACATTGATAGATGGTCAAGTGTTTCCATTAAATAGTTCTGCTCAATTTCCCAATCCTTTGTCGAGTATTATTTGATAATTCCCAGCAACATTAGTTTAAGTGGTCTGAATCAAGCTAATGAGGTAACATATGTATTTAGAAATAATGCAAGCTAACCCAAACTGAATTCCATGCGTAAGGGGTGACTAGCAAGGCCAGAAATTTTAATGTTCAGGTGGATCCCATAAGATCACAAGGCATGCTCATGTTCTAGTTTTTTTTATGTAAACAGAAGACGGGATACACACAATATTGTAACAGTATACTCATACATATATGCATATATATACATATATATATATATATATACACAAATGATAACAGCAGGATGAAAGACTAACCATATATGTATTGCAAATGGCAACAGCAGGATGAAAGATTGACCATATATATTGCAAATGGTAATGACAGACACGTGATCATAATAGAGGACAGAAAAAGAAAATGACATGCATGATACAACAAAATACATTACAGGCTTAAGACGAACTAGTCATCTAAAAAGGGCTACAACCTGTGAATGGTTCACCAAACTTAGGCTTTAGCAAGTTCATAGTGAGATCAAAATAAATTAAATAAAATTTTATTTGCTGTTAGTCCAGATTTATTTATTTTTTCTTTTTTTAATCTATTATCATGTGACCAATTTGAACTGTTTGGTTAAATACAATGTGACCAAAGTGAAATGTTAGATTCAAAATGACAAGCTAAACACATGTTCGAACATGCTAATTGGCTCAGGTGTCTCAAGTCGATGTACTTGCTTGACTGGTTTAATATATACATTTGCCTTTAAATGTATGCATTGGATCTGTACATACTAAGATGCTGTGAACCTATTACATAATTTTATATAAGTGCAATTAATCTAGTTCAATAGTACACTATATAGGTATTAAACAAAAGTTCCAGATAACTTAAGCAAAAGAACGTACTCCAGTACGAGATAGAGGAGGGTAACCAACTAACAAGGTGGTATACGAATACATATGTGTGATCAAATTATCAAAGCAAAATACTCAAGTTATTGTGTTTGTCTAGGTGGTTGTTTCCAAAGATACAGCCATTCATATTCTGTTAGTTCCAAGCAACCTGGGACAATGTATTTTGGGTTATGATTTTAGTAAATTTCACATCTACAGTAAAACATTCTTAAACAGCATGGTGAACACCCATATCCTATTCCGACTGTGTCAAGGCATACATAGAAAGCCCAGATAAACTAATGCATGCTCAAGGTCATAGCTTTTGTTAATAATAACATGGTCCTCTAATAACATGGTCCTCTTCCTTCTAAATGTTGGTTGCAAAGTAAGTAAAATTGAATACTAATGCAGTAATAAATATATCATATTGGTATATAACAATCAACATCACAGTAGTTAATAAGATGTTTAGTCATGTTTCAAAACATCAGTAAAATTGTAAGAGTGTGTTCCACAGGACATCATTGTTGAATTTAATGGAATACACCTTATCATGATAACCGAGCAAACACTAGTCCATCTTTGAAAATAACCAACAAACAATACAGTTAATTATCAGTACTTAGTTATCTAATCTACACAAGTATTAGTAGTGAAAACACCATTATAGTTGTTACGCCACATACAGAAATAATGAGCTTATCGGAAAATCCTCTTGACTTACAAATCAACCTAATAAAATAATATATCTAGCTATAAAGATAATGGCGTTGAATAAAACTCACATTTGTAAAGAAAAGGTTGCTCAGTTTTGGTCAATTTTTATTCTCCCTCCCCCGTTTTCTCAAACATATATATGTATAAAAATCAATATTATGATCACCATGTTTACCGATAAAATACTCAAGTTTTTCCTAAGTTTACAATGCTATAATCAGCAAGTTGAATTCCCAGAAAATAGTAATTTATTTTGGAAAAGGAAACAATTCTGTTGTTTTCCAAAAATTCAAAGAATGATTCACAGATTAATTTACTTTCCTGAAAATCAAAGCTTAGGTTTAAGGTAAGAAATCTTTCATTTTGTTTCCAGTTTTGGACATGGGGAAACTGACAACAAAATTCACGCAAAAATCACACAAGAATTGCCGAGCAAATCATTTATTCATGACCGGTTAAATCAAGGGAAACAAAGGGAAAGCTCACACAACACATCAGACAGTAAATCAAGACCAAATCAACGCACATGGCACACACAATTAACTATTATATCCTAACTAAAATCGAGTTGAAATTTACTTGGATTTATGATTAACCATGAGTGACAACTCACCTTAAAACAACATTGGTGAAGGGGGAAAAGGCGAAAACTTTAGCGATGATGAAGAAGCTAGCAATAGGGTGCTTGAATCTGAAGTGGACGACAGCTCATATCTCGACGCGGTGGTGAAGGCGGAGCATTCCAGTTATTGGTGGGTGCCTCGATTTATTTGTGACGAGGAGAACAATGATTTAGTTTGAATAAGGAGAAGACCAATTTGGGAAAATTACTGACTTCGGCCATTAATTTTTTGAAGAGAGAAAAAAAGACTGATCTTTTTTTGTTGTTGAATCAAATCAAGAAAGGAGCAGCGTGATTTATAGAAGAAATCATCGGAGATAAGAACAACGTAATATCACGAGGTTATAGGGCCTGTGCGCGTTTCAGGATGTAGGTCTGCGTTAATTTTTTCTAAGGTAGGTGGTAGCTGTATTATACTATACCAGGAATACCCCGAACCGCTCTAAATACGTACCATCAACATGATCTTTTAAATGCTACAAAAATTATATGTTATCTCCTCGTCTTCGCGTTTTGAATCCAATAAAATTACCCTACTTGTAAACCGACTCCACCTGTTTACACCATTATTTTAAATTTTAAATTATTTATCAGTTCACTATTTTTATTCCGTTTGTTCACCAACAAATCCGTTTCATTCCAAATGTGAAACGAAAAATTCAATTTCTTTATATCCATAAATATAAATATAATCAAACCAATTTTCTTTATATTTCAACAAATAAAATATTTAATTTGTTTAACGTCAATAACGTTTACTTTCAAATTCAACCATCTATATTTTTCAATCGAATTCCAAATCCAGTTCAAATACCCAAGCAAATTCGGTTCAAATATCCAATAATTATTTGATTCTCAACTGATCATTCTGAATTAAAAATTGAGTTCAATTTACACTCAAGACCATATATTCGATTTCTAACTCAAATATTAATATAAACTTGATATTTACAGTAAATTATTTAGTTAATTTCCTTTTTCAGTTGTCGAAATTTCTAGGACATTACAACCTCTTCCCTTAAAATCTTTTCATCGAGAGATCGTTAGAGTTATACCACTGTATATTTCAAATTTTCATATTCATGTGAATTTTTCCGTAACTGATTAAATATCGATATTCAGGTCATCGATCTTCTTTACTTCCATCATATTTAATTTACTCGAAAAAAAATCAAATTTCCTTCCAAAACCAATCTCATTTTAAATTTTAATTTCTGCATAAATTGGATTCATACATCTCACTATTCCAAATTTCGTTATAAACATCATCTGTCAACATTTCTTATCCATCGTTGCAACTGTAAGAGGTCTAGGCTTAGCAACCCTCAACCTAATCTCCCTGCATTCAATCCATTTAATCTTTCAAACACTCCTTGAAGAGTGTAGATAACATTTTCTTTTCAAGTTACAAATTGTTGAGTTGAAAATTTCCGAAATTCGAAATCTTTTATGATCTTTATATATATAACACGAAATTCATGTAGAAAATATTTGTATTATTACTCCAAAGCTATGGGCTTAAAAATATTCTGAAGTATTCTTTAATATTTTAATTTCAAATTATCGATCTGAAAATATTTGATAACTCAAAGTTTGACAAGTTTATTGTCGTTCTCACAAACGTTAGGCATACGCTGGCCAGGCGCATGACTAAAATCTCCAAGTACTAAATATTCTTGCTTCAACTCTAACAAATTTTCAAAAATTATTTTAAAAGAAAACAGATAGGGAAAGTACCAATGTGATTTTGATATGTTGATTGTTCATGAATCGCAGATACTGGTTTCGTATGGATCCCCCAGAAAACATCCATATCCATAGGAAATCGCTTCCCTGCGGATTTCGTCATCGACAGATCAACGAAAGATATTTACGAATCAAAAGAAAAACTAAGGTTACTGAGCATTGACTGTTCTGTCTCAAGATCATGAAAACAAATTATCAAATGAAGTTAAATCAAATCACGAGGATCAATCAAGTCACAAAGACACATCAAGTCACGAACTCACATCAAGTCATGAAGACAAACCCAGTCACGAAGACATAGTGCTGCATCAAACAGGTGGCTCCACATTGCTTATACATCTTAAACATCGCATTGCTCCATTCTGACTTTAGTAACTCTAGTGGTTACATCTCCTTCACTTATAGACATGCCATGTGGACCACAGGTATACAATGGTTACGCCTGGGTCCCCCAGGAAACATCCATACCCTTAAGCTTTCATAGCTCTGCGGATTATACCATTATCACGACCGTAAATCGCAGCAGACACAATAGTTACGCTTGGTTACCCCAAGATACATCCATCCACCGAAGGCCATCTACAGCTCTGCGAATTACGCTACACGGTCGTGTTCTTCCAAGAACAATGGCAACTCAAGTTTTATGTCTGGACAACCTACTACCACCAGCAACACATCTCAAATGAGCTCGAAATTTAAAGGAGAAAGATGGTACTTTCCTTCTTTTAATTTGAAAAACATATGATACTATATACATATATAGAACTTCATTTCATACTCCTCATAAGTCATAAAATTTTCTTTTCAAATCATATTTTCCAAACATCGTTCTTATATAAATTCAGTTACATAAGATTTCAACCCAAATCAATATATCTTCCAATTAATTGTCTCCGAATTTAATATATTCTGATATATATCTTTCCATATAAGTTCTAAAAACTTCTATATCCCATATCCAAAATCAAATATCCTCAAATTCCATTCTAATTCCAAAATCTTAGTTTTGATCTCTTATTAATTTAGATATTTAGTATCTTTCAAACTCGGATTTATGAATCCATTGTCACAACCAAATTTCCTTTCCATTTTCCAAATATTAAGTTCATCACTTCATCCAAATCTTTATTCTATCAAAATTTCTGAAATTTCCTTCTTATCACAAATTTCTCCTTCACAAATTATCACTCCTTCATGTTTACATCCTTCTGACCGTAAATTAGCAAGCGAACAACTCCTTAAGTATCAACCCCGAAGGCCGGAACCAACATCAGATCAATACTTAGAAAGTCATTCAATTAAACTAATCTCCCGTTAGTTTCTAATTTCCTTAACTCTATCTCTAATTTCTTATCAAATCTACAAAATTCTTGAATTCAAATTACTATTCCTTTTATCTTAAGTTCTACCGCCCTTCGTTTTCGACGTGCCGCTCTTTGTTCTTCAGTTCTCACCATTTTGATTTGTCAAAACCCGGTAAGTTCTCACGGTCCTTGGAAAACAATTCATTTTCTTTAATTCTAGAAAATCATTTATGACCATTGGAAAACATTCCATATATTTGCAAATCTTTAATTTCAATAGAAAATATACATTATTCTCAGTGGGAAACATTTCTCAATTCATTACTTGAATTAAACAGATGTTAAATAAAACATCGTTATTCCCACTTAACTGTTGACACTCATTAGCTTACTCCACTTAACCAACTCTTGCTATCGATCCTTAACCACTTCTTAGTCAACAATGAAGTCAATCAAGTTAGGGTATAATTACCTCTCAGACCTTAACTGAACAAAATTATTAACTTCGAAACATATCAAGTTTACAGCTTTGAATACCAACAAAACATTATTTCTTGTAACTTTCGAATTCAAATTGAGAATTCACTTTTTTTGCAGTAATTGACAATAACAATGATTCATGCCTTCAAATTATTTAAAATATGCTTAATTAAACAAATAATTAATAAGATATAAATTTTTTGGTTAAAACAGAAAGTAAAAAATATACCCTGAAATTTTCATGCTTAATTCCCCTAAATAACTTCCTTCCGAATAGTCTCTTATTCGATAATATATTCCGAACTTCGGAAAAATCTCATTTGATTTATATTTGAACTTCAGAGTAATCTCACCGTACTGGTCAACTCCATTTCCTCTATTCCCAATTTCGTTTGCAACATATTTGCTTTCAAATGTCATTTACTTCTAAAAAGTAAATATTATTCTTTTTATTGGAATCTGAACTCATCACATCCAATTAGCTTTGATTTCACTTGAAAATTTCTTTAAAATCTTCATTCATATCTCGCTTCATCTATGATTCTGGTTTATAATTCATTTCTTGTTAATTAATTAACAAGTCCACAATTTACTATCGAATTTATGTATTCGATTATACATCATTGGTTTGAAACCAATTATAATTTATCTTGCCAACTTCCGAATAGTTCAAATAAATTAATAAATACAATTTGACACACTCGAATTCAATTTATAACCCTCTTGATTTTATTAATTTATATTCCGAATATCGAAATAAGCTTCATCGTTTCATCTTTGAAATAATTCCAAAATTTTCCTATTCTTACTCAAATTCCCATCTGAATTCTTATTTTCAAACAATTTCAGTTATCCTTGATTGCTAAAATACACGATCAGAGTAATTTATTCGCTGATTGTCTCATACTTATATTACTTTGATACCATTTGACGATGGATTTGAGATTCAATCCTATGGGGATCTTATCGAAGAAAAGCTCTCACAACTCTGGATTCGAAGACCGGGGATTCCGAAGAAAAAAACCTTAAAGTAAATTTTTATTTCCGCTATACCAGTTTTAAAATACTAATTCTCAAAATATACGATATTTCTAACCAAATTCACCTTTAAAAAATTAATTTAAAATTATCTTCACTTTTAAAATTTATATTCTAAAATCTTTTATATTTTCAAAATTTGCATTTCTAGTGTCGATCCTACTCATTTTAAATCCGATAAGCTACGCTTTGAATAAACCAAAGCTCTGATACTACTTGTAACGTCCCGCCTTTTTGACCGCTTCAAATCAGTAATTAAACAACTTAAAACGTCCAAATCGACGGATCGTTATTTAGCTTATCGAATTTAATAGCAGAATCAACACAGATATACAGAATAAATAAATGACACAACATTAAACAACAAAATAAAACTTTTATATATTGTATTAAAAAATTTAATTAATAAATAAAAGATTTATTTTGTTGTTCAATGCTGTGTCATTTATTTATTCTCTGTTTCTATGTTGATTCTGCTGTTAAATTCTGTAAGCAATATAGTGATCCGTCGATTTGGACATTTTAAGTTGGTTTAATTACTGAGTTGAAGTGGTCAAAAAGGCGGGACATTAAAGACAATAAGGTATGTGGGGTGTCACGACAATCGAAGCAACAAACCCACTTCCCTGCCTTAACTCACCATGAAACCTAACCTCGCACTGAAATCCGCACTTGCTTGACACAACACCTTCTCGACCTGCCTCCCCTAAGTCGTCCAGCATGCAAGCTTATATCGCATCTCAACCGAACATCGTCTCTCTCCATCAATAATTTGCTGGCACCACTTCTCTTTCACATGAACGCTCCTTCGATAACAAGGCTCCTCCTAGGAAAAAGCGATCCAAGATCATCATTGTGACAGTGAAATGTCATTGTGCAAAATAGGGGAGTTGGAAGCTATGTTGAAGAAGAAAAAAGAAAAGAAGAGTGGGTGATGGGAGGCATGCATGGGATCTTTGAGTTTGTGGGTTGTGAAAATTTGACAGTGGATTTAAAGGAGGCCGAGGCTAGATGTTGTGGGAATTGGGAAAGATCGGTTTTTTTCTCCTTTCTTCTTCTTTGGCCATTAAAAAAGAAAGAATTTGGGAAAGAGTGGCATGGAAATAGTTTTTTTTTTCATTTTAATCTGAGCTCCAAACAAAAAGAGAATATAAGGGAAAAGAGAGAACGGGCGACACATTTTATAATACTTCTGATGTTTTAGTATGTGTTGTTTTGCCTTCTTTTTTTTCCTTTTTATCTTTTTAATTTTTTCCTTCTCTGTATTTTGATTTTTATTTTAAATAGATACAGTTTACATATATACACTTTTGATTTTTGTTGGGTGTTCCAAATTCGTTAGATGACATATAAGGTATAATCATTACCGAACTCAACATCATACAAAAATTTACAAATTTCGGACCCGATGAAACCAGTTTCGTCGAATTTCATAATTGTTTGCAAAAACGATATTTTCCATATTAAAATATTATTTTATACATGATTCGATTATTGATTCATTCCAAATAATTTATTGTTGTTTACAAGTTTACAAAATGGATTTACAATCAACATTGATTAACTAAGCGGAGTCGATTGAGATTATTGAATCAGTTTTAACTGATATTTAATCTCTAATTCAAATTTTTAGTTAAATTTCATGTAACTGTTTTAATTCAGAACGGAATTTGACAATGGTTATAAATAATCGGTTTAAACCTTTATTTAGTAGCATAAAAATGATTCCTTGACTCATCTGTTTTCAAGTATTTTAAGTGGCTATGATTATGTAGTTGCATAATAACCATGCACATATAGTTGTATGAGTATATTCTAACTCATTAGATTTGTCTAATTTGTTTATGGAACAAATTATACATTTCTAGAATAGTGAAGATAATTGATTATTAAACTTTCTTTTTGCTATGTTAGAAAAAGATACATATATCATTTATATGACATTGATTTTTCATTCAGCGGCTTCAAACATTAAAACATCATTCATCCCATAACATACACTTCTGAAAACATAAAATATACATTATCAAAACCGACATGTTTAGCATTATTACAATAAAAAACAAAGCACAACTAGTAATTTAAAATTTTGCTACTAGAAACTCCTAAGTGTCTCTCTCAGTAATCCCAACCGCTCCTCATATCCTTGCTAACTAGATCCATCTTTACCTAGAAAAATCCATGAGCTAAATCATAATGATGAGATACGCAGTTGATTGCAAGGCAATTAAATAGGTCATTCTTAAAGGTCAGATACGAGTATAACACTTGGCATATAACATTGAGAATTTATGTGCATAGCCAACTTCTAAACTTATCATAGTATTTACAGTATCAGTTCTTGACATTTATTATGTCATAAATAAACTTGTGTATCTAGCATATCAAACTAATCTACTCTGTTTTATTTAATCATACTTGTGTATACTTGAAATTCATAAACATATCAATCTGCAGAAACATTTTTCTTTGGCAATAGAAAATACATCGTTAGCTCAGTCATCACATACATGACTCTTTTAACCATCTAATCACAATATTCATGATTCTTCCTATAAGCTAAGCCTACAACACCACCTAAGCCTTGCATTATTTTCATTATTTGGGTCAATACTCTACACTTGAACACAATATGTAGACTACTAAGGGCCTCACCACTGTTAACATAACACACTAAGATCTATTGGACATAACCATGCCATGTGCATATCCAAAACACCCTACCTGACGCCAATAGATCCATGTAGCATCCAGATGGCCTTATTCATCCAATCAGATGATGAGGTGGCCCATATCCTTGGTTTATTACTAAGTTTTCAAGATACAACACTCACACCATCTAATCCGCGCACAAGAGTCCGATGCATCAACTTATACCCACAAGTATTATCCATAATTGATAGATCAAAAACTTCATACTTCATAAGGCATTTTATATAATTATTAATCTCATATCCACATTTTTATTTCAAGCACTTGGTAATCACAAAGTGGTCCATTTATTTGGATCTAGACATAACATAAATATTCATACATAAAACTATTATGCACAAATAATAAAACTTAAAACAAATCTAGAATCTATTTAATAACCAATATCTGTTTACTAACTACGTCTTAATATTTAAGTTATTTTATTACTGTGAACTATTGTTATGACCGTTTGGGGTATAACCTGACCCCAAATTCCCTTCTCATAAACTCTCCATTTTGATTTATGTGTAATAGTTTCATCTTAGAGAATTTTATAGTATCAAGTAGCTCAGCACTCGTTTAAATCGTTACACTACTTGTACTCTTTTGGATATAAGAAATAAACATAAACCTTCTTGTTCATACAATCTTTTTCCATGTTAACTTTGAACCATACTTCATAAATAAATTTCTAGGCCATATTATGATCTGATTCTAACATCAAGCTTCTATTCGTTCGTGCATAGAAACCAACAACTTGCATTAATTTAGTATAAATATATTTGTTCTTAATCAAATTACCATGCATGCTAATTTATTCTAAATACATTTTCCATTTTATTCATCAAATATAACTAAAAGTAATTTAGTTCATTAGGTCTTAGTGCCATATATAAAGTAATACTCACCAATATCCTTCCTTCGTCTGATAAAATATCCATTAAATCCTCTTACCCAACTTCCCTTCTTGGTATTTCAGTTATATATGCTATTACCTCCTCAATATTTTTTATTCTTAATATAATGAAAATGCGATGACCTACCTATGACCTATTATTCTTAATGATTTTATAGAAGCATATTATGGTTTCTTTACCTACGAAAAGACTGTTTACCTTACTATTTTTTATGCCTAAATTATTTCACATCCCTTGATTGTGGTATGCTTCCTATTTGATTTCATGGTATCATCCCTTTTCTTCTTCCCATAATGATTTTTCTACTATTATAAAATATTTTATCACTTAGACTTGCCATTTGCATTTCTTTATTTTTTTAACTGTTCATGTGCTTCCTCATTTTTATAAGGAAATTTTGTACACCCTGCTTGACAAAACTAATGCTTATATATACTAATGTGTTTATATTCTCTACAAATATGTATTGTGTACTGTGCATAACATATATACTTTTCCAATTAGGCTAGCACAATCATTTTTTGCACATACTCTATATACGTATGTATATCATATTAAACTAATTATTGTAATCATCCAATCATAATAATCTGGTATTTACCATACACTTCCCCCAAAAGGAATTGTGTCGCACAATTATTTCATTCGTACGTTTCTCAATGTATCTTTTCTCAATCTAATGACCATTTTATACTTCTTTAAAACTAATTATATTATATAGATATATTTACTCAAATAAAACATACAATGCATCCAAACAAACATTTTATCAAGAATCATCATATAGTGGATTATTTTAGATAAAAAACAATTTAGGATATTTAAACTTAATTTTTTCTTCTACTTCCCATGTGAAATCATTTGAATCAAGACTCCATTGCACTTTAACCAGTTTAAATTCTATCATTTCTCAACTTATTTTCCTCTCTAGAGGCTATACAATATGCTCTTTTTCATAGACCATATTTGGTCTAATTTTCACCAGTGTTGGAAATTCTAATATGGTATCTTTATCATGCAGCCATTTTCTCAGTTTTGATACATGAAATAAATTATGTATTCCACAAAGTTCTGCAGGTATTGGACTTTATATGCTAACCTCCCTACCCTCTTAATTACTTCATAAGCTCCAACATACCTAAGAAATAGCTTGCCCTCTTTTCTAAATCTCAATATCTTTCTCATTGGAGAAACTTTGATAAACACAAAGTCCCCCAAACTATACTCCAATTGCTTCCTTCATTTATTTGCATATGTTATTCGTCTTTCTTATGCTTCTCTCATCCTATGCTCACCAATTATATTCCTACTAATGTTTCTTTAACTTGTTCAGGCTTAGTAATCCTTTATCTCTTACTTCCAACCAGCATGCAGGTGATAAACATGGTATACCATATAGGGCTTCAAACGTGTCATCCTTATATTTGATTGATAGCTATTATTATAAGCAAATTCAAATAAATAAATGTGGTCTTCCCAACTCCCTCCAAAGTGTAGCACACATGCCCTTAGAAAATCCTCTAAAATCTTATTTACAACTTCACTCTGTCCATCTGTTTGAGGATGGTACGTCATGCTTAAACACAATTCTATCCCCATAGCCTCTTAAAATCTACTTTAAAATTTAGATGTAAACAAAGTATCCGTATCACTTATTATAGTCTTTGGTAGACCAAGTAACCTAATAAATTTTTTCATAAAAATTTGGGCTAGCTTGTTTGCATTTCTGTTAGGTTTTACGGGTATAAAGGGTGTTATCTTCGTCAACCTATGCACCACCCAAATACTATCACTACCACTCTTTTTCTTGGCAAACCTTTAATGAAATCCATTGATTTACTCTCTCATTTTCAATTTGGCACTTCTAAAGGTTGTAACATTCCTGAAGGCCTTTAGTAATCAGTCTTCAACTGTCGGTATGTTATAAATTAAGCCATATATTTATTAGGAAATGCGGATCGTGTATCTTAAGACTAACTTAACACTATAGGGAGTGAAAAGTGTTTAATGGAATCTGTGAACTTTTTGAAATCTTTTTGAATTTAACAAAATCAACGCAATTCACGGATATGAATCAAGCACAGATGCACATAACAAGTAAAAGAAGTAAAGTGTGACGACCCGCCCTGGTTCCAGCCCACATTTCCCCAAAATGCGTTGTGCTAATGCCCGACTAGCACGGGATGGTCATCAAAAAGGAAAGGATTTTGAAACTATGAATCACCAAAGAACCTGTAGTATATCTCACAGCGCATGGAATAAAATATAACAATAACATACCTGACATAAAACAGGCGAGACTGTGTATAAGCTGAAAACTAAACCATCATAGCAACGAAATCCAAAATACAGCTTATGATCCAAACCAACATTATTACAACTTCAAAATACTGTCTCTAAAGCAAAATAGAAAAGGTACACTACTAATGCCCAAAGTAGTAACCAGCAACAACACAGGGAGAATATATGTAAATAGTATGTGGAAGCCTCATGCTCGTCTCCGAGCCGCTACTTGTGCATAACCACCTAACCTGTCTCTAGTCTGCTCGTTTAGGAGCACCCAGAGTAATAAGAAGAGACATAAAACACTGGGTCAGACAAAAGTCTGGTATGAGTGATAGAAGCAAAATAAAACAATAATAGGTATAAATAATCATACTTGAACCTGGACCTGCTACCAAAGAGTTAGCACAACTAAATGTACAGTACTCTAAGGTAACACTAACATAAAGTGTAAAATGGGAGTGTACGTGTCATGGTGATAGCAAACATCAAACATAGTAATCATCCTCACGTCTCTCACTCAGTGCGTAAAGCATACGATATCCACCACTTTGATCACTAAATCCATTGGGGCCATGACGGCAACTCTGTAACTATTGCTATGACCATACTTCCCTGGTATATAGTAAATAACCCTACCTAATCCACAGATCCCTGGATCTAGGTTAAGGGCCAATCAATCCACACTTCCCTGGCTCTGGTTCGTCTACATGCCCCCTCTCTTCAACGGTGAACCAAAGTTATAGATATCGATAACCTCTTTGCACATGTCCCGCAGCAAAGTCCAACTATAGAAGTTAACTCGTTGGTTCCCATCTAGATCCTGAGTAATAACTTCCTAATTGGACTTCCTTTACATCTCGGGTTCTGGTCGGATCGTAGTTAATCTTCAGAAGAGTTCGCAATTGTCGTCGCGTGGCAAAAGTTTGAATCTGGTTCGATTTTGAGTCATCATCTTGGTTCAAATCGTGGTCGGGGTCCTCTTCAGGGTCGATTCGTGGCTCGTGACTCCCCCGGCTCGTGACCACCCCCAGCTCGTGACGACCCCTCCCCCCCGGCTCGTGACACACCCGGCTCGTGATCCCCTCCCCGTCTCGTGACACCATCCCCTGGTTCGTGACTCCTCATATTGAAGCGTTTTATGACCATCATCTTGGAGCAGTTCGTGACCATCATCCTGGAGCAGTTTGTGAGACATACCCCTTCAGAAATCGAAGTTCTCCTGGGTGGTTCGTGAGGCATACCCCCTTCAGGAACCGGTTTTCTGCAGTTTTTCCAACAAGCTAATTTCACCAAACGATGGCGTTTTCAACCATTTTAACCTTATTATGAAGTCACAAAACATACCAGACAATAGTAGTAGCATGAAGAATCAACCAAAAACACCAAAATATCAATCACATGGAACATTTTAGGTCAAACATACCCAAAAAGCAGGATTTTCCCCTTAATCCCCTTAAGCATGTTTTAACTATAAGATTAGCAAACTTAATCCAAATTAACCCAAATATTCACCAGTGACATAAAATAATATTTTAGAATTTCTACATATTTTTCCAAATTTTTATGATGCATAATTTCGCTAATTATCACTAATCACCCTTAATTAGTCGTAATTAGTGAATAAAAGTGCAAATCACTCACCTTAGCCACAAATGAAATCTTAGATCTGAAACTTTACTGTTATGGCACGAATTCCAATGTATAGCAGCAACTCTATCTCTGACTTGATACTAATTTGACCTAATTTGGTGTTAATTTGATCAGTTAGTGGTTGAAAAGCAATTAGGAAGGGATTAAAATGAGATTTGGAAGATGAAGCCATTGCTATGGTTCAATGAAGGTTATTGGCGGCTAGAAAAATGAAAATGAATCATCCTCTAACTCTTTTCATCCCTCCCATAACCCTAATCCCGAAATGGATTATGGGCCTAACCACTAATCACCTAATTAAGCCTGGTTAAGCTGTTTTAATCTTCCAAACCTTATTTCAGCCATATCTCTCAAACGGTAAGTCTGTTTGATTAATGTGACAACTCTACGGAAAGGTAAACCATCATCCAAATCCAATGGAATAGTTTCGGGTCAATACTCCTTACCAATCAAAATTTATAGGCGAAAAAAGATTCGCCAGTGGCAAAACAGTCATTTAAAATTCGGCAAAAATCGTGAACATGGGAAATGACCCCAATAGTCATTTTCCAAAGTTACACGACCATACGACTTCCTATGTGAATAAAATAAATATTCTACGATCCTTCGATACGTAGTCGTTACACTCTCCCCCCTCAAGATATTTCGCCCCTGAAATTCCTTAATCAAGAAAACAACCAAAAGGTCCCGCATGCCTATCAACCATTTACATCAATCAAACATACATAACAAACACAACAAACCTATCCTAGCATGCGGTTTACTAATAAGGGAATAACTGTATCGCGATTAAAACCTTGCCAGGCAAAGAGTTCTGGTTCTAGTGCTCTCCTCTATTTCCCAAGCACAGTCATTCTCGTTATCAACCCATTGGACCTTAACCAGTTTCACCATCTTCCTTTGAAGTTGCTTGGTATCATGTCCAAAAATACAAATCATTATACGGCTCCCAACTACCTCATATTCCACTTCGATATCATCCAACTGATCTGGTGAAATAGTCATATCAGAATCGTGCATGAACTTCCTTAACTGGGAAACATGAAATACGTTGTGCACTCCCGCCATCTTTTATGGTAATCCAACTTTATTTGCTAAATTCCCAACTTGCTCGAGAACTGGAAATGGACCAACAAACCTTGGTGCCAATTTACCTCCCCTAACAAATCGAATCACACTTTTTAATGGAGAAAATTTGATGAATACCAAGTCGCCAACGAAGAATTTCAATTCTCTTCATCTTTTATCAGCATAACTCTTCTGCCCATCCTGGGCAGCCTTCATTCGTTGTTGAATAGCCTTGATCTTATTTGAAGTTGCTATTATTACATCCGGCCTAAGCACAAATTTCTCATCGGTCTCTAACCAACATAATGGTGAGTTGCACGGTCTTCCATACAAAGCTTCGAATGGAGCCATACCAATACTGGATTGATAACTATTATTATATGCGAATTCAACCAGATGTAAATGGTCATCCCATGATCCTACAAAGTCCAATATACAAGCCCTTAAGAGATCCTCTAATACACGATTCACTCTCTCTGTTTGACCATCGATTTGAGGATGGTACGCGATACTGAGATGTAATTCTAATCCTAAATTCTCTTGTAAGCTCTTCCAAAACCCACTAGTAAATAACGGATCTCGTTCACTCACAATAGCTCTAGGTATTCCATGAAATCTCACTACCCACTTCATATATAGTTCTGCTAACTTAGCTGCCGTTCTATTCAACTTGACCAGTATAAACCTTGCAATTTTGGTCAGTCGATCCACAATCACCCAAGTACTATCATGACCCGATCTAGTCCTTGGTAAACCGTCAATGAAATCCATTAAGACTTGTTCCCATTTCCATTTGGGAATTTCCAATGGTTATAACAGACCACTAGGCTTCTTTTGCTCGGCTTTAACTAGTTGGAAATTTATGCACTTGGATATAAACTTCCCAACGTTTCTCTTCATCCCTTCCCAGTAGTAGGTCTGCTTCATGTCTCGATACATCTTGTTACCACCGGGGTGTATAGTCAGTTTTGAGTGATGACACTCTCCAAGCACTTCATCTCTCAATCTATCTACGTTGAGTACAACCCGTCTCACATTCTTTCGAAGCCATCCTTCTCGATCAAGACCATACTTGATCATTCTCTCGCCGTCGATACCCGTCTCTACCGTGGAGATGATTTATAATAGATAAGGATCATCCCCCTGACTGGAACCAATCTGCTCAATCAAAGTCGGTCTGATCGTCAAACTTGCTAACGTCGCTGGATCCAATTCACACTTGGGTCTGAAATCATATCTTGAAATACTGTTTTAGGTACACTCTCAGCTACTACTTGGAGTTGATGAAATCCTATCGCGAGATCTAATTGGGAAAACCCTCTTGATCCATTCAGTTGATCAAACAAATCATCTATCCATGGAAGAGGATACTTATTCTTCCTAGTCACCTTGTTCAGCTCACGGTAGTCTACACATAAGCGAAGGGAACCATCGGCCTTGGTAGCAAATACAACTGGTGTTTCCCACTTAGAAACACACCTTCGGATAAATCCCTTCTTCAAAAGATCACCCACTTGCACCTTGAGCTCTTGCTGCTCCCTTGGTGCCATACGACGAAGTGGCATCACTATAGGTCTGGCATCTTTCACTATATCAATTCGAAACTCGGTCTCTCGGTGTGGTGAAAGCCCGGTCACTTCCTCGAAGATGTCCGAATACTCAACCAACAATAGGCACATCTGATAACTCATCCTGTGGAATGTCGAGGGAATGTAGAAAACTAGCCAACACCTCATCACTAGGTATGCAACCCAATACCACCATCCGCCAATCATCTGCTCTAATGGTCACCGAAGACCCTTACAGTCTACCACCACCCCATATCTTTGGAGCCAATCGACTCCCAAAATAATGCCAAACCTAGTAAAGCCCAAAACAAAGCAATCACAAGCAAACATAAATCCATGACTCGATAAGACCAAATTACGACAAATCATACTAAGGCTTGTCGAACCACCGATCAGGTTCGTCACAACTAAAGGTCTGTCGACAATCTCGGGTTCCCATTCTAACCTATCTACCAGGTCACCAGATACAAAGGAATGGGAATCCCTGGTATCAAACAACACTCAAACAGAAACATCATAAATAGAAAGCATACCTTGAATAACGACACCCTTTCCCTTCTACGCTGCAGTTGGGGCATTCGACGAAGAAGGAACAGCGTTGATAGCATATGCTTTCACCATTTGCTTCTCCTTAGGGGGTTGTGGACGTTCATTCTTAGAATGCCCCACTTGGCCACAGTTGAAGCACTTATTTTTCCTGGCTTTGCTCAACACTCTTTGTCATAGTGACCCTTCTTGCCATAGCTATAGCACTCGACATCTTTCTTATTCTTCTTTTTCTGACCATCATTGAACTGATTCAGTTTCCTCTTATTCTGGGAATTATTCTTGCCTCCACCGCTTGCCTGCAGCTTTGGCTCCTCTGCAGATGTATCAGCAACCTCGGTCTTCGACTTAGGGCAAAGGATCTCAGATCTCAATGCCTTTCCCACAACATATTCGAATGTCTCATCCATATGGTTTACGAATCTTTCCCCCAAGTACTCATCTAGGCTAGTTATGAACTTCTTGTTCTTCTTCTCGACAGTATCGATAAGGGACAATCCATATTTCGATAAGGTATCGAATTCGACAATATACTCTGAGACTGCCTTACCATTCTTCCTAAGCTCTAAAAACTTCCTGAACAATTCTGATTTTTGAGCAGTAGGAATAAACTAGCCACTGAATCAGGTCTTAAACTGATTCCAAGTAACTTGATCCTCGGGAGCAGCTGCTTTAATAGCATTCCACCAATTCATTACTCGTCCTTGAAGCTGACGCGATGCTAACTTTCTCTTCATTGCATCCACAACCCTATCTCCTCAAAGATGCGGTCACACCTATCAAGCCAATCTTGAACCTCCGTCCCCGATTCCGTTCCATGGAATGGCTTTCCACCAAGATTACTATAATCCTTGCTAAGCTTGGAGAAATCGGCTCTAGGTGCTTGCACTGCTGCACCACCACCGTTAGCAACATTAGGAACTGCTTCCTGGACATCCTTAAGCATCTCCCTCATGAAGATAGTAAACATCGTCCTCATATCAGGGACATTTCCATTGTTGGCCCCTGAACTCGTACTCCTCATATATCGGCTCATCGTTCAGTCTGTAAAGAGAAAATGATTAACCATCTCCTTAGTGGTGCCAGTGCATTGTGACTTTATCCTTAGATATACTAACAGTATATATATAGCTTTTGAAAACCAAAATATCACAAATATGCGCTCTCATATATGTATACTATCTCTCCTTGATGTCTTCCCCTAGGTTAACTACGCAACCTAGGCTGTGATACCAAGTGTGACGGCCAGCCCCGGTTCCAGCCGACATTTCCCCAAAATGCGCTGTGCTAACGCCCGACTAGCACGGGACGGTTGTCAAAAAGGAAAGGGTTTTGAAACTATGAATCATCAAAGAACCTGTAGTATATCTCACAGCGCATGGAATAAAATATAATAATAATATACTTGACATAAAACAGGCGAGACAGTGCATAAGTTGAAAACTAAACCATCATAGCAGCGGAATCCAAAATACAGCTTATGATCCAAACCAACATTATAACAAATTCAAAATATTGTCTTTAAAGAAAAATAGAAAAGGTACACTACTAATGCCCAAAGTAGTGACCAACAATAATACATGGAGAATATATGTAAATAGTACGTGGAAGCCTCCTGCTCGTCTCCGGACAGCTACTCACGCATAACCACCTAACATGTCTCTAGTCTACTCATTTAGGAGCACCCTGAGTAATAAGAAGAGACATAAAACTTTGGGTCAGACAAAAGTCTGGTGTGAGCGAAAGCAGCAAAATAAAATAACAACAGGTATAAATAATAATACCTGAACCTGGACCTGCAACCAAAGAGTTAGCGTAACTAGATGTACAGTACTCTAAGGTAACACTAACACAAAGTGTAAAATGGGAGTGTGCGTGTCATGGTGATAGCAAACATTAAACGTAGTAATCATCCTCACGTCTCTCAGTCAGTGCAAGGCATATGATATCCAACACTTTGATCACCAAATCCATTAGGGACATGACGGCTTGCTATGACCATACTTCCCTGGTCTATAGTCATTAACCCTACCTGGTCTACACATCCCTAGATCTAGGCTAAGGGCCAACCAGTCCACACTTCCCTGGCTCTGGTTCGTCTACATGCCCCCTCTCTTCAACAGTGAACCAAAGTTATAGATATCGATAACCCTTTGCACACATCCCACAGCAAAGTCCAACTCTAGAAGTTAACTCGTTGGTTCCTATCTGGATTCTAAGTAATAAATTCCTACTTGGAATTCCTTTGCATCTCGGGTTCTGGTCGGATCGTAATTAATCTTCAGAAGAGTTCACAATTGTCATCGCGTGGTAGAAGTTTGAATCTAGTTTGGTTTGGAGTCATCATCTTAGTTCAGGTCATGGCCGGAGTCCTCTTAAGGGTCGGTTCGTGGCTCGTAACCCCCCAGTTCATGACCACCAACCCTCCTCCTCCCCCGGTTCATGACCACCCCGCCGGCTCATGACCACTACCCTGGTTCGTGACACCCACCCGGCTCGTGATCCCCTCCGGGCTCGTGACACCCTCCAATGGTTCGTGAGTCCGCATATTGGAGCGGTTCGTGACCATCATCTTGGAGCAGTTCGTGACTGTCATCGTGGAGCGGTTCGTGATACATACCCCTTTCAGGAATCAAATTCTCCTGGGCGGTTCGTGAGGCATACCCCCCTTAAGGAGCCAGTTTTCTTCAGTTTTTCCAATAAGCTAATTTCGCCAAACGATGGTGTTTTCAACCATTCTAACCTTACTATGAAGTCACAAAACATGCCAAACAACAGTAGTAACATGTAGAATCAACCAAAAACATCAAATTATCATTCACATGGAATATTTTAGATCAAACATACCCAAGAAGCAGGATTTTCCCCTTAATTCCCTTAAGCATGTTTTAACTATAAGATTAACAAACTTAATCCAAATTAACCCAGATTTTCACCAATGACATAAAATAATATTTTATAATTTCTACATATTTTTCAAAAAATTTATGATGCATAATTTCGCTAATTATCACTAATCACCCCTAATTAGCCGTAATTAGTGAATAAAAGTGCAAATCACTCACCTTAGCCACAAATGAAATCTTAGATATGAAACTGTAAAGTTATGGCATGAATTCCAATGTATAGCAGCAACTCTATCTCTGATTTGATACTAATTTGACTTGATTTGATGTTAATTTGATCAACTAGTAGTTAAAAAGCGATTAGGAAGGGATTAGAATGAGATTTGGAAGATGGAGGCCGTTGCTAGGGTTCAAGGAAGGTAATTGGCGGCTGGAAAAATGAAAATGAATCATCCTCTAGTTCTTTTCAGCCCTCCCATAACCCTTATCCCGAAAAGGGTTATGGGCCTAACAACTAATCACCTAATTAAGCCCGGTTAATCTGTTTTTAATCTTCTAAACCTTATTTCAGCCATATCTCCCAAACGATAAGTCCAATTAATTAATGTGACTACTCTACGGAAAGGTAAACCATTATTCAAATCCAATGGGAGTGGTTTTAGGTCAAAACTACTTACCAATCAAAAGTTGTAGGCAAAATAAGATTCTCCAGGGGGAAAACGATCATTTAAAATTCGGCAAAAATCGTGAACACGGGAAATGACCCCAATAATCATTTTACAAAGTTACACGACCATACGACTTCATATGTGAATAAAATAAATATTCTACGATCCAACGATACGTAGAATGTGGGTCGTTACATAAAGGAAAGAACACACTGGAATTTTATACTGGTTCGGAGTTACCCTACATCAAGTCCCACACAACTCTGAGTTTTGTAGACTTCTTTTCAAATAAACTTCAATATCCAATCTTACAATCCTCGATTTCAAGGGCCACGCGAGATCCACCCCAACTGCTTCCAAGCACATGACACTCTTATTTAACTAGGCTACAGGATCACATAATTTATTTGCGGTCTACAGTCAAACCAGTTGATTTGAACAGGCTACAACCACACTTTTTCAGTAACAGTTTTGTAGAGAGACTCGATGGGACTTTGATCTTTCGATCTTTGATTATAAATACTCCTATAACTTTGAGTAGCACTTGGATCTTTGAAAGAGAGTGGTAGAGAATTAAACTAGAAATGATTTAGTTTGATTCTCTTTTAATTTAGGTAGAGTTTCATTATGTAACTTGAAAATTAAGAGTATAAACGAAGCAGAGAACAGGAGAGAAGAAGATAATGAAAGTAAGTTAAAAAATCGAATTTAGATGGGTATTTATAGGAAATCAACATTCAGGTCTCTTTAGGAAAAGTTTTAAATGAACAGACACTTCTTTTGAAATTTATATATTTTGGAAAAACTGATATGATGTAAACATGCAGGGTGGTGCATGTTGAAATGACCTTTGAAATTTTAAATTTTAAAATTTTGAAAACAATGGAAATAATGTTTAAATAAATCAAGGCAATTCTGGAGTTTTCCTATATGTTAAAGTAGTATAATATAGTAAGAATATAAATTTAAAACATATATTTATAATCCATAAAAGTGATGTCAAAACCTTATATAAAACTATAAATATAAATATGAGAAACTTTAAACTTAAGATATAAAACTATAAATATGAATATAAGGAAATAAAACTTAATAAAATTAATTACTTAAATATAAAAATATATTTCAAAACTAAAATATAAATAAGAAAATCTAAAATAATTAAATTAGGAGTTAGATTAAAATTCAAGAAATAATTTAAATAACCAGGAGATATATATGTATATATATATATATTTAAAAATAGTAATTTTGAAATCAATTTAAAATAGAAGATTTTTGGAAATATTATAAGATAGAAATGGTGAGAGAATTGGAACAAAGATTTTAGTGCTATTATGGAGTTTTAACAAAAATTCTAGAATTTATTACTTATTCTAATATTTTTAACTTCTTGAACTCTTGAACTTTTGTTACTTATGAGTCTCGAATATTGAACTCTTCTTTGACATCTTGAATCTCTATACTGTACAATCTTCAATAAACAATACATGTATATAATACCCGCATATATATCTAGACAATAGTGTTAGCATATATTTTATAATAACAAATGTTATAATAGGTTATAAAAAAGGTAAATAAGGTTGTTGTCATCAAAACCATCATCTTAGTCCCTAACAGTCTCCCCATTTTATTGATGATAACCTTTGTTTATAAAATAAACTTACCATATACTTACCTAATACATTGATTCTTCAATTATCCCCCTAACTCCAACAACTCCTCCTGAAATTGCTAACTCGCCCTTAATATATGCCTATTCTAACCTATTTTATAATTTTCTCTCTTTATCATAAAAAAACTAAGACTGACCTATAATAACTCTAATACTCCCCCTTAAACTATGTATAATCTATACTACTCTATCTTAAACTAATACTAAGAGATATAGTAAAAGAATTAAACATATATAAATATAATATATATAAAATTTATACATAACAAGATTACTTTCAAAACGAACACTTACAAACACACGTAACCTAACTAATGAGTGTTTTTAACAGTAGATGATTTGTGAATTGGACAATATGGATAATGAAGAAAAAATTAATTCTCCATTTTATTCAATTACATAACCAACCTTATCAAAACACACTTCGCCAACGCATATGACTCGATCGTTTTCTTCCATCTGAATGTCATGTTCCTCCTCTTCTTCTCCCTCTTCCGCTTCTTCATCATCCATAGGGTCATGGATAAGAATATTAGAAGAAACATCTTCAATGGCAATGGGATTGGCGTGATTATCCATTAGGAATTTCTATAGATTCCTAAGGATCTTTCCTTATTTTTCTTGTTCTTTGGCCATTCAAAGTTGCATTATCTAACTTTCAGCTAGCATTTATAGAGAATCCTTCATAGACTCTTCTAGTTTCGTATCACATGCAACCATAGTATGTTGAAATGGTCCATGAGGAGTGAAAAAAAGGAAAAAAATATTGTTTTAATTGGTATTGGATGATGAGGCCATTAATTTCTTATTTTTAGAAGTTTATTACAATGGAAAATGATTGGAAAGACAGGATATTTTGAATTAAAAAGTTTACATAAGTATATAAACTAATTTTGGAGGGAAAATTAATTTTGAAAATTGACTGTTATATGTCGACATGGGGGTAGTACATCTTGACATGCGTATGTACATTTTGAAAAAAATCTTTTTCTTTTTATATTTTATATATATACTAATATATCTAGTTATTATATTTTGGCTAATGAGAAAATGTCTAGTTCTCTTCTTAATTTAGTAAGCGTTGCTTCATTCAAGAGTTTCGTTAAAATATCTGCAAGTTGATTCTCAATCTTAAGGAATTCTAGTGAAATATTTTCTTTTCTTACATTATATCTTAGATATGATGTCTAATATCAATATGTTCAATTCTAGCACGATGAATAGGATTTTTAGATAAATTTATTGCACTAGTATTATCACAATAACTGGTGATTTAGTTATGTTTAATCCAAACTCTTTTAGAGTTTGTTGCATATAAATTACTTGAGAACAAAATAAAGTAGCAGAGATATATTCTACTTTAGTTGTTAACAAGGATACAATATTTTGCTTTTTACTAAACCAGGAAACTAGGGAATTTCCCAGAAAGTGACAAGTTCCACTTGTACTTTTTCATTCTGATTTACAACCGGCATAGTCAGCATCACAATATGAAATTAAATTAAATGAATTACCTTTAGGGTAAAATAATTCAAAGTCTAATGTTTGTTTAACGTATCTTAGAATATGTTTTATGACTTTTAAGTGAGTTTCCTTAGGTTGTGATTGATATCTTGCGCAAAGATAGACACTATGCATTATATATGGTCTACTGACAGTTATATATAATAACAACCTATAGTGCCTCTATATAATTTTTGATCTACATCTTTTGATGAACTATGTTTTCTTAAAGATTCGTTAGTTGCCATGAGAGTGAGTTTTCCACTGGCGTTAGTCATATTAAATTTATTACATAAATCACTAGTATATTTTTGTTGATTTATAAAAATACCATTATCTAATTGTTTTATTTGTAATATCAAAAAGAAAGTAAGTTCCCCATATGACTCTTTTCAAATTCTTTTGTCAAACCTCAGAAAATTCTTGTTTCATTTCATTATTTGTTGATCTAAAAATAATATCATCTACATAGAATTGTACTAATTGAAAATAATATTTATTTATTTTGATAAAAAGAGTATGAAACGACCCAAAATCCCCCTTACGGGAAATCCCGGATTGAGTTGAGAACAAGCCACATCAGGACGTAGACAGAAGAACATTTCATTGCTTATTACAACTATTCTATCAGATTACAAGAATATATAGAGTATAAATCAATATTACACATTATAAAATATCAGAGATTACAATACATTACATAGCAGCGGAAAATAATACAATACACAACTAGAAGTAATACACGGATACAGAGCTTTCCGAGTATCGTTCCAGCTGTAAATCAGGATCCTGTGAATATAAATCTGCAAAACCAAAACTACTAGCTGCCCATGTCAAAATAAGGGCACCCAGAGTTTAGGTTAAAACAATAAACTCCAGGTCAGTCATGTGACTGGTGTGAGAACTAAAACAGTTATTAATCTTTATTTTAAAGTTAGGTAAATCAAGGGACCACGCCGTATAACACGGAACGGGTTTCCTCCCAAGAACACCAGTGCATAAAACAACAACACAATGCTAATTAAAGAACAATGAAGCTATTATAAGACCCAGGTCCCATCACACAACGCAACACAAACCGGAGGATAGGGTTTTACCTTATAATAGCAAAAGAATGCTTGATACGCTAAATTTCATATTTTAATTCTTAATCAGACTCCAACCGTAAATTAGTAAGAGAACGATTCCCTAAGTATTAACCCCGAAGGCCGAAACCAACATTAGACCAATAACCAGGAAACCACCCATCTTAGCTCATTTCCAGTTAGTTTCTGATTTTATATATAATCATAAATATCAATCATAGACGGCATGGGTACCATATATCATGTCGCCATACTAGGCTCTACAATCAAAACCGCAAAGTCGCGTATTTGGAAATTGGATTTCCATCTATGAACCGAGGCCAGGGATCGTCCTCTACTGATTTGGGACAATCTAGCCTACCATGTCTCAGGACCCAGACCCAGGTGGGCCCTTGGAGCGACAGGGCCGGTCCACCGATGTGGATTAAACTTAAATCCTGAACACTGCGTTTCCCCGCCCTTTGGGGCGTAAATAAGCCAACGAATGACTCCATCGGCTTCACATAGTCACCGATATATCTGAGGCGCCTCGCAACAGCAACAACCACACAGGTGAAAATAATATATATGTCAGCCAGTTTAAGCACTGACACCACCTCTAGCTAGAAAGAAACGCATGTCCTCCTGAGGTCCTCTCCCGTTTCTGGTTCACAACCGAGGTGTGAGGATCGCAAATCAACGCTACACAAAGCTATGCCACACAGGCCGTGCATTGATCATCAACAACAAGGCTTTGCTTTTCAACAGAAGCCTTGATCATTTGCCACTTAGGCATGCCACACGGGCAATTCACTCCATGCGATTGATATCCATCAATATATAACCCCTGAGCTCGTACGTCTCAGAGAAGGATGTTAAGCAAGAGAATAAATTCTCCGCCGCCAAAGAGATATATATTTAATAGAAATCAATCACACAAAATAAAATCCAGTGTTAGACACACAGTCGATTTACAAGTTCGTTCTGGGTCTGAACGAAACCGGAGACACCTTGTACCTTGCCTATCCATCGATCTCCAAGTACGTCTGGACGATCACCAACTGATTCCCTCCTCTTGGGTGTACAGCCCAATCAAGATCATCAGTAATCACCCAAACAACGTGAAGACCTCTGGTCTTCAACCACCGTCTTCATCTTTGACTCACGTCGAATCAGTTATTCAGAATGGGATAAACCCGGTCTTTCTGAATAACTCGCGTATATAATAAACAAGTGTTACACAAACACAACATACGCCTCATTCCAATTCATCAGTCGCTAACCGTAAGTTAGTAAGAGAACAATTCCCCAAATATTAACCCCGAAGGCCGAAACCAACATCAGATCAATACACAGGAAACCATTCTTCTTAACTAACAGTTAGTTTCTAAATTTCACATTCTTAGGGAAAGATTCCCATAAATTTTATCAAAGATAAATTCCTTAAATTTATTCTTTAATCTTCTTTTGAATATCAATTCAACTAGTCGGGATTAGCGAACCACACCGAAGTAATCATTTGTTTTAATTTCCCAATCCCAACCTATTCATCCCATGAAGTAAAACTGGTAATACTCCATATCTAATACCACGGTGTTATCGGTAAATTCAATTACCATTTCACGTTCAAATCTAATTAAAGATTTAACTATCGCCTGGAGCAAAACTGGTGATACTCCATTCTCGATCATTTCAATCTAATTAAAGATTCATTAAAACTCCACTTAGATTTAATCTTTAACTGGGTTAAAGAATCAATGTCATTTAAAATACAGTTCACGATAAACCCAAAATCACATTCCATTCTATCAGCCTTTAACTGTAAAATAGCAAGTGAGCAATTCCCTAAGTATTAACCCCGAAGGCCGAAACCAACATCAGATCAATACACAGGAAACCATTCTTCTTAACTAATCTCTAGTTAGTTTTTGATTTTCTTAACTCAGTTGGGTCTAAGAACAATATTATTGAAGATACAGTTCACGACAACCCAAAATCACATTCCATTAATTATCGGGTTAAAGAACAAGTGTTATTTAAAACACTGTTTCACGATAAACCCAAAAATCAATACCAATTCAATTCCAATTAAATATTATTTAATTGGTACACTTCATTAAATCTAAACAAAAAGATTTAATCTTTTTCTCAACTGGGCTTAAGAACAGTGTTAATGAAGACACCATTCACGACAAACCCAAATCACATTTGATATTAAATACAAGGCTCTGAATAGAAAATATATCGACTTATATTCAATATCAAATTCTACGACCAACAAATATCGTATTGGAAATAACGATATTAATATATCTTTCAAATTCCCATAACAATATTGTTTCATCACGAAATCCAACATCGAAATATTCCAAAGACAATTTCGATTCAAATCCATTCCAATTCAATTATTGGAAATTCTGGTTACCTTTGAAACCATTTCAAATCCACTTTATTTATTTAAAAAATAAATAGAGTTATAATTCTAGTTCAAAACTAGTTCATTTCGATAAAAATCTATTTTTATCTTTTCAAATATGGAGTTTTTCATCCCAATTCTTCAAAAATCATTTCTTATGATTTTACACAAATTATTGATATTTTTAATAATTTTATCAAGGCCCGTACAGTCTATTTCCATCAACGGCCATCGAACTGCACTTACAGCGACCTTTTCCAAATTTGATTTGGACATAATTCCAAATCCAACCGTTAGATTTCTAATTTCTAATATTCGTTCGAAAGCTCTTTTCGACGCGAACCCAATGGTTCCGGTTTTAGGAGAATCCGACGGTCGGATCTCCCGTAATATCCTTTCGAAGTCAATGGTCGAAATTCGCGAACTGCCGCGGCGCGGCGCGTTCTATTCAGGCCATTATATATATATATATAATATTATATATATTTCATCGATTTCCTTTTAAAATGTATTTTATAAATCGTTTTAAATTCGTTTTCAAAACGATTTCAACTTCATGTTCAATTTCAAATCAAAATTGAATATTCCACATCATCGATATACAAATGATAATATTTTCAAAACGTTGTATTTTGAAATCAATTCCTTTTCTATATTCATTATAAAAATGAATAAAATCGATATTAATATCGTTCACGTCAAAATGGCATCAATCTAATCAACACGACTTTTATTCAACACATGAATTTATTTTCTATTCAACACATGAATATATATTTTCAATTCAACACATGAATTTTCTTTACTATTCAACAAATGAATTTTCTTTACAATTCAACAAATGAATTTTCTTTACAATTCAACAAATGAATTTTGTTTACATTTTCCAAATTGGAATGAGGCCCAATCAATTACCATATAACGTTAATTATATGGATTCCCTACAACACATGTAACAACCCGTATTTTGAATAACATGTTATAACGTAAATCAAGGCATAATTAAATGTTAAAATCTGAACCAAGGGAAACCGGCTGTGCCATTGCGTTCGTCTCGGAAAAATACGCGAAATAGAGTCCGAGTTTTCGAAAATCGGAGTCCGTATGACCCAGTTATGGCCCATAGAAGTTTTCAGAAAATTCCAAGTTCAAAATTCAGCCCGAAATTCAAATCTGGAGCCAAGCAGACTGGGCGGGAAAATTTCGCGCCCAGCCCCCAAGTCGACTGGGGAGTCGACTTGGGAGTCGACACCCCCCAGGTGGTGTCGACTGCCCAGTCGACACCCATGTCGACCTGGGTGGTCGGGCCAGTTTGGCCTGGTGCACCTGCTGTCCCCTTTGAGTCATGTTTTGAGGCCTGTGACGAGATTTGATGGCTCAGATCTAAACTAGGGTTAATCCTATGGCCTAAACTAACCTAAACTTCTATAAAAGGACCCTAAGACCTAGCCTAAACCCACACAAATCAATCCTACAACTAAGTGCTGCCAAAATGCTCCCTAATCATGGCCTCCATCTTCATCTTGAGAGCTTCTAAGGCAAAAAGGAGCCATCTTTCTTCATCAAATCAAAGGAGCTACTTATTCTCAAGGCTATTTGTGTTGCTACATCATCCCTAGAGCTTCTAAAACGTCTCTATCTTGTTCTATTGTGTTCTAGTTCTCATAGCTACGCTTTGTAAGCCATATTCTACTCTTAGATTTAAACTATGAACTTAATATGACATGTAGCAAGTTGAAATGAGACTTTTGTGTTATGCTTGCCTTGGATTGTATGCATAGATCTATTCATAACCCTTTTGATCTATGTTTGTGGACCTAATGTTTACCTATCATGAATCTAGTACCATTTATGTTGACTTTTGGGTGCAAAGCTATGAGCTTTATGTGGTGATTGTGCATAAATGCAACATAGAACCCCTCATGACCTTGATATTAACTTGCCATGATGGACCTATATGCTAATCACAAGTTTATAACCCTATTTGCTAAGTTTAATGCCATACATGTATAGATTGGAATTGGACCTAAGTGCAATATTTGCCTTGAACCTATCATTGTATGCATAGATCCATTTATGACTCTTTTGATCTATGATTGTGGCACTATCATGAACCTAGTATCATTTACCTTGATTTTTGGGTAGAAAGCTATGAGCTTTATTTGGTGGTTATGCATCATGCAACATAGAACTTGGTAGTTATGCATAATGCAGCATAGATCCTCTCATGACCTTGATGTTAACTCGCATATGATCTTGAACTATATGCTAACCACAAGTTATCACCCTATGTTAACTATGACCATGTTATCACCTTATTTGCTAAGTTCGAAGTCATACATGTTTTGAGGCCAAATCACACTTATGCTATTTGACATGTTTGAGGCTAAGTCACCTTTTATGCTATCATACATGCGGAGGCCATATGCTAGTATGTTGAACCCTTTTTCCTCAAATATCACCATGTTTAACTTGTGATAGACTTGGCCATCTTATGCCCACCTTGTCATATTCTTATGTTTCCTCCTTGATCTATGTGTGTTGATGCGAATTTACGTGCGATGGGGTTACGTTATGGGTAAACTTAAATGACATGAAACATGACTTGAAAACATGACATGTGATTATACTTGAAAACATGAACGTGGACATGACATGTAGAAAACATGAAAGTGGCCAACTCGAGGTTGGGTTGAGTTTGTAGCATAAATCTACCTGGAACCGACCGACTTAACTAGTGGCTACAAACAATAGGACCCAATGTGAGTAGTTGGTCATCTCGCACTTAAAACCCGAGGTTAGACTAGGTTGTGGTGTAAAGCTACCCGGACCTGCCCGGCTTAACTAGTAACCACAACAAAGTCTAATGTGAGAGGTTGGGGTGCATTAAGTTAATTAATGTCACATGGTAGGGTTAAGTCATGGACTACTTGAATACTTAACCAATTAAACACGATGGATTGGTAGGGTTAAGTCATGGACTACTTGAATATACTTAACCAGTTGAACACGATGTATTGATAGGGTTAAGTCATGAACTGCTTGGATACACTTGACCAACTCAATACATGGTTAGGATAAGGGTTAACCACACTTAACCCGTTTAAAACCCTAGTTACGTGGTCCTTCTCAGCAGTAACCTACTTGGGAGTATCTGGATACCCTGGACTAGGCTAGGGTGGGGCACGATTACTGGACTAATTGTAAGAGACCAAAAGAGACGGCTGAATGGTGCACCAGTTAAGTTCAGGCGGACCACGGTCGTGCACATTAAGTCCGAAGTTGAACATGGGCACCGGTAGGTTTAGACTGTGCGTGCTTGTTTTGTGTCTGTGGTTTACACCCTAGGACTGGATACACCCTAGGGTGGACCTTGCACAGTTAACTACATTCCATGATTAGGCCGTATGACACCGATACACGACGAGTTAGGCTTATAGGGAGCCGATCGACTAGACCGAGTAGTTGGACCTTGATTTAGGTCAACTCATGAGTTTGGGCCAATATTGGGCTAAGGGATCATTTTTTGTTTATACTTGACATGGATTAGAATACTAGTACACTTAGTGCAACTTAACCTTGTATATGCGATGCCACTCTTGTTAACTTTTCACCATGCCAGTTATCATCCTATGTTTCATCTCTGCTTTACATGTCCAGTTAACTTTATTAGTTTTTATACTAATAGTAGGTAGGACTTACCAGTCTTTTTGACTGACCCGTTTTCTTTCGCCTCTTTTCTTCTGTTTGCCCCCCTCCCCCAGGTTCTCAGGGTGGGAACACTAGCACTTAGCTTGGATCTTTAGCTTGCTTACTGGATAGCTCATGTACGGTTTGGACTTGAGCTCGTTATGGCTTTACCACATCTACTTTGGGGATAGTTTACTTTATGTTATTTCCAGTTTTCAGTTTATGTTTCTAGACTTGTAGTAGTTGGAAAATAATGACTTGGTACTTTTGATGTAAGTTGACTATGGTTTTGAAATAGTAGTTTTATCCGCTGCTTTATTTACTCTGTTTTACTTATATGTTCTGTCTTGTGATATCTTCATGCATGTTTACCTTGTCCAACACCCCTCCAAAGCCAGTGTACTTGCAAGAGTGACCCTGGCGGAGGTGGGGTGTTACATTTGGTATCAGAGCATAAGGTTTACAAGATTTGAGCAAAAGGTTTTTAAAACTTACCTTTTGAAAAACTATTTTCAAAACCAAAGAAGTATTTTTCCGAGAAAAGTCTAGTTTATTTTAAAAGGCTATTCCCCGAAAGCCATTAGCACTATCCTTTGTTTCCTCGTTCTCAATCTATCTTTTTCTTCGTTTTAGTATGGCCGATAATTTTGCCATTCTGGAGGGCGTACCAGTACCTATTTGGTTTAGAAGGCACATGGAGGCAAGGGCGAATGAAGCCGGCCCCACGAACATTCCTCCTCCTCCCGTAGCTGAGGTTCCTCCTCCTCCTCCTCAGCATCCACAAGCGGATTTCGCGAAGATTTGCAAGGACTTTAAGGCGATGGGTGGCAAGAACTTTGTTGGGACGGAGACTTTTGTTGAGGAAAGAAACTGGTTAAAGGAAACTGAAGACCTCTTTGCTATCTTTGATATGGAAGACCGTAGGAAAGTTCTGTTGGCGGTATGGCTGTTGAAAGGGGAAGCTGCATATTGGTGGGTAGTCACCACCACTACTAGGCCAATTCAAACTTGGGATGATTTTAGGAGAAGGTTTGGACTGAGGTTTCTATCATCAGCAGAAGAGAACCTTCAGATGAAGAGGTTCCTATCTCTAAAGCAAGGGGACATGACAGTTAGGGAATACGTGGATACGTTTAATCAACTTGCTCGGTTCGGTCTAGACTTGGTTAACACAGCTCAGAAGAAGGCCCTACACTTTGCTCTAGGATTGAATGAGCCATTGCACGGTTTGGCCATGTCCCATATACCCATGGGGGAGACCTTCGAGAGTTTGGTGAATATGGCCCTGCTTCAAGAGGAAGATAAGAGTGGCAAGAAGGAGGTCAAGGCAAATGAGTCTCAAGGCAAGAGGAAAGATTCCGAGGAAGGAGACAAGAACAACAAGAAGGGAAACAAGGGCAACAACAACAACAAGGCAAGAGAGACAAGAAAGTGCAACTTCTGTAGGATCACTGGGCACATAGCCAAAGACTGTAAGAAGAAGAAGCTGGGCGTATGCTTTCATTGTGGAGAGTCTGGACACTATAGTAAGGATTGCCCGAAAAAGCGAGGACAAGGGAAAAGGCAAACTCGGCGAGCAGGACCCTCTGGAGGGCAGTTGCAAGCTCTCCTCGCTCTTCCAGCTTTTGATCGAGGTAGTGTTCTATAGAAAGTCATGTTTACATTTCTGATTTCCCTGTTCGCACCTTATTTGATTCTGGCGCATCGCATAGTTTTATTTCTGATCTTGTTGAAAGTTTGCACCTAAGTACTAGTCTAGTTGAGGATCCCGTTAGTGTTTCAAATCCAATTGGGGGTTCCGCCCATCTATCTATGATTTGTATGGATTTGAGGATTTCTATCTTGACTGTAGAATTCACATGTAATGCTTATGTTCTCGAGTTCATGGGATACGGGTTGATTTTGGGCATGGATTGGTTGTCCAGTTATGGAGCCATTCTCGATTGTGAGCATAGGGTAGTGAGGCTTATGACTCGCCTTGGCAATACCCTAGAGATTTCTTGTAACCCTCTAAATCCCGTCATGTTATGTTATCTTGAATCCCTCGACTCGTCTATTGACAATCTTCAATCTGTGAGGGTGGTCCGAGAATATCCTGATGTTTTTGATGAGGTTAAGGGGTTACCCCCTAAGCGAGAGATAGATTTCCGCATTTATCTTGTTGATAATGCCAAGCCAGTTTCATAGCCCGTTAGGATCATGGCCCCGCGAGAAAGAAGAGATCTTAGCAAGCAAATCAAGGAGTTGCTTGAGAAAAATTTCATTAGGCGAAGCATTTCAGAATGGGGTGCTCCGGTGGTATTCGCTATTAAGGCGGATAGTCCATTTCGCTTAAGCATGGGTTATAGAAATCACCCTAGTAAGTACATTTGGCAACGTGGATTGGCATTTGTTTTCAAGAGATGGTTCTTCTGAGTGGAATACCGTATAGTATGTAAACGAGATCCAGGATTCACTAACGAATTTTGTAAAGCTTGCATGAAACCATGAGCACGCAGTTATGTTGAAGCCAAGTATTTTAGGAAAAGAATAAGTGGAAGTGGAACGAGAGGCAACGATGAAATGAGTTCTAACTCATATTTTGGAAATAAGAATTAAGAGCTACGAAATTGTGAAGTTAAAAGACGGTCAAGGCACGATAGGATTAAGCTCAAGAAAATGCGGCTTAGAAGATTGAAGACTAGATACGCGCATTATATCTCTTTCTAAGAGTATATCCTTGATCCCTATTATCCTGTAGAGCTTACTCGCATGCTATCTTTTAAGTATATCCTCTCGGTCCTATTCTCAATCTTAGTTCTGTCGCAAACCCCATAAGGAGTATGACTCGCCTGTTTGTGATATATAGTTGGGGTGAAGATGTCCGTCAAGTTGACCAAACTATTTGGGCTTTATGGGATATGGGTCATAGTTGATAGACTTACGAAGAGCGCCCATTTTATTCCCGTGAAGAGCAAGAGGACCGCATCATGGCTAGCATCTGTTTATCTTCGAGAGATAGTGCGATTGCATGGAGTTCCTTCTAGCATAGTTACCGATCGTGACCCAATCTTTACTAGCCAATTCTGGAATAGTTTGCAAGAAGCGATGGGTACGCGATTGAATCTAAGTACGGCCTATCACCCACAGACGGATGGCCAGACCGAAAGGGTGAATAGGGTACTAGAAGATCTGTTGAGGCTATAGATTCTTGACTTTGGTGGCACTTGGGAAGACCACCTTCCTCTCGTAGAGTTTGCTTATAATAACAGCTACCAAGCAAGCATAGGGATGGCACCATTCGAAGCTTTGAATGGGAGGCCGTGCAAGTCACCAACATGTTGGTGGGAGACGACGGATAAGCTTATACTTGGGCCCGAGATGATAAGGGACACATCCGAGAAGGTTGAGTTGATTCGAAGATGGATGAAAACGGCCCAAGACAGACAGAAATCCTATGCAGACAAGCGAAGGACAGACTTAGAGTTTGAAGTTGGAGATATGGTCTTTGTGAAGGTTTCTCCTTTGCGAAATGTGGTTCGTTTTGGACCAGCTGGGAAGCTGGCACCAAGGTTCATAGGACCCTTCCCTATCATAGAGAGGATTGGGAAGATGGCTTATAAGGTGGAATTGCCCGAGAAGCTGGCCGGAGTGCACAATGTTTTTCATGTCTCGCATCTCCGAAAATGCCTACATGAGTCAGCCGAGGTAGTTGAGCCTAGCATTCTTGAAGACGTGGAGGTAGAGAAAGAGGCAACCCTGAGGCGAGCTCCGATTCGTATCTTGGGAACGAAGATCAAGAAGCTGAGGAATCGAGAAGTCAAGTTAGTAAAGGTTCAGTGGAGTGAAGCCGATGAAGATGCAACTTGGGAAACCGAGGAGAAGATGCGTGGGCTTTATCCATTCCTTTTTGAGGGTACATTCTCAATCTCTTTTCCTAGTTAGCATATCTTTCTTTTGCTATCCATGTTTATCTTGTTATCTCGTTAATCTTGTCATGAGAACCTTAGGTAGAAACCCTTTGGATGAAACATGTATTTGAACCCTTTGGATGAAACATGTATTTGAAACATGTTATGCTTGATGTTTGCAAGTGGTTGCAAGTGTTTGCAAGTGGATACTCGTGGATGCATGATACACATTAGGCACTAAGATCGGCTCACACACTTTCATATTGCATATGCATGAGTGCTTATACTTATTCATGGCTGAAACTTGTTATGCTATCACGTGGATGTTGCATATGGATGAATGTTATGTGCACTCATGTAGAGATTATGAATTATGTTAGGAATTTGCATACATATGGACTCATTTCACTAAAATACTTTGCATTAAGGAGGTTTACTGAATCAGTAACCGCCTAATTTTCGCATTAGATAAGTACATATACACACACCTTTCGCATATGATCATACAGCATTTAGAATCTCTTAAGGACAATGACTGCTCGTGGATGATGTTTTGAGTAGATGGATGATGGATGGTAGGATACGCTCTTCCTAACTTGAAGTTTTCGGGGACGAAATCCTTTAAGGTGGGGAGAATGTAACAACCCGTATTTTGAATAACATGTTATAACATAAATCAAGACAGAATTAAATGTTAAAATATGAATCAAGGGAAACGGGCTGTGCCATTGCGTTCGTCTCGGAAAAATACGCGAAATAGAGTCCGAGTTTTCGAAAATCGGAGTCCGTATGACCCAGTTATGGCCCATAGAAGTTTTTAGAAAATTCCAAGTTCAAAATTCAGCCCGAAATTCAAATCTGGAGCCAAGCAGACTGGGCGCCAAAATTTCCCGCCCAGCCCCCAAGTCGACTGGGGAGTCGACTTGGGAGTCGACACCCCCCAGGTGGTGTCGACTGCCCAGTCGACACCCATGTCGACCTGGGTGGTCGGGCCAGTTTGGCCTGGTGCACCTGCTGTCCCCTTTGAGTCATGTTTTGAGGCCTGTGACGAGATTTGATGGCTCAGATCTACACTAGGGTTAATCCTATGGCCTAAACTAACCTAAACTTCTATAAAAGGACCCTAAGACCTAGCCTAAACCCACACAAATCAATCCTACAACTAAGTGCTGCCAAAATGCTCCCTAATCATGGCCTCCATCGTCATCTTGAGAGCTTCTAAGGCAAAAAGGAGCCACCTTTCTTCATCAAATCAAAGGAGCTACTTATTCTCAAGGCTATTTGTGTTGCTACATCATCCCTAGAGCTTCTACAACGTCTCTATCTTGTTCTATTGTGTTCTAGTTCTCATAGCTACGCTTTGTAAGCCCTATTCTACTCTTAGATTTAAACTATGAACTTAATATGACATGTAGCAAGTTGAAATGAGACTTTTGTGTTATGCTTGCCTTGGATTGTATGCATAGATCTATTCATAACCCTATTGATCTATGTTTGTGGACCTAATGTTTACCTATCATGAATCTAGTACCATTTATGTTGACTTTTGGGTGGAAAGCTATGAGCTTTATGTGGTGATTGTGCATAAATGCAACATAGAACCCCTCATGACCTTGATATTAACTTGCCATGATGGACCTATATGCTAATCACAAGTTTATCACCCTATTTGCTAAGTTTAATGCCATACATGTATAGATTGGAATTGGACCTAAGTGCAATATTTGCCTTGAACCTATCATTGTATGCATAGATCCATTTATGACTCTTTTGATCTATGATTGTGGCACTATCATGAACCTAGTATCATTTACCTTGATTTTTGGGTAGAAAGCTATGAGCTTTATTTGGTGGTTATGCATCATGCAACATAGAACTTGGTAGTTATGCATAATGCAACATAGATCCTCTCATGACCTTGATGTTAACTCGCATATGATCTTGAACTATATGCTAACCACAAGTTATCACCCTATGTTAACTATGACCATGTTATCACCTTATTTGCTAAGTTCGAAGTCATACATGTTTTGAGGCCAAATCACACTTATGCTATTTGACATGTTTGAGGCTAAGTCACCTTTTATGCTATCATACATGTTGAGGCCATATGCTAGTATGTTGAACCCTTTTTCCTCAAATATCACCATGTTTAACTTGTGATAGACTTTGCCATCTTATTCCCACCTTGTCATATTCTTATGTTCCCTCCTTGATCTATGTGTGTTGATGCGAATTTACGTGCGATGGGGTTACGTTATGGGTAAACTTAAATGACATGAAACATGACTTGAAAATATGACATGTGATTATACTTGAAAACATGAACGTGGACATGACATGTAGAAAACATGAAAGTGGCCAACTCGAGGTTGGGTTGAGTTTGTAGCATAAATCTATCCGGAACCGACCGGCTTAACTAGTGGCTACAAACAATAGGACCCAATGTGAGTAGTTGGTCATATCGCACTTAAAACCCGAGGTTAGACTAGGTTGTGGTGTAAAGCTACCCGGACCCGCCCGACTTAAGTAGTAACCACAACAAAGTCTAATGTGAGAGGTTGGGGTACATTAAGTTAATTAATGCCACATGGTAGGGTTAAGTCATGGACTACTTGAATACTTAACCAATTAAACACGATGGATTGGTAGGGTTAAGTCATGGACTACTTGAATATACTTAACCAGTTGAACACAATGTATTGATAGGGTTAAGTCATGAACTGCTTGGATACACTTGACCAACTCAATACATGGTTAGGATAAGGGTTAACCACACTTAACCCGTTTAAAACCCTAGTTACGTGGTCCTTCTCAGCAGTAACCTACTTGGGAGTATCTGGATACCCTGGACTAGGTTAGGGTGGGGCACGATTACTGGACTGATTGTAAGAGACCAAAAGAGACGGCTGAATGGTGCACCAGTTAAGTTCAGGCGGACCATGGTCGTGCACATTAAGTCCGGAGTTGAACATGGGCACCGGTAGGTTTAGACTGTGCGTGCTTGTTTTGTGTCTGTGGTTTATACCCTAGGACTGGATACACCCTAGGGTGGACCTTAAATAGTTAACAGCATTCCATGATTAGGCCGTATGACACCGATACACGACGAGTTAGGCTTATAGGGAGCCGATCGACTAGACCGAGTAGTTGGACCTTGATTTAGGTCAACTCATGAGTTTGGGCCAATATTGGGCTAAGGAATCATTTCTTGTTTACACTTGACATGGATTAGAATACTAGTACACTTGGTGCAACTTAACCTTGTATATGCGATGCCACTCTTGTTAACTTTTCACCATGCCAGTTATCATCCTATGTTTCATCTCTGCTTTACATGTCCAGTTAACTTTATTAGTTTTTATACTAATAGTAGGTAGGACTTACCAGTCTTTTTGACTGACCCGTTTTCTTTCGCCTCTTTTCTTCTGTTCCCCCCCCCCCTCCCCTAGGTTCTCAGGGTGGGAACACTAGCACTAGCTTGGATCTTTAGCTTGCTTACTGGATAGCTCATGTACGGTTTGGACTTGAGCTCGCTATGGCTTTACCACGTCTACTTTGGGGATAGTTTACTTTATGTTATTTCCAGTTTTCAGTTTATGTTTCAAGACTTGTAGTAGTTGGAAAATAATGACTTGGTACTTTTGATGTAAGTTGACTATGGTTTTGAAATAGTAGTTTTATCCGCTGCTTTATTTACTCTGTTTTACTTATATGTTCTGTCTTGTGATATCTTCATGCATGTTTACCTTGTCCAACACCCCTCCAAAGCCAGTGTACTTGCAAGAGTGACCCTGGCGGAGGTGGGGTGTTACAACACATGTATATAATAGCAACGATAAATCATCAACCATCATCCAGAGTGCATTCTACACTGTATAGGCATCAAATATAAATATTCAATGCTTATAACAGCCTGTCAATCAATCGATCGACATACAGCTAATTATTGGGATTAGTGTATGTCCAATTTCATCCCAACACCCGTTTGGGGTTTCAAACAATCAAACACAGATTTTCTTTGTGCAGTTGGGCAATGTGTAAAATTTATCGTCCCAATCAATATCAGTCAAATCAGTGTATATAAACAAATCGTCCGATTTGTTTATAAATATTTATTTTATATACATGTTAAAAATTATATTTTTAACTATAAAATATTTTCCACTATAAAATATTTTATTTCATTTCACATCACACAATCAAATTTCGCAACATAACAACCAAACAAACAAGCCAACCATGGTCTGTGGACGATGGGTGTCGGGTGCTACTAAACACCGTCTGCATCCTAGTATATATCTCAAACTAGAAAGAAAAATAACAGTGAGGAGTTCTCACCGACTAGCTAAACCAAACGCCATGACTTTTCTTATGTAGAAATCTTCGCCGTTCTCGCCTTTTGTCACTTTCGTTGCCCGTAGCCACTACATATATAAAAATCACATTTTCATATTGTTGCTATTTATATAAAAAACACATTCTTAATTCGCTCTATATGGATAAAAATTCAATTTTTACATCGCTACTATATAGACAAAAATTCTATTTTTGTTCTTCTCACTATATAAAAATTATATTTTTATTCTCTATGTCTTCATATATAAAAATCTCATTTTTACTTCACCATTTCAACCATATAAAGATTCAAACTTTTCTATTCGATTAACTATATAAAAATCCGACCTTTTCTATTTGATTAACTATATAAAAATCCGACCTTTTTTATTTGATTAACTATATAAAAATCCGACCTTTTCTATTCGATTAACTATATAAAAATCCGACCTTTTCTATTTTTAAACATCAATCCTTTTCTAGTTTAAAAACCAAAACATTTTCCTTGTTAAAAATCAAATCTTTTATATAAAAAAATTAAAACTTTTTCTAAATAAAAATCTAAACTTTATGCTAAATAAAGATAAGTTTTAATATTAAACTAAAAATCAGTTTTTAATGTAAATAAAAAATCATAGAAACTTGCATTGTTTTCTACGGAAGAGGGGGAGGTTAGGGTTCGTCGGAGGTCATCAGAGGGGGGGGGGTTCGATGGTTTCGGCGGCGCGTTGTGGCGGCCTAGGGTTTTCTCGGGTTTGAAGGGTGTCTCACGGTGGTCTGACGTCGCGAGGAGGGGAGGCTCGCGAGGGAAAGGGGTTGGCGTCGCGAGGAGGGGAGGAGGCCTGGTAGCAGCGACGGCGCTCCGGAGGGTGGCGAAGGCTGCGACGATGGTGGGGCGATGGGATTTCTTGGACGCGACGGTTTTTTTTCTTCCTTTTTTTTCTTTTGATTTGGTCAACGAGAATAATTGAGGGGGGGCATATGTATATAGTTTAATTAATTTATTATTATATTTTTCTCCAAAAAGCATCTTTTTAATTCGGAACCCAAATTGGACCCAACGAATGTCGCCCCTAGCTAATTACCCCATTTCGAACACAATGGGATATGTATCGTAAGCTGATTCGATCGTTTCGATCGGTTTTCGTCAAAATCCAAATATAACTCTATATATTGAATTTGAACGCACATTTCAATTTACCGAGCCCACGTACAGCCTCTAAAAATTCCCAAAAAATATTTTCTAGCTTCGTATTGATGATACAGTCCTAAGAAAACTAATTTTATCAAATTCTGAGACCGTTTGAAAAATGGCCATTTTCCAGTCGATTAAAATTAACTGAAACTGGTCAAACGCATTTTCCTTTGCCCCGCTCACATATTGATTCGAAAAATTACGAATTTTGAAACCTAGAAATAATTAGACATCACGAATCCAACAAAAGTGGTTTCGTCGAAAACCGAGATCGTTTGCAAAATGGCTATTTTTAGGGCCTTTATATATATTAAAATATATATAAATTCCACAACGACTTTTCTGAATTTTAAACTGGACATATCTTTCACTCTATAAAGTTAAATCTCAGTTTCTTACATTCGTTAGAAAGATATCGTCAAATAGATTCAAATATTTCTTGTTTCGTCCAATTCCGACTTAAAACGAATTCTGTATATTCATTTGAAGTTCGAAATGGAATTTTCGAACTACCGCGCCATTTCAGGCTCGTTATATAATTAAAATAAATTTTTTCGTTTTTACTTCGTCGAAAATAAATTTTTTCGTCGTTATTATTTAAAATAATTCATTCTAAATAATCAAAATTCATTAAAATAGCCAAAATAAAAATTTTAAATTGGCTCAAAATTCCGGGTTATTACAATCTCCCTCACTTAAAACTTTTCGTCCCCGAAAAGGAACGAAGCCGAAAGTTGTTTAACTAATCAAATCAACTTTCATTATTTTCTTTACGGCATAAGTTCTTCAACTTTTCAGTTTCTAAGAACTTTTTAAATTTTTCAAAAATTTGGCTAACACCCTAAATTTTCGAAAAATTTCGCCATAACCTCCCCTGCACCGGGGACTTCGGGATATTTCATATAGCCTCCCATGGCCTTCTTCAATCCAAAAGAAAAAGCCAAGCGGCTAGCCAATCGGCTCATAAAATCATCATCACCCAAACAAAACATTAAATTATGGTAAACATGTACCTATTTGTCGGGCAAACAATTTTATTCTTCTGCTCTAGCCTCTTTGCAATGACCTGTTCAGTGTAAGTACGTGTACATGCATGCAAATGCGATAAATTTTCAATATAATTTACTATTTGGTTCAAATTGGCTATATGGTTCAAATTTATGAATCAAACGATAATCAAACAACACAATCAGCAATCAATTAGTTGATTAGCTTTTCAAATTCATAACTTTGATACATAGCCTAAAAATCAGATTTTTGACGCCAAATCACAACAATAAGCCCTATCTAATTTTGGTTCTCACATCAGTCTAATGGAAATATACAGATATCCCACTTTCGAAACTCGAATATAAACACTGATGATGCACGTGCTATCATCAGTACCATCTCCGGGCGACTAAAGTGTGATTCTATATCTATCCAGTATATTAAAACTTCGAATACACGTGGATCAGACGTATACGCAAAATCTTTATATACTGCATTGTCCAAATTCAATATAAACAAATAATCAAATACGAATAATTGATTTCAATTTTCAGAAAAAATTTGTTTTCATTTTAAAAATATACTCTTCACACTCGTTCTAGGATACTACTGATCCCATCTCTAACGAGTCATTCTCCTTGGATATTACTAATCCAATTTCTGATGAATTATTTCGTATGGTTCTAATGTGTCTTGTTCTCTAGCTCTGTAAACCAGAGCTCTGATACCACAATGAAACGAACCAAAATCCCCCTTACGGGAAATCCCGGATTGAGTTGAGAACAAGCAACATCAAGAGGCAGACAGAAGAACATTTCATTGCTTATTACAACTATTCCATCAGATTATAAGAATGTACAGAGTATAAATCAATATTACACATTATAAAATATCAGAGATTACAATACATTACATAGCAGTGGAAAATAATACAATACACAACTAGAAGTAATACATGGATACAGAGCTTTCCGAGTATCGTTCCAGCTGTAAATTAGGATCCTGTGAATATAAATTTGCAAAACCAAAACTACTAGTTGCCCGTGTCAAAATAAGGTAACCCAGAGTTTAGGTTAAAACAGTAAACTCCAGGTCAGTCATGTGACTGGTGTGAGAACTAAAATAGTTATTAATCTTTATTTTAAAATTAGGTAAATCAAGGGACCACGCCGTATAACACGGAACGGGTTTCCTCCCAAGAACACCAGTGCATAAAACAACGGCGCAATGCTAAATAAAGAACAATGAAGCTATTATAAGACCCAGGTCCCATCACACAATGCAACACAAACCGGAGGATAGGGTTTTACCTTATAATAGCCAAAGAATGCTTGATACGCTAAATTTCATGTTTTAATTCTTAATCAGACTCCAACCGTAAATTAGTAAGAGAACGATTCCCGGTGTATTAACCCCGAAGGCCGAAACCAACATCAGACCGAAACCTAGGAAACCACCCATCTTAGCTCGTTTCCAGTTAGTTTCTGATTTTATATACAATCATAAATATCAATCATAAATGGCATGGGTACCATATATCATGTCGCCATACTAGGCTCTACAATTAAAACAGCAAAGTCACGTATTTGGAAATTGGATTTCCATCTATGAACCGAGGTCAGGGATCGTCCTCTACCGATTCGAGACAATCTATCCTACCATGCTCAGGACCCAGACTCAGGTGGGCCCTTGGAGAAACAGGGCCGGTCCACCGATGTGGATTAAACTTAAATCCTGAACATTGCGTTTCCCCGCCCTTTGGGGCGTAAATGAGCCAACGAATGACTCCATCGGCTTCACATAGTCACCGAAAAATCTGAGGCGCCTCGCAACAGCAACAACCACACAGGTGAAAATAATATATATGTCAGCCAGTTTAAGCACTGACACCACCTCTAGCTAGAAAGAAACGCATGTCCTCCCTGAGGTCCTCTCCCGTTTCTGGTTCACAACCGGGGTGTGAGGCTCGGGAATCAACGCTACACAAAGCTATGCCACACAGGCTGTGCTTTGATCATCAACCACAAGACTTTGCTTTTCAATAGAAGCCTTGATCATTTGCCACTTAGGCATGCCACACGGGCAATTCACTCCATGCGATTGATATCCATCAATATATAACCCCTGAGCTCGTACGTCTCAGAGAAGGGCGTTAAGCAAGAGAATAAATTCTCCGCCGCCAAACAGATATATATTTAATTGAAATCAATCACACAAAATAAAATCCAATGTTAGACACACAGTCCATTTACAAGTTCGTACTGGGTCTGAACGAAACTGGAGGCACCTTGTACCTCGCCTATCCATCGATCTCCAAGTACGTATGGACGATCACCAACTGATTCCCTCCTCTTGGGTGTACAACCCAATCAAGATCATTAGTAATCACCCAAATGACGTGAAGACCTCCGGTCTTCAACCACCGTTTCATCTTCGACTCACGTTGAATCAGTTATTCAGAATGGGATAAACCCAGTCTTTCTGAATAACTCACGCATATAATAAACAAGTGTTACACAAACACAACATACGCCTCATTCCAATTCTTCAGTCGCTAACCGTAAATTAGTAAGAGAACAATTCCCCAAAAATTAACCCCGAAGGCTGAAACCAACATCAGATCAATACACAGGAAACCATTCTTCTTAACTAACCTACAGTTAGTTTCTAAATTTCACATTCTTAGGGAAAGGTTCCCATAAATTTTATCAAAGATAAATTCCTTGAATTTATTCTTTAATCTTCTTTTGAATATCAATTCAACTAGTCGGGATTAGCGAACCACGCCGAAGTAATCATTTGTTTTAATTTCCCAATCCCAACCTATTCATCCCATGAAGTAAAACTGGTAATACTCCATATCTAACACCACGGTGTTATCGGTAAATTAAATTACCATTTCACGTTCAAATGTAATTAAAGATTTAACTATCGCCTGGAGAAAAACTGGTGATACTCCATTCTCGATCATTTCAATCTAATTAAAGATTCATTAAAACACTACTTAGTTTTAAACTTTAACTGGGTTAAAGAATCAATGTCATTTAAAACACGGTTCATGATAAACCCAAAATCACATTCCATTCTATCAGCCTTTAACCGTAAAATAGCAAGTGAGCAATTCCCTAAGTATTAACCTCGAAGGCCAAAACCAACATCAGATCAATACACAAGAAACCATTCTTCTTAACTAATCTTCAGTTAGTTTCTGATTTTCTTAACTCAGTTGGGTCTAAGAACAGTATTATTGAAGATACCGTTCACGACAACCCTAAATCACATTCCATTAATTATTGGGTTAAAGAACAAGTGTTATTTAAAACACTGTTTCACGATAAACCTAAAAATTAATACCAATTCAATTCCAATTAAATATTATTTAATTGGTACACTTCATTAAATCTAAACAAAAAGATATATTCTTTTTCTCAACTAGGCTTAAGAACAGTGTTAATGATGAAATCATTCACGACAAACCTAAATCACATTTGATATTAAATACAAGGCTCTGAATAGAAAATATATCGGCTTATATTCAATATCAAATTCTACGACCAACAATATCGTATTGGAAATAACGATATTAATATATCTTTCAAATTCCCATAACAATATCTCTTTCATCACGAAATCCAACATCGAAATATTTCAAAGACAATTTTGATTCAAATCCATTCCAATTCAATTATTGGAAATTCTGTTTACCTTTGAAACCATTTCAAATCCACTTTATTTATTTTAAAAATAAATAGAGTTATAATTCTAGTTCAAAACTAGTTCATTTCGGTAAAAATCTATTTTTATCTTTTCAAATATGGAGTTTTTCATCCCAATTCTTCACAAATCATTTCTTATTATTTTACACAAATTATTGATATTTTTAATAATTTTATCAAGGCCCGTACAGTCGATTTCCATCAACGGCCATCGAACTGCACTTACAGCGACCTTTTCCAAATTTGATTTGGACATAATTCCAAATCCAACCGTTAGATTTCTAATTTCTAATATTCGTTAGAAATCTCTTTTCGACACGAACCGAACGGTTTCGATTTTAGGAGAATCCGACGGTCGGATCTCCCGTAATATCCTTTCAAAGTCAGTGGTCGAAATTTGCGAACTGCCGCGGCGCGGCGCGTTCTATTTAGGCCATTATATATATATAATATTATATATATTTCGTCGATTTCATTTTAAAACGTATTTTATAAATCGTTTTAAATTCGTTTTCAAAACGATTTCAACTTCATATTCAATTTCAAATCAAAATTGAATATTCCACATCATCGATATACAAATGATAATATTTTCAAAACGTTGTATTTTGAAATCAATTCCTTTTCTATATTCATTATAAAAATGAATAAAATCGATATAAATATCGTTCACGTCAAAATGGTGTCAATCTAATCAACACGGCTTTTATTCAACACATGAATTTATTTTCTATTCAACACATGAATATATATTTTCAATTCAACACATGAATTTTCTTTACTATTCAACAAATGAATTTTCTTTACAATTCAACAAATGAATTTTCTTTACAATTCAACAAATGAATTTTCTTTGCATTTTCCAAATTGGAATGAGGCCCAATCAATTACCATATAACGTTAATTATATGGATTCCCTACAACTCATGTATATAATAGCAACGATTAATCATCAACCATCATCCAGAGTGCATTCTACAATGTATAAGCATCAAATATAAATATTCAACGCTTATAACAGCCTGTCAATCAATCGATCGACATACAGATAATTATTGGGATTAGTGTATGTCCAATTTCATCCCAACACCCGTGTGGGTTTTCAAACAATCAAACACAGATTTTATTTGTGCAGATGGGCGATGTGTAAAATTTATCGTCCCAATAATTATCAGTCAAATCAGTGTACATAAACAAATCGTCCGATTTGTTTATAAATATTTATTTTATATACACGTTAAAAAATATATTTTTAACTATAAAATATTTTCCACTATAAAGTATTTTATTTCATTTCACATCACACAATCAAATTTCGCAACATAGCAACCAAACAAACAAGCCATCCATGGTCTGTGGACGACGGGTGTCGGGTGCTACTAAACACTGTCTGCATCCTAGTATATATCTCAAACTAGAAATAAAAAAAAGTGAGGAGTTCTCACCGACTAGCTAAACCAAACGCCACGACTCTTCTTATGTAGAAATCTTCGCCGTTCTCGCCTTTTGTCACTTTCGTTGCCCGTAGCCACTACATATATAAAAATCACATTTTTATATTATTGCTATTTATATAAAAATCACATTTTTAATTCGCTCTATATGGATGAAAATTCTATTTTTACATCGCTACTATATAGATAAAAATTCTATTTTTATTCTTCTCACTATATAAAAATTATATTTTTATTCTTTATGTCTTCATATATAAAAATCTCATTTTCACTTCACCATTTCAACCATATAAAGATTTAAACTTTTCTAATATAAAAATTCGACCTTTTCTATTCGATTGACTATATAAAAATCCGACCTTTTCTATTCGATTAACTATATAAAAATCCGACCTTTTCTATTCGATTAACTATATAAAAATCCGACCTTTTCTATTCGATTAACTATATAAAAATATGACCCTTTCTATTTTTAAACATCAATCCTTATCTAGTTTAAAAACCAAAACCTTTTCCTTATTAAAAATCAAATCTTTTATATAAAAAAATTAAAACTTTTTCTAAATAAAAATCTAAACTTTATGTTAAATAAAAACCAGTTTTAATGTTACACTAAAAATCAGTTTTAATGTAAATAAAAATTAGTTTTTAATGTAAATAAAAAATCATAGAAACTCACATTGTTTTCTGCGGAAGAGGGGGAGGTTAGGGTTCGTCGGAGGTCATCAGAGGGGGATCGACGGTTGCGGCGGCGCGTTGTGGCGGCCTAGGGTTTTCTCGGGTTTGAAGGGGATCTCGCGGTGGTCTGACGTCGCGAGGAGGGGAGGTTTGCGAGGGAAAGGGGTTGGCGTCGCGAGGAGGGGAGGAGGCCTGGTAGCGGCGACGACGCTCCAGAGGGTGGCGATGGCTGCGACGATGATGGGGCGACGGGATTTCGTGGACGCCGCTGTTTTTTTTTTCTTTCTTTTTTTTCTCTTTTGATTTGGTCAACGAGAATAATTGGGGGGCATATGTATATAGTTTAATTAATTTATTATTATATTTTTCTCCAAAAAGCATCTTTTTAATTCGAAACCCAAATTGGACCCAACGACTGTCGCCCCTAGCTAATTACCCCCATTCTGAACACAATGAGATATGTATCGTAACCTGATTCGATTGTTTCGATCGGTTTTCGTCAAAATCCAAATATAACTCTATATATTGAATTTGAACGCACATTTCAATTTACCGGGCCCACATACAGCCTCTAAAAATTCCCAATTTTTTTTTCTAGCTTCCTATTGATGATACGGTCCTAACAAAACTAATTTCGTCAAATTCTGAGACCGTTTGAAAATGGCCATTTTCCAGTCGATTAAAATCAACTGAAACTGGTCAAACGCGTTTTCCTTTGCCCCGCTCACATATTGATTCAAAAAATTACGAATTTTGAAACCTAGCATTAACTAGACATCTCAGATCCAACAAAAGTGGTTTCTTCGAAAACCGAGGTCGTTTGCAAAATGGCTATTTTCAAAGCCTTAATATATATTAAAATATATATAAATTCCACAGCGACTTTTCTGAATTTTAAACTGGACATATCTTTCACTCTATAAAGTGATATCTCAGTTTCTTACATTCGTTAGAAAGATATCATTAAACAGATTCAAATATTTCTTGTTTCGTCCAATTCCGACTTAAAATGAATTCTGTATATTCATTTGAAATTCGAAATCAAATTTTCGAACTACCGCGCCATTTCAGGCTCGTTATATTATTAAAATAAATTTATTCGTTTTTACTTGGTCAAATATAAATTTTTTCGTCGTTATTATTTAAAATAATTCATTCTAAATAATCAAAATTCATTAAAATAGCCAAAATAAAAAATTTAAATTGGCTCAGAATTCCGGGTTATTATAGAGTAGAATCTACTTTACCAATTTCAAATTTCGATTTTAATAAATAACATCTTAGTCTATCATACCGGGCTTTACGAGCTTGTTTTAGACCAAATATAGTTTACTTTAAGTTATAAACATGATTTGTAAAATTTTCATCTTCGAATAATGAGGGTTCTTCAATATAAACATCTTCTTTAACAAAACCATTTAAAAAATGCAATTGTTACATCCATTTGAAATTATTATAATTAACGAAAGAAAGTAGAATTCCAATAGATTCTAGTCTTGCAATGAGGGCAAAGATTTCATCAAGAACTATAGTTCCTCTTGACGGTAACCTTGCGCAAACTAATCTCTTTATTTCTAACGACTTCACCAATTTCATTGAATTTATTTTTATAAACCCATTTAGTTCCTATTATTGTCTTATCATCAGGTCTTGGAATAAGTTCCCATATATCATTACTAGTAAATTGATTTAGTTCTTCTTGCATAACAAGTATCCATGAATCATCAAATGATGCTTCCTTTGGATTTTTAGGTTCAATAGTTGATATAAGAGCTATATTACTCATTTTATTTTGTTGATTTCTACTTCCAACTACAGATCTGATATCTCCTAGTATATTTTCTATAGGATAATCTTTTAATAGTCTGATCTGTTTAAGAGGTTGATTGATTTCACAATTTATCTCATTTGATTCATTATTTTTGTTATCAAACTCATCTTCATCATTTATATGACCATTATCTCTATAATTTTCATCAAAGGATATATTCATACTTTCTTTAATAGTTTTAGCTTTTAAGTTGAAAACTTTATAGGCTTTACTTCTATTTGAATACCCAAAATATTCATTTATCTGATTTAGGATCAAAATTATCCAAACTTTCTTTAGTATTTAAAATAAAACATTTGCTTTCGAAAAAACTAAAATAAGATACGTTTGATTTCTTATTGTGAAAAAGTTCATATGGTGTCTTGTTGGTTAGTGGTATGATTAAAATTCTATTCAAGATATAACAAGCTTTAGCGACTACTTCAGTCCAAAAATTTCTTAGTAATGCATAGTTCTAGCACACTCTTGAATCGTTTTATTCTTATGGTCAACTACTCCATTTGGTTGTGGAGTTTTTGCAAAGGAGAAATTATGAGTAATTCCCTTTTGGTTACATAAATTCGCAAAATTTTCATTTTCAAATTCTCTACCATGGTCACTACACATAGTTTTGATTTTTAAAGAAAATAGATTTGAATTTTTTTCCAAAAATTATAAATGAATCAGAAGCATCACTTTTATATTTGAGAAAAAGAGTCGAGATGTATCTAGAATAATCTTCTATAATAACAAAAACATATCTACTATGATTTATTAATTGAATTTGAGATGGTCCAAATAAATCCATATGAAGTAACTCTAGATGTTTTGTAGTGGACGTATTATCTTTTATTTTAAATGAACTCTTTCTTAGTTTTCCTAATTAACAGGCATCACATATACTATCTATTTTAAAACACATTTTTGGGAGTCCTCTTACTAAATCTAATATAGAAATTTTAGAAAGGAGTTTGAAATTTAAATGCCTAAATCTTTTATGCCAAATCCAAGGATCACTTGTATTAGCCAAAAGACAAAAATTGTCATTTGAAATTTTCATACGTAGGATATAAATATTTTCCTTCCTAATTCCTTCAAATATAATATTTAGGTTATTATCTTTGATGTAACACTTATCTTTTTCAAATTTAATTACATTTATCACATAATTGACTTATATTAAGTAAGTTGTTTTTTAAATTCCTAACTAGCAAAACATCAGAAATAGTAGAAGTTTTAGAATTAACTATATTGTTGAGGCCAATCACATATCCTTTTGAGTTGTCACCAAAATTAAATATTCTTCAATCTTTATAAACTATATCATTTAGTATATCTGGATTTCCAGTCATATGTCTAGAACAGCCACTATCAAGTATCCATTTTGTTCTTGATTTGCACCATTTGTCCACTAAGTGTTGACTCGTCAAGAGCCATATAACACGTATGTTCCTACACAATACACCAATTCGGTAGATAGCTTTATTTTCCAAAATAACTAAATGTAGACACATGAAACATTGATGAATGGAATATTTTTGAACTACTATTATTAGAAATTCCAAAAATTTCCATTTTAAACCTTTTCAAAAATCCATATTATGAAAACTTTGAAAACCAATGCCCTAATACCAATTATTTGCAAATGTAGATCACATATCTTAAAGCTAACTTAATATTAGAAGGAGGTGAATAGTATTTAATATAATTTTATGAACTTTTTGAAATATTTTTTAATTTAACAAAATCAAATGCAAATCACAGATACAAATTAGTCATAAAATCAAACACAGATGCAAATAATAAGTAAGAGCAATAAAGGAAAGAACACATCGGATTTTATACTAGTTCGGAGTTACATTACATCCTATAAAAACCCAAATTTTTATATGAAATGGATAATTAATAAGTCAAAAAATTAATATATAAGTTATAAACTATGGGGAATTTAGCTATGGAGATTGCTCCATTGTGTCCGTTATGATTTCCTGGTTCAGATAGATATTTGGTTTGCATAACACGGACCTAAAAAATGTTATGGAAAATAGAAGTTTGAAATTCAAGTTTAAGATTTAATATAAACAAACATACATATATATATATATATGAATAAATATATATATATATATTATTAACGTTTCCACTGGGATGACCTAGTACCTGGCCAAGTCGACCCAGGCCATACATGGGTCGACCCGTATGTCGACCCACTTGGGTAATGAGTCGACCCAGTAAAACAAGGCAGGCAGGATTTCATGCCTGACATGAAAAGAGGAACAATCTTATTTTTATTCTTAGGTTTAACAGCTACATGTATGGTTGAGAATTGCTGATATGACCAATCTAGATTGACCAGAGCACAGAGCCATTCAGATTGAAAACCTAATATTTGATGATTGAAGGTCTTCTAGTCCAACTATAAATAAACCTCTACCCCTCCCCTATTCCTCACAACTCTTCTCTTCTCCCTTATGCTATGCAAATATTCTTTTTGAAAATAATGGAGTTTTGAAATAAAACACTTTTACACAATTTATACATATAATTCTAGAGGGCACACATATTTGGGAGGACTGTTTACATATATTCTGGAGTTCGACCAAGGCCATATAGGAAGTAATTGTTGGTGAGATTATGGTGATTATTTCGATTTTTGATAAGTTAAAGTAAAATTTGTATACTAGTAGTTGTAGATGTTTTCAGATCTGAATTATTTATAGTTTGTTTAATATCTGAATTATTTACAGTTTATTTTCATATTCAGATTGTTTACAGTTTACTTACAGATTAATTTTTTATTCCTATTTCATTTCTGTGATTCTTTAAGTCTACTTCTATAAATCCTTTTTAGTTAATATTCATATTTCTATAAATTGTTATGTTCAAATTTCTTTTTCATTTTTTATTTTCTAGTTTTGCGGTTTGTTTTGGTTATTCCCAAATATGCCTAAAAGGCATACGAATACGATCGAATTAGGCATAGATATGTATGCCTAATAGCCTACAACGAATTTTTTCTACACTTGGTTGGGCACTAATTGATTTGTAATAATTGAACTGGGTCTAAGTTGGACATATTGAAAATTGTAATTAAAAAAGGAATAATTGGATTAAATATGACTTGGAGTGTATAAATGCCTATGGAACAAATTATGATAGAAACTGAACTGTAATCTGTATTTGCATAAATATGATAATTGGAAAATCGTAATAAACATGTATGGATCATTTACAAATTATAATATGATAGGAAATAATTGAAAGGACAGTTAGGCTTTAATGTGAACATATTGACTTAAAAGATTTAAGTTACGAGCATAAGGCTTTAATATGAACAAATTGACTTAAAATGGTTAAGTTACGAGCCTAAGGCTTTAATATGGACATATCGACTTAAGTTACGAGAAGTAGGCTTTAATATGAAAACATTGACTTAAATTACGAGCAAGTAGGCTTAAATATGGACATATTGATTTACAAGGGGGTAAATTAGAAGCCTAAAATTTCTATGGGCTGTCAAATCAAGGGGGATTTGGACTGGATATTATTTGTTGGTTGGGATCTATTCCACGCAGCATACTCTTTTTATCATTTACGGTCTCAAGTAGGAGGCAAGGGCACACACCTTGCTGTGTCGTGGTTGTAAATTGGTCCAAATAGAGATCGGTACGGGTGCATTTCGACGGGTCATTGTGCGTGTATTGGTCCGACGAGGGAAAATAAAACACTATGATGCCTATATATAAGGTTATGTCTTTTGCTGACGATGTAGGGCCTGATAAACCCAAACTCATTGTAGGCATATATTATTCACGCTTTGGTTAGCAACTGATCGATGGGTAGTATTAGGAAATTTCTTCCTAATTATTTATATTGTTTCAAATTTGTAGAAGTGCAAAATAATCATCATTATCAAATCCTATGAATGAAAATAGTCAATCTTTTATGTCATTTATACTTTCAACATTCGTATTTGTCCACTTTTAGGTGTATACAGACACTTACTCTCTTATGACTGTAACACCCCACGTCCATTAATGTCACTCACGAAGGGAATGCATTAACTTCCATGGAGGTTATAAGTGAATATAGAACAGAAAAATTACAACAAGACAGATAGTAAATAGTACTTGGAAATCTAAAACTTCATTTTATTGCAGCGGAAATTAAACATGTTTGTTACATCATAAAACCATATATCATAACCAAGTACAATCCATCTTCATAAAAAAACAAAATACATAATCCCATTACATAAATAGCCATTAAAAAAGATAACAAGTTGGACTTTACTTCAACGGTCCAAGCTTTCCAAAGAGAGATGAAGCAATTCAATCAAACTCCACTAGAGCTAGGCCCAACCTGAGGACCTGGAGGGGGAAAAAGGATAGAAATGGAGGGGGTCAGACATAAAGTCTGGCGAGTATGATAATTCTAACAATACTATTATCAAAATAACTAGACTAAGGCATAAGCTGGAAGACAAGTAAATGTCTATGAACTCTTAGGAAGATAAAGATAGCGTTTAAGATAACGTTAAAGATAACGGTAAAGGCACACCTAATTACTAACGAATGATTACTACAATGCACCGCACATTACTACACTGCACCACAACAGTCACCCTATTGTTTGATCCCACTTGCTTCACAAAGAAACTTTATAAATAGCCTTACGTACCCCTAGCTGACTACATAGGTGTCGTCTGCCCCTATCTCCACTAGGTGTACCCCACTACCCACTTTCGATCGGCTCCCTACTCATAGATACCCGTGCTGGACCCACAGTGGGGTGTATGACTCCCTTAAAGTGGCAACCCGATACAACTTGAGAATGCACGGCTTATACCTACACGATGCAACAACGTCTTACCTACCAGCCCGGGTCCACACACGCATACGAAACCCGTTGGACTTGCGTTGCCACCGCTCCCCGTTTTGGCCTCTTACAGTCGAACCCAGCATGCGTGTCCCGTCCTCGACTTGGGTCGAGCCCACAAAGATACGTTTGGGATACTGGTCGAAATGGGCCCCCACAAGCTACCCACCTAAGCTCGTCACTAGTATAACCCACTTAACCCTCTTAGTCATGTTAATTTACATGTGTGTTTGGTTAAGTCTTACTAATCGTATTTCACATGCCACTAAGGGCACCCCCTAGATTCCTCATGCCACCCAAGGCACCTACTTAACCCCCATGTCCCACCTTACATGTTTATCTGGTTAAGTATTTCTTAATTCATTCAGGCCATAACCTCATAAAGACCTCTCACATTAGACTGGCATTTATGGCAGCTGGATTTGCCGGGCGGGTCCGGGCAGTCTGACACCATAAAAGAGTCTAACCTCGTGTCTTTACAACTGTTATGCTTTAGTTTAGGCCTCGGACCTCTCACATTGGGCTGACATTTGTGACCACTGGATTTGCCGGGCGGGTCCGGGCAGGTTTACGTCACAAACGAGTCCAACCTCGTGTCCTAAGCATTGATTAACACTTAAAATCTTTTACCCCAGTTTTAATAATTCCCTATTCAAATTATTAATTAAGTCAACTTTTAATGATGTCCATAATTGACTCAATTATGGCCATCCACTTATGGCATGCAAAATCATATCAATTACACCCCAACTTTTTAATATTAAATCCTTAATATTACCCCTACCCCACGTTTATACGTTCGCTTATTCAACGCATAATATAGGCTAGACTTGTATAGTCTAACACCTAGCCCAAAGATAAATTATCACAACATATAGACAAATAAAATAAATCTAATCATAATAGGGGTGAAACTTGCATAAACTACACATGTTAAGGATCAAAAGGTGTCAAATTGTCAAATGTCTCAATTTACATGATATGATCATAGCCCAAATCTATACATAAACTTGCATATGGGGTTTTTAGGTAACATAATGATGGTGTGAACTAGCATAGGATATCACATATGTCATAGCATAATTCTAGATGTCATAATATATGTCTTGGTATATGTTCATAACTTTTCTAATCAATCTAACTTGCATATGTGACTTGTCATATAGATCAACATAACCCAAACATGATGATTTAATTAATATGAACTAACTAGCATAGATGGTAACATCATGGCCTTTATAACATGTATGATTCATCACAACTTAGCATAGAAACTTTCAACATACATAACATCATCATAGCATGATTTACAACATATAAGATATCATCATCACATAACATTGGATTTACAATATACATGATAGCAAAAGGGGTTTACAACAACATATATGATATTTCACATCATCTGCTCATAATCCATTCATAACTCAACCTAATTAAAATGATAATAATCTTGTTAAGATCATCATACTCACAATTTAGAGAAGAAAAGAGAGAGTTTTGCTTTGCTTTAGGGTTGAGAGAATTAGAATTGAATTTGCTTTTCTTCTTTCTTAGTTGGCGGCGGCTCCATTGATTTCCATGGCGACGGTAACTATTGTATTTTAATTAGGTTTAGGGTTAGCATTAGGATGTATTTATAGGTGTAGGAAGTTATTTAAGACCACTAGATTAACCCTGAACCATGAGAACCAATCAAATGCAAAATCTGCATTTGAGCGAATCGGCCCACGGGTTGACAGCCAAACACCCTGGATTAACCCCTAGTCGACCCAGCGAGGCTCGGGTCGACCTCAAAAATGGGTCGGTTCGGTTATTCCCCCTCCCAATTCGCTGTTTTGAACTTTTTCGCATATTTATTTATTTAATTTTTAATTTATATATATATATATATCAATATATATATATTTCTCTGCGCAACCCATTTCACTTAATTCTTTTCTAAAAATTAAGTATACTTTAATTTGTGAATTTTAATGTTATAAAATTACGGGGTGTTACATTCTCCCCTCCTCAAAGGATTTCGTCCCCGAAATCTCCAAGTCAAGAAGAATGTATATCCTACCATCTAATCGTCCATCTACTCAACCATCAAACACCAGCATCCATTATCCTTAAAAGACTTCTAATGCTTTAATGTTTATATGCACAGTGTGTGTATATGTCCATATCTAATGCAAAATTAGGCGGTCTACTGATTCAGTCGACCTCCTTAGTGCAATTCATGATAGTACCATGCGTCCAATATGTATGCAAAAGATTCCTAATGATACATATTAATTCTATATGCGTGCACAATAATCCACCCGAATGCAGCAACTATATGATAATACAACCATTATACATCCATTTTACTAAATACATCCATATATATGCAATATGCAATATGAAGTGACTGAGCCGATCTGGTGCCTAATAGTGTGTATATGCATCCACGAGCAACCACTAGCAAACGCTTGCATCCACTTTGCATCCACCATACATAACATGTCTCAAACACATGTTTCAACCATAGGATTATCCTAACTAAAGGTCAAAGATACTAGCGAGAGGATATACTAAAGATAAGATAAGTACAAGCTAAGCGATAAAGGAGAAATTAAAGGACATACCCTCAAAAAGAAAAGGGTATCGTGAACGCATCTTCTCTTCCGTCTCCCAAGCAGCGTTGCTCTCATCATCTCCCTATTGCAATTTGACTAGTCTGACCTCTCGATTCCTCAACCTCTTGATCTCCGACCCAAGAATGCGCGTAGGAGCTCGTCGAATTGTCGCCTCACGCTCTATCTCCACCTCTCTAAGCAAGCTCGGCTCTACCACTTCCGCGGTCTTGTGCAAGCACTTCCTCAAATGTGACACATGGAATACGTCATGTACACCACTAAGTCTCTCGGGCAACTCCACTCTATACGCCATCTGTCCAATTTTCTCCTTAATAGGAAACGCCCCTACAAACCTTGGTGCTAATTTCCCAACGGACCCAAAGCGAACAATGTTTCGTAATGGAGATAGTTTGACAAAGACCATGTCCCCAACTTCAAACTCGAGATCTGTCCTCCTCTTATCCGCATAAGATTTCTGCCTATCTTGCGCTGCTTTCATCCTCCTTCGAATCAAGTCGATATTCTCCGAAGTCTCCCTAATCATATCGGGCCCAAGTAAGATCTTATCCGTAGATTCCCACCAACATGTAGGTGAACGACAAGGTCGTCCATAAAGAGCTTCGAATGGTGCCATACCAATGCTGGACTGAAAGCTGTTATTATATGCGAACTCCACCAATGGAAGATGCTCTTCCCACGTGTAACACCCCATAATTTTTTTTTAATATAATTAAAAATGAAATAAAATATATGAAAATATGCTTATGATAGGTAAATAATGGTGATGCATAAGGAGAATTAATTAATACATGGAAGAGAAGAAAAAGTAGTTCGATAACGGCGTATGTAACGGAAAAGATAGTAAAATAAGGATAACTAATTCATGAATCAGGAATTCGGTAAAATGGACAACACCATTGCGTTCCTCTCGGAAAAATACGCGAAATAGAGTCCGAGTTTTCGAAAATTGGAGTCCGTATGACCAAGATATGGCCAAAACAAGATTTCAGCAGACTTTCTGGCAGACTGACCCAGGTCGACCATAGTGTCGACACTATAGTCGACCTGCCCCCCCCCCAGGTCGACTGTAGTGTCGACCCCCCCTCTATACAGGTCGACCTGGTCGGCCTGGGGTGGTCCAGAACCCATTTTTGAGGCCCGGGACGAGTTTTGATGGTCCGGATGGGTTTTAGGGTTAATCCGAAGGCTGAAATGAAGTGCTACAACTATAAAATAACACCTAGACCTAGCCTAACTCACACAAATTCATATGACACCTAAATGCTGCTGGAATCTCTCTTGAGCCATGGCCGCCGTCTACAAATTAAAGTTTAAGCGTTCAAACCCAAATCAAATCAAAGATCAATGCTTCTACAACAAATTCAAGAGGATAGATCAATGACACTGCAACTTTCTACGACAAATTCACTCCCTAATTCATTAGCCGTTCTCTGTAAGTTCTAGTTGCTTTCCGATTTAAATATTTAATTATAATGTGGCCATGAATTAAAGTGGAATTGGATTAAGTATGATCTATTCCTGTTGCTTTTTGAATCTTTAGTTTTGAGACTTGTCTACCTTTATTCTCATGACAAGTTTGTGATTTATTCAGCAGTTTTCTTGATTCGTAATGATGTTATCATCAAGTTCTAATCTTTATGCCTATCATGACGTTGTTTTTCTCTCTGATCTATTTATTATGCAAAATTCTACCTTTCCCCTATTTGTTTTCTTTTGATGAACCTTGGTCAATTTCGGACCTAGGCCTAAACTGCGATTTGCGTGCGATTGAATACGGGGGAAATATTGGGATATTGCCTTGTTGGATATATGTGTTTGGTAGAATCGAAGGCATGATATGAAAACATGGAATACATGTAGTTGGTATGAAACTTGACTATGTAAAATATGGCAAGAATATTGATACATATATTTGGCTAAAAATTGATCTATGTGAATTGGGCATAGCTTTGTAAACATGTAAACTATGAATCTTGATATATGTATAAGAAGGCATGAAACTTGGTATATATGTAAAATTGTCTAAGATTAGGCATATATAAATTTGGCATACATGTAAACAGGTATGAATTGAACATATGTAAATTTGGTATGAATTAGGCATATGTAAAACGGACATGTAATCTAGAACTTGGGCATATGTTAAATAGGTGAAATTTGTGGTTGAAACACATATGATAATTTATGTCTTGAAAAGGGGCTAATATGAACACGCCTAAATAGGTTTTGGGTAGTTGGCATGTAATAGCCTTAAAGGAGGGATAAATATAAATTGAGATAAGTTGCCTTTAATGGCCTAAGATAAATTGTGGTAAAATTGGTATGATTTTGCATACCATTAATAGATGGACATAATTGAGTCAATTATGGACATCGTTAAATTAGGAATTAATTGATAATTTGAATAGGGGAAATAAATTCAAATTGGGGTAAAAGATTATAAGTGATAATCAATGCTTAGGACACGAGGTTGGACTCATTTGTGACGTAAACCTGCCCGGAACCGCCCGGCGAATCCAGTAGTCACAAATGTCAGCCCAATGTGAGAGGTCCTGGGCCCAAATTAAAAGCGTAACAGTTGTAAAGACACGAGGTTAGACTCTTTTATGGTGTAAGACTGCCCGGACCCGCCCGGCAAATCCAGCTGCCATAAATGTCAGTCTAATGTGAGAGGTCTTTATAAGGTTACGGCCTTAATGAATTAAGAAATACTTAACCTGATAAACATGTGGTGGGACATGGGGGTTAAGTGGGTGACATGTGGGTGACATGTGGAAATACGAATAGTAATACTTAACCAACGTAACTTGGTAATTAGACTAGTGGGTAGGGTTAAGTAAATAAGAATGCTTAACCAATATGATATAAATGGGTGGGTTAAGTAATATGATTAGGTTAGTCCGGACACTTAACCAATTTAATATGTTGACTACGGGAGTGGGTAAGGTTAAGCAAATGTTTAACCATTATAACATGATTAAACTGGACTAGAGAGTGAGGTTAAGTTAATGAGAACACTTAACTAATACAATGGGTTAATTAGACAAGTGGTTGCGGTTAAGTAGTAACACTTAACCAACATAACAGGACAAGCGGGTGGGTTAAGTTAACTTGAATAAGTTGATAACACTTAACCATTATAATAGGACTAGTGGATGGGGTTAAGTTAACATGCACTTAACCAATCTGATGTGATGCGTGGTAGGGTTAAGTAACACATGGGGTTAAGTTAACAAGAAAATTCTTAACCAATGTAACCAGATAGACGAACGTGGTTAAGTTAATAAACCACACTTAACCAATCAAACATAATAAGCGAGAAAGGTTAAGTTAACTAAGGTAAACACTTAACCATGGTAACATAACGAGTAGAAGGGTTAAGTACATATCGGGTTGGTGGGTAATATTAGTAAATATAGGTCCACATACACTTAACCATTAAATACACATGCTTGAATCAGTAGCGGGGTTAAGTACACATCAGGGTTGGTGGGTAATATTAGTAAATATAGGCCCACATACACTTAACCATTAAGTACACATGCTTGAATCAGTAGCGGGGTTAAGTACACATCAGGGTTGGTGGGTAATATTAGTAAATATAGGCCCACATACACTTAACCATTAAATACACATGCTTGAATCAGTAGCGGGGTTAAGTACACATCAGGGTTGGTGGGTAATATCAGAGAATATAGGCCCACAGACTTAACCATTAGAAAAACCTAGTAACGGGGACCCATTTCAGCAGTAACCCACATTAGGTATCAACGGAACCCTGAGCTAGGCAGGGTGGGGCACGATTACTGGGCTGATTATAAGAGGTCAAATTAGCGGCGGTTGGTGCAGCAGTGCAGGTTCTAATGGAGTGCGGGCGTGCACACACTTCGGCGCAGAAAATTTAGTCACTGGGCATCAGTAGGTATAAAGCTATGCATCTTGATTGTGTCAGGGTTGCCACCATGGGACTTGATACACCCCATGGTGGGACCAGCACAGGTATCTACAAGTAGGGGGCCGCGTGACACAAACGAGAACTAGGTCAAGTAGGGAGCCGATCGATAAGGTAGTAAGGGTGCATCGAATATATACATGGCCATTGGGGTGATCGAGGTGGAATCCTCATAATCGATGTACACCTGAAGGCTACCATAATTGCGGGGAATGGGATCATGTTGTAATTATTATATAACACGGGCTACTAGTTGGGTCACTAGTAGGGGGTACGTATCCTTGTTACACAGGACACTAATTGGGACACTAGTAGGAATACGGATCATTCAATGTAAGACACTTATGAGGATGCTAGTTAGGTGGTGCAGAGCAAATAGATATCGTTTTAATGGTAAAGCTTAGAAACCTTGCGATGTTATTCTTGATAGAAACCATGCGGTGGGATACTTGATAGGAATTATGGGATGTTATACTTGTTTCATCATGCCCGAAGTTTATCTTGTTACCTTAGTTTATCTTGTTATCATAGTTTATCTTGATATCTTAGTTTATCTTGCCTACCTTGTTATCATGCTTATGTTTACTTTCAGTTTATTCATGCTATGTTATATTTACCTATTTTTATGCTGAAAGTCACTAGGACTTACTCAGTCTTTATGACTGACCCGTTTTGTTTCGCCTCTTTTTCTTCCGTTTCCCCCCCCCCCAGGTTCACAGGGTGGTAATACAGCTTAGTTCGGATCTTACCAAGCTCCAAGGCTCTTTCATGTATGGCTTGGATTTCTCTTGGCTATGGCTTGCTTTGCTTTATTGGGGAATACTGCAGTTTGTTTTTATGCTTCTTTGTTTTTGAGCAAGACTGATATTTTAACTATGAAATTGGGTATTGGAAGTTGATGGGCTTTTCTTGTAAACATTTATATTTAATAAATGATTTGAAGTACTTCCACTTTATTTTCCGCTGTTTTATATATGTCTGTCTTGTAATATTTCTGTTCCAGTACCCATATTACTCCATTGAAGTTAAGGCATTCCCATTGTGAGTGACCTTAACAGATGTGGGGTGTTACATTTGGTATTAGAGCAGAAGGTTACCAGACTGGGCAAAAGTTTTCAAAAACCTTCTGAAATTATTTTCAAAACATTTACAAAGAAGCAAATTTTCAAGAAAATTTTGTTTTAATTAAAAGGCATATTCCCCAAAGCCATATGCACTATCTTTTGATTCTCTCTTGAAAACTCTTCTCTCTCTTTTCACCATTGTTTCGTAGGCATCCGACACATGTCGGAGGGCAAAGGAGTGCCCAACCTCCGTCTGTAGCCGTGGTAGTCCCATCTGCGTCTAATCTTATTTCAAGTTGGGTAGAGTGTCGTGCGTTGGAGGTAGCTTCGAGAGACTTGTTAACAAACTATACAAGGACAGTAAGAACAAGAAACTAGTTGTTATAGCTTAATCCACGAAGGAGGAAAAAGGTGAGAGGAAAGAGGCCAAAGTGAAAGAATAGTAAAACCCATGACAAGAGAGAGTATCTTTAGTGAGAAGGGACATGTAGTTAAGTATTATAGGACAAGGGCAAGGGACAAGATCGTCGAGAGGGCAATTGAATGCTCTCACCACTAGCGTACCTAAGAGGTTGGTAACATTTCTGTTAAAGGTTTAGCTTTTCTTTTCTATCATCCCACTAGAACTTTGTTTTTGTACATCGCATCCTTTTAATTCTGCTTCGAAAGTTGAGTCTCTGCACCTTAGTACTAGCATGGTAGAGGATCCCATTTTTTTTCTTCTTTTCTCAAATCCTGTTGGGGAAATCGGCTCATTTATTCATGACTTGTTTGGATTTGAGAATGTCTATGCTAAGTGTTGAGTCTAGAAGTAATATTTATGTTTTGGGCTATGGGTTGATTCTAGCGATGGAGTGGTTATCCAGTAAGGGTGACCTTCTCGGTTTTGAAAAGAGGGTAGTTAGACTCTTGACTTGCCTCGGTAATACCCTCGAAGTCGCAGGTAACATTTAGGGTTCTATCATGATTTGTTTCCTAGAATCTCTTGACACATTTATTGGTAATTTGTAATCCGATCGAGTAGTGTTCGCCACTAAGGCAGATGGGTCATTTCGCTTATGCATGAGTTGTAGAGAATCACCTTAGTAAGTACATTTGGCAACATGGTTGGCATTTATTTCCAAGAGATAGTTCTTCTACGTGGAATACCTGATAGTAAGTGGACGAGATCCAAGATTCACTAGTGAATTTTGGAGAGCTTTCATGAAACCATGAGTACACAGTTATGTTTGAGCCGAGTATACTAGGGGGAGAATAAGTGAAAGTGGAATGAGAGGCAATAGTGAAATGGGTTCCAACTTATGTTTTGGAAACATTTTTAAGAAGCTATGAAATTGTGTAGTTAAAGACGGTCAAAGCACAATGGAGTTAAGCTCAAGGAAATGCGACTTAGAAGATTGAAGACTAGATTCGCGCATCATATCTCTTTTTAAGAGTATATCCTTGATCCCTCTTTTCCTGTAGAGCTTACTCACATGCTATCTTTTGTGTATATCCTCTCGATCCTATTCTCAATCCTATTTCTATTGCGAACCTCATAGGGAGTATGACTCGTCTGTTAGTAATATATGTTGGGGCTTGAGGATGTCCGTCGGGTGGACTAAACTTTTTTTGGGTTTTATAGGATACGGGTTGGTTTTAGGAAGGGATTTTCTTGTGACCTAAAAGAAGTCCATCATGCTTAGTTCCCTAGAAACATATATATTGGTTGGGTTGAGTAATTCTTTGGGTGTCAGTTTGATGTTGATTTCGGTCTTCGGGGCTGATGCTTAGAGAGTTCTTCTCCTAATCAATATATATGTGGCATAGATTTCTAGTTTTGACATTGCCTAATGGGCACAAAGTTTTTACTTGCTTCTATCATTCGACTATACATTTAGATAGGAACAATTGGGTGTAAACATGTGTTTGAGACATGTTATGATTGGTGGTTGCAAGTGGTTGCTAGTGGTTGCTCGTGGATGCATTTACACATTAGGCACTAGATCGGCTCAATCACCTTTCATATTGCATATGCATGAGTGTTTACACTTGTTTGTGGATGAAGTTGAATGTGTTATCATGTGGATGTTGCATATGGATGGATGTTTGTGCACACATATAGTCTTTATGTGACTAGGACTATTTGCATACATGTTGGACTCATGGCACTAAACATATTTTGCATTTAGAAGATCAATCAGGCCTGATCATTTGCATTAGACAAGGAACATATACACACACTTCTTGCATATGTTAATACATCATTAGAAATCTCTTAAGGACAATGAATGCCTGTGATTGATGATTGAGTAGATGGATGATGGATGGTAGGACACATTCTTCTTAACTTGAAGATTTCGGGGACGAAATCCTTTAAGGAGAGGAGAATGTAACACCCCGTATTTTTTTTAATATAATTAAAAATGAAATAAAATATATGAAAATATGCTTATGATAGGTAAATAATGGTGATGCATAAGCAGAATTAATTAATACATGGAAGAGAAGAAAAATTAGTTCGATAACGGCGTATGTAACGGAAAAGATAGTAAAATAAGGATAACTAATTCAAGAATCAGGAATTAGGTAAAATGGACATCACCATTGCGTTCCTCTCAAAAAAAAACGCGAAATAGAGTCCGAGTTTTCGAAAATTGGAGTCCGTATGACCAAGATATGGCCAAAACAAGATTTCAGCAGACTTTCTAGCAGACTGACCCAGGTCGACCATAGTGTCGACACTATAGTCGACCTGCCCCCCCAGGTCGACTGTAGTGTCGACCCCCCCTCTGTACAGGCCGACCTGGTTGGCCTGGGGTGGTCCAGAACCCATTTTTGAGGCCCTGGACGAGTTTTGATGGTCCGGATGGGTTTTAGGGTTAATCCGATGGCTAAAATGAAGTGCTACACCTATAAAATAACACCTAGACCTAGCCTAACTCACACAAATTCATATGACACCTAAATGCTGCTGGAATCTCTCTTGAGCCATGGCCGCCGTCTCCAAATTAAAGTTTAAGCGTTCAAACCCAAATCAAATCAAAGATCAATTCTTCTACAACAAATTCAAGAGGATAGATCAATGACACTGCAACTTTCTACGACAAATTCACTCCCTAATTCATTAGCCGTTCTCTGTAAGTTCTAGTTGCTTTCCGATTTAAATATTTAATTATAATGTGGCCATGAATTAAAGTGGAATTGGATTAAGTATGATCTATTCCTGTTGCTTTTTGAATCTTTAGTTTTGAGACTTGTCTACCTTTATTCTCATGACAAGTTTGTGATTTATTCAGCAGTTTTCTTGATTCGTAATGATGTTATCATCAAGTTCTAATCTTTATGCCTATCATGATGATGTTTTTCTCTCTGATCTATTTATTAAACAAAATTCTACCTTTCCCCTATTTGTTTTCTTTTGATGAACCTTGGTCAATTTCGGACCTAGGCCTAAACTGCGATTTGCGTGCGATTGAATACGGGGGAAATATTGGGATATTGCCTTGTTGGATATATGTGTTTGGTAGAATCGAAGGCATGATATGAAAACATGGAATACATGTAGTTGGTATGAAACTTGACTATGTAAAATATGGCAAGAATATTGATACATATATTTGGCTAAAAATTGATCTATGTGAATTGGGCATAGCTTTGTAAACATGTAAACTATGAATCTTGATATATGTATAAGAAGGCATGAAACTTGGTATATATGTAAAATTGTCGAAGATTAGGCATATATAAATTTGGCATACATGTAAACAGGTATGAATTGAACATATGTAAATTTGGTATGAATTAGGCATATGTAAAACGGACATGTAATCTAGAACTTGGGCATATGTTAAATAGGTGAAATTTGTGGTTGAAACACATATGATAATTTATGTCTTGAAAAGGGGCTAATATGAACACGCCTAAATAGGTTTTGGGTAGTTGGCATGTAATAGCCTTAAAGGAGGGATAAATATAAATTGAGATAAGTTGCCTTTAATGGCCTAAGATAAATTGTGGTAAAATTGGTATGATTTTGCATACCATTAATAGATGGACATAATTGAGTCAATTATGGACATCGTTAAATTAGGAATTAATTGATAATTTGAATAGGGGAAATAAATTCAAATTGGGGTAAAAGATTATAAGTGATAATCAATGCTTAGGACACGAGGTTGGACTCATTTGTGACGTAAACCTGCCCGGAACCACCCGGCGAATCCAGTAGTCACAAATGTCAGCCCAATGTGAGAGGTCCTGGGCCCAAATTAAAAGCATAACAGTTGTAAAGACACGAGGTTAGACTCTTTTATGGTGTAAGACTGCCCGGACCCGCCCGGCAAATCCAGCTGCCATAAATGTCAGTCTAATGTGAGAGGTCTTTATAAGGTTACGGCCTTAATGAATTAAGAAATACTTAACCTGATAAACATGTGGTGGGACATGGGGGTTAAGTGTGTGACATGTGGGTGACATGTGGAAATACGAATAGTAATACTTAACCAACGTAACTTGGTAATTAGACTAGTGGGTAGGGTTAAGTAAATAAGAACGCTTAACCAATATGACATAAATGGGTGGGTTAAGTAATATGATTAGGTTAGTCTGGACACTTAACCAATTTAATATGTTGACTACGGGAGTGGGTAAGGTTAAGCAAATGTTTAACCATTATAACATGATTAAACTGGACTAGAGAGTGAGGTTAAGTTAATGAGAACACTTAACTAATACAATGGGTTAATTAGACAAGTGGTTGCGGTTAAGTAGTAACACTTAACCAACATAACAGGACAAGCGGGTGGGTTAAGTTAACTTGAATAAGTTGATAACACTTAACCATTATAATATATAGGACTAGTGGTTGGGGTTAAGTTAACATGCACTTAACCAATCTGATGTGATGTGTGGTAGGGTTAAGTAACACATGGGGTTAAGTTAACAAGAAAATTCTTAACCAATGTAACCAGATAGACGAACGTGGTTAAGTTAATAAACCACACTTAACCAATCAAACATAATAAGCGAGAAAGGTTAAGTTAACTAAGGTAAACACTTAACCATGGTAACATAACGAGTAGAAGGGTTAAGTATATATCGGGTTGGTGGGTAATATTAGTAAATATAGGTCCACATACACTTAACCATTAAATACACATGCTTGAATCAGTAGCGGGGTTAAGTACACATCAGGGTTGGTGGGTAATATTAGTAAATATAGGCCCACATACACTTAACCATTAAATACACATGCTTGAATCAGTAGCGGGATTAAGTACACATTAGGGTTGGTGGGTAATATTAGTAAATATAGGCCCACATACACTTAACCATTAAATACACATGCTTGAATCAGTAGCGGGGTTAAGTACACATCAGGGTTGGTGGGTAATATCAGAGAATATAGGCCCACAGACTTAACCATTAGAAAAACCTAGTAATGGGGACCCATTTCAGCAGTAACCCACATTAGGTATCAACGGAACCCTGAGCTAGGCAGGGTGGGGCATGATTACTGGGCTGATTATAAGAGGTCAAATTAGCGGCGGTTGGTGCAGCAGTGCAGGTTCTAACGGAGTGCGGACGTGCACACACTTCGGCGCAGAAAATTTAGCCACTGGGCATCAGTTGGTATAAATCTATGCATCTTGATTGTGTCAGGGTTGCCACCATGGGACTTGATACACCCCATGGTAGGACCAGCACAGGTATCTACAAGTAGGGGGCCGCGTGACACAAACGAGAACTAGGTCAAGTAGGGAGCCGATCGATAAGGTAGTAAGGGTGCATCGAATATATACATGGCCATTGGGGTGATCGAGGTGGAATTCTCATAATCGATGTACACCTGAAGGCTACCATAATTGCGGGGATTGGGTAGAGTGCCGTGCCTTGGAGGTAGCTTCGAGAGACTTGTTAACAAACTATACAAGGACAGTAAGAACAAGAAACTAGTTGTTATAGCTTAATCCACGAAGGAGGAAAAAGGTGAGAGGAAAGAGGCCAAAGTGAAAGAATAGTAAAACCCATGACAAGAGAGAGTATCTTTAGTGAGAAGGGACATGTAGTTAAGTATTATAGGACAAGGGCAATGGACAAGATCGTCGAGAGGGCAATTGAATGCTCTCACCACTAGCGTACCTAAGAGGGTGGTAACATTTCTGTTAAAGGTTTAGCTTTTCTTTTCTATCATCCCACTAGAACTTTGTTTTTGTACATCGCATCCTTTTAATTCTGCTTCGAAAGTTGAGTCTCTGCACCTTAGTACTAGCATGGTAGAGGATCCCATTTTTTTTCTTCTTTTCTCAAATCCTGTTGGGGAAATCGGCTCATTTATTCATGACTTGTTTGGATTTGAGAATGTCTATGCTAAGTGTTGAGTCTAGAAGTAATATTTATGTTTTGGGCTATGGGTTGATTCTAGCGATGGAGTGGTTATCCAGTAAGGGTGACCTTCTCGGTTTTGAAAAGAGGGTAGTTAGACTCTTGACTTGCCTCGGGAATACCCTCGAAGTCGCAGGTAACCTTTAGGGTTCTATCATGATTTGTTTCCTAGAATCTCTTGACACATTTATTGGTAATTTGTAATCCGATCGAGTAGTGTTCGCCACTAAGGAGGATGGGTCATTTCGCTTATGCATGAGTTGTAGAGAATCACCTTAGTAAGTACATTTGGCAACATGGTTGGCATTTATTTCCAAGAGATAGTTCTTCTACGTGGAATACCTGATAGTAAGTGGACGAGATCCAAGATTCACTAGTGAATTTTGGAGAGCTTGCATGAAACCATGAGTACACAGTTATGTTTGAGCCGAGTATACTAGGGGGAGAATAAGTGAAAGTGGAATGAGAGGCAATAGTGAAATGGGTTCCAACTTATGTTTTGGAAACATTTTTAAGAAGCTATGAAATTGTGTAGTTAAAGACGGTCAAAGCACAATGGAGTTAAGCTCAAGGAAATGCGACTTAGAAGATTGAAGACTAGATTCGCGCATCATATCTCTTTTTAAGAGTATATCCTTGATCCTTCTTTTCCTGTAGAGCTTACTCATATGCTATCTTTTGTGTATATCCTCTCGATCCTATTCTCAGTCCTATTTCTATTGCGAACCTCATAGGGAGTATGACTCGTCTGTTAGTAATATATGTTGGGGCTTGAGGATGTCCGTCGGGTGGACTAAACTTTTTTTGGGTTTTATAGGATACGGGTTGGTTTTAGGAAGGGATTTTCTTGTGACCTAAATAAAGTCAATCATGCTTAGTTCCCTAGAAACATATATATTGGTTGGGTTGAGTAATTCTTTGGGTGTCAGTCTGATGTTGATTTCGGTCTTCGGGGCTGATGCTTAGAGAGTTCTTCTCCTAATCAATATATATGTGGCATAGATTTCTAGTTTTGACATTGCCTAATGGGCACAAAGTTTTTACTTGCTTCTATCATTCGACTATACTTTTAGATAGGAACAATTGGGTGTAAACATGTGTTTGAGACATGTTATGATTGATGGTTGCAAGTGGTTGCAAGTGGTTGCTAGTGGTTGCTCGTGGATGCATTTACACATTAGGCACTAGATCGGCTCAATCACCTTTCATATTGCATATGCATGAGTGTTTACACTTGTTTGTGGATGAAGTTGAATGTGTTATCATGTGGATGTTGCATATGGATGGATGTTTGTGCACACATATAGTCTTTATGTGACTAGGACTATTTGCATACATGTTGGACTCATGGCACTAAACATATTTTGCATTTAGAAGATCAATCAGGCCTGATCATTTGCATTAGACAAGGAACATATACACACACTTCTTGCATATGTTAATACATCATTAGAAATCTCTTAAGGACAATGAATGCCTGTGATTGATGATTGAGTAGATGGATGATGGATGGTAGGACACATTCTTCTTAACTTGAAGATTTCGGGGACGAAATCCTTTAAGGAGGGGAGAATGTAACACCCCGTATTTTTTTTAATATAATTAAAAATGAAATAAAATATATGAAAATATGCTTATGATAGGTAAATAATGGTGATGCATAAGCAGAATTAATTAATACATGGAAGAGAAGAAAAATTAGTTCGATAACGGCGTATATAACGGAAAAGATAGTAAAATAAGGATAACTAATTCATGAATCAGGAATTAGGTAAAATGGACAACACCATTGCGTTCCTCTCGGAAAAATACGCGAAATAGAGTCCGAGTTTTCGAAAATTGGAGTCCGTATGACCAAGATATGGCCAAAACAAGATTTCAGCAGACTTTCTGGCAGACTGACCCAGGTCGACCATAGTGTCGACACTATAGTCGACCTGCCCCTCACCCCAGGTCGACTGTAGTGTCGACCCCCCCCCCCTCTGTACAGGTCGACCTGGTCGGCCTGGGGTGGTCCAGAACCCATTTTTGAGGCCCGGGACGAGTTTTGATGGTCCGGATGGGTTTTAGGGTTAATCCGATGGCTGAAATGAAGTGCTACACCTATAAAATAACACCTAGACCTAGCCTAACTCACACAAATTCATATGACACCTAAATGCTGCTGGAATCTCTCTTGAGCCATGGCCGCCGTCTCCAAATTAAAGTTTAAGCGTTCAAACCCAAATCAAATCAAAGATCAATGCTTCTACAACAAATTCAAGAGGATAGATCAATGACACTGCAACTTTCTACGACAAATTCACTCCCTAATTCATTAGCCGTTCTCTGTAAGTTCTAGTTGCTTTCCGATTTAAATATTTAATTATAATGTGGCCATGAATTAAAGTGGAATTGGATTAAGTATGATCTATTCCTGTTGCTTTTTGAATCTTTAGTTTTGAGACTTGTCTACCTTTATTCTCATGACAAGTTTGTGATTTATTCAGCAGTTTTCTTGATTCGTAATGATGTTATCATCAAGTTCTAATCTTTATGCCTATCATGATGTTGTTTTTCTCTCTGATCTATTTATTATGCAAAATTCTACCTTTCCCCTATTTGTTTTCTTTTGATGAACCTTGGTCAATTTCGGACCTAGGCCTAAACTGCGATTTGCGTGCGATTGAATACGGGGGAAATATTGGGATATTGCCTTGTTGGATATATGTGTTTGGTAGAATCGAAGGCATGATATGAAAACATGGAATACATGTAGTTGGTATGAAACTTGACTATGTAAAATATGGCAAGAATATTGATACATATATTTGGCTAAAAATTGATCTATGTGAATTGGGCATAGCTTTGTAAACATGTAAACTATGAATCTTGATATATGTATAAAAAGGCATGAAACTTGGTATATATGTAAAATTGTCTAAGATTAGGCATATATAAATTTGGCATACATGTAAACAGGCATGAATTGAACATATGTAAATTTGGTATGAATTAGGCATATGTAAAACGGACATGTAATCTAGAACTTGGGCATATGTTAAATAGGTGAAATTTGTGGTTGAAACACATATGATAATTTATGTCTTGAAAAGGGGCTAATATGAACACGCCTAAATAGGTTTTGGGTAGTTGGCATGTAATAGCCTTAAAGGAGGGATAAATATAAATTGAGATAAGTTGCCTTTAATGGCCTAAGATAAATTGTGGTAAAATTGGTATGATTTTGCATACCATTAATAGATGGACATAATTGAGTCAATTATGGACATTGTTAAATTAGGAATTAATTGATAATTTGAATAGGGGAAATAAATTCAAATTGGGGTAAAAGATTATAAGTGATAATCAATGCTTAGGACACGAGGTGGGACTCATTTGTTACGTAAACCTGCCCGGAACCACCCGGCGAATCCAGTAGTCACAAATGTCAGCCCAATGTGAGAGGTCCTAGGCCCAAATTAAAAGCGTAACAGTTGTAAAGACACGAGGTTAGACTCTTTTATGGTGTAAGACTGCCCGGACCCGCCCGGCAAATCCAGCTGCCATAAATGTCAGTCTAATGTGAGAGGTCTTTATAAGGTTACAGCCTTAATGAATTAAGAAATACTTAACCTGATAAACATGTGGTGGGACATGGGGGTTAAGTGGGTGACATGTGGGTGACATGTGGAAATACAAATAGTAATACTTAACCAACATAACTTGGTAATTAGACTAGTGGGTAGGGTTAAGTAAATAAGAACGCTTAACCAATATGATATAAATGGGTGGGTTAAGTAATATGATTAGGTTAGTCTGGACACTTAACCAATTTAATATGTTGACTACGGGAGTGGGTAAGGTTAAGCAAATGTTTAACCATTATAACATGATTAAACTGGACTAGAGAGTGAGGTTAAGTTAATGAGAACACTTAACTAATACAATGGGTTAATTAGACAAGTGGTTGCGGTTAAGTAGTAACACTTAACCAACATAACAGGACAAGCGGGTGGGTTAAGTTAACTTGAATAAGTTGGTAACACTTAACCATTATAATAGGACTAGTGGATGGGGTTAAGTTAACATGCACTTAACCAATCTGATGTGATGCGTGGTAGGGTTAAGTAACACATGGGGTTAAGTTAACAAGAAAATTCTTAACCAATGTAACCAGATAGACGAACGGGGTTAAGTTAATAAACCACACTTAACCAATCAAACATAATAAGCGAGAAAGGTTAAGTTAACAAAGGTAAACACTTAACCATGGTAACATAACGAGTAGAAGGGTTAAGTACATATCGGGTTGGTGGGTAATATTAGTAAATATAGGCCCACATACACTTAACCATTAAATACACATGCTTGAATCAGTAGCGGGGTTAAGTACACATCAGGGTTGGTGGGTAATATTAGTAAATATAGGCCCACATACACTTAACCATTAAATACACATGCTTGAATCAGTAGCGGGGTTAAGTACACATCAGGGTTGGTGGGTAATATTAGTAAATATAGGCCCACATACACTTAACCATTAAATACACATGCTTGAATCAGTAGCGGGGTTAAGTACACATCAGGGTTGGTGGGTAATATCAGAGAATATAGGCCCACAGACTTAACCATTAGAAAAAACTAGTAACGGGGACCCATTTCAGCAGTAACCCACATTAGGTATCAACGGAACCCTGAGCTAGGCAGGGTGGGGCACGATTACTGGGCTGATTATAAGAGGTCAAATTAGCGGCGGTTGGTGCAGCAGTGCAGTTTCTAACGGAGTGCGGGCGTGCACACACTTCGGCGCAGAAAATTTAGCCACTGGGCATCAGTAGGTATAAAGCTGTGCATCTTGATTGTGTCAGGGTTGCCACCATGGGACTTGATACACCCCATGGTGGGACCAGCACAGGTATCTACAAGTAGGGGGCCGCGTGACACAAACGAGAACTAGGTCAAGTAGGGAGCCGATCGATAAGGTAGTAAGGGTGCATCGAATATATACATGGCCATTGGGGTGATCGAGGTGGAACCCTCATAATCGATGTACACCTGAAGGCTACAATAATTGCGGTGATTGGGATCATGTTGTAATTATTATATAACACGGTCTACTAATTGGGACACTAGTAGGGGGTACGGATCCTTGTTACACAGGACACTAGTTGGGACACTAGTAGGAATACGGATCATTCAATGTAAGACACTTATGAGGATGCTAGTTAGGTGGTGCAGAGAAAATAGATATCGTTTTAATGGTAAAGCTTAGAAACCTTGCCATGTTATTTTTGATAGAAACCATGCGGTGGGATACTTGATAGGAATTATGGGATGTTATACTTGTTTCATCATGCCCGAAGTTTATCTTGTTACCTTAGTTTATCTTGTTATCATAGTTTATCTTGATATCTTAGTTTATCTTGCCTACCTTGTTTCATGCTTATGTTTACTTTCAGTTTATTCATGCCATGTTATCTTTACCTATTTTTATGCTGAAAGTCACTAGGACTTACTCAGTCTTTATGACTGACCCGTTTTGTTTCACCTCTTTTTCTTCCGTTCCCCCCCCCCAGGTTCACAGGGTGGTAATACAGCTTAGTTCGGATCTTACCAAGCTCCAAGGCTCTTTCATGTATGACTTGGATTTCTCTTGGCTATGGCTTGCTTTGCTTTATTGGGGAATACTGCAGTTTGTTTTTATGCTTCTTTGTTTTTGAGCAAGACAGATATTTTAACTATGAAATTGGGTATTGGAAGTTGATGGGCTTTTCTTGTAAACATTTATATTTAATAAATGATTTGAAGTACTTCCACTTTATTTTCCGCTGTTTTATATATGTCTGTCTTGTAATATTTCTGTTCCAGTACCCATAATACTCCATTGAAGTTAAGGCATTCCCTTTGTGAGTGACCTTAACAGATGTGGGGTGTTACACCACGTACCCCCAAAGTCTAGGATACATAGCCTCAACAGATCCTCTAGAATGCGATTCACCCTCTCGGTCTGGCCGTCCGTGTGAGGATGATATGCGATGCCCAAACATAGCTGAGTCCCTACCGTCTCTTGTAAGCTTCTCCAAAATTCGCTAGTGAAAATAGGATCGCGGTCGCTCACTATGCTAGAAGGAACACCGTGCAAACGAACTATTTCTCGAACGTATACGGAGGCTAACCATGGAGCAGTCCTCTTACTCTTTACGGGAATGAAATGTGCGCTTCTAGTAAGTCTATCTACTATAACCCAAATTCCCGTATTACCCTTCCTTGATCGCGGTAACCCATCCACAAAATCCATCGAGACACTTTCCCACTTCCATAGTGGAACCTCCAATGGGTGAAGCAACCCACCGGGTTTCTTTTGCTCCGCTTTTACTTGTTGGCACACCAAGCATCTAGCGACATACTCAGCCACGTCTTTCTTCATGCCGGCCCAAAAGTAAACTCTCTTTATGTCTTTGTACATCTTGTCCCCGCCGGGATGAATGGTCATCTTCGAACGATGTGCTTCGTCAAGAATAGTCTTCCTTAGGTCATCGTCTTTTGGTACACAAAGTCTACCGTCCCTACGTAACCAACCCTTATCATCTAGGGTATACCTACGGAGATAGCTTGACGACTCCCCTCCTTTGAGCTTTTCTACTAACTCAACTAACTGTGGGTCGTCTCGCTGTGCCTCGCCAATCCTTCCCAAAAGTATAGGTCTGACCTCCAAGGATGCTAGCAAACCGGGTACGAAGTCAACGGAAGGTCTAAAGTCAAACATCGAAATGAATTCTAAACTTTGCCGCTCAACAAACAAAGGACTTAAGGATAATCTTTTTCTACTTAAGGCGTCTTCCACCACGTTACCCTTGCCAGGGGTATAGGCTATTTCGAAGTCGTAGGACGCTAAGAACTCCATCCACCTTTGCTGCCTTAAGTTCAAGTCCTTTTGAGAGAATAGGTATTTTAAAGATTTGTGGTCAGTGAATAGTTCGAATTTCTCGCCAAGAAGATAATGACGCCAAGACTTAAGCGCGAAAACAATAGTGGCCAACTCTAGGTCATGTGTGGGGTAATTCTTCTCATGCGCTCTCAACTGCCATCCACCATAGGCTATTACCCTGCCCTCTTGCATTAAGACTGCGCCTAGTCCTGTCCCATAAGCGTCAGTATAAACGGTAAACGGCTTACTCCCGTCTGGCAATACTAAGACTGGGGCTGAAGTCAAAGCTCTCTTCAAACGTTGGAACGCATCATCACAATCTACGTCCCATGTGAAAACTAGGTTCTTCTTCGTCAAGCATGTCAATGGAGTTGATATCTTTGCGAAGTCTTTGATAAACTTCCTATAGTAGCCAGCCAACCCCAAGAAACTTCTCACTTCGGTAGCATTTTTAGGGACCTTCCAATCTTGGATGGCCACCACCTTCGCGGGATCTACAGCTATCCCTTCTTTGGAAACCACGTGTCCTAAGAACCGTACTTCCTTCCTCCAAAAGTGACACTTAGAAAATTTAGCCTTAAGGCTATGCGCTCGTAGGGTCTCCAACACTTCCCTAAGATGTAGGGCATGCTCTTCTTCATCCTTAGAAAAGATCAAGATGTCATCTACAAAGACTACCACGAATTTGTTAAGGTACTCCCTAAACACCCTACTCATCAAATCAACAAAATATGCTAGGGCGTTTGTCAAACCGAAGGGCATCACTAGACATTCATAGAAACCGTCCGGAGTCCTAAAGGCAGTCTTGTCTATGCTATTCTCAGCCACTCTCAACTGATGGAACCCAGTGGCTAAGTCCAACTACGAAAACACTGAGGCGCCAACTAACTGATCGAAGAGATCGTCAATCCTCGGCAGTGGGTGTCTGTTCTTCTTAGTAAGTTTATTAAGTTCTCTATAGTCCACACACAGTCTAAGGGACACATCCGCCTTCGTGGCAAATACTACTGGAGCACCTCACTCCGATATACTTCGTCTTATGAACCCCTTCTCAAGCAACTCCTTCACTTGCTTATCGAGTTCCCTCCTCTCACGTGGAGCCATGTGGCGTACTGGCAAAGATACTGGTTTCGCATTATCCACAAGATATATTCGAAAATCTATCTCCCGCTTCGGAGGCAAGCCCTTCACCTCCTCAAACACATCCGAATATTCTTGGACCACTCTAACAGATTGTAGATTTTCCTCAGACGCGTCAAATGATTCTAGATAACTTAGCATAACCGAATTTATGGGATTACAAAAGATTTCGAGAGTGTTGCCAAGGCGAGTCACGAGCCTAACTACTCTCATTTCACAATCAAGAATGGCCCCATTTATGGATAACCAATCCATTCCTAAAATTAGCCCATAGCCCGTGAAGCCCAACACATAAGCATCACATCTAAATTCAACGCTAAGTATGGAAAATTTCAAATCCAAACACATCATAGACAAATAAGCCGAGCCCCCAATTGGATTCGAAACAACTAAGGGATCCTCTACTAAACTGGTGTTTAAGTGCAGTGATTCAACTAATGATGTAGAGATAAACGAATGTGATGCGCCCGAATCGAATAAGGTACGGACAGGATGATCAAACATAAAAACTAAGCTTTCAACAGAAATGGTTCTACCACGTTCTTGCAGCGGTGGGACCGCGAGAGCCTGAACTTGTCCCCTTGCCTGCCCTGGTGCCATAAGAGCCTGCACCTGTCCTCCCGAGGTATCTCCTGCCCTCTGCCCCTTCTTTGGGCAGTCCTTCACTAAATGTCCCACATCGCCACAATGAAAACAGCCTGTCTTCTTTTTTTTCCGGCAATCCTTGCTGAGATGGCCTGGTGTCCCACAGTTAAAACATTTCTTCTTTCCCTTGCCGTTATTGTCTTTACCACCCTTCTTGTTTTGCTGTTGTGGTTTCTTTTGATCCCCTTTCTTCTCGGGTGCCTTATCAGCTTTAGCGCTTTTCTCCTCATGCATGAGCGCCATTTCTACTAACTTCTCAAAGGTGGCCCCCATCGGGATGTGGGTCATAGCCAACCCTTGCAATGGTTCATTCAAGCCATTCACGAACCTTAGAGCCTTCTTCTCCGGCGTGTTTACTAAGTCCAAGCCAAACCTTGCTAACTGATTAAATTTATTGACATATTCTTTCGCTGATGAGCTTCCTTGCTTCAATGTCAAGAACCTTTCCATATATAGATTTTCTTCCGCCCTTGAGAGAAACTTTGCCTCGAACCTACGTCTGAAATCCGCCCAAGAGTCAACAGGACGCTCCCCATTAGTGACCTCCCACCAAAACGAGGCCTCTCCCTTCATCAACCAAGCTGCTAAACGAACTCTCCTCCCTTCTTCTACTTCAAAGATTTCTAGCAATTCTTCCACCTCCTTAAGCCAATCTCTAGCTTCCACAAACGTTTCTGACCCTTAAAATGGTTTTCCACCCATAGCCTTGAATTCCTTGCACGTCTTTGCAAAAGTATCTACGTGAGGAGGAGGAGGAGGAACGGGTGCAACTGGTGGTGGAGGAACATTGGCTGGACCTGCAGAGGCCCTAGCCTCTAATAACCTCCTATACCATCCTGGTATCGTTACACCGTCGGGTAGATTAAGATCTTCAGCCATGCTGAAACGAAAAAGGAAAGATTCAGAATGGAGAATTCGAAAGATAAAGATATGGGCTATTGGGGATTATGTTCTTTTTCTTAAAAAACTTTTCTCTTTAAATTTCTCATTAAAACATGTTTTTGAAAGCACTTCTTCCAAAAATAACTATTTTTCTAAAGTATTTTTATCTGTTCTTGTAACCTTAAGCTCTGATACCACGTGTAACACCCCACGTCCATTAATGTCACTCACGAAGGGAATGCGTTTACTTCCATGGAGGTTATAAGTGAATATAGAACAGAAAAATTACAACAAGACAAATAGTAAATAGTACTTGGAAATCTAAAACTTCATTTTATTGCAGCGGAAATTAAACATGTTTGTTACATCATAAAACCATAGATCATAACCAAGTACAATCCATCTTCATAAAAAAACAAAATACATAATCCTATTACATAAATAGCCATTAAAAAAGATAACAAGCTGGACTTTACTTCAATGGTCCAAGCTTTCCAAAGAGAGATGAAGCAATTCAATCAAACTCCACTAGAGCTGGGCCCAACCTGAGGACCTGGAGGGGGGAAAAGGATAGAAATGGAGGGGGTCAGACATAAAGTCTGGCGAGTATGATAATTCTAACAATACTATTATCAAAATAACTAGACTAAGGCATAAGCTGGAAGACAAGTAAATGTCTATGAACTCTTAGGAAGATAAAGATAGCGTTTAAGATAACGTTAAAGATAACGGTAAAGGCACACCTAATTAATAACGAGTGATTACTACACTGCACCGCACATTACTACACTGCACCACACCAGTCACCCTATTGTTTGATCCCACTTGCTTCACACAGAAACTTTATAAATAGCCTTACGTACCCCTAGCTGACTACATAGGTGCCGTCTGCCCCTATCTCCACTAGGTGTACCCCACTACCCACTTTCGATCGGCTCCCTACTCGTAGATACCCGTGCTGGCCCCACAGTGGGGTGTATCACTCCCCTAAAGTGGCAACCCGATACAACTTGAGAATGCACGGCTTATACTTACACGATGCAACAACGTCTTACCTACCAGCCCGGGTCCACACACGCATACGAAACCCGTTGGACTTGCGTTGCCACCGCTCCCCGTTTTGGCCTCTTACAGTCGAACCCAGCATGCGTGTCCCGTCCTCGACTTGGGTCGAGCCCACAAAGATACGTTTGGGATACTGGTCGAAATGGGCCCCCACAAGCTACCCACCTAAGCTTGTCACTAGTATATCCCACTTAACCCTCTTAGTCATGTTCATTTACATGTGTGTTTGGTTAAGTCTTACTAATCGTATTTCACATGCCACTAAGGGCACCCCCTAGATTCCTCATGCCACCTAAGGCACCTACTTAACCCCCATGTCCCACCTTACATGTTTATCTGGTTAAGTATTTCTTAATTCATTCAGGCCGTAACCTCATAAAGACCTCTCACATTAGACTGACATTCATGGCAGCTGGATTTGCCGGGCGGGTCCGGGCAGTCTTACACCATAAAAGAGTCTAACCTCGTGTCTTTACAACCGTTATGCTTTAGTTTAGGCCTAGGACCTCTCACATTGGGCTGACATTTGTGACCACTGGATTTGCCGGGCGGGTCCGGGCAGGTTTACGTCACAAACGAGTCCAACCTCGTGTCCTAAGCATTGATTAACACTTAAAATCTTTTACCCCAGTTTTAATAATTCCCTATTCAAATTATTAATTAAGTCAACTTTTAATGATGTCCATAATTGACTCAATTATGGCCATCCACTTATGGCATGCAAAATCATATCAATTGCACCCCAACTTTTTAATATTAATTCCTTAATATTACCCCTACCCCACGTTTATACGTTCGCTTATTCAACGCATAATATAGGCTAGACTTGTATAGTCTAACACCTAGCCCAAAAATAAATTATCACAACATATATACAATTAAAATAAATCTAATCATAATAGGGGTGAAACTTGCATAAACTACACATGTTAAGGATCAAAAGGTGTCAACTTGTTAAATGTCTCAATTTACATGATATGATCATAGCCCAAATCTATACATAAACTTGCATATGGGGTTTTTAGGCAACATAATGATGGTGTGAACTAGCATAGGATATCACATATGTCATAGCATAATTCTAGATGTCATAATAGATGTCTTGGTATATGTTCATAACTTTTCTAATCAATCTAACTTGCATATGTGACTTGTCATATAGATCAACATAACCCAAACATGATGATTTAATTAATATGAACTAACTAGCATAGATGGTAACATCATGGCCTTTTTAACATGTATGATTCATCACAACTTAGCATAGAAACTTTCAACATACATAACATCATCATAGCATGATTTACAACATATAAGATATCATCATCACATAACATTGGATTTACAATATACATGATAGCAAAAGGGGTTTACAACAACATATATGATGATTCACATCATCTACTCATAATCCATTCATAACTCAACCTAATTATAATGATAATAATCTTGTTAAGATCATCATACTCACAATTTAGAGAAGAAAAGAGAGAGTTTTGCTTTGCTTTAGGGTTGAGAGAATTAGAATTGAATTTGCTTTTCTTCTTTCTTAGTTGGCGGCGGCTCCATTGATTTCCATGGCGACGGTAACTATTGTATTTTAATTAGGTTTAGGGTTAGCATTAGGATGTATTTATAGGTGTAGGAAGTTATTTAGGACCATTAGATTAACCCTGAACCATGAGAACCAATCAAATGCAAAATCTGCATTTGAGCGAATCGGCCCACGGGTTGACAGCCAAACACCCTGGATTAACCCCTAGTCGACCCAGCAGAGCTCGGGTCGACCTCAAAAATGGGCCGGTTCGGTTATTCCCCCTCCCAATTCGCTGTTTTGAACTTTTTCGCATATTTATTTATTTAATTTTTAATTTTTATATATATATATATATCAATATATATATTTCTCTGCGCAACCCATTTCACTTAATTCTTTTCTAAAAATTAAGTATACTTTAATTTGTGAATTTTAATGTTATAAAATTACGGGGTGTTACAATGACACTAGATCTACTATGTTATCTATTATCGTTTTCTTATCAATTATGCTAGTAATCACAATTGATCACCAGACTTTACGTTTGTCCCATTCTCCTTTCTTTCTTTCCTTTTTCTTCCCGCCAGGCTCTCATTGAGGAAGCACGTAGTTTGGATTGCCTAGCTGAGTATATCTTGGAGGATTCTTGCTAAAGATTTATTGTTTTTTATTTCATTTCCATGGTTTAGTTGTTTCTTTTGACTATTTGGGGAATTATAAATTATGTACTCTGATTTTTTTTTCTAGATGAGATTTGAGACATGATATTCTAAGATAATTTGGTGGTTTTGAAATAAATGGTTTATCATTTTAATGTAAATTATCTTCTTCTTCCGTTGTATAATTTATTTATGACTTATGGAATCTTAGTCTCTATGATGTTTTATGTCTTTATAACTACAATGCTCCACATTCCTTAACGAGATTCTGTATTATGATAACATTAAGGGGTGTAGGTTGTTTTATTTGGTATCAGAACCTAAGGTTTCAAGGTTAGTAAAATTTTGTTTTAAAAGAAAAGTATTTTTAAAATCAAACCTATTTTTCAAAAGCCAAAAGTTATTTTTGAAATAAAATATATCCCTTATAGTCAGTTACAACTTTCCTTTGATTCCTTGAATTCTAAATTTCTATCCTTTATTTTGCGCAGCATGTCAGGAGCCTCTAATCTACCTTAGGGTATTCCTATCCCCGGTTAGTTCCGTAGATACTCAGAGGCTACGACACCCGTTGAGGACATGAACATGCACAGGTTCCAACACCCGCTGCGGTGGTTCCTACTAACCCACCTACAGCTGTGATTTTTTTTCTAAACTTTGTAAGGACTTCTCTAACTTAGATAGCAAGGTTTTAATGGGTACCAAGATGTTTGTGGAGATGCGCAATTGGATTAGAGAGATCGAGAGGGTTTTTGAGTTTTTGGAACTTGAGGATAACGTGAGAGTTCGACTTACAGCTTAGCATCTTAAGGAGGAAGCTTTGTTTCCATGGTAAACTGTAGAGGCCGAGAGTAGGCTTATGAATTGGGTTGGATTCAGAGATAGGTTTGAGAGGAAGTTTCTATCATCAATTAATGAAGGAATGAAATTGGAATGGTTTTTTAATTTGAAGAAAGGAAAATTTTCGGTAAAGGAATACATCAATAAGTTCAACGAGTTTATCATATTCGACATGGATTTAACACAGCTAATAAGAAGGCTGTTCGATTTGGATAAAGTTGAATCAACCTCTCCAAGTCTTGTCAATGACTTACATTCTTATGGGATCGACTTACGAGGCTTTGATTGAGATGGTGTTGATGCACAAGGATAAGAAGTAAGAAGTCGGGTATGATAAGATTGAAGCTTCCAAGTCTTCTAGTCTAGAAAATAGATGACGGGGTAAAAACGATAAGAAGAAGCAAGGTGAGAACCCTCAGAAAGGGAATATCCAGACAATGATAAAGTGTCATGGGTGCGGGATAGTGGGACATCTCGCTAAGGATTGCAGGAAGTTGAAGGCCAAGTACTTCAACTATGTGCAAGCTGGCGTTATAGTAGAGCATGTCCACAAAAGGCTAGACCAGGGACCGGTATGTCGATAGCTCAGGTGCATGTATTAGAGTCATTTCCGACTAGTGGTGGCCCGAATAGAGATAGGAAAGTTTCTGTAGAAGGTTTGATCTCTATCTCTGACTTTCATGTATGCACTCTTTTTGATTCGGGAGCTTCTCATTCGTTTGTTTCTAGTACTTTGGTTGACTATTTGAAATTAGAAATCTCATTAATTACCGATCCAATGGTAGTTTCAAACCATATTGGTGGTTCTACGCACTTATATATGATTTGTAGGGGTTTGAAAACTTCTATATTAGGTGTTGAGTTTGATTGTGATGCCTATGTTTTGAATTTTTGAGATACAGATGATCTTAAGAATGAACTGGTTAGCATATATAGGGCTGTACTTGACTGTGAGGGGAGGGTCTTTCATTTGATGACGTATAATGGTAAGACCCTAGAGATTTCATGCCACCCACGAGGGCCAGTCATATTGTGTTTTTCTTTATGCCCTATACCCTTCTGTTAATATTTATTTTGTACCTATTGTTTGTGAGTATCTGGATGCATTCGAGGAGGTTAGAGGATTGCCATCTAAGCAAGAGATCAGCTTCTTGATTTATCTTACTGAGAACGTAAAGCCTGTAGCGCTAACTTTTCAGATAAGGCTCCAAGGGAATAGAGAGAGTTAAGTAAGTAAGTGGCAAGATTTGGGATAAAGGTTTTATTAGACAAAGTATTTCTAAGTGGGGAGCACCAATTGTCTTTTCCACTAAGGCTGATGATTCCCTTCGTCTATGCGTAGATTATCGAGAGTTGAATAAGCTCACAAAGAAAAATTGTTTCCACTTCCTTGGATTGGCGATCTCTTTGATCAACTGGTGGGCGTGTCTGTATTTTCTCAGTTGGACCTAGCTACTAGTTTCCATTAGTTGTTAGTACCAAAGGATAAAATCGATAGAACGACATTGCAGATTCCTGATGGCTTCTTTGAGTGGTCGGTTATGCCTTTTGGGCTGAATAACATAACAACGTATTTCGTGGACCTGATGAGTAGATTATCCAGAGATTTTCTGAATAAGGTTATGTCTATTTTTGTGGATGACATCCTTGTCTTCTCATGGAATGAGGGCAAGCATGCTTTGCATTTGGAAGAGCTACTCCGTACACTCCGAGTTCATTAGTTGAAGACGAAATTCTCCAAGTGTCATTTTTAAAGGAAATAGGTGCGTTTCTTGGGGCAAGTGATCTCAAGGGGTAGGTTAGCAGTTGATCCCATCAAGATAGTGTAAGTTCAAGATTGGAAGACCCACAAGAATGTTATTGAGGTGAGGAGTTTTCTTAGCCTAGCGGGTTACTATAGGAAGTTCATTAAGGACTTCGCGCGGATCTCGACACCATTGATCCGACATACTAAGAAGAATTTGTCTTTCTCTTAGGATATGGATTATGAGAATGTTTTTCGGATTGAATAATACTCTAACCAGTGCACCAGTTTTGACATTACCCGATGGATCTAATATGTTCACGGTTTATACTGATGCTTGTGAGACTATCCCAAGCACGGTGTTGATGCAAGAGGGTAGAGTAGTGTGCTATAGTAATAGGAAGCTTAAGGTTCATGAGAGAAATTACCTTATGCACAATTTGGAGTTAGAGGGTATAGTATTTGCATTGAAGTCTTAGAGACACTACCTACTCGGCGAGATATTCGAACTCTTTACAGACTACAAGTCACTTTAGTATTCGTTCTCTAAAAGGGATCTCAATTTGAGACAGTAGAGGGGATGGAGTTCTTAGCATCAAATGATTTCGAGATTTCTAATACCCTTGGCAAGAAGAATGTAGTGGCTGATGCTTTGAGAAGGCAGAGTGCAACATTGAATCATTTATTCGTAGAGTGGCGGAGTTTGGAGTATATAACCGCATTCGACTTTCTACCATCTTCGGATTACACTCCAGGATTGTTGACATCATTGGAGGTGCAATGTAACACCCCGTATTTTAACAACACCAAAAGATGACAAATTAAAGAATAATTAATTTAATATTCATAATTAACTGAAACGGACTATGCCATTACGTTCGTCTCGGAATTCTGGTCAAAATAGACACCTGGCTTGCATAAAACGGACACGTATGAAGAAGTTATTAAGGTTTGAAGTTTGTATATGCATAAGAAGAATATATATGAATAAAATAAGTTCAGAAATTCAAATCAGTTCAAAATCGCATAAAATAGGGGAGCAGGAAAATTCCCGCCCAGGGGTATCGACCCCATCAAGGGGGTGTCAACCCTTGGGTCGACCCCATAAGGGGGTGTCGACCCATGGGTCGACCCCATAGGGGGGTTGACCCCCAATGGCAGATCTGGGCGGATTAGGGTTTCATGATAGCTTTATATATGACCTCATTTCTCTTATTTTTCCACACCAAAAATAATGGAGAGCTAGATGATGCCTTTGCCCAGATTAAATCAAGTCTTTTTCTTCTTTAGCAATCAAATCATTCAAGTTGGGAGATCTCTGATTCAATATATGCAATCTTTCTTCTATTTTTTCTAGATCTAATCATAGCGAGTTTATGTTAATTTTAGATCTAAATAATAAAAAGTTAATCTTGACATGACTATACTTGGATCTATGCCTATGTCTATTTGAATCATATCAGATCTATTATAACCTATGTAACAAAGTTATTCTGACATGACTATGAACTAGATCTAAGCCTATACCACTTTATCATGTCAGACCTACCATTGTTCGTAGATCTAATTCACTGTTTAGATCACATCATGCCTGTTCCTATTATGTTTGTGGCTAAATCAGATCTGTTGTTAGTTGGTTATCTAATTCATTGTTTAAATCTTATCATGCATGTTATGATATCCCTATTGTGTTAGAATTAGTTCTATTGTCATAAGTTCATCGGATCTATTCCTATATGCATGTCTTTTCATTATGCCACTATATTTTTATGCCTAATTCTCCCATTATATGTCAATCTTGTTAGTATGATCATTTCTGTCCTCTTCCTTTCATCTTTTCCCTTTTATTTTTATAGCCAGGCTACCTTCGAGCCTAGGCATGCCGCTGAAATAAGCGAACACGTTAAATTGGAAACGAGGGGAAAATGGTAAAAATGGGGGATAACTTGTAATTGGAAATTTGGGCATAACTTGAATGAAATATATGGACATGAATTTGAGGCATATAGTTAATTATGAACATAACTTGGGAAAGGGGCATGAAAACCTATAATGACATAGGAATAATTGGTTAATAATGGAAATACCAAGAATTACAATAATTAGAAACTATAACCATGCTTAAACACGAGGTTAGATTACACTTGTGGTGGAAGTCTGCCCGGAACCGACCGGCGTATCCAGCGACCACAAGTGGTGAATCTAATATGAGGGGTATACGTGCATAAACATGTGATGTGCTGAGCCATTAGGTTAAGTCTGACTTGTGAAAGAAGTCTGCCCAGAACCGATCGGTATATCCAGCATCCACAAGTGATAGGCTTAACGTGGGAGGTCTAGCACATTATAACCATAAATGAATATGCTAACTTGATTGAATCCATAGGGATTGTATAAACATGTTAACTTGAGTAGGGATTAAGTAAACTTGTTTGAAACAGTGGGTGGGTTATGTAAATCTTGGGTTGATGGGTAATATTTATATATAGGCCCACAAACTTAACCTGCTTGGTTATGCAATCTTTTACTCTAGTATGGCATAACTTGCGGAAAACCTAGTGGGGATGCAAGCGTGGGGGAAGCTTGTATCATCTTGTGTGTGGGACTCGTTTCAGTCGGTGACCCATATATAGGTATCAAACGAGTACTCTGAACTAGGTCGGAGTCGAGGCACGCTTACTAGGCTGATGTAAGAGATCCAAAACGTGGGAGACGGTGTGGGCGACGCATTCCAATGGGGTCATGTGCATGCGTGGGTCCGGCAGAGGAGGTTTAGACACTGTGACACCTGTATATAGGTTGTGCTGAAAATGAAGGGTTGCCACTTTAGGAAGTGATACATCCTACTGTGGGGCCAGCACAGGGTATCTACGGAGTGGTAAGCCGATCGATTAGGCTAGTAATTAGGGTATGTCTAGAATCTAGTATGTTTAGGAGCTCGTTATTATCCTTAGGGGCGACTCTGGTATGTTGGGTTGCATGTTGGTTGTATGGGGTTAAAACATCTCACTAGAAGTACGCCTAAGTCTACCATCTTATAGTTGTTGGGATCATCTCATTCTGGTTAGACTAGTATCAGTGTAAGTTAGAGAGAAAGAGAAAGTATTAGAGAAACGCAATATACTCTATCTTGTTTATCATGTTAACCTTGTCATACCTGCCTTTTATGATGTTATCTCTCTTATCCACTTTATATGCCTGTTATGATACTTTTACTTATTTATATGCTAAAAGTAACTAGAATCGCCAAACTTTTTGTCTGACCCATTTTGTTTCCTCTTTTTTCTCTTTCGTCCCACTCCCCCTTGCCCCAAGTTCTTAGGGTGTAAATATTCAGGCTTGATCATGATTCTGCTTTCATCTTGCTTGGAGCTACATAGATGTACTGCTTGATTTCATGTTTCTCTACTATGGCTATGTTTTGGGGATTATGCTTTTTTTATTATTGTACCCTAATGTTTTAAGTACAAGACAGAAATTTTAATGATGTACTGGGTTTTATGTTTTTCAGACATATGATATAACCATGTTCTGAACTACGATGCTTTATGATTAATAAAGTTTTAAATTTTGCTGATACTTTATATCTGTCTTGTAATGTTTCTATTTCTGTTTACCTATAACGCTTCATGAAACGTAACGCATTCTCTTAATGAGTGACATTAACGGATGTGGGGTGTCACACTTGGTATCAGAGCTGAAGGTTAACAGATCGGATAAAAGATTTTGAAAATTATTTTCAAAAAGGTTTTAAAAGAAAGCATTTTCAAAAGAAAAGTCTGTTTTGAAAAACATATTCCCCAAAGCCATACGTAATATCTTTCGATCCTTTGTCTAAGTCCCTTTCCTTTTCTTTTCAGTATGTCTGGGGAACCTAATATTCCTAAGGGCGTTACGATACCAGGTGGTTCCGTAGGTATCTAGAGGCCATGGCGCCTATTGGTGGTCAAGCTGACGTTCCTCCCCCAGCTGCACCCGTTGTTCCTCCTCCTCCACGTGCAGATAATTTCTCTAAGATCTGCAAAGATTTCTGTACTATGGGAGGAAAGCCAATCCGTGGAACCGAGACATTCATAGAGCTAAGGAATTGGCTCAAAGAGACGGAGGAATTGTTTGGAATCTTCGAAGTGGACAGTCATAGGAAGATTCAGTTAGTCGCCTGGCTACTGAAAGATGAAGCTTTGTTCTGGCAGGAAGTGACGCAAGTAGGGCGTCCAGTGGAGACTTAGGAGAATTTTCGGCAAAGGTTTGAAATGAAGTTTCTTTCTCAAGCTGAGAAAAGCATGAAAATGGAATGGTTTATGGCACTCAAGCAAGGAGGCATGACTGTCAAAGACTATGTTAATAAATTCAACCAACTAGCGAGGTTTGGATTGGAGCTAGTGGATACTCCGCATAAGAAAGCTTTACGGTTTACTAGAGGATTGAATGAACCCCTTCATGGGTTACCCATGTCTCATATTCCGATGGAAGAAACTTTTGAAAGGCTCGTTGATATGGCCTTGATGCATAAGGAAGATAAAGATGAAAAGAAAGAAGTTAAGGTTGAGGAAACACAAAACAAGAAAGTATGGCCCAAGAAAAGGACAACAACAATAGAAGAAGGGCGAAAATAATGACAAGGCTAAGGATAAGAGGAAGTGCCATAATTGCGGACGCGAGGGTCATTTGCTAAAGGATTACAAAAGAAGGAAGAATGCTTGCTTAGTTGGGGAGAGGTCGGACACTTTTCAAAGGAGTGCCCGAAGATGCAAGGACAAGGTCAAAGGGCAGGAGCTTCTAGAGGGCAGACGCATGCTCTCGTGACCAGTACTCCAGATGGAGGTAGGGAAGTTTCTGTGGAAGGTTTGATTTCTCTTTCCAATCATCCTATTAGAATTATTTTTGGTTCTGGCGCCTCACATTCATTTATATCTGATTCTATGTTTGAGTCTCTGCATCTTAATACTAGTATGGTAGTGGATCTCGTTGTTGTCTCAAACCCCATTGGTGGTTCGGCTCATTTGTCCATGATTTTTTGGGGTTTGAGAATTTCTGTGTTAGGCGTTGAGTTTGAGTGCGACACGTATGTGCTCCATTTTATAGGCTATGGTTTGATTCTAGGGATGAATTGGCTAGCCATGTATGGTGCCATTCTGGATTGTGAGAGGAGGATCATTAGACTTTTGACTTTCCATGGGAGGACCCTCGAGATTTCTTGTGACCCTAAGGGGTCTGTTATGGTTAATTTCCTAAAGTCTCTTGATGCATCTATTAATGATCTATGATCTGTACCAGTAGTCTGTGAGTATTCTGATGTTTTTTAGGAGGTTCGAGGCTTACCTCCGAGACGCGAGATCGATTTTCATATATACTTGGTAGACAATGCAAAGCCAGTTGCATTGCTCGTGCACCATATGGCTCCAAGGGAAAGGAAGGAGCTTAGCAAGTAAGTAGGAGAGCTACTTGAAAAAGGGTTTATTAGGAAAAGCATATATGAATGGTGTACTCCGGTGGTATTCACAACTAAGGTGGATGGTTCGCTTTGCTTATGTGTAGACTACAAGGAGTTGAATAAACTCACAAAGAAGAATAGACACCCACTACCGAGGATAGATGATCTGTTTGACTAGTTTGTTGGTGCATCTGTTTTCTCTCAGTTATACTTGGCCATGAGGTTTCATCAGTTGAGGGTGGCCGAGGACAGTATAGACAAGACTGCTTTTAGGACTCTAGACGGTTTCTTTGAATGGCTCGTTATGCCTTTTGGATTGACGAATGCACCCACCTATTTTGTTGATCTGATGAGTAGGGTGTTCCAGGAGTTTCTAAATAAATTTGTCGTGGTCTTTGTTGATGACATCTTAATTTTCTCGAAGAGCGAGGAAGAGCATGCCCAGCATTTGAGAGAGGTTTTGAAAACTCTCCATGTGCATCAGCTTAAGGTGAAATTCTTCAAATGCCATTTTTGGAGAAAAGAGGTGAGATTTCTAGGGCATGTGGTCTCTAAAGATGGGATAACAGTAGATCCCGCAAAGGTAGCTACAGTTCAATATTGGCAAATCCCAAAGAATGCAACGAAGGTGAGAATCTTTCTTGGATTGGAGGCTATTATAGGAAGTTCATTAAGGACTTCGCAAAGATATCAACCCCACTCACCAGGCTGATGAAGAAAAATCTGGCGTTTTCTTGGGATGTAGATTATGATGTTGCTTTCCAGCGATTAAAGAGGGCTCTGACAACAACCTCAGTCTTGACCTTGGTCGATGGGAATAAAGTGTTTACAGTATACACTGATGCATGTGGTGCAGGGCTTGTTGCGGTTCTGATGCAAGAGGGAAGGGTAGTATGTTATGGGGGTAGACAACTAAGAGTTCATGAGAAGAACTACCCTACCTATGATTTAGAACTAGCTTCCATAGAATTCGCGCTTAAGATGTGGCATCATTATTTTCTTGGAGAGAAGTTCGGCTTGTACGCCGACCATAAATCTCTCAAGTACTTGTTCTCGCAGAAGGATCTTAATTTAAGGCAACAAAGATGGATGGAGTTCCTATCATCTTATGATTTTGAGATTGTTTATACCACTGGCAAGGGTAATGTGGTCGCAAACGCATTGAGTAGGCAGAGTATAGCCTTAAGTCCTTTGTTTGTGGAAAGTAAAAGATTGGAGTTTATATCAACTTTTGACTTTAGACCCTCCACCAAGTTTTTGCCTGGCTTATTAGCATCATTGGAGGTGCGACCTACTCTTATGGATCAGATAGGAGCTTCACAACGAGAGGATTGACAGATTTCATACATCTTGGATTGGCTCAGTAAAGAGGAGACTTCTAGTCACCTCAGTAGATATTCCACATACGATAAAGGGTGGTTCCGACGAGACGGAAGGCTTTGTGGTCCTTGAATTGGGAGTTTGTTGAAGACAGTCTTAAAGGAAGCCCATCATTCTAAGATGACTACTCATCCAAGTGAAGATAAGATGTATAGGGATATGAAGAGGTTTTTTTTTTTCTTTTGGGCTGGGATGAAGAAAGATGTGGCGGAGTTTGTTTCTCAATGTTTGATTTGCCAACAAGTTAAAGCTAAGCAAAAGAATCCCGGTGGTTTACTTCATCCTTTGGAGGTCCCGCACCGGAAGTGGGAGAGTGTCTCTATGGATTTCATAGATGGTTTGCCTAGATCAAAGAAAGGAAACAACATTATTTGGGTTATAGTAGACATACTTACTAAGAGCGCTTATTTCATTCCAGTTAAGAGTAAGAGGACGGCAACATGGTTGGCAATAGTTTACGTTCGTGAGATAGTCCGTCTTCATGGAATACCTTCCAACATCGTAAGTGAATGTGACCCCGTCTTCACCAGTGAATTTTGGAGGAGATTGCAAGAAGCATTAGGTACATAGTTGTGTTTGAGCACCGCTTATCACCCTCAGACAGATGGATAGACAGAAAGGGTGAACAGAGTTATTGAGGATCTTTTAAGCATGTGTATCCTAGACTTCGGAGGGACTAGGGAAGAGCACCGTCCTTTAGTGTAGTTCGCCTACAACAACAGTTATCAAGCTAGTATTGGCATGGCACCCTTCGAAGAATTGTACGGACGACCCTGTAGGTCACCAACTTGTTGGTGGGAATCTACAGAAAGACTTCTACTTGGACCGGATATGGTTAGAGAAACGTTCGAAAAGATTGATCTTATCCGTAGATGAATGAAGATAGCTCAGGATAGGCAGAAGTCCTACGTAAACAAGAGAAGTACCGATATTGAATTTGAGGTGGGAGATATGGTTTTCATTAAGGTATCACCTTTAAGGAATGTAGTTCGCTTTGGATCTATAAGGAAATTGGCACCAAGATTCATAGGACCATTTCCCACAGCAGAATGAATTGGCCAAATGGGCTATAGAGTAAATCAACCAAAGAGACTATCCAGCGTTCATGGTATTTTCCATGTTTCTCATTTCCGGAAGTGCTTGCATGATACTACAGAAATAGTTGAGCCGAGTATATCGGAGGAAGTAAAGGTGGAATGAGAGGCAACAGTTAGACGAGTTCCTACCTGTATTCTTGGATCAAAAGTTAAGAAGCTACGCAATAGAGAAGTCAAGTAGATAAAGGTTCAGTGGGGAGATGACCCAGAGGATGCAACTTGGGAGACCGAAGAAAAGATTCGCGCATCGTGCCCTTTTCTTTTCAAGGGTACGTCCTTAACTTCTTTTCCAAATCTTTTATTCATACTTGTCTCTATCACTTGAGTATATCCTATTGATCGAATCTTTGACCTTTAGGTAGGAAACCCATGGATGTAAACATGTGCTTGAGGCATGTTATGTTTGATGAATACAAGTGGATGCAAGTGTTTGCTAGTGGTTGCTTGTGGATGCATATACACACACATTAGGCACTAGGTCGGCTCAATCACTCTCATACTACATATGGATGTGTGTGCATTTTTCTTCTTTTTATGGGTGGAAATGGATATATCATCCCATGGATGTTGCATTTGGACGGATGACTGTGCACGCATATAGAACTTACATGTTATAATAGGATCATTTGCATACATGTTAGATTCAATGCACTAACACACATTGCATTAAGGAGGTCGACTGAATCAGTAGACCGCCTGATCTTTGAATTAGTATTGGGACATATACACACACCTTTGCATATGTTCAAATAAGCATTAGAAATCTTTTAAGGACAATGGATGCCTTGATTGGTGGATGAGTAGATGGATGTGCATGTTAGGATATACATTCTTAACTTTGAGATTTCAGGGACGAAATCCTTTGAGTAGGGGAGAATGTAACACCCCATATTTTAACAACACTAAAAGATGATAAATTAAAGAATAAATAATTTAATATTCAGAATTAAGTGAAATGGACTACGCCATGGAGGTCGTCTCGGAATTCTGGTCAAAATAGATACTGGCTTGCGTAAAACGGACATCATATGAAGAAGTTATTAAGGTTTGAAGTTTGTATACGCATAAGAAGAACATATATGAATAAAATAAGTACAGAAATTCAAAACAGTTCAAAATCAAAGAAAATAGGGGAGCGGGAAAATTTCCATTCAGGGGTGTCAACCCCATCAAGGGGGTGTCGACCCCTGGGTCGACCCCCCCCCATGGCAGATCTGGGCAGATTAGGGTTTTGTGACAGCTATATATATGTTCCCATTTCTCTTGTTTTTCCATACCAAAAATAATGGAGAAGTAGATGTTACCTCTGCCCAGATTAAATCAAGTCTTTTTCTTCTTCAGCAATCAAGTTATTCAATTTTTGAGATCTGTGATTCAATATCTACAAATCTTCTTCTAGTTTTTCTAGATCCAATCACAGTGAGTCTATGTCAATTTTAGATCTAAATAATTAAAAAGTTAATATTGACATCACTATAACTTGGATCTATGCCTATGACTATTTGAATCATATCAGATCTGCTATAACCTGCGTAACTAAGTTATTCTGACATGACTATGAAATAGATCTAAGCCTATACCTATTTATCATGTCAGACCTGCCATTATTTGTAGATCTAATTCACTGTTTAGATCACATCATGCCTGTTCCTACTATGTTTGTGGCTAAATCAGATCTGTTGTTAGTTGGTTATCCAATTCATTGCTTAGATCTTATCATGCCTATTATGATATCCCTATTGTGTTAGAATCAGTTCTATTGTCACATGTTCATCAGATCCGCTCCTATATGCATATCTTGTCATTATGGCATTATATATTTATGCCTATTTCTGCCATTATATGTCAATCTTGTTAGTATGATCATTTATGTCCTCATCCCTTTATCTTTTCCCTTTTATTTTTATAATCAAGCTACCTTCGAGCCTAGGCATGTCACTGAAATAAGCGAACGTGTTAAATTGGGAACGAGTGGGAAACAGTAAAATTGGGGCATAACTTATAATTGGAAATTTGGGCATAACTTGAATGAAATATATGAACATGAATTAAGAGCATATGGTTAATTATGAACATAACTTGGGAAAGGGGCATGAAAACTTATAATGACATAGGAATAATTGGTTAATAATGGAAATACCTAGAATTACAGTAATTAGAAACTATAATCTCGCTTAGACACGAGGTTAGATTACACTTGTGGTGGAAGTCTGCCTGGAACCGACTGGCATATCCAGCAACCACATGTGGTGAATTTAATGTGAGGGGTCTAAGTGCATAAACACATGACGTGCTGAGACAGAGGTTAGGTCCGACTTGTGGAAGAAGTCTGCCTGGAACCAACCAACATATCCAGCATCCACAAGTGGTAGGCTTAATGTGGGAGGTCTAGCACATTATCACCATAAATGAATATGGTAATGAATTGAAATACTTAACCTGGTTGAACCAATAGGGAGTGTATGAACATGTTAACTTGAGTAGGGGTTAAGTAAAATTGTTTGAAATAGTGGGTGGGTTAAGTAAATCTTAGGTTGATGGGTAATATTTATATATAAGCCCACAAACTTAACCTGTGGGGTTATGCAATCTTTTACTCTGGTATGGCATAACCTGTGGAAAACCTAGTGGGGATGCAAGCGTAAGGGGAAGCTTGTATCATCTTGTGTGTGGGACCCGTTTCAGTCAGTAACCCATATATAGGTATCAAACGAGTACTCCGGACTAGGTCCGAGTCGGGGCACGCTTACTAGGCTGATTGTGAGAGATCCAAACATGGGGGACGGTGTAGGCGGCGCATTCCGACGAGGTCATGTGCATGCATGGGTCCGGCAGAGGAGGTTTAGACATAGTGCCACCTATAGATGTGGTTGTGCACATCCTAAAAACGAAGGGTTGCCACTTTAAGAAGTGATACATCCTACTGTGGGGCCAAGACATAGCATCTACGAAGTAGGAAGCCGATCAGTTAGGGTAGTAATTAGGGTACATCTAGACTCTGGTATGTTTAGATGACTGTTATTATCCTTAGGGGTAACTCCGGTATGTTGGGCTGCCTATTGATTGTATGGGGTTAAAACCTCTCACTAGAAGTATGTCAATGTCTACCATCTTATAGTTGTTGGGATCATCTCATTCTGGTTATACTAGTATCAGTGCAAGACAGAGATAAAGAGAAAGAATTAGAGAAGTTGCATTATACTCTATCATGTTTATCCTATTAACCTTGTCATACCTGCCTTTTATGATGTTATCTCTCTTATCCACTTTATATGCCTATCATGATACTTCTACTTATTTATATGCTAAAAGTAACAAGACTCGCCAGACTTTATGTCAGACCCATTTTGTTTCCTCTTCTTTCTCTTCCATTCCCCCCACACCCCCTTCCCCAGGTTCTCAAGGTGGGAATACTCAAGCTTGATCAGGATTCTGCTTTCATCTTGGTTGGAGCTGCATAGATGTACTGCTTGATTTCATGTTTCTCTACCACGGCCATGTTTTGGGGATTATGCTTCTTTTATTATCGTGCTCTGATGTTCTAAGTACAAGACATAAATTTTAATGATGTACTGGGTTTTATGTTTTTCAAACATATGACGTAACCATGTTTTGAACTATGATGCTTTATGATTAATAATGTTTTAAATTCCGCTGCTACTTTATATCTGTTTTGTAATATTTCTATTTCTGTTTACCTATAACGCTTCACGAAACTTAATGCATTCTCTTAATGAGTGACATTAACAGACATGAGGTGTCATATGCAACCTAATTTGCTAGAGCAGATTGGGATAAGGCAGTGAGAGGATCTTGAGCTTTCAGACATCTTAGATGGATTGAGTAGAGGAGAGGTTTCAAGGCATCCACTTAGATACACTGTGGATTGCAGAGTTTGGCTTCGACGAGGTAGTAGATTATGTGTACCTCACACAGATGATTTGACGAGTGCAGTGTTAGCCGAGGCTCGTCACTCTCGGATGAAAATCTATTCGGGTGATGACAAGATGTATCGTGATATGAGGAGAGTATTTTATTGGACCGATATGAAGGAGAGCATAGCTGAGTATCTGGCTAGATGTGTGACTTGTTAAAGAATCAATGCAGAGCAAAAGAAGTCTGATGGTGCTTCAGCCTTTAGATATATCATTGTGGAAATGGGGGACCATTTCCATGGATTTCTTGGATGGTTTGCTTAGGTCGAGAAAGGGCAACACTAGCATTTGGGTCATCGTGGACTGACTGACTAGGAATGCTCATTTCATTACAGTTAAGACTAAGAGGATGGCTGCGTGGTTGGCTTCTTTGTATATTCGTGAGATAGTTAGACTCCATGGTATTCCTTTGAGAATTATGAGCGACAGAGACTCGATTTTCACCAGTGAGTTTTGGAGGAGTCTGCAAGAGGTTTTGGGGATACAACTCATATTGAGCATTGTTCATCACCATCAGATGGATGGACAGACTAAGAGGGTAAATAGGATTTGGAGGACCTAATAACGATGCGTATTTTGGACTTTGAAGGGACATGGGAGGATCATTTAGCCCTTCTAGAGTTTGCTTATAATAATAGTTTCTAGACTAGCATCAACACGGCATCCTACGAGGCCTTGTATGGATGACCTTGCATATCCCCAGCATTTTGGTGGGATTCGAAAGATAGACTGCTTCTTGGGCTGGAAATGGTTAGAGAGACCTCCGATAAGGTTGAATTGATTAGGAGAGGATGAAAGCAGCACAAGGTAGACAAAAGTCATAAATGTGAACACGAGAAGGATCGACCAAGAGTTTATTGATGGAAACTTGGTTTTCGTCAAAGTCTCATGGTTAAGGAACATGGTAAGATTTGGCTCTATAGGCAAGCTGACACCAAGGTTCGTTGGGTCATTCCCGATCACAGAAAGAGTAGGGCAGATTGTAACAACCCGCCCGAAATGGGCCTAAATTTCGACATTGAAAAGTCCCATCGAAACTTAGAGCCATTCTAAACGGGTCGTTGGCTTCTGTGAGGATTACATTTGCACAAAATATATATACACAAATACTTCAAATGGAAATCTCACACAGCGGAAAGAGAAAGTATAATACTGAAATAAGATGTACCACTTTTTTAAAAATCACAGAAATACAACAGTCACAGTTACATATGTTCAATGGGTATATCAAACAAGTTTCCAAAAGAAGTAAAGCAATAACTGCTAATAATAACATAACAACTTCGTTTTCTTCATCAGCTTCAATCATGACTTCGCCCATGGCTTTTACCATATCTACTGACCTATTAGATATGTTAAGGAGAGGGGTCAGAACATAAAGTTCTGTGTGACTGAAATATGGTGTTACTTAATGTCCATACCCTATATTTTTAGCAGGTTACATATGTCAAGGTATGTCTACGCATCACACATTATTCAAACAAACAGCAAGTATATAACCAATGGGGTGGATATCCAAGTCAATCGCCCATTAGTGTTTTTAGGTGTAACGACCCGCATTCTACGCATCGAAGGATCGTAGGATATTTATTTCTTTCACATATGAAGTCGTATGGTCATGTAACTTTGGGAGACGACTATTGGGGTCATTTCCCACATTCATGATTTTTCCCTATTTTTAAATGACTATTTTGCCCCTAGCTGATCTAGCTTTGGCCATAACTTTTGATTGGAAAGGAGTTTTGACCTGAAATCACTTTCATTGGCTCCGGATGATGGTTTACAATTCCGTAGAGTGGTAACATTAGCCAAACAGACTCATCGTTTGGGAGATATGGCTGAAACAACTTTCAGATGGTGAAAAACAGCTTAATTGGGCTTAACCGGGTGATTAACAGCTAGGCCCAAAGGGGAATTTCGGGATTAGGAGTTTAAAAGGGCTGTTAGGGTTTGGAGAATACTTTTTTCTCATTTTTCAGCCGTCACTATTCATTCCTCTTAACCTAGCCAAGGCCTCCAACATCTAAAACATCCCCAAACCACTTTCTAATTGAAGATTAGTCTAATCAACATCAAATTAAGGAGGAATAGCACCAAAGCAAGGTTAGAGCTGTTTTGTTGCATTGGCAACAACGCCAAACAGAGAATCATTTCAGATTTGGTATTTTATTTATGGCCAAGGTGAGTGATTTGCATGGTTTTGCACTAATTACAGTTAATTAAGGGTAATTAGTGAAGATTAACGAAATTAGACATGATAAAATTTTGGAAAAATATTTATAAAATCCGAAATATTGTTTTAGACCTCTGTTAGAGATTTGGGTTAATTTGGTTAAGTATTACTAATCCTATCATTAATTATACTTGAACATGATTAAGGGGAAATATGGGGTTTTGGCTATGTTTGATCCATTTTAACTTATTAAGTTGTTGTTTTGGTGTTTGTGGTCACTTCTATTTGTTGCTATGACTGTATGGCATGCTTTGTGATTGTCTAAAATAGTTAGAGTGGTCGAAAACGCCGTCGTATGGCGTAAAACAGTCGCTGGAAAAGTTGCAGGAAAATGTGCAGGGTTTCGGATCGGATCGGGTTAGGGGGCTCGGATTGGATGGTGAACTAGGCAGAGAAACCGAACCGGATCGGAACTTTGCACTAAAGAAGACTTGGTAAGAAGGAAGGCCATTTGCATAAAAGCTGGAGTTGGGTTCGGATGGGGAACAAGGAAGGGGCTGCGGATCGGATCTGAGAAGAGGAGATGGAGCAACAGATGGGATCGGGTGGTCATAACCGAACCGAACCGGCGTTGGAGGACCGAACTGAACAGAGGATAGGCGCTATCCTTCCGAACCGAACCAAGCAAGTGTGAGTGGACCGAACCGAGGAGGAATGGAGCACTGATCAAGGCATGGGCTAAGACCACCGAACCGAACCGGGTTGGGAGTACCCTACCGAACCAGATGTGTACTTTTATTTCATCGTGACGACTTCTTCTGAAGACCAACTCCAATTCGATCAAAACCCGAGATGCAAAGGAAGTCCAAGTGGGAAGCTTGTACTCAGGATCCAATTGGGAACCAACGAGTCAACTTCATGAGGGGCTTTGCTGCGGGACGTGGGCTAAGGGGTTGTCGATGTCTATAACTTTGGATCACTATGTGTAGGGGGTACGTGAACGGATTCAGGGCCACAGTGGCCTAGGTACGACTAAAGAGCTATAGACCAATGAAGCGGGGTCATTTGTAAAGATTTGGTCATGACTCCATGGGGTGAGCTTGGTAGTAGCAGTAGTTGTACAAGTCGAAATCCGTCACTACTTCGATGGGTCTAGTGATTGACAGTGGTGGACATCGTATCCTTTACGCACTGAGTGAGAGATGTGGGGATGGTTGCTATGTTTGATTTGTTTGCCATCACTATGACATGCACACCCCCACCCCGTATTCCTTACACCATTTGTTAGTGGCACCTTAGAGTATTGTACAGTATGTAGTGCTAACTCTTTGGTTTCAGGTCCAGGTTCAGGTATGGTTTAGTATACCTGTTATTGTTCTGTTTTGCTGCTTATCGCTTATACAAGATTTTTTGTCTGACCCAGAGTTTTATGTCTCTTCTTATTACTCTGGGTGCTCTCACGAGCAGACTAGAGACAGGTTAGCTGGTGATGCACGAGTAGTTGTACTGGAGACGAGTAGGAGGCTTCCACGTATGACATATATAGATATTCTCCCTGTGTCATTGTGGGTCACTGCTTTGGGAATTAGTAGTGTACCTTTTCCTTTGCTTAGCTTTATAGACAGTTTGAAAAGTTGTAATAATGGTGATGTAGTTTTATCTTTCAGCTTATGCATTGTCTCGCCTGTTTTATGTCAAGTATGTTGTTATTATATTTTATCCCATGTGCTGTGAGACATTCTACAGGTTCTTGATTAGCTCATCCTCTTCTTTCCTTTCTTTGGCGACCGTTCCATGCTAGTCGGGCATGTGTACAGTGCACTTAAAGAGGAAATGCCGGCTGGTGTGGGGTGGGCCGTCACACTTGGTATCAGAGCTCTAGGTTGCGTAATTAACCTAGGGAAAGACACCACGGAGAGATAATACGTATATGAGAGCGCGTATTTGTGATTATTTTGGTTTTTAAAAGCTATATATATACTATTAGTGTATCTAAGGATGAAGTCGCACTGCACTAACACCACAAAGAGGATGGTTAATCGTTTTCTCTTTACAGATTGAACGATGAGCCGATACGCAAGAGGTGCCGGTAGAGGACCCAATAATGGGAATGGTGCTAACATGAGGACGATGTTTACTGACCTCATGAGAGAGATGCTTAGAGATGTTCTGGGGGCAGCTCCTAATGCTGGTAATGGTGGTGGTGCAGTGGTGCAGGCGCCTAGAGCCGATTTTGCCAAACTATGCAAGGATTACACTAGTCTTGGTGGAAAGCCGATCCAAGGAACGGAATCGGCCACGGATGTTTAGGATTGGTTGGATAGCTGTGAGCATATCTTCGAGGACTTGGGTATCGAGGATGCGATGAAAAGGAAGCTAGCGTCCCGTCAGTTGCAAGGACGGGGAATGAATTGGTGGAATGCTATAAAGGCAGCTACTCCCGAGGATCAGATTACTTGGGATCAGTTTAAGGTTCGCTTTAGCGATAAGTTCATTCCAGCTGCTCAGAAGTCAGTGTTGTTTAAGAGATTCTTGGAACTTAAGCAAAATGGCAAAACTGTCTCAGAGTATATTGCCGAATTCGACATTTTATCGAAATATGGGTTATTCCTAATAGATACTGCCGAGAAGAAGAATGAGAAGTCCATAACTGTCTTGGATGGATACTTGGGGGAAACGCTTATTAACTACATCGATGAGACGTTTGAATCGATTGTGGGGAAAGCATTGAGGTCAGAGAGTCTTTACCCTAAGCCGAAGACTGAAGTCGCATCTGCAAAGGAGCCAAAGCCGCAAGCAAGAGGTGGAGGCAAGAATGGTTCTCAGAATAAGAGAAAGCAGAATCAGACCAAGGATGACCAGAAGAAAAAGAATAAGAAGGATGTTGAGTGCTTCAGCTGTGGTAAGAAGGGCCATTATTCTAGTAATTGTCAGGCCAAGCCAGCGGAAAGGAAGTGCTTCAACTGTGGCCAAGTGGGACATCACAAGGACAAGTGTCCGCAACCCCTAAAGAAAAGCAGATGGTGAAAGCATATGCCCTTAATGCTATTCCTTCTTCGTCGAATGCCCCAACTGCGGCGGAGAAGGGAAAGAATGTCGTTATTCAAGGTATGCTTTCTGTTTATGATGTTCCTGTTAGAGTTTTATTTGATACCGGAGCTTCCAGTTCTTTCATATCTAGTGACCTGGTAGATAGGTTGGGATTGGAGCCTGAGATTGTCGATTGACCTTTAGTAGTGACGAACCCAATTGGTGGTTCGACTAGCCTTAGCATGATTTGTCGTAATGTGGTCTTATCGAGTCATGAATGTATGTTTGTTTGTGATTGCTTTGTTTTGGGCTTTACGGGGTTTGGCATTATTTTGGGAGTCGATTGGCTCCAAAGATACGGGGTGGTGGTAGACTGTGAGGGCTTTTTGGTAACAGTTAGAGCGGATGATGGGCGGAGGGTAGTATTTGGTGGTCTACCAGTGAGGGGGTAATGGTTAGTTTTCTAAATTCCCTCGACCTCCCGCATGATGAGTTGTCAGATGTGCCGATGGTTAGCCAGTATCCAGATGTCTTCGAAGAAGTGACCGGGTTTCCACCACACCGAGAGATTGAGTTCCGTATTGATTTAGTGAAAGATGCCAGACCTATAGTGATGCCACTTTATCGTATGGCACCAAGGGAGCAGCGAGAGCTCGGGGTGCAAGTCAGCGATCTTTTGAAGAAGGGATTTATCAGAAGGAGTGTTTCTAAATGGGGAGCACCAGTTGTGTTTGCTACCAAGGCCGATGGTTCCCTTCGATTGTGTGTAGACTACCGCGAGTTGAATAAAGTGACGAGGAAGAACAAGTATCATCTACCGCGGATAGATGATTTGTTTAATCAGTTGAGTGGCGCGAGAGTATTCTCTCAATTGGATCTCGCGATAGGTTTTCATTAGCTTAGAGTGGAAGCTGAGAGTATAGCTAAAACGGCATTTCGGACGCCGTCTGGATTTTATGAGTGGTTGGTCATGCCATTCGGGTTGACCAATGCCCAGCATATTTTGTGGATCTTATGAATAGAGTATTCAGGAATCAATTGAATAAGTTTGTTCTTGTGTTCGTGGATGATATTTTGGTTTACTCGAGGACAGAGGAAGAACACAAGGAACATTTAAGAATAGTGATGGATGTGTTGAGAAGACACCAATTGAAAGAAAAGTTTTCTAAGTGTCACTTCTGGAGGAGGGAAGTGAGATTCTTGGGCCATGTTGTTTCAGAGAATGATATTGCCGTGGATCCTGCGAAGGAGGCTACGGTACAAGATTGGTCTCCGCCCAAGAATGCAACGGACATAAGAAGTTTCTTGGGATTAGCTGGATATTATCGTAAGTTTATCTAAGACTTCTCCAAGATAGCGGCACCGTTGACTCAGTTGACCAAGGAGAATCAAGATTTCATCTGAGACGAAATGTGCGAGAATGCATTCAAGAATCTAAAGGACAAGTTGACATGTGCACCAGTGCTAGTCATTCCTAAGGGGAATGAACATATGACGATATACACGGATGCATGTGGTATCAGACTAGGTGTTGTGTTGATGCAAGGAGGTAGGGTTGTAGCTTATGCAAGTCGGCAACTGAAACCACACGAGAGAAGAAACCCTACCCATGATTTGGAATTGGCAGCGATCGTGTTCGCATTGAAGATGTGGAGACATTATCTCTTGGGAGAAAGATTCGAGTTGTTTGCTAATCATAAGTCACTAAAGTATCTTTTCTCTCAGAAGGATCTAAATCTCCGACAACAAAGATGGTTAGAATTCTTAGCTTCCTATCATTTCGACGTCGCATATACACTAGGAAAGGGCAATGCGATGGCTGATGCATTGAGTAGAAGACATGCCAGTTTAGGGGCTATGTTTCTAGAATGGAAGCAACAGGAGTACATCGCTGGGTATGATTTCAGACTAAAGTGTGAATTGGATCCAGAAATGTAAGCAAATTTGACGATCAGACCCACTTTGATTGAGCGGATTTGTTCCAGTCAGAGGGACGATCCTAACCTATTGGAAATCATCTCAAAGTTAGATATGGGAATCGACGGAGAGATGAACAAGTATGGGCTTGATCGTGATAGATGGCTTAGAAAGAATGGAAGACTTATTGTACCCAATGTCAAAGGATTAAGAGATGAAGTGCTTAGAGAATGTCATCACTCAAAACTGACTATACACCCCGGTGGTAACAAGATGTATCGAGACATGAAGCAGACCTACTACTGGGAAGGGATGAAAAGAGACATTGGGAAGTTTATATCCAAATGCATGAATTGCCAGCTAGTTAAAGCTGAGCAAAAGAAGCTGTTAGATCAAAATTTGGCTCTAACACCCAAATTGTTCTGATTCGTAGAAAATTATAACTAAAAAATGAGGAAAAAGCAGAGAACACACAAGGTTTATAGTGGTTCGGCGTTAACGAGCCTACGTCCACTTTATATGCTATTGATTATACTTTGAATGCTAGTACAACCAATGATTTCTCTCAAACTCACTCTTACAATTATGATTTCTCTCAGTAATCTCGAAATAAAACTGATAAGAAATAGTGGTATGACAGTAATGGTGGAATCAATACTCAATACTGCCAAAAGATCCCGAAAAATGCCAAGCTCTGGGCTATTTATAGCTGATTTCTGGTGACGGATCGCGGTCATACGTGGCCCACATCCCGAAGATCTCGGACCGGTTCGTAGCTTGATGAAGAATTGGTCAATATGACAGTTGGTAACACGTGTCGCGAGATCCTGTATTCTCGGATCGTGGTGGACTTGGTCTTGGTCATTATCCATCAGCCTAGGGGATCGGATCGGATCGTGATGGCAAAGTGGGGATCAGGTCGCGACCCGCTTCAGCGATCCGATGGTGCGATCCCAATGGGGGCGATCCGCATGGACTATCCGATCTTCTGTGAACTTGAGGAGCGAAATCTCATACTTTCTTCTTGTGTGTGAACCTTGGTGGCTTGGTCAAAAATCTAGCCAACATTTTGCCCCCTCGAATTATATTTTATCAGAGATGGAATATGCTTCGAAACCGTGGAAACATCTTTTCATAGGAAGATGCAAATCAAAGGCCGTGTCTGTTCATATTGTTGTACTGTTTCTGAAAAGTTGTATCTCCTGATTAGTAAAAATGCCCAATGAAATCTTCGATCGTTTCCTTGTTTATCGAGCAGCTCTTCTCTCTGGGATTTTTGGATACTTCAGGTAAACTTTTATTAATTTTCTTTCAAACAATTTACAAAATTTGATTTTGACAAAAGTTTGTCGAGTCGGATCGCCCAAATCCCCCATGGTTCACGACACGAGGCGTTCATCCTGATCCGATTTTCGTGCGGGCCTCGTGCGATGGGCCATCTTCCATTGTGAGTTGATCCGGGGACCGACCTCCTCTTTTTTGATGGGCTCGGATCCGAGGCCCGCTAACCCCCATGGATCGAGTAAAACAAAGAGCGGAAGATAAGAAGTCACCCATTCGCCTATATATACCCGACCCCTTTCTTCTCTTCTTTCCTTCTTCTTTCTCGTTTTTGGTTGCCGCTGCTTGGAAATTCCGTCCAACAATCCAACCTTAATCTCCCCATACCCCATCAATTCTAAACCTAAGGTAATTGAACACTTTTTTTTTCGCTTCCATCGATTTAGAAAGTGGAAAGCTCCGATTTCAAAGGTTTGAGATCGAGGGGCTGAGTTAAGGAAGAAGGAGAAAGAGGGAGCCAGGTTGGTTCGTGGGTGAAGAGGAGAAACGAAGGGGAAAAAAGGAAACAAGGATCTGGACGACTTGTGGAGGGGAGCTTCATGTCGGATCGCGAGAAGGGTGGAGATAGGAAAGTGGGAGCAGTATTCTGGCCAACGGTTCAGATCGGGGGAAGTGGGATCGGTAGTTCATGGGATCGAGTCGTAAGCTGGATCGTGGTGGGTTCTCACGATCCCCCTGGCAAAATACACGACTTGAAGCCTTCCGCGATCCAACAAGAACCTCGATCCATGCTGCCTTGCGATCTGAAAGAGGGCGATCCATTACATGTATCACGATCCGACCCGTAGCCCACAATCCAAACATATTCTGAACTCCAAACAATGCCTTGCTATTGCCATATTCTGAACAGTTAGGTTAGAGCCTTCAATACGGACTTTCAGGACCGAACGGCAACATAACTTGACCGCATATGACGACTAATACTTCGATGATCTTGATAACTTTTATGTTCTTTCTTTAAGAAATGCACAGGCACACACTTGCACTTGCACACACGGGGGACGGGTAATTATATTCTTAGTTCTCATGTTTACTCGCCTAAACAGTAATGTCAGATAACCGTTCCCCTTCAAGGTCTGACACAGAGATGGATCCCGAGACATCTGAGCACCACTACCCCGAGGTTCTTCCAATTAATCCAAAGGGTGCGGATTCTGGATCCGAATATGAGGCAGAAACAGAATCGGATCCGTCTGAGATTACCTCGCTTGATGAGGAGTCCGAAGTAGACGACCGAGCTCCTGACGAAATTCCTGGTGCAATAGAAATAGAGAAATTCACTGACTCTTTAGCTTCCAAACTTGATGACGTAAAGTTTAAGAGAATTTGCTTGGGACACGGGATCCCCTAGGATGATGTGAGGACTCCTGGTAGCGAAGATAGACCTCATTTGGCTCCGGAGGGGTATATGACAGTTAGCCGACTTATGTGCTGGGTAGGCGCTATTCCTTCGTTTCCTCCAATCGTCATTGAGACCCTAAAACGATTAGGTGTTGCTCCAATGCAGCTTCATCCCAATGCCTACGCAGCCCTATATACCCTATACATCGCATATGCGGAAATCCTACAAACTGAGCTCACGTTTAAAGATTTGAATTTTTTTTACCTTTTCAAGCATCGCTCCACGGCAACCCCAAATTTTTCTTTCTTCGAATCGGTAGCAAATAGGAAGGTTTTGTCTGATGGGTACAGCAACATAGGGGATCCCAAGGCCGATTGGTTCTATATAAAGAGACAGGCCGGGTGCTCAAGAAGATGGCTTAAATCAAGTAAATTTTAAACCTTTGAATGAATAACTTGTTTAAGAAATCGAAGCACTAACATGCTTCTTTTCTCTAAGTAGATCACGCCTTTCCAAAGACGGAAGGCTCGGTGTACAATAATCGACTGTCCCTTCTTCTGCAAAGCAAATCCAACTTCCTAAAGATCAAGAAATGTATTACTGACGAGAATCTTCACAAGCACCGCCTTCTGGATATAAGGTTTGGACTTGGTGCGGGCGGCAAACCCTACAAATACGTGCCCCCGACTGAGGGAGAAGGAACGTCACGGGCAACAGAAACAACTAAATTTCGTAAGAGTCCTTCGCCGATAATCATCCAGGACGACGAAGACCTAAATGTATATAAAGGAGATGAGGCCCGTGCTGACGAGTTTAAGGAAATCCCAGTCTCTCCGGGGGGTTTCCCCTCAAGGGCCTCTCTACCGGTTGAACCTGCTGCTCCCGATGATTTAACAGAGGAGTAGTTATTTAAAGAACTGAGCAAGATTCCTTTACCTGATGATGTATATACACAGGGAGACTTCGAAGGGAGCCATTTTTCCCTATTTCTGAGGAAACAACCATTCCAGTTGGAGAACGAGAGACTACCCAGATGAGCCTGACTTCGGGCCCTAGTCTGTTAGGGGGAATTATATGGGATGCACAAATCACATGCACTGTCTGACCCCACACTTTTATACCAACAGTATTCAAGGTTTTAATATGTACTTGTTTCTTTTGCAGGAAAGATGTCTCGCTAACGATCTTATTCCTATCGCTCTCTTCGTGAAGGCACACCTAGTCTTCATCCAAATCCTGAGCGTGCTCGCAGTCATTCTCACAAGCCTACTTCTTCACAATCCAGATCTCCATCAAAACCAACCTCTGGTAAGCCTCCCAGTCATCCGGTGCCGCCTACAGGGGGAAAACAACATCCCAAAGACTTAACCCCTCCGAAGAGTGCACCCTCTCACAGCAGATCATCCAAAAGGCACCACGAGCCCAAGGATAAAAGCAAGGATCCAAACAAGGATTCTGAGAGGGAGAAAATTGACATTGTCCCTTCCAGCCAACAAAGTTTGAGTGCCCCCGGGTCACGAGACTATATCCATGGTATGGAGACTCAGGCCAAGCTGGAAAAATTACGAGAACAATTCCTCGATATCTTCTTCGAAAGGATGATGTTCGTTCCAACCTTGGAACCAGTCCCTAGGAATTGGGATACTGAAGTCATCGGACATGTTCGCCATGTAGCCAAGCAGTATGACGCGATGAAGAAACATGCTGTCAATCTTTCAGACGTCATCCAAACGCTTGAGATGGAAGCGCATAGGTCCAGAGTGAAGATAGATAACAATGAAAGGGCCAGGGCAAAAATGGAGAAGGACTTAGAAGATGCACATTCTTTGCTTCCCTTGGCTCAACGAGATGCTAAAAATTACAAAACAGAGCTGGAGGAGGCGAGGCAACGTTTTCATAATGAGCTCGATTCTAACAGCAAAGAGCGAGCGTTATTGAAGAAAGAGGTGGAAGATCTTAGGATGGCCAACACCGAACTGAAAACAGCATAGGATCATTTCGAGGCCGAAAGAGCTGCTTGGGAGAAAGAAAAGGCAAGTTTGAAAGATAGCTTAGCTCTGGCCGAAAAGGAGAAGGCGATTCTGAATGATCAACTCGCGCGTGCAGAGAAGCGCGCTATTCTTGCTGAAAATAATGTGGAAAGTTCCATTGAAATGGCTACTGTTTCTAATGAAAAGCTCCTCGAGAGAGAGAAGGATATCGAAGGATTTGAAGAAATGTTGTTCGACTTCCTTGGTCAGGTCATCAAGACCCGTAATATCTCCTGGATCCCAGACTACCATGTCACTCTAGCCAACATATGGGATGCAATCGTTGAGAGCGAGAAACAGCGATTAGGAGTTGATGAGATTGATGAGAATGAGTTGATGCGGACCATTCTTAGGGATAATGAACCTGAAGATTTAGAGAAAGGCAGACGCCTACTCCGAGAAGAAATTGAAAAAGAGAAAACTCAGGCGAAGCGCAAAGATAAAATGGAAGAAGGCCCGAGCTCAGCTGCAGAGCCCAAGGCCTCCGAAATTGAGGAATACAATCCAGACTATCCATTGATTCCTCTGGGTCCAACCCCTCCAGCTGTCGGGGGTTCTGCTGCTAGCTTGGATGGAGGATCGGCGGAAGGTATCTCTATATTTTCTCCGCAACTTGCCAAAGCAATTGTCACTTGTCGTCGTCTGGTCGGACAATCAACTGAGCAAACCGCATTCTCTCCCAAAATAACATTTGTTTCTCTGGATACAGGTGGCAGGCCAGTTGATAAGGATGCTGAAAAGAAGGCAGAGGCAGAGAAGATTGACATCCTTCCAGGCGTTGGTGCTGATGTCCCCCTAGATGCTGAACCCATCGAGGCTTTGAGAGACATGGACGGGCGCCACGACGGCGATGAAGAGGAAGTCGCCATTACCAAATAAAGCAGAGGCGATAATGAGGAAACCTTGGCAGAACAACAGGCCGAAGAGGAGGAGCAGTTGCTCCTTATGAAAGGGGGACAGGATCCTGTATATGTGCCCCCTATTTCCGAGATCGACCCCAAAACTGGGTTGGTCGTAAAATTTTCCTCCCGATCAATAACTTCGCAACTAGCCGCTCAATCCTCTAGTTCTTCGCCGGAGCCTCTTGTTGATAAGAGGAAGAGAAAAAAAGATGATCGTTCGGATGTTGATAAGGAGGAGCCGGGGAAGCAGAAAAAGAGCAAGAAGCCCACATAGCCCCATCCCCCCAGCATAAGTAGGATGCAGATATCAGTTCATATTTTGTCCTTAGGATTTTTAGGCTCTCCACTGGCCATGAAATGTAATTGTGAGAATGGCCCTCACTTTTGTTTAGGTTCCTCTTTATCTTGTAGGTTTGCAGTTTATGAATGAATGTTTATTTCTTTTGCGTCGTCGTGTACCTGCAGTCAATAAACTCTTCATATTTAGTCACAAGTCATTTGGCTATAACCAAGCTAAAATTATACTACAAATCATTCAAGCAACAGAAAGAATTTAACAATTTCTATGCATGTTGCCCCCTATATTTGAATACGGGGGACTTGTAATTTTTTAGTAGAATTATAGTCCTTGAGGCACCGAACCTCCGGTGCCTCTATACTTTCCCGATCCATCAGCGGGAGTTCGAACTCGTATCATGATCTGCTCACCGATCCTTTAACGGGGCAGGAATTCTGGGGACGCTGAGTCTCCAGCATCCTTGTCAGCGCTTAATCACAGATGTTTTTATACTCTCCTGGCGGTCGCCAAGGTTAGAGTTCGAGCTCGGCTGTTCAGTCGCCCCCCGATCCTTCAGCGGGGTAAGAGCTCTTTCTCAGCGCTTAATCGTAGACGCTTTTATACTCTCCTGGCAGTCGCCAAGGTTAGAGTTCGAGCTCGGCTATTCAGTCGCCCCCCGATCCTTCAGCGGGGTAAGAGCTCTTTCTCAGCGCTCAATCATGGACGCTTTTATACTCTCCTAGCGATCGCCAAGGATAGAGTTCGAGCTCGGCTGTTCAGTCGCCCCCCGATCCTTCAGCGGGGTAAGAGCTCTTTCTCAGCGCTCAATCATGGACGCTTTTATACTCTCCTGGCGGTCGCCTAGGTTAGAGTTATGTCAATGACGTGATTCACTCTATTGTACCTTCAAATTTCTAGCTGCGGATTGCTCTCCATTCTGATGGAAGGCACCTGGAGTCACGTGTTCCTGTGATTGCCGCATAGTTTACAGCAAATTTCATAAAGATAGAAAAGCGGATAAATAAAAGTGCAATAAAGGTAAACGACACACGGTATTTTTATAGTGGTTCGGTCAAATCGTAACCTACGTCCACTTTATAATCTTTTGCTTAAAAAATTGGACTATTCTAGGCAAGTCGTGCCTTTTACATGGTCCTATGAAACAAAAGAATAAATCTGACATCTTTATGTCAGATAAGGCCGCAAATGTTGGGCACTCCACACTCTGGGGATTTCTTCTCCATCCACCTTAGCTAGCTTGAAGGTTCCATTATCAAGCCTTCGTAGAATGGAGTACGGTCCTTCCCACTTCGCACCCATATGAGTCGGGGGCGGAAAGACACGCTTCAGAACCAAGTCTCCGGGTTCAAAGGTTCGGGCTCGAACCTTTTTGTTGTAGTATCGAGCGACCTGTTGCTTGTGTCTCAAGGTACGCAAGTCTGCTTCATCCCTCTTCTCTTCTATTGAATCTAGGGATTCAAGGAGAAACTCGTTATTAGTCATCGGATCGTAATAAGTAACTCGGTGAGATGGTACTTTTAGCTCAACCGAGATGACTGCTTCTGCTCCAAAAGCAAGGGAGAAGGGGGTATGGCCTGTTGCCGATTTATATGTCGTCCTGTAGGCCCATAATGCCAAGGGTAACTCATCGACCCACATAGCTTTGGCTCGCTTCAATCTTCTTTTGATAATGGACTTAATCACTTTATTTGCTGCTTCGATCTGTCCGTTCGACCGTGGATGTGCCACAGAGGTGTACTGTTTCTCAATGTGGTATTTCTGGCAGAAGTTCCTGAATTCGCTGCTGTCAAATTGGGTTCCATTGTCAGTTACGACGATCTTCGGAATCCCGAACCGTCAAATAATGTTCTTAACAACGAAATTGATCACTCGCTTGGTTGTAATTGCAGTCAACGGTTCGGCCTCAACCCATTTGGTGAAGTAGTCTACAGCTACAATGGCAAACTTTGCTCCGCCTTTTGCTATAGGGAGGGTTCCAATGATATCAATTCCCCACATAGCGAAAGGCCACGGACTTGTCATTGTTTTTAACTGACCAGGAGGTGCCCTGGGAATCCTTGAAAATCTTTGGCAAGCATCACAATGTCGCGCGTACTTTGTCGCGTCTTTGTTTATGGTAGGCCAGAAATAACCATACCGCAACACCTTTTTTGCCAGAGTTTGTCCTCCAGTGTGATCGCCACATTCACCTTCATGCACTTCTTGCAGTACACGTTTGATGTCATCATAGGCTATACACCGAAGGAGAGGCATCGAAAATCCCTGTCTATACAGGACTCCATCTTGCAGAACATATCGGGAAGCTTTACGAATTACTTTACGCCTCTCGCTCTTCTTGGTCGGAAGCGTTCCATTCATTAGGAAATTCTTTAGAGGGGTCATCCATAACTCCCTTTTCGGCTCAGTTTCTAGTACCGGATCAATTTCCATCTGATCTATACTAGGGAACCGAAGCACTTCAACTGGGGCTGGCCTGATCTCTTCAAGATCGTCGGAACTAGCCATCTTGGCTAATTTATCTACCTGTTGGTTCTCTGACCGCGGAATATGAGAGATACTGTAGTGATCAAAACCTATCAGCAACTCCTTTACTTTCTCCAAATACGAAATCAATCTTGGGCTCTTGGCTCGAAATTTTCCAGAAACCTGATTTACAACCAACTTGGAGTCACAAAATATGTCCAGCTTCGCGATCTCTAATTCCTTTGCGATCCTCAACCCGGCTATCAGGGCTTCATATTCGGAGTCGTTGTTAGTGGCGTGAAATTCCAATCGGATAGCATAGGATATCAGTCTTTTCTCAGGAGTTTTAAACACCACTCCGGCACCAGATCGCTTATCATTCCTAGCACCATCAATATACAATTTCCATGCACTAGGATCGAGAAGTAACTTTGGTGGGTCAGCCTCTTCGTTTACCATGTCATCCTCCGAGGCAGTAAATTCTGCTATGAAATCTGCCAGCACTTGCCCCCGTATTAACCGTCGGGGCTGAAAATTTAAATCAAATTGACTCAGTTCAATGTTCCACCTGAGCAACCTTCCAGAAGCTTCTGGTCTTTGTAGAACTTGCTTGAGCGGATGATCTGTGTACACGGTGATAGGATGAGCTTGGAAATAATGTCGAAGTTTCCTAGATGCAATCAATAAACTGTACGCCAGCTTTTCGATCCTCGGATAATTGCGTTCAGCTGTCGCCAATTTTTTACTCACGTAGTACACTGGCCTTTGAACCTTGTCTTCTTCTCTCACTAACGCTGAGCTGATCGCGTGGGACGACACTGTTAAGTACACGAATAAATCCTCGTGATCCACCGGCTTAGACAGTATCGGAGGTTTCTCCAGATGATTCAGCTGGTTCTGAAATGCTTCAATGCAATCAGGGGTCCACTTAAAATTGCGTTTTCCTCGCTTTATCAATTCAAAGAACGGAATGCATTTGTTTGTCGCTCTAGAGATGAATCTGCTTAATGCCGCTACTTTCCCCGCAAGGCTCTTCACATCTTTGATTTGTCTAGGCTCCTGAATGTCTCTGATTGCTGCAATCTGGTCTGGATTAATTTCAATCCCGCGCGAGCAGACAATGAATCCCAAGAATTTCCCGGATGCAACCCCAAATGAGCATTTCGTTGGGTTGAGTTTCATCCCATACTTTCGAAGAATACCAAACATCTCTGCCAAGTTTGTAGTGTGATCGGACGATTGTCTGGACTTAACCAACATGTCATCAACGTACACCTCCATCATTTTCCCAATCTGGTTATAGAACATTCTGTTCACTAATCGTTGATATGTAGCGCCTGCGTTCTTCAAACCAAAAGGCATTACCACTTAGCAGTACAATCCCAGATCAGTAATGAAGCTAGTGTATTCTTGATCTGGAACATGCATAGGAATCTGGTTATATCCTGAATAAGCATCCATGAAAGAGAGAAGCTCATGACCTGCCGTTGAATCTACCAACTGATTAATTCTGGGTAACGGAAAGCTATCTTTTGGGTAGGCTTTATTCAAATCCGAAAAATCAATACACGTACGCCACTTCCCATTGGCCTTCTTTACCAAAACTGGATTTGAAATCCAATCTGGGTAGGTTGAGTCTCTGATGAATCTGTTACTTCTTAACTTTTCAACTTCTTCTTTCAAGGCTGCGGACCTCTATGGGCCCAACATTCGCCTTTTTTGTTTTACAGGGGGGTGCTTTGGGTTAATGTTCAATGAATGGCTTATGATTGATGGAGATATCCCACACATGTCCGCGTGGGTCCAAGCAAATACATCCAAGTTATCTTTTTGGAAATCCGTCAGTTCTTTAGCTCGAACTGGATCCAACTGGGATCCAATCTTCAGGACCTTCTCTGGGTCGCTATCATCGATTGGTACATCCACAGTTGTTTCGTTGGGAGCCGCCATTCTGCCCCCAGTCTCTTCATCCTCTCTGGGATCTATATCCTCGAGCAGTTCTCTGCGCGACTCACCTATAGTCATTCTCTTTAATTGCTATGACGTCTCCTCCCTTGTTCGGGAAGAAGCGTATTTAATCTCAATATCTTTTCCTTTACGGAGTAGCTTTAGCTCTGCAATGTAACATGCACGTGCAGCAACCTGATCTCCTCTAACTATGCCAACACCAGCTTCCGTAGGAAACTTCAATAACAAGCACCAGGGGGCTATACAAGCTCTAAACTTTGCTAGGGCTGGTCGGCCCAAGAAGGCATTATAAGGCGATTCAATATCCAAAACAACGAAGGAAAGAATTCTCACTCTCTGGCGTTCTCCTTCCCCAAGTGTTACTGGCAGCTCTACATATCCCATTGGAGTAGTTGAAGCCCCGTTAAATCCACGGATCCATCCTTCACATGGCTTTAAATCTTTCAATTCAAGGTTCATTAGATCGAACGTCTTTTTGAATAGAATGTTGACTGAACTCCCGTTATCCACTAAAACTTTATGGACAGTAGCCGAGCCAATAGGAACGGTGATTACAAATGGATATTCGGTCGGAGCGTGGACTCCAATAATCTCTCGGTTGCGGAAAATGACGTCATCTGACATCATCTTTTGTTGTTTTACCGGGACATTGTCCTCAGGGTTGCTGCAATCTCCTGCCTCGAGATGATGCTTTGCTGCGTTTACGTACTGATCCATCGCCCTGAAACTATGCCCGGCTAGGTGAAGCCCTCCGATTATGGTATTGATAACAAGATCCTTTCCTTTTTGCTGGACAGTTGGCCTGGCAGTAGGTTGATTCTGGTTTTGGTTCGGGGTCTGAATAGCTTGCCCCCTGTCTCTAGGAGTCACACGGTACTCATCCAACTTCCCTTATCGGAGCAACCTCTCAACTACGTCTCTCAGATGACGGCATTCATTTGTAGAGTGGCCGTGAGTCTGATGGAAGAGACAAAACTTCCTCGTCTCACGTTGTTTCTCCGTCGAATCTCTTGGAGGAGGCCTTTTATGTTGGAGAACGTTGTACGAGTCGACGAATATATTCTCCAAAGTATCATTTATTGGCGTATAACTTTCGAAAGACCTGGGACGGGTCCTTCTCTGGGAATCGTTCCCCCGATTTCTCTTCCAATTATTGCCATTACTGTTGTTACCATTGTTTCCTGACTGGCGGCCACCGCCCTGGTTTCGGTTCCCAACGTTGACTTCAACCTTTCCCGAGCTGTCTCCGGTTTGCTTGATGGCGACATTACTTTGGATTTCCTCCTTATTTGCCATTTTCATCTTCAGGTTAGCATATACCTCCTCCTGACGTAAGCGTACGTTTGCTTTCTCGTAAAACAATTCTCTAGTGTGAGGTGGTTTGCCGGCCAGGTATCTCCCAAATTCAGTATCTTTATCTACCCCATCAATTAGGGCTGCCACAACAGTCGGCTCATGGGGATCCTTGACTTCGGTGGCGGCTAGGTTGAAATGATCCAGATACCCCCTCAAGCTCTCACCTGGTCGTTGTTTGACAAGGAACAGGTCAATCACACTTTTCGACCTTTGTGCATAAATGCGAAACTGTTCTACGAACTTTTCACTCAATTCCCTGAATCTGGAAATTGATCTTGCTGGTAAGCGAGTAAACCATAATAACGCTACATCCTCCAGGAATATAGGGAATGCTTTGCAACAGCGTCGGAAGCTGCGGCAGCGGTCATTGACTAAGAATATCTCATTAGATGTTGGATTGGATCAGATCTACCCGCGTAACGGTTCATTTGAGGCATGTTGAAGCGCCTCGGGAATGTTACATCTAGAATGTCGTCGGTAAAAGGGGTGTGGCTGCGATCAATTCCCCAGTCTTCATTCCTTTGTCCATGACTATCCGCCAGGATTTGATGGACCATAGCTGCAACATTTGCACTGGTCATCGGAGGCTCGGGGTCAGTGCTCCTAGCTCGGTGAAATTCTCCGATCTCTCTTCTAGGAACATCCACGAAGTCCGGAACTCGGATTGGGCTTTGCTGCCCCGTGTTACTATGAGTATTTGTACGGCGAAGGGGCTGAGGTGGTCTATTCTCAACAGGATTATTCACAACCCGAGCTCTAGGAGTTGTGGCATGATTATTCAAGTTGCAGTTTGAGGGTACTTCACCAAGTGTCCCTTCCTCCCATGATGGCAAGGTTCCAAATCGGAGTTTTTCTATGTTTTCAGCCCGCTCATACGGTCGCCGCGGAGGTCTTGGCGATTCCTCCGATGAAGAAGAGTACTCTGGGGTGAGCGGACAGACTGGAGGAGGCGTTCTTTGCCATACAAGATCATCCAGATGTCTATCCATAGCAGTCAAATTCTGTCGCAGCATGGAGCTTTCCTGCCTTTGAGCAGCTATTTCATCAAACAGCCTATCCCACATTTCAACGAAGCGAGAGAGATCTCCTTCAGTAACTGGAGCAGAGGGGTTATACCGATCATCAACATTTTTCCTTATGCGCAGAGAGCTTGAGCCAGGTCGAACAGAGGGACCAGGATGGGAAGAGCGAGCCATAGGCTCCTTTCCAGGTCGAGTTGTAATCCGGTCATCACCTCGGATCGTGGTGGATCGGTGTCGGTGGCTCGCAGCACCCCCTGGGATTGGATCGTTGTAACAATGGGAGGGGGGTTCGTGGTGTTATCGTGGGACCGGGTGACGACCCCTTCAACTGTTCGGTTCGCATCGCTCTCCACGGTTCGGTTCGCCATCTCCGTTCCACGATCCGAGGGTCCTTCGTTGACCTGTTCATGCACGCTCTCTTCAATCGCTTCATTCGCAGCTTCATTCGCCTGTGAAGCTCGCACTTCCTTAGACTTCTTTCCAGCCATGATATCAGGTATTGTTGAAGTCTTCAAAAGTCTGAACAGTGAGGTTTCGAGACTGTTTTCTTCGGACTTGAATATCCAAACAACAGAGAAACAATCCAATATCCTGAGTTCAATTCTCAGTGAAAGCACCAAAATGTTAGATCAAAATTTGGCTCTAACACCCAAATTGTTCTGATTCGTAGAAAATTATAACTGAAAAATGAGGAAAAAGCAGAGAACACACAAGGTTTATAGTGGTTCGGCGTTAACGAGCCTACGTCCACTTTATATGCTATTGATTATACTTTGAATGCAAGTACAACCAATGATTTCTCTCAAACTCACTCTTACAATTTTGATTTCTCTCAGTAATCTCAAAATAAAACTGATAAGAAATAGTGGTATGACAGTAATGGTGGAATCAATGCTCAATACTGCCAAAAGATCCCGAAAAATGCCAAGCTCTGGGCTATTTATAGCTGATTTCTGGTGACGGATCGCGGTCATACGTGGCCCACATCCCGAAGATCTCGGACCGGTTCGTAGCTTGATGAAGAATTGGTCAATATGACAGTTGGTAACACATGTCGCGAGATCCTGTATTCTCGGATCGTGGTGGACTTGGTCTTGGTCATCAGCCTAGGGTATCGGATCGGATCGTGATGGCAAAGTGGGGATCGGGTCGCAACCCGCTTCAGCGATCCGATGGTGCGATCCGAATGGGGGCGATCCGCACGGACTATCCGATCTTCTGTGAACTTGAGGAGCGAAATCTCATACTTTCTTCTTGTGTGTGAACCTTGGTGGCTTGGTCAAAAAGCTAGCCAACAGAAGCCTAGTTGTTTGTTGCAACCATTAGAAATTCTAGAATGGAAATGGGAACAAGTCTCGATGGATTTCATTGATAGGTTACTAAGGACTAGATCGGGTAATGATAGCATTTGGGTGATTGTGGACCGACTGACCAAGAGTGCAAGGTTTATACCCGTCAAGTCAAACAGGATAGCAGCTAAGTTAGTTGAACTATATGAAAAGTGGGTAGTGATATTTCATGGAATACCCAAAGGCATTGTGAGTGACCGAGATCCGTTGTTCACTAGTGGATTTTCGAAGAGCTTAGAAGAGGCATTAGGATTGGAATTACATCTCAGTACCGCGTATCATCCTCAAACCGACGGACAGACATAGAGGGTGAATCGAGTGTTAGAAGATCTTTTGAGAGCTTGCATATTGTATTTTGGTGGATCATGGGATGACCATTTACATCTAGTAGAGTTTGCATATAATAATAGTTATCAATCCAGTATTGGTATGGCTCCATTTGAAGCTTTGTACGAAAGACCGTGCAACTCACCATCATGTTGGTTAGAGACCGGTGAGAAATATGTGCTTGGACCCAAAGTAATAAGAGAAACATCAGACAAGATCAAGGTTATCCAACAGCAAATGAACATTGACCAAGATAGGAAGAAGAGTTATGCTGATAAGAGGAGAAGAGAATTAAAGTTCTCCATTGGCGACTTGGTGTTTGTCAAGATATCTCCGTTGAAGAGCGTGATACGATTTGGCAGGAGAGGCAAGTTAGCACCAAGATTTATTGGGCCATTCCCAGTTCTCGAGCAAATTGGTAATTTGGCATATAAAGTTGAATTACCAGAGAAGATGGCAGGAGTTCACAATGTATTTCATGTTTCCCAATTAAGGAAGTTCGTACACAACCCAGATGTGATTATTTCACCTGATCAGTTGGATGATATCGAAGTTGAACCCGAGGCGGTTGGGAACCGCAGGCCTATGCGTATTATTGGGAACGATACGAAGCAACTTCGAAGGAAGGCGGTGAAATTAGTCAAAATTCAGTGGGGGGAGAATGAGAATGACTGTACTTGGGAGACAGAGGAGAACATTAGGAGGATGTATCCAGAACTCTTCGCCTGGCAAGATTACAGTTTCAATTTAGTCTTTCTGCATGCTAGGATAGGTTTGTATTTTTTGTTTTGCATGATTGATTGTTGTAAATGGCTGGTAGGCATACGGTATCCCTTGTATGTTTTGGGGTAAGGAATTTCGGGGACGAAATTTCTTAAGGGGGGAGAGTGTAACGACCCGCATTCTACGCATCGATGGATCATAGGATATTTATTTCTTTCACATATGAAGTCGTATGGTCATGTAACTTTGGGAGACGACTATTGGGGTCATTTCCCATGTTCATGATTTCCCCCTATTTTTAAATGACTATTTTTCCCCTAGATGATCTTGTTTTGGCCATAACTTTTGATTGGAAAGGAGTTTTGACCTGAAACCACTTCCATTGGTTTCGGATTATGGTTTACAATTCTGTAGAGTGGTCTCATTAGCTAAATGGACTCATCGTTTGGGAGATATGGCTAAGACAAGTTTCAGATGGTGTAAAACAGCTTAATTGGGCTTAACCAGGTGATTAACAGCTAGGCCCAAAGAGAAATTTCGGGATTAGGAGTTTAAAAGCACTGTTAGGGTTTGGAGAATACTTTTTTCTCATTTTTCAGCAGTCACTATTCATTCCTCTTAACCTAGCCATGGCCTCCAACATCTAAAACATCCCCAAACCACTTTCTAATTGAAGATTAGCCTAATCAACATCAAATTAAGGAGGAATAGCACCAAAGCAAGGTTAGAGCTGTTGTGTTGCATTGGCAACAGCGCCAAACAGAGAATCATTTCATATTTGGTATTTTATTTATGGCCAAGGTGAGTGATTTGCATGGTTTTGCACTAATTACAGTTAATTAAGGGTAATTAGTGAAGATTAACGAAATTAGACATGATAAAATTTTGGAAAAATATTTGATAAATTTGAAATATTGTTTTAGACCTCTGTTAGAGATTTGGGTTAATTTGGTTAAGTTTTACTAATCCTATCATTAATTATACTTGAACATGATTAAGGGGAAATATGTGGTTTTGGCTATGTTTGATCCATTTTAACTTATTAAGTTGTTGTTTTGGTGTTTGTGGTCACTTCTATTTGTTGCTATGACTGTATGGCATGCTTTGTGATTGTCTAAAATAGTTAGAGTAGTCGAAAACGCCGTCGTATGGCGTAAAACAGTCGCTGGAAAAGTTGCAGGAAAATGTGCACGGTTTCGGATCGGATCGGGTTAGGGGCTCGGATTAGATGGTGGACTGGGCAGAGAAACCGAACCGGATCGGAACTTTGCACTAAAGAAGACTTGGCAAGAAGGAAGGTCATTTTCATAAAAGCTGGAGTTGGGTTCAGATGGGGAACAAGGAAGGGGGTGCGGATCGGATCCGAGAAGAGGAGATGGAGCAACGGATGGGATCGGGTGGTCATAACCGAACCGAACCGGCGCTGGAGGACCGAACTGAACAGAGGATAGGCGCTATACTTCCGAACCGAACCAAGCAAGTGTGAGTGGACCGAACCGAGGAGGAATGGAGCACTGATCAAGGCATGGGCTAGGACCACCGAACCGAACCGGGTTGGGAGTACCGTACCGAACCAGATGTATACTTTTACTTCATCGTGACGACTTCTTCTGAAGACCAACTCCAATTTGATCAAAACCCGAGATGCAAAGGAAGTCCAAGTGGGAAGCTTGTACTCAGGATCCAGTTGGGAACCAACGAGTCGACTTCATGAGTTGGGCTTTGCTGCGGGACGTGTGCTAAGGGGTTGTCGATGTCTATAACTTTGGATCACTATGTGTAGGGGGTACGTGAACGGATTCAGGGCCACAGTGGCCTAGGTACGACTAAAGAGCTATAGACCAATGAAGTGGGGTCATTTGTAAAGATTTGGTCATGACTCCATGGGGTGAGCTTGGTAGTAGCAGTAGTTGTACAAGTCGAACTCCGTCACTACTTCGATGGGTCTAGTGATTGACAGTGGTGGACATCGTATGCTTTACGCACTGAGTGAGAGATGTGAGGATGGTTGCTATGTTTGACTTGTTTGTCATCACTATGACATGCACACCCCCACCCCCGTATTCCTTACACCATATGTTAGTGACACCTTAGAGTATTGTACAGTACGTAGTGCTAACTCTTTGGTTGCAGGTCCAGGTTCGGGTAAGGTTTAGTATACCTGTTATTGTTCTGTTTTGCTGCTTATCACTCATACTAGACTTTTTGTCTGACCCAGAGTTTTATGTCTCTTCTTATTACTCTGGGTGCTCTCACGAGCAGACTAGAGACAGGTTAGCTGGTGATGCACGAGTAGTTGTACCGGAGACGAGCAGGAGGCTTCCACGTATGACATATATAGATATTCTCCCTGTGTCGCTGCGGGTCACTGCTTTGGGCATTAGTAGTGTACCTTTTCCTTTGCTTAGCTTTAGAGACAGTTTGAAAAGTTGTAATAATGGTGATGTAGCTTTAGTTTTCAGCTTATGCACTGTCTCGCTTGTTTTATGTCAAGTATGTTGTTATTATATTTTATCCCATGCGTCGTGAGACATTCTACAGGTTCTTGATTAGCTCATCCTCTTCTTTCCTTTCTTTGGCGACCGTTCCGTGCTAGTCGGGCATGTGTACAGCGCACTTAAAGAGGAAATGCCGGCTGGTGCGAGGCGGGCCGTCACATTAGGGTTAAGACCCAACGAGGTGGGAATTCTCGATCACTTATGGCGTTACTAAAGGTGGAATCTTATGGTCTCTTATAATCCTGAAGCGGACCCTTAGCCTCTTAAGACCCCGTCCTAATAAGTTAACGTTCTTAGGTCTATACTCTCACTTGTAATATGAGAAGTAGTATCGCAAACGATACTACTTAACTGATATTAATGTAGGACACTTATGTCTTCGAAGACTTCCCTTAGACAATTGGTGAGAATGCAATGGTCACATATCTTTCAAATACCAGTCTGGCCCTAGTTGACCCCTTACAAGCTTCTAGAGGAAGTGGACGTTCCCATGAACTACCCTACTTCGTTACCGTTTATGCCTAACCACTTTTAGAGGAGGACCCAAAGACTTCTTCAAATCTAATAAGGGTGGGTCCCATGACTTTGGTTCCCCTTCAAGTAATAAACCTTTGGAGGGATCCTAGTCCTAACCACTTAGGACCCAAACTAGATAAAAAGATAGTCAACTACTTAAGACCTTTTCAAGATGTAGTAAATTTGTCTATTTTCACACATAATAGAGTTATATATATAGTTATATATATATACACACACTCACTAGACCTCTCACATTAAACTGTACACCTGTAGATGCTGGATATGATGGTCGGTTTCGAGCAGACTTGTACTACTAGTTCGTTTAACCTCATGTCTACTAAATTTTTGAATAGCCCATAGCACCTAAACATCTCACATTAGTTGGGTCCACTTGTGTTTGCTTGATTTGACGGTCGGTTTCGGGCAGGCTTCTACCACAAATGGAAACTAACCTCGTGTCTATTTGTCACTATTAATATATATAAATCCATTCTGTATACGCACACACAAGCAATCAATTATATTCGAATTCTAACCTAATCGCATTTACTACGCTAATACAACGTAAACTACGTTGATTACGTTTATATAAGTAAAATAATTATATCGTCTAAATAACGTAAATATTCATATAAATGAGAAAACGTTCTAAAGAGGTGGTAATTGTTAGTTTGTCCAAATCAAGGTATACAGGCTAGTTTTCCATACTTCTACTGCTACAACTTAGGCATGATTGCATAATAACAAAATAACAAATAGAAGTGGATGGAAAATATACATTCATACAATCTTCCAACTTGCATCCTAGGCTTGTTGGAATGACTTCAATAATGGCTTAAAAATAGAGTATTACATACACTTGTACGTGTATGTTTATAATTTCTACTTTATCCAATTCACCCCTTTTTGGTGGTATGCACATAATAACTTTTACATTTGACATATTTCAAATATGAATACATTTGGATTCAAAGTAGAATCCAAACCTAATCAAATAATGAAATACCCAAATTTAAACCCTTTTAAGTCACAATCAAATGTTAATAAATGTGAATTATGCAAAATAGAAACAATAGTAGCAACACCCCTTTTCATCTTTAACCTAATATTAAAATCAACAATCCACGAAACCCAAATAATCATGACAATTCATACGCAAATAGAAGAAAGAGGATTTGGGGGTTTTGGTGTTTATATTATCGATTTCCAAATCCTTCTAGGCAAATCTTTCAACATGATAATCTAATAAAAATATGAATATGCCTAAGTAAACGATATTCCACTCGCAGATCTAGGAAGAACAAAGAGGAATCTATAGTAGACCTAGATCTATGCTTTAATCTTTACGTCAAACGTGCTCCTATAATCCTCCTAATATATGTACACAAGAAACATGTATTAGAATCTCATATATATATACACACACACAACAAATTCCAAAGTTCATTCTAAAAACCTATATGAATTAGAATAGAAGAGAGATAAGCATTTAGCTTGGAGAATTAGAAGAAATCCTTAACCTTTATTTTCTTGGAATTTAGTAATGGCAGAGAGGCATTATGCAGGGAGGGATAGAGAATGGTTAGGGTTTCAAAGTGTGACATGATGGGCTATATATAGTTGCATGTGTGAGCGTAGGTTGTTGGATTAGTTTGATTTAATCTAGGCCTTTTATTTATATTTATCCTCTATAAAAAAGCCTAACCATACGGATTTATTGGGTTTTCCAATCGTCAAGCGATTGACCTGAAGGGTCGAATGACGGTCGACACCCCTCTTGAATGAAGAGCGGTTGACCCCTTTGGGGTTGGAATGCCCAAAAAACGTTCCTTGTTAAGGTGTTAAATTTAATTAATACATTCTTTAATTTCTTAATCTTATTCCTTATATACAATATCCTTTATCCCCATGATCTTATCTTTATTTCAAATTCTCCCTCTTTATTTTGAATATAATATAGACACATGTATATATTATCCATTTAATTATATATATATATTGCATTTTTTGGTCCAAATTCATTTGTTCCTAACTTCTTCATACATTGACCGTTTTCAGCATATTATATATGAAATCGATCCAGAATTTCGCCACGAATCAAAATAAAAGAATTTCTAGCCAAATTCCTAAAGTTGCAAAATCCCATTCTCCAATCATATTATTTAATTGCTTATTTTCATTTATTTATTTATTAATGTTTATGTAATTTGTGGGGTGTTACATCCCCCCCCCCCAAACTAGATTTCATCCCGAAACCTGTTTAAGGAGCGAAAAACACAACTGGCTCGAACATGTACATGTTGTACATCTATGTTATTTTTAATTCATCCACAAACATCCATGACTTGCAATGGTTATGAACTGCAGACTCACTAACGTGAGCTCTATCCTAGCATGTAGGTGTAATAAGTGATGCAATATGTATGCAAACAACCTATTTATTAATATATTTCTATATGAGCGCTCTTGTGAAATGGTGTTGCGTCCTTTTCCTATCATCCAATCTAGCAATCAGATGCATCTATAAACATAAATTTGAGGAAAAATTACCTGAGAAAAGCTCTGGGTGGGTCTGTCTCATCTTATCCTTTATCTCCCATGTGCTTTCCGCAGGGTCATTTCACCGTTGTACTCGGACGAGGCGAATGGTTTTGTTGCGGAGTCTCTTGATTCCGTGCTCTATAATCCTTGCAGTGGCACGAGGGCACCCTAGACTCCAACTTGAGTTTTTCTATGTCCAAAATTTCATCAAGCTCGGGTCTAATAGCAGAATGATGAAGGCATTTCATCAGATGAGATACATGAAAAACATTATTGATTCCCGGTAGATGCTTTAGGAGATCCACTCGATAAGCCAAAGATTCTATCTTCTTGATAACATAAAAAGGCCCAATAAATCTGGGATCCAATTTCCCAGTCTTCCCAAATTGAACAGTCTTCTTAAGAGGGGATACTTTTACGTATACTAAGTCTTCAACATAAAACTAAAGTTCCCTCCTTCGCTTATCGGCATACGCTTTCTGACGGTCTTGGCCTGCCTTCATTCTCTGTCAAATCAAGATATCTTCCCCATGGAATCACGAACGAAGTTTGGTCTGAGTATAACCTTGTCGGTAATTTCCCACCACCAAGTTGGCAATTTGCATGACCTCCCATAAAGCGCTTCAAAAGGGGCCATACCAGTCGTTGTTTGAAAATTATTATTATACGTGAACTCCACAAGTGGTAGGTGCTGCTCCCAAACTCCTTCAAAGCCGATGATGCAAGCTCTGAGTAAGTCTTCCAAGATTCGGTTTATTCTTTCTGTATGTCCATCGTTCTGGGAATGATAAGCTATGCTTAGATTGAGGGTCATTCCCAATGTTGCTTGTAAGCTTCTCCAAATCACTCACGATACTCGATGGGATGCATTGAAGTGTGACTTTCACTTTGATATATAATTGGGCTAACGAGGCTGTAGTCCTTGTCTTCTTGACTGGTATGAAATGGGCGCTTTTGTTTAGACGATCTACCACAACCCAAATGGACTCATTTCCCTTTTTGCTTCAAGGAAGTGCATCTACAAAATCCATAGAAATATGTTCCCACTTCCACGTGGGGTTCTCTAAAGGTAGTAATAGTCCTCCGGGCTTCCCTTGTTCCGCTTTCATTTTTTGGCATGTTAAACATTTGGCCACGAATTCGGCTACGTCTCTCTTCATTCCTTTCCAATGGAGATTCCTCTTCATATCCATGTACATTTTATCCCCACTGGGGTGTATGGTCAATTTTGACCTATGGCACTCCTCTAAAATTTCTTTCCTCAACCCTTCATCCTTAGGGACGTAAAGTCGTCCATCCCAAAGTAAACTCCCATCACCGCTGAACGAATACCTAACCGAATGAGGAAAGGTCTCTTTATTTCCCACTTTTTCCTTTATGCTTCTTAATTCCTCATCAAGGTATTGTGCGCTTTGGATCCTTTCTCTTACGGTAGGTCTAATTATCATAAACCTAAGAAAACAATTAAAAATGGTTGGTGAGGCTTGAAATTAAAATTAGAGAGGAATTCTAATTGTTTCCATTCTGTTATCGCATTCAAAGTCGCATGTTTCCTACTTAAATCATCTGCCACAACATTCCCCTTGCTTGGGGTATATTGAATCGTGAAGTCAAATGAGGCAATATATTCCATCCATCGTTGTTGTTTCATGTTTAGGTCACGTTGAGGAAACAAATACTATAGGGATTTATGGTCAGTAAAGAGTTCAAATTTCACCCCTAAAAGATAATGCCTTCACATCTTAAGGGTGAACACTACTGCGTCTAACTCAAGTCATGAACTGGGTATCTTTTCTCTGGATCCTTGAGTTGTCTACTAGCATAAGCAACTACTCTTCCTTCTTGCATAAGGACCGCTCCTAAACTAGTCCCACATGCATCGGTGTAAACAGTAAACAATTTTGAACCATCGGGTATAATTAGGACTGGTGCACTAATTAATACTTCCTTTAATTTCTTAAAGGCTATATCACATTTATTACTCCAAGCAAACACCAAACTCTTCCTCATTAATTGAGTTAATGGAATAGCAATCTTTGCAAAGTCTTTAATGAATTTATGATAATATCCAGCCGGTCCAAGGAAGCTTCTTACTTCCGTAGCATTTCGAGTTATCCTCCATTCTTTGATTGCCTCGATCTTTGCGGGGTCTACGGCCAAGGCTTTGCTTGACACAATATGTCCTAAAAATCTTACTTCTTCCCTCCAGAAATGGCACTTGAGAATTTTGCTTTTAATTGGTTCTTTCTTAATATCCCTAACACTTGTCTCAGATGATTTTCATGCTCTTTACGGTCTTTTGAGAATATATGGATATCATCTACGAAGACAAACACAGTTTTTTTTAGAATACCCCTGAATACTCTACTCATTAGGTCAACAAAGAGGGCGGGTGCATTTGTTAGTCCAAAGGGCATAACTTCCTATTGGAACAATCTGTCTGGCATCCTAAACGTAGTTTTGTCCTTGATGTCCTCCACAACTTTTAACTGGTGAAATCCAATAGCAAGGTCTAGTTAGGGAAATACTAGTGCTCCTCCCAAGTGGTCAAAAAGGTCATCGATTCTAGGTAAAGGGTGCCTATTCTTCTTGGTCAATTTATTGAGCTCCCTATAGTCGACACAAAGTCTCAAAGATCCATCTGCTTTGGTGGCAAATACTACATATGCACCCCGTTCTGAGTTACTTCATCGAATGAAACCTTTTTGTAATAATTCTAAAATCTACTTATCTAACTCCATTATTTCCTTAGGCGCCATATGCCTCAAGGGTAGTGCTACAAGTCTAGCGGCTTATCTTGGTCAATATGAAAAGAGATTTCTTTGTGGGGTGGAAGTCCTGTGACTTCCTCAAAAACATCCAAGAACTCACAAACTATAGGGACCGAAGATGGTCCTTCTGAACTAGGAGATAAGGAATATAATAAGGCTTTATCTTTGTTCCTAGCAGTATAAGGAAAACTTAGGTTACATCCTCCTCGACTCCTAAGACGAACGAGTCCCTCATCGTAATCTTGGACAACCCCATAAAATGATAGTCAGTCCATACCTAGGATAAGGTCATACCCGATGAAATCCAATGCACGCTTCGCAATGGAACTTAACATTGTCGACCGACAATAGTAGGTCTTTGCAAAATGGTTCAAAATATTTAGATCCTCCGATAGGGTTAGCCACCTCTATCAGGCTATTTGAGATAGATATGGAAAGGTTCAATAGATTTACTAATCGTTTGGAGATAAAAGAATAAGTCACTCGATAATTGAACAAGGTGTACTGAATTTCCTAAAATAGAGGTTATACCTTCAAGTGCGGGCTGCCTTGGTCTCTTAGGGATCGGCTTTGAATCAATGATGCCTCTATTGCATAGTTTTGGTCACTCTTGACAACTTTGGGCTTTGGGAAATCTTTGGACATGTGTCCTTCTTCACGGCAGTTGTAACATTTTCTCTTGAGTTCCTTTTTCACCAACGAGGTCCTACAATCCTTGGCCTCATGGCCCTTGCGGTTGCACCTCGTACAAATCTTTGCTTCCTTTTTGAATTTTTCTTCTTATTTTTCCACCATTTCTTGTTCTTATTGGAGCTTTCTCCTTTCTCACCTTCTTTATCTTCCTTGGTGCCTTCGGCCGTGCATAGGATAGTTGTTTCAACTAGGGTTTCAAAAGTTGCCCCAAACATTACTTGAGCTAATAAGGTTTATTTCAACGGAGAGTTCGGTCCTATGACAAATCTCAGGGCTTTATTTATGGGCATGTTTATCAATCATCTTCCAAACTTACACAATTCGGTAAATTTGGATACATACTCTTGCAGGCTCAAGCTTCCATACTTGAGGTGGATGAATTTCTCTAGCTGCATAGTCATTTTTGCCCTCAGTAGAAACTTCGCTTAAAAACGGGTTTTGAATTTGGCCCATATAAATATTCGGCCCTCGTTCTCTCCAGATATTAAATTCCACCATTCAAGGGCCTCATCTTTCAAGTCCCAAGCTGCTATTCTTCTTTTCACTACATCGGGCCAGCCAGTAGCTTCAAAATTTTTTTTACAGCCCATAACCTAAGATTGCGCACCAGCAAAGCCTTCCTTTCCAGAAAACGATTTTCCTCCAAGATGCATGAAAGTCTTACAAAGGCGGAAAAAGTCAAAAGTTAACTCATAGGCGGGAGCTGCAGGTGCCGCCAGAGAAGGATTGGCAACAGGGACCTATTCAACACTACGGAGATACTGTTGAAACCATTCAGGAAAGTATTTGGGCCTTTCTTGATTACCCTGCTCAGTTGGGTTTTTAGCCGTTCTACTTTTTGAAAAGAAAAGGAAGAATCCCTTAGTGGATAATTCTGGGATAGTATTTAAGCTGAAAGGAAGAAGACGATAAAGATACCTTGTATAAATGCGTGGGTAATTATATATATTATATATAGTTTGAAAAACCTTTTTCAAATTACAAATATGCCTCTCATATGTATAATTCCCTTATAATCAGGAAACCTAGGCTCTAATACCAAATGTAACAACCCGCCTATAATAGGCCTAAATTTCGACCTAGAAAAGGCCCATCAAAGTTTAGAGCCATTCTAAATGGATTGTTGGTTCCTATAAGGATTACATTTGCACGAAATATATATACAAACAGATACTTCGAATGGAAATATCACACAGTGGAAAGAGAAAATAAAATACTGAAATAAGATGTACCACTTATTTAAAAATCACAGAAATACAACAGTCACAGTTACATCTGTTCAATGGGTACATCGAATAGTTCATTCTCATAAGTTTCCAAAAGAAATAAAGCAATAACTATTAATAATAGCATAACAACTTTGTCTTCTTCATCGGCTTCAATCATGACTTCGTCCATGGCTTTTTCCCCATCTACTGACCAGTTGGATATGTTAAGGAGAGGGGTCAGAACATAAAGATCTTTTTGACTGAAATACGGTGTTACTTAATGTCCATACCCTATATTTTTAGCAGGTTACAAATGTCAAGGTATGTCTACGCATCACACGTTATTCAAACAAAAACCAAGTATCTAACCAATGAAGCCAATCGTCCCATTAGCGTTTTTAGGGTAAAGACCCAACGAGGTGGGCATTCTCCGTCACTTATAGCCCTATTAAAGGTGGACTCTTATGATCTCTTATAACCCTGAAGCGGACCCTTATCCTCTTAAGACCCCGTCCTAATACGTAAACGTTCTTAAGTCTATACTCTCACTTTTAATATGATAAGTAGTATTGCAAATGTCACTACTTAACTGATATTATGGTAGGACACCAATGTTGCTTAAGACTTCCCTTAGACAGTTGGTGAGCATGTAATGGTCACATATCTTTCAAATTACAGTCTGTCCCTAGTTGAGCCCTTATAAGCTTCTAGAGGAAGTGGACATCCCCATGAACTACCCTACCATGTTACCGTTTATGCCTAACCACTTTTAGAGAAGGAGGACCCAAAGACTTACTTCAAATCTAATAAGGGTGGGTCCCATTACTTTGGTTCCTCTCCAAGGAATAAACCTTCGGAGGGATCCTAGTCCTAATCACTTAAGACCCAAACTAGATAAAAAGAGAGTCATCCACTTAAGACCTTCTTAAGGTAGAGTAAACCTGCATATTTTCACACATAATAGACTTATATATATAGTTATATATACACACACACTAGACCTCTCACATTAAACCATACACCTGTAGATTCTGGATATATCGGCCGGTTGCGGGCAGACTTCTACTACAAGTTGGTTTAACCTCGTGTCTAGTGTACTAAGTTTTTGAATGGCCCATGGCACCTAGACATATCACATTAGTTGGGTCCACTTGTGGTTGCTTGATTTGTGGATCGGTTCCAGGTAGGCTTCTACCACAAATGGAAACTAACTTAATGTCTATGTGCAACTATTAATATATATATATATATATATATATATATATAAAGCCATTCTATATACGCACACACATGAAATCAATTAAATATTGATTAGAGGACATTTCAAATTCGAATTCTAACCTAATCGCATTTATCACGCTAATCAAAGTATAATAATTATATCGTCTAAATAACGTAAAGATTCATGTAAATGAAGAAACATTCTAATGAGGTAGCAATTGTCAATTTGTCCAAATTAAGGTATACAAGTTAGTCTTTCCATATTTTTACCTCTACAACTTCGGCATGATTGCATAATAACAAGATAACAAATAGAAGTGGACGGAAAATATACATTCATACAACTTTCAACTTGCATCCTAGGCTTGCTGGAATGATTTCAATACTGGATTAAAAACAAAGTATTACATACGCTTGTACGTGTATATTTAGAATTTTTACTTTATCCAATTCACACCTTTTTGGTAGTATGTACATAAAAACATTTACATTTGACATATTTCAAATATGAATACCTTTGGATTCAAAATAGAATCCAAAACTAATCAAATAATGAAAATCCAAATTTAAACCCTTTTAGGTTATAATCAAATGTTAATAAAGGTGAATACACAAAATAGAAACAATAGTAGCAACACCCCTTTTCATCCTTAACCCAATATTAAAATCAACAATCCACAAAACCCAAATAATCATGACAATCCATATGCAAATAAAAGACAGAGGATTTGTGGGTTTGGTGTTTATATTATCGATTTACAAATCCTCCTAGGCACATCTTTCAATATTATAATCTAATAAAAATATGAATATGTCTAAGTAAACAATATTCCACTCATAGATCTAGGCAGAACAAAGAGGAATCTATAGTAGATGTAGATCTGTGCTTTAATCTTACATCAAACTTTCTCTAATAATCCTCCTAATGTACAAGAAACATGTAATAGAATCTCATATATATACACACACACCCCAAATTCCAAAGTTCATTCTAAAAACCTATATAAATTAGAATAGAAGAGAGATAAGAATTTAGGTTGAAGAATAAGAAGAAATCCTTAACCTTTATTTTCTTCAAATTCAGTAATGGCAAAGAGGCATCATGGAGGCAGGGATAGAGAATGGTTAGCGTTTCATAGTGTGATATGAGGGGCAATATATAGTTGTCAGTGTGAGCGTAGACCGTTGGATTAGTTTGATTTAATCCCGGTTTTTTTTATATGTATCCTCACCAAATAAACCTAACCACGTAGATTTATTGGGTTGTCCAACCGCCAGGCGGTCGACCTGAGAGGTCGACCGGCGGTCGGCACCCATCTTGGAGGGGGCAATCGAACCCTTGGGGGTCGGAACGCCCGATAAACGTGCATTGTTGAGGAGTTAAATTTAATTAATACGTTCCTAAATCTCTTAATATTATTCCTTATATACATTATCCTTTGTCCCCATGATCTTATCTTTATTTCAAATTTCAAATTCTCCCTCTTTATTTTGAATATAATTTGGACACATATATATATTATCCATTTAATTATATATATATATAGATATATTCTGCGTTTTACGGTCCAAATTCATTTGTTTATAACTTCTTCATACAATGACCGTTTTCGGCATATTATATATGAAAACGATTCAGAATTTCACCACAAATCCAATAAAAGAATTTCATAGCCAAATTCCTAAAGCTATAAAATCTCATTTTCCAGCCATATTATTTAATTGCTTATTTTTATTTATTTATTTATTATTGATGTTTATGTATTTTGCGGGGTGTTACACAGATGGCATATAAAGTTTGACTACCAGAGAGGCTATTGGGCATTCACGACATATTCCATGTTTCGCACTTGTGGAAATGCCTACACGATTCAGCAGTGATAGTAGAGCCTAGCGCATTAGAGGACGTGGAGATCGAGTGGGAGATGTTTATTTGACGAGCACCTATGAAGATCCTAGATTATGAGACCAAGAGGCCAAGAAACAAGGAGGTGAAATTAGTAATGGTTCAATGGGGAGACCACTCCAACGAAGCCACTTAGGAACCGAAGGAGAAGATGCGTGTTTCTTATCCTTATCTTTTTAATGTAACGTTCTGATCTTTTTCCATCTTTAGTTCTTGAATAGGTTCTGCCTTTCTATTCCTCTGAATCTGATCTTAGGAGAAACTTATGGGTGGTAGGATATGGATGAAAAATGTTGTTTGATGGATGTAAATGGATGCAAGCGTTTGCAAGTGGACACAGTGGATGCATATACACACACTAAGCAATATTGTGATCGATTGATAAGACACTTACATATGCATATGGATATGTGTGCATTTAATTATTTTATGGTTTTAATATGTGGATGTTATTATATGGTTGTTGCATATGGATGGTGCTTGATGCATGCATATAGAACTATCAGTTATCACTAGGATTGCTGCATACATTTGGATGCATGACACAACAAAATTTAACAAGGAGGTCAACTGAATCAGTAGACCGCCTAATCATTTGCATTAGTTAGGATAATATACACATTTAAGTACATAAATTGCATTAGGTAAATTAAGGACAATGATTTCCAATGGATGAGTAGATGGATGTAGAAAACACTTATATTATTCTTCAACCTTAGAGATTTCGGGGATGAATTCATTTTAAGTTGGGGAGAATGTAACAACCCAAATTTTAGTATGAAATAGATAATTAATGTATTAAGAAATTAAAATATAAGTTGTAAAACTATGAGGAATTTGGTTATGGGGATTGTGCCATGGTGTCTGTTATGAACTTCTGGTTCAAACAGATATTTGATTTGTGTAAAAAGACTTAAAATGAAAAAGCTATGAGAAATAGAAGTTTGAAATTCAAATTTAAGATCTAATATGAATGAAAACACATGTATAAATAAATATATATTAATAACGTGTCCATCGGGATGACCCAGTACCTGGCCAGGTCGACCTAGGCCATACATGGGCCGACCCCTTTTTCAACCCATCTGGGTGATGGGTCGACCCAACAAAACAAGCCAGACACGATTTCGTGCTTGGCACGAAAAGAGGGATGTTCATATTTTTATTCTTGGGTTTTAGGGCTACATGTATGGTTAAGAATTACTGATATGGCAAATTTGGATTGACCCAAGGGCAGAGCGGTTCATATTGAAAACCTAATATTTGATGGTTGAGGGTCTTCTACTCCAACTATAAATAAACTTTTACCCCCTCCCCTATTCCTCACAACTCTTCTCTTCTCCCCTATGTTATGTAAATATTCTTTCTAAAACTAATGGAGTCTTGAAATAAAACACTTTTATACAATTTATACATATAACTCTGGAGGATTATTCACGGACATATTTTGGAGGATTGTTTTACATATATTCTGGAGTTCTACTGGGGCTATATAGGAAGCAATTGTTAGTGAGATTACTATGGTTATTTAGATTTCTAGTAAGTTAGTAAAATTTGTACAATATTAGTGGTGGATGTTTTCAAATCTGAATTATTTACAGTTTACTTTCAGATCAGAGTTATTTATAGATTATTTTCAAATTTAGTTTGTTTACAGTTTACTTGTAGATTAAGTTTGTTTTTATTTCTTTTTTGTAAACCTTTCTGTCGATTCTACATTTTCTGTTTAGTTAATATTCAAATTTATATAAATTATTATGTTCATATTTCTTTTCCCTTTTCTATTTTCTAGTTTTGTAGTTTGTTTTGGTTATGCCCAAATATGCCTATAAGGCATATGAATACGATTGAATTAGGCATAGATCTGTATGCCTAATAGCCTATGACATATTCTTATTCTTTTTCTGCACTTGTTCGGGGGTAAATCTGACTGATTTTGAATAATTGGATTGGGGATTAATTGGACATATTGAAAATTATAACTAAAAAGGGAATAATTGGATTAGATATGACTTGGACTGTATAAACGTCTAAGGAGCAAATTATGATAGAAATTGAACTATAATCGGCATTTGCATAAAATAATAATTGGAAAATCATAATAAACATGTATGGTTTATTTGCAAATTATAATATGATAGAGAATAATTGAAAGGACAATTAGGCGTTAATGTGAACATATTGACTTAAAAGAGTAAAGTTACAAGCATAAGGCTTTAATTTGAACACATTGACTTAAATTTTTAAGCTATGAGCCTAAGTCTTTAATATGGACATATTGAGTTAAGTTACGAGCAAGTAGGTTTAAGCAGGCTTTAATATGGACACATTGATTTACAAGGAGTATTACAAGCCTAAAATCTCTATGGTCTATGGACAGTCAAATCAAGGGGGGACTTGGACCGAATATTATTTGTTGGTCAGGATCCATTCCATGCAACATATCATTTTTATCATTTACGATCTCAAGTAGGAGATGAGGGCATACACCATGCTATGTTTTGGTTGTAAGTTGGTCCAAACAGAGGCGGGTACAAGTGTGTTTCGATAGGTCGTTGTGCATGCATTGGTTCGACGAGGGAAAATAAAACAATGTGACATCTATAGATAAGGTTATGTCTTTTGCTGGTGGGCTAGGGTCTGATAAACCCAAGCCTATAGTACGCATAGCTTATTCACGCTCTGGTTAGCAACCGGTTAATGGGTAGTATTAGGAAATTTCTTTCTAATTATTTATATTGTTCCGAATATGTAGAAATGAAAAAAAATCAACATTATCAAATCCTATAAACGCGAAGATTTAATCTTTTAGGTCATTTTTACTATCAATATTTCTATTTGTTCACTTCTAGGTGTATACAGACACTTACCATCTTATGACACTTGAACTACTATTTTATCTATTTTCCTTTGCTTATCAATCGCGCTTGTAATCACAACAGCTCACTAGACTTTATGTCTGACCCATTTTTCCTTTGTTTCTTTCCTTTTTCTTCCCCTCGGGCTCTCAGGGAGGAAGCACATAGTTTGGATTGCCTAGCCGAGTCTATCTCGAAGGATTTTTTCTGAAGATGTATTGCTTTTTGTTTCATTTCCATGGTTTAGTTGTTTCTTTTGACTATTTGGGTAATATTATAAATTATGTACTCTAATGTTGTTATTTTTTCTAGTTGAGATTTGGGACATGATATTCTGAGACAATTTGGTAGTTTTGAAATAAATGGTTTTATCATTTTAATGTAAATGTCTTCTTCTAATGCTGTATGACTTATTTATGTCTTGTGGAATCTTAGTCTTTGTGATGTTTATGTCTTTATACCTACAACGCTCCACATTCCTTAATGGGATTCTATATTAGGATAACATTAAGAGGTGTGGGGTGTTTTATTTCCAGTCTCATATAACTCTAGGTTGTGCAGATTTCTTTTCAAATCAACTTCAATATCCAATCTTATAATCCTTGATTTCAAGGGCCACGAGGTCCAACTCCAACTGTTTTCGAGCACAGGGCTCTCTCTTGATTTAACGAGGCTACAAGATCATGTAAATAATTTGTGGGCTACAATCACACCTAGTTGATTTAAATGGGCTACAACCACACCTTTTAAGTAATAGTTTGTTAGAGAGTCTCGATAGGACTTTGATCTTTCGATCTTCGATTACAAATACTCCTATAACTCTAAATAACACTTGGATCTTTGAGAGAGAGATTGGTAGAGAATTAAACTAGAAATGATTTGATTTGATTCTCTTTGATTTTCGGCAGAGTTTGGTTATAGAAACTTGAAAATTAAGAGTATAAATGAAGAATATAAAAGGAGAGAAGAAGATAATGAAATTTAGTTAAAAGAATTGAATCTGGATGGGTATTTATAGGAAATCAATAGTCATGTCTCTTCAAGAAAAGTTTTAAATGAATTGACACTTCTTTTGAAATTTATATTTTTTTGGAAAAAGGGATATGATGTCAACATGTGGGGTAGTGCATGTCAACATGCCCTTCGTAATTTTGAAATTTAATTTTTTGAAAACAATGGAAATGACGTTTAAATAAATCAAGGTAATTCTAGAGTTTAAACAAACTATTTTGCTATATATTAAAGTAGTATACTGTAATAAGAACATAAATTTAAAAAATATATTTATTATCTATAAAAGTCATATCAAAACGTAATATAAAACTATAAATATAAATATGAGAAACTTAAAACTTACAATATAAAACTATAAATATGAATATAAGGAAGTAAAACTTAATAAAATTTACTATTTAAACATTAATATGTATTTAGAAACTAAAATATAAACAAGAAAAATCTAAAATATTTAAATAAGGAGTTAAATTAAAATTCAAGAAATAATTTAAATAATTAGGAGATATATATATATATATATATATATATTAAAAAAGAAGTAATTTTGAAATCAATTGAAAATAGAAGATTTTTGAAACATTATAAGAAAAAATGGTGAGAAAATTGAAATAAATATTTTAGTGCTAATATAGAGTTTTAACAAAAATTCTAGACTCGATTACTTATCCTTATATTTTTCACTTCTTGAACTCTTGTTACCCATGATTCTTCAATATTGAACTCTTCTTCTTTGCAATCTTGAATCTTTATACTGTACAGTCTTCAATAAACAATACTTGTATATAATACCTGCATATATATCTAGACAATAATGTTAGTATATATTTGATAATAACCAATGGTAGACAGGGTTACAAAAGGTAAAAAAGGTTGTTATCAAAACCATCATCTCAGTCCCTAATAATATTTGCCTGCTGGCCCTTCACCTCTCCACTAATTTTTTTTTCAAGCCATGATACATTTTTGTCCCTCCTAGATGAATTATATACTTGGTTCTGTGATACTAATTTCTATTTCGAGTTCTTCCACATCCGGTACACAGAGCCTTCCTTTATTCAATAAATGCCCATTTTCATCTATATCTAATTTTTTTAGTATTATTCAACAGTGCCTTCTTTTCCCTCAAAAAATGATCATTGTCTTGTGAGGCCCCAACCTTGTCTACTAATGCTGATCTGATAGTGGCAAGAGTTAGCCTTCCATACTATATCAGCTCATCACATTTTTCCACTGGTTCCTCATCTATATTTTCTATCTCCACCTCAACAAGGATTGATAAATCCTTAAATTCTTCTATCATCAGTCTGGCCAATAAGACATGATCTATGCTTAGAGCATCGGCTACTTTGTTTGCTTTTCCTGGTGTGTACAAAATATCTAAATTATAGGCAGCTAGGAACTCCACCCATCTATGTTGCCTCATGTTTAAATCTTTTTGTGAACGCAAATATTTTAAAGACTTGGTCTACACATGATTCAAACTTATCTATAAGCAAACAATGTCTCCATAATTTCAAAGCATAAATTATAGCATCACGTTTTGCATATCTAGTTTCATAAGGTGTCACACTCCGAAATACCCCGATCTCCAAGGAGACGGAAAAGCCCGGATTGCGTCGAGAACACGACGCATCAGAATATAAACATGAGAACTTTTCATTGCTATTACAACAATTTACATCAGAGTACAAGAATATCAAAGTAAGAATAAATATTACACAGTGGAAAAATGCAATTATTAGGGAATAAATTACATAGCAACGGAAGTAAAAATGTATAAATACAATGCATAGTGGAAATACTTCAACTACCACAACTGAAAGAGATACACGGGTACAAAGCTTTCTGAATGTAGTTCCAAGTGTAAACCAAGAACCTGTGAAAATAGAGAATCTGCAAAACCAAAACTACTAGCTGTCCGTGTGGAAAATATGGACACCCAGAGTTTAGGCAAAAACAATAAACTCCAGGTCAGTCATGGGACTGGTGTGAGAACTTAAAACAGTTATTAAATATTTACTTCAAATAGGTTAAATCACGTGACCGTGCCGTATGTCATGGAATGGGTTCACTCCCATAAATACTCTAAAATAAAACAAATTGTAAACAGCGCAATGTTTTTTTGGAAAAATGATGTTATTATAAGACTCAGGTCCCATCACACAATGCAACGCAAGCCGGAGGATAGAGTTTTACTTTATAATAGCCAAACATGCTTGGTACGCTTTAAAACAAATCATTTTGACATACGATAAGTGCATTGTGTAAAATCAACTTCAAATATAAATGTATCAATCATAGATGACATAAGTACCATGTATTATGTCGCCATACATAAGTTTGCAACTAAAACCGAAAAATGTCATATTGGAAGTTGGATTTCCATCATGAGTCAAGGCAAGGGATAGTCTACTTACCGATTCGGATCTCCTCAAGCAAGATGACCCAGGATCACATCTACGGGCAACCCTTGGATCCTGCAGTGCCAGTGCTCTCTTACTTTTGAGGATTACTTATTCCTGAAAAATACGTTTCCCAGTCCTGTTGGACCTATCACTCGAGCCTTTTAGTCGACTCTATATCTGAGGTGCCTAGCAATCCATTATCCACTTAAGTAAAAATGTCTGGGCTCCATGCCATGACACAACTTCTAGCTAGAAAGAAACGTATGCACTCACTACGTCCCTTATCCTGTTTCTGAGTCATACCAAGGTGCGATGCTCGCGAATTAACGCTATATACAAAGCTATGCTACTTAAATTTGTGCTTTGATCATCATCCACAAGGCCTCGTTTTCAACAAAAGCCTTGAGTATTTTCATCTTAGCATGCCACATTATCAATCCACACTATACCACTGATTTCTGCCAATATATAACCTCTAAGCTCGTACGTCTCAGAGAAGGTGGTAAGCAAGAGAATAAATTCTCCGCCACCAAATAGATATATATTTAGCAGAGATCGACGAATATAGCACACGATACAATGTCAGACACAATCTGTTTACAAGTCTGTTTTGGATCTGAATGAAACTGGAGGTACCTTATTCCTCGTCCCTTATGTCCAATACAGGAGAGAGGTCCTCGCATATTCGGTCGATCTCCAAGTACATCTGGACGATCTCCACTAATAACCTCGTCTTGGGTTGTACACCCCAATCGAGACATCAGCAATCACCCCAACGATGTGAAGATCTCCGGTCTTCAACCACCATCTTCATATCATTGAGTTTTAGTTATCGTAACAGTTATCCAGAATGGGTTAAACCCGGTCTTTACGAATACTGGTGTATCTTTATAATCAAGTGATAAATACACAAAAATAACACATGCCTCATTCCAATCCAGAATATTCTTTTATTCAAATATTCACATTTTTAGGGAAGGTTCCCATTAATTTTATCAAAGATAAATTCTTTTAAACTTATTCTTTAATCTTCCTTTGGGTATCATTTCAAAAGATTTTATTATCTCTTTTCACAACTTAAACTGGATTAAGGTTTAGGGAACTAGTCGGGATTAATCGAACCTTACCGAAGTAACCTTTTATTTTATTATTCCCAATCCCAACCTATTCATCCCTTAAAGCAAAACTGGTAGTACTCCATATTTAACACCCGTCATGTTATTGGAAAATTTAATTACCATTTATCGTTCAAATCTAATTAAAGATTTAACTATCGCATGGAGTAAAACTACGAGGGAAGGGGATAGGGGAGAGGGGGAAGGGGGTACTCCATCTCATACATTTCTTAATTCCGGTAAAATTAATTAATCTATTCACATTTAAATTTAATCAAACATTCATCAAAATTCTAGTTTAGTTTTAATCTCCAGAAATCATTATTTAATGATTATTCAACTTAGGGAAAATTAATCCTTTCTTAATTTGGGATGAAGAACAAATGTTACTTAAAACACAGTTCACGATAAGCCCAAAAATCATTTTCCATTAATATGGAATCTTCACGGAAATTTAAACAATTCATAATCGATATAAATTTCCGTATCAGACTAATACTATAAATGGAATAATAACCAAGCCTTTTTAAATTCCATAAACGGTAAACGTCTTCCTTCACAGAAGCTCATCTCGATTATTATTAATCGAATTCCATTCAACTCCAATTTAATTATATAAATTGGAAAACTTCACTAAATCTTATTCAAAAGATTTATCACTAAATTTTATTTAAAAGATTTATTCTTTTCACAACTGGGTTCAAGAACAGTATTATTTGAGATAACGATATCAGTATCAATTTCTGAAATTTACAAATATCGTTTTGGAATAACGATATCAGTATCTTCCAAATTCCCATAACAATATCTGTATGATTACACAATCCAATACAGAAATATCCGAAGATAAATTTCATTCCAATCCATTCCAATTTATGAATAGGAAAACTCTGGTTTTTCAAAAACTATTTCAAATCCAAATTATTAATTTAAAAACTATTGGATTATTATTCTAGTTAATAACAAGTTCATCTAGATAAAATTATGTTTTATCTTTTCAAAACTTGGAATTTTTCATCTAAAATCTTTTCAAATCGTCAATTATGATTTTACATAATTTTTTCATATTTTTAATAATTTTATTAAGGCCCTTACGGTCGGTTTCCAATATCAGCCACCGAACTGCATTCATAGCGACTTTTCCTGAAATTTATTTGGACATATTTCCAAATCTGTTTGTTCAAATTTAAATCTCTTATATTCATTGGAAAGATCTTTTCGATACGAAACCAACGGTTCTAGTTTTAGGAGAATCCGACGGTCGGATCTCCCGTTACGTCCAAGCTAATGGTTGAAATTCGCGAACGGTCGCTGCGCGGCACGTTCTATTCAAGCCATTAAATATATAATATATATATCATCGATTTCTATTCAAAACATAATTTATAAAACATTTTAAATTTGTTTAAAAACGATTTCAAGTTCCATTTCAATTATAGATCAAAATTGAACATCCCATTTTGTTATAATCTCAAAATGATAATAATTTCAAAATGTCAAATTTTTGAAATTCAGTCTTCTCGATAATTATTAAAAAATTGAATAAAATCAATATAAAAATTTGTTCCAATTAAATAAGCTTTCATATACTTAACTCGGCTTCACATTTTTATATATTTATGTCCATCCAAAATCGGACATCAAAATCATATTTTGATTCTTCACTGAATATTATTTTAAAATATTCGTTATTTCTGAATTGGAATCAGACTCAATCAATTACCATATAATTTTATTTATATGGATTCCATACATCGCATGTATTCAAAAATAGTGATAAACAACTATTCACATTCCATTCACAACCAGAGTGCAATTTACAAATGTATAAGCATTAAATAACGCTTATAATAGTCTGTCAATCAATCAGTTGACATACAATTAAATCCAAGGGAGTTGTGAGTTAGTTATCATCCCCAGACCCGTGTGGGATTTCCAAACAATAATAATAAATTTAAATTCATTACTGAATTTAATCATAAATAGTTCAATTCAAGTTCTTTTTCAAATTAACTAATTTTCACTGTTCAAATCTACAAATGGATATTTATATCCAATTTCAATTACCCCAAAATAATATTAAATTATTTTTAATATGTTCAAAATCACAGCCATAATAGAATAGAGTCAATCAGATCGTTCTTGGGTTTTCAAACAGCACTGAGATGAGCTAACAGGCACCGTACAACATTTTATGATAATTAAAACAGATAAAAATCAACACTGGCAATTTATATATTCAGTTACAAAATAAATAACTGTACAAATATTTTAGTAAGAGAATTCTCACTTCGGTTTCCACTCTGCCAGTGTTTATTTGAGGATTTATTTTTAAACTAAATTAAACGAGCGTTTAATTTAGCTAAAAATTCAACTTGCTCCGTTTTCGTTCTGGTCAGTTCCATGTTGTAGTGTTTGTTGATACGAGTGCAACGCAACTAAAATCGTCAGATTTCGATCTCGAATGAGGAAGATATGATATACATTGATTACATTATTAAATAACTAGATAATAATTAAAGAGATAATTAACTTAATCCTTTTTCTCTAATCCCCCTTCCATCGTTATTTCCCTATAACTTGTCAATCCCAACTTTGCAGCCTCCTCCTTCGAAACGCGCGCCGCTTGGAGCCATGGTCAGCCGATCAACTTGAGCCGCTCTACCATTGCCGGCGACTTGGTGAAGCTCGACGGCCCCTGCGCATCCCAAATCTAGTTTGAACGCAGCTCCTTTGGGCTTGAAATTCGCGCATAAAACTCCATTATATTCGAACCCACCAGTATAGATTCAAAGCCTTCACTTCCCTCTCCAATCTTCTTGTTATGAATTTTGAACGATAGTCAATTGATTAATAGAGATTTAAGGGAGAAGTTTTGAGTGATTTCAACCCTAGAAATTGAAGACGGCAGCTGACCCAATAATGGGTAGGGTTTGGAGAAATAAAGCCCATTTATACCAATATTCTAATAATATTTAATTCGCAAATTATCTGTTTATCGATCCGAACTCCAAATCAAACCCAACGACTGTTATTCCTAACCAAATACCCCCATTACGGACACAATGGGATATGTTTCATGGGCCAATTCGACTATTTTGATCAGTTTTTGTCAAAATTAAAATATAAATTAATATAACGGTCAATATTGAATTTGAACGTACATTTTAATTTACCGAGGCGATATACTGACTCCAAAAATTGTAATTGAAATCTAGCTATGTTTTGACGATACAGTCCTAACAAAATTAATTTCATCGAATTTGGAGACCGTTTGAAAAATGGCCTTTTTACTGGCTTATTAAACTCAAACTAAAATTGAAAACGCGTTTAAATTTATTACTCTCACGTTCTAATTCCAAATGACTTGAAATTTTAAACCTGACAATAATTTGACATTCTGGATCCAACAAAAGTGGTTTCGTCGAAAAAGGAGGTCATTTGGAAAATGTCTATTTTAAGGGCTATATATATCATTAAAATATATATAAATTCTATAGGGACTATTTTAAATTGGGCATAACTTACAATTTATAAAGTGAAATCTCAGTTTTTCACATTTGTTAGGAAGATATTATTAAACAGATTCTAACGTTTCTAGTTTTACTGAAATTCGATTTATTTTGAATTCTGTGCATTCAACTGAAATTAAAAGTCGAATTTTCAAACTACAGTGCCATTTCAAGCTTGTTTTATAATAAATATAAATTTATACGTTCTAACGTCGTTTCAAATAATTTTTTTGTCGTTTATTCTCAAAATAATTCGTATAAAATATTTAATTTCTATCAAAATCAATTAAAAATAAATTTTTTAAATTGGTTCTGAAAATACGGGTTGTTACAACCTCCCCCGCTTAAAAAAATTTCGTCCCCGAAAAAGGAACAGAGCTGAAAATTGTTTAACTAACCAACTCAACTTTCATTATGTCTTGAGTTCTTCAATTTTCAGTTTTTAAGAACTTCCTAATTTCTCTGAAATTTGGCTAAACCCTAAATTTCTGAAAAATTTCTCCACAACCTCCTTTGTACGGGGAGGGTATGAAAAATTTATTGGGCCATATTTGACACCCAATAAATCCATAAATCACATACGTAACAAATGTGCACCCCCAAAATAATTTATAAGCCCTCAAACCCACGTCCAAAATTAAAATGGAAGAGACAAGTGTATTTTGTCATCTCTCGACCTGTGTAGGGTTTATTATTAAATCCTGCCCTTCACTGTTATATGTTATTAAGTCCACAATCAGTCTTCTGTTCAACCTGTAAATCAGTCCTCGCCATACAAGCATCTTACTCATGTGGTAATCCAAACCTCGTCATATAAGCGTCAAATGCTTATATGGAACATGATATGCTACGTTGTCTTCGGTGGTATGTTATGCGGCGTAGTTCATAATTTATTAGTTGCTATCATATGGTGTACGTTGTATATCACACGAAACAACCATCACATCGCATTCAAATCATTCACAGTAGTCACACTGCATATAATAAAATTGCGTAACCAACTTATCAAGGCGCACATGTTTGTCGGGCACGCAATTTATTTCTTTACTCAACGCTAAGCCATTAACATGCTCGACATATATACATATATATATAATTCTAACTAAATTTGCAATTCAGTTTAATTTAATCAATCAAATTAAATAACAAGTGTTTTCTTAAATTCAATGTCCAAAATCGCCAAAGGTTTCGCCTAATTTATTTAAATCAAACGTAATAAATGATCAAACAGGAAATCACACAAATAATTAATTGATTATTTATCTTTCTATACATATAATTTCATATATATTCAAAAATATATTTTCTAAGATCGGATAATATAAATAATCATAAATACATTACTTATAAATGTTCCACTCTCAACTCATTCTAAGATATTACTAACCCCATCTCTAAAGAGTTTCTCATTCTAGTATACTAATGATCCTATCTCTAATGAGTATTCTTTAATAAAAAGTTACTAATTCTATCTCTGATGAATTCTTTCGTTCGGTTCTAATGTGTCTTGTTCTCGAGCTTTGCAAACCAAAGCTTTGGTACCACCTTGTCATGCTCTGAAATCCCCCGATCTCCGAGGAGACGAAAAAGCCCCGATTGCGTCGAGTACACGACGCATCAGAATATAAACATGAGAACTTTTCATTGCTATTACAACAATTTACATCAGAGTACAAGAATATCAGAGTAAGAATAAATATTACATAGCAGAAAAATACAATTATTAGAGAATAAATTACACAGCAGCGGAAATAAAAATGCATAAATACAATGCACAGCGGAAATGCTTCAACTACCACAACTGAAAGAGATACACGGATGAAAATATTTCCGAATATAGCTCCAGGTGTAAACCAGGATCCTGTGAAAATAGAGAATCTGCAAAACCAAAACTACTAGCTGCCCGTGTTGAAAATATGGGCACCTAGAGTTTAGGAAAAAACAATAAACTCCAGGTCAGTCATGGGACTGGTGTGAGAACTTAAAATAGTTATTAAATCTTTACTTTAAATAGGGTAAATCATGGGACCACGCCGTACGTCACGAAATGGGTTCACTCCCATGAATACTCTAAAATAAAACAATTTGTAAATAGCGCAATGCTTTTTGGAAAAATGTTGCCATTATAAGACTCAGGTCCCATCACACAATGCAACGCAAGCCGGAGGATAGAGTTTTGCCTTATAATAGCCAAATATGCTTGGTATGCTTTAAAACAAATCATTTTGATATACTATAAGTGCATAGTGTCAAAACAACTTCAAATATAAATGTATCAATCATCGACGGCATAGGTACCATATATTATGTCGCCATACATAAGTTTACAACTAAAACCTAAAAATGTCGTATTGGAAGTTGGATTTCCATCATGAGTCAAGGAAAGGGATGGTCTCCTTACTGATTTGGATCACCTCTAGCAAGATGACCCAGGATCACACCTATGGGCAACCCTTGGATCCTGTAGTGCCAGTCCTCTCTTACTTTTGAGGATATTCCTGAACAATACGTTTCCCGATCCTGCTGGACCTATCATTCGAGCTTTTTAGTCGACTCTATATCTGAGGCACCTCGAAATCAATTATACACATAAGTAAAAATGTCTAGGCTCCAAATCATGACACAACTTCTAGCTAGAAAGAAATGTATGCACTCACTGCGTCCTTTATCCTGTTTTTGACTCATACCGAGGTGCGAGGCTCGTGAATTAACGTTATACACCAAGCTATGCTACTTAAAGCTATGCTTTGATCATTATCCACAAGGCCTTGTTTTCAACAAAAGCCTTAATTATTTGCATCTTAGCATGCCACATTGTCAAACCACACCATACCATTGATTTCTGCCAATATATAACCTCTAAGCTCGTCATCTCAGAGAAGGGTGTTAAGCAAGAGAATAAATTCTCCGCCACCAAATAAATATATATTTAGCGGAGATCGACGAATATAGCACACAATACAATGTCAGACACAATCCGTTTACAAGTCTGTTCTACGTCTGAACAAAACCGGAGGCACCTTATTCCTCGTCCCTTATGTCCAATACAGGAGAGAGGTCCTCACATATCTGGTCGATCTCCAAGTACGTCTGGACGATCGCCACTGATAACCTTGTTGAGACGACCCCAAACCCCGTACTGACGGCGGCAAGGGTAATCCGTGGAATATAACACAGAAACAGATAATAGCAGAACAGAATTAAATAAATACACCATATAATGAACAATAGAATATACTGGATAAAAGTAATCATCAGAGTTACACAGTATACAGGATCATACTTAGTAAAATACAGTTCAGCTATACATAAATGTCTACAGCGGAAAACAAACAAAATATGTACAATAGGAGCTGAACAACATAAAAAGAGATAAATAATAGAATCCATCTTCAGCTCCAGCTATCCAGAAAGAACCAGCTAAACCTGAATACAAGGCTGCCCTTGTAGAAAAAGGGGCACCCGAGTTTGAAAGTGAAACAAACTACGAGTCAGTCATGGGACTGGTATGAGAAATCTACTCAACACATATATAATTTGGCCAATCACAGGACCACGCCACTTTCGTGGAACGGGTTTACTCCATTGGATTGCCAGTGCTTTAAAACAAATCTTTCTTTTAAACATCGCTATGCTTTTTGTAAAAATGAAGCCGTTATAAGACTCAGTTCCCATCACACAATGCAACGCAAACCGGAGGATAGAGTTTTTACCTTATAACAGCCAAAATATGCTGGATACGAATAAAACAAAGGCATTTGATATTATTGCTAGTGTCTATATGTTTTGAAAACAATTTCAAATCATAACTATCAATCATAGACGACATGAGCGTCCCATGCCACTATGTCGCCAAATATATATACAATCGAAACCGCATCGTCACGTATTTGGAAATTGGATTTCCGTCATGAACCAAGGCAAAAGATAGTCCTTACCGACTTCGTGACTCTCTAGCCCGAGCCACTGGGTCAGAGCGCATCGACCCTTGGATCGTCAGGGCCGGTCCACCGATGTGGATTAAAATGCCTGAACAATACGTTTCCCCGTCCTTTGGGGCGTAAACGAGCCAACGAATGACTCCATCGGACCCGAATCGTCCGATCAAACCGAGGCGCCTCGCAACAGCAACAACCACATAGGTGAAAAGTATATAAATGTCAGGGCTGGTAGGTCACTGACACCACCCTAGCTAGAAAGAAACGCATGCCCTCCCTGAGGTCCTTCTCCCGTTTCTGGTTCATACCGGGGTGTGAGGCTCGCGAATTTACGTTATACACAAAGCTACGCCACACAGGCGGTGCTTTGATCATCACCACAAGACTTTGCTTTTCAACAGAAGCCCTGATCACTGCATCTTAGCATGCTACACAGGCAATTCATGCCATGCGACTGATGTCCATCGATATACAACCTCTAAGCTCGTGCGTCTCAGAGAAGGGTGTTATGCAAAAGAATAAATTCTCCGCCGCCAAACAGATGTATATTTAACAGAAATCAATCAACACAGAATAAACTCCAATGTCAGACACACCGTCCATTTACAAGTCCGTTCTGGGTCTAAACGAAACCGGAGGCACTAAATACCTCGCAAACACATCGATCACCACGTACGTCTGGAACGATCACCACTCATTATCCATATTTCGGGATGCCTCCCAATCAGGACCTCGGTTACCATCCAAACGAGGTGAAGATCTCCGGTCTTCGACCATCGTCTTCATCTTCGATTTGCTATCGTCGATTCAGTTATTCAGAATGGGAAAAACCCGGTCTTTCTGAGCAACTCGCGTATATAATAAACAAGTACAACACTAACATATACACGCATCATTTCAATTCATTAGTCACTAACCGTCAATCAGTAAGAGAACGATTTCCCAAATATTAACCCCGAAGGCCGAAACCAACATCAGATCAACACCCAGGAAACCACTCGACTTAGCCAACCTTCAGTTAATTTCTAAATCACATCCATATTTTTTATAATATTTTATAACGATTTATCGCTATTTTTATTTATTTTAAAATAGCCAATTATTCAAAACGACGCTTCGGGCCATAACGCGACCGTGGCGCTGTTTTTCTTCAGATTTGATTTACACATATCTGAAAATCTAACCATTGGATCTTCACAAAATTTACATCATTAGAAAGATCATTTCAAAACGAATCCAACGGTTCCAGTTTCGGGAAATTCCGACGGTCGGATCTCCCGGTATAATCGTTTGAAGTTTCGATTTCAAAATACGAACTGCAACGTCGTTATTCGATTAAATATAATTATATTTATATATATATATAAATATAATCGTTTCTTGCGCTGTTTTTCTTCAGATTTGAATTAAACATTCCAGACAATCCAACCGTTGGATTTTTATAAAGTTGGTGCCGTTGGAAAGATATTTCCAAGGCGAACCCGACGGTTGCGGTTTCGGGAAAATCCGATGGTCGGATTTCCCGCACTAGTTGTTTGAAATCACGGTTTCAAAACACGGACTGCACGGCCACGTTTCGTTTTAATTTTATTTATATTTATATATTTATATAAATATAGTTCATTCAACAATTTCAATATTGTTTTCCACTCAAATATTTCACTAACGCCTTTAAATTTTGGAAAATTTCGCCATAACCTCCTTTGTACGGGAGGGGCTGGGAAAATTCCCAAATAGCCACACGGGCGTCTCATGTCGAAAAGAAAAAGAAAAAGCCAAGCGGCTAGCCAACAGGCTCATAAAATCATCACCCAAACAAAACAGTAAATGTGTACCTATTTGTCGGGCACAAAATTTTATTCCTCTTCTCTAGCCACTTTGCTATAACCTGTTCAATAAATATGCATGTACATATATACAGTTCTTATCATTTATCATTTTCCATTCAACTTCATATTTGATTCCATTTGGCTTAAAAACACCATTCATTCTAATGTTGCATGCATAGGTAAAAAACCATATCATTAGCTCATTAATGAATATTTCGACTCATGCATATTTATTTGAACGAGTTGCTATTTTTAACACTTCACATTTCAACAATTCATGTGTATAATAAAAATGTGATTTTTATTTTAAAACAATTCATTTCAAAACACTATTATTTTATATAGTTTATATCGGGGATAAAAATAGGATTTTTATTGTAAAGCAATTTATTTTAAAACAAGGTCAATTTACATAGTTCATATAGATGATAAAAAGGTGATTTTTATTGTAAAACAATTTATTTTAAAATATGAATACCATTCAACACATGAATTTCTAATCAACGAATGAATATCGATTCAACACATGAAGGTTTTCTATAGTTTCTATATATAGATAAAAATGTGATTTTTATATTTAAAACACGAATACCATCCAACACATGAATTTCTAATCAACGAATGAATATCGATTCAACACATGAAGGTTTTCTATTCAACGAATAAATATAGTTTCAGCAAATGAAAATAATTCAAACACATGAATATTATTCAAAATTTCGGCAGCATAACGACAGGGTAGTTAAAACCGGGACCGTCCCTATTACGGCTCCTCGCTCTACCTTAAAACCTCGCGGATTTTGACAATGAGGATCATGCATCTAGTTCGCACGCAGGCGGCATGTATATATTTATTTCATTTCCACAAACTAATCCTATGTGGTTTCAACCAAATATTTCTCAACCACAAATGGGTATTTTTCAACCACAATCAATCAATATCAACCACAAACAATCCCAAACAACCATTCTCTATCAATCAATTTTCACACCAATCACAATCAATAAATATCATCCATGGTTTGTGGACGAGGGGCGTATATATATATATTTATATTTATATATAGCAATTCACTTTTATTTCAACACATATATAATTTTTACAATGCATATATAACTTATACATCGAACGTACAACTTATACAACGCTTATACAAGAGGTGTACAACGCTTATATAACTCATACATCGACTATATAATTTATACATCGTCGTTTTCCATATCGTTTATAAATTAGAAATCTCACTTTGGGTTCCACTCCACCAAAAATAGCAGAAGGCTCAGAAAAATATGCGGTCTCTTTTGAAATGAAGAAGACATCCACACGAGTCCACTGTCTCTTGTTTCACTGAATTTCGACCACATAGCAAAAAGAAATGATTTTTACAAGGTTTGCAACGCTTTTAAACTGTTGAAATTAGTACAGAATATATAAGTCATTACCTGCTTCGTTTTGTTCGAAACTAGGTTTCCACTTTCCTCGAAATCTGCGCAGTTATATGACGATCGGCCTTCACCACCTTGAAGGGCTACGAGAGGCGCTCCTATCGAGGTAGGCGCGGTGTCGTGCGATGGTGGGTCTGGCCTGGAATCGAGGTCGACACGGCGCAACTTTCGGGGGCCAGAACTCGACGACGGGGAAGAGATAGGTGGTGCGGTTGGTACTGATATGAAGGGGAGAAGGAGGGCTTCAAAAAGTTCCATAGGAGGTGGGGCTGAAAGTGGCTGTGGCGATCGGAAACGGGGAGGGAAGCTTTGGAGGCTAGCCGCCGTTCAAATCGGGAGAGAGAAAAGGGATTTTTCTTTTTTCTTCTTTTAATAAAAATTTTGATTGGTCGGGGAGTTTTTAAAGGGGTTTTCTGACACGACCACCAATCGAAACCCAACGACCGCCGTCCCTAGCGTTTTACCCCCATTCCGAACACAATGGGATATGTTTCGAAGGCCCATTCGAATGTTTCAGTCTGTTTTCCTTCAAATTAAAATATAAAACATTCAATATTTAATTTGAACGTACATTTCAATTTGCCAGGGCCACAAACTGATTCGAAAAATTCCAGAAAAATAAATCTAGCTATGTTTTGACGATACGGTCCCAACAAAACTAGTTTCGTCAAATTCTGAGATCGTTTGCAAAAAGGCCCATTTCTGGTCGATCCAATTTATCTGTAATTGACTAAAACACGTTTTCCTTTGCCACGCTCACATACTAGCTTCAAAAATTATGAAATTTGAAACCTAGCTATAACTTCACATCCCGGATCCAACAAAAGTGGTTTCGTCGAATTCCGAGGTCGTATGCAAAATGGCCAATTTCACGGGCTATATAAATTCCATAGCGACCTTTCTGAAAATTCATTCGGCCATAACTTTTGCTTTGCGCTATGAAAATTCGATTTTTCAGATTCGTTAGATAGGAATTCACTAACAGATTTAAATATTTTTGGTTTCACTAAAATCCGTTTTGTTTTGCACCCGGTACAGTCCGACAAAGTTTGAATTCAATTTTTGAAACTGTAGCGCCATTTCAGGCCTTATTTATAATTATAATTAATTATATTCGTTTTCAATTGTCGATTCAAACTCACTTTTCATTGTCCTTATTTAAAATATTTATTTTAAATATTTAAGATCCATTATTTTAGCCAATTTAAAAATTTTAAATTGGTTCAGATTTTCTGGGTCGTTACAATCTCCCCCACTTAAAACTTTTCGTCCCCGAAAAGGAACAAACTCAAAGGTTGTTTGATTAATCAACTCCACGTTCGATCTGGCTTCCATTCTCCAACTTTTCAGTTTCTGAGAATTTCAAATTCTTCAAAAATTTGGCTAACACCCGGAATTTTCGAAATATTTCGCCATAACCTCCTTTGTACGGAGAGAGGTTTGGAAATTTATTGGGCCGTATTAGGTACCCAATAAATCCTAATAAGCATACACATATATATAGTGATATATTCTGGTGTTTACAGGGGAGCATGTATTGATAATAACTCCAGAGAATAAATTCTCGTCACCCTGCCCCGTGTGGGAAATAAATAGTCCATGTGCCGTATCTAATAACTAGAGAGACGTGATTATTGTCAACTCCAGACCCGTGTGGGGTTTTTATTAATCTGGAAATTTAATCGTTATAATTTAAATAGTCCATATCAGTCATCAGTTCAACCTGTAAAATATAGTCATCTCCATACAAGCCTCTCGCTCGTATGGTAAATCTTCCACCTCGTCACACAAGATCCAAATGCTTATGTGGTATATGATGAAGTATGCCTATCTTCAGAAGTATGCCATGTAATGTAGTTCAAAATTAATTGTTACTATCCTATGGCGACGTTTATTATCTCACACAGAAAAACCCGCACTCCGCATCCAATGGCATTCACAGGAGTTGATATAATAATATTTCGCATCCAACTCATTAAGGTTTACCTATTTGTCGGGCACGCAAATAAAATCTTTACTCAACAACTATCCATTTTCCTGTTCAAATATATATAATGCACATGTATATATTTTTCTATTTATTTTCTAATCAGTTCAATCTGTGATATAATCGAACAAATTTTAACATTATTCTATTGTTGATTAAATTAACTATCGTTTCAATAATTTTAATTAACCTAATCTACAATCACACAACACGACCAACAAGCAATTGTTTTTAACTTTTCAAAATCATACAAATCAATTTCTATATTCTTTTAAAATCATTCAGACTATAGAATTAAAAGTGCACATCCATGACAAGAAAATAACAATAGAGTAGAGAATTAAATGGTAATGCAAAGTAGGGTAAATGTACCTTGCACCAGAGTCAATCAGAGATATCTACTCGGCATCTAGGATAAGCTTTCTCAATGCTCTCCTCAGTTTCCCCAGTACAATCTCGCGGATCTCCACTCCATTGCACTTTGACTAAGTGAACTTTCTTGTTCCTCAGCTCTTTGGTTTCTTTGCCGATAATCTTTAGCGGCTCTCGTCTCACAGCTAATTCTGGAGTAATTTCAATATCCTGCTGAGCTGCTTCTTCGACGATCAAGTCTGGATCATGAACGTGCTTTCGAAGTTGAGATATGTGAAATACATCATGAACTCCAGGCAACCAATCCGGCAATTCAACCCTATAAGCGAGAGTCCCGATCCGTTCCAGAATAGGAGACGGACCTATAAATTTGGGCGCCAACTTTCCAGTTTTACCGAACCGGATAACTCCTCTCATCGGCGATACTTTCAAATACACGTAGTCGCCAACAGCAAAGGATATATCCCTTCTTCTTCTATCGGCATAGCTCTTTTGTCGGCTTTGAGCGGCGAGTAATCGCTTCCTGATAAAATCGACTTTGTCGGCAGCTTCTCGAATCATATCAGGACCCAACACAAGTCTATTACCTGGTTCGACCCAACAAGCAGGAGATCGGCACGGTCTACCATACAATGCTTCGAATGGCGACATTGTCAGACTTGTCTGGTAGCTGTTGTTATATGAGAATTCAGCCAAATGCAGATGGTCTTCCCATGATCCACCGAAATCTATAACACAAGCCCGCAACAGATCTTCCAAAATACGATTCACCCTCTCAGTCTGACCGTCTGTCTGAGGATGATAAGCGGTGCTCAAGTTCAACTTCGTTCCCAGTTCGACTTGAAATGCTTCCCAGAATTTGCTAGTGAATATTGTATCTCTATCACTGACTATACTGAGCGGCACTCCATGTAGTCTAACTATTTCCCTGAAGTAAATCTGCGCCAGACTCTGAGCAGTTCTGTTTGATCTGACAGGTATGAAATGGGCGGTCTTCGTGAAGCGATCTACGATCACCCAAATACTGTCATTCCCTTTACTGGTTCTGGGTAGACCATCGATGAAATCCATAGAAATATGTTCCCACTTCCAACCAGGAACTTCTAGCGGTTGCAACAATCCAGCCAATTTCTGTTGGTCGCTTTTGACTAGTTGGCAAGTAGGGCATCGACTAACATATATCGAGATGTCTCTTTTTAACGACTTCCACCAGAATGTGCGTTTGATATCGTTATACATTTTATTCACCCCCGGATGGATACTGAGCTTAGATTTGTGGCATTCATCAAGCACATCTCTTTTGAGTTCAGGAATTTCTGGAATGCAAATTCGTCCTTCTAACCTCAGAATCCCTTCGCTGTCTAGCTGGAAATCTGAAGCATTGCCTTCACGAATTCGCTGACTCATTCCTTTGATAAATTGGTCGTCTTCTTGGAGAGCCGATACCTTATCAATCAACGAAGTCGCAATGATGAAACTGGCGATCATTTCATTCTTTCGGCTTAACGCATCGGCCACGACATTGGCTTTCCCTGGAGTGTATAGAATTTCAAAATCATATGCTGCAAGAAACTCCAGCCAACGTTGCTGCCTCAGATTCAGGACTTTCTGAGTGAACAGATACTTTAATGACTGGTGATCTGTAAACAGTTCAAATCTCTCACCCAGAAGATAGTGTCTCCAGATTTTCAAAGCGAACACAATAGCCAATAACTCAAGATCATGAGTTACGTAGTTCTTCTCGTGCGGCTTCAGTTGACGGCTAGCATAAGCAATCACTTGGCCCCTTTGCATTAACACTGCGCCAAGGCCTTCTCTAGAAGCATCAGTCCAGACCTTTAAATCCTGGTTGCCATCGATGATGGTTAGCACTGGAGCAGTTGTTAATCTCAACTTTAGCTCTTCAAAAGCCTCCTCACTTTCTGGGGTCCATTTGAATTTAGAGTGCTTCTTTGTAAGCTTTGTTAAATGACCAGATATCTTTGAAAAGTCTTTAACGAACTTCCGGTAATAGCTAGCCAATCCGAGAAAACTACGGACTTCAGTGGGGGTACTGGGCTGTTTCCAATTCTGAATAGCTGTGATTTTGCTTGGATCCACAGCAATTCCTTCTTTCGATACAATGTGGCCCAGAAATTTCACTTCATCTTGCCAGAATATACATTTGGAAAACTTTGCTTTCAATACATTCCTTCTGAGAATTTCTAACACTTGTTCCAGATGCTTTTCATGTTCGCCTTTTGATTTAGAGAAGATTAAAATATCGTCAATAAAAACCAGAACAAATTTATTCAAAACTCCTCTGAATACTCTGTTCATCAGATCGACGAAGTAAGCTGGAGCGTTACATAAGCCGAACGGCATTACTAACCACTCGTAGAATAAGTCGGGACCTCTGAATGCTGTCATTGGAACACACTCTTCGGCAATTCGAAGTTAATGGAAGCCTGTAGCTAGGTCCATTCTTGAGAATACTTGTGCTCCATTTAATCGATCCAACAAATCATCAATCCGCGGCAATGGATACTTGTTCTTTATTGTCTGCTTGTTCAGATCACGATAGTCCACGCATAGCCGTAGAGTACCATCAGATTTTGGGACAAACACCACTGCTGCACCCCAATCAGAGAAACTAGGCCTGATCAGACCTTTCCATACTAGCTGTCGTGTTTGATTGTCTAATTCCTCTTTCTCTTTCAAGGACATTCTTCGAATAGCGTGAACTACCGGCCTTGCATTCGGAATTAAAGCAATTTTGAAATCTATTTCTCTCTGCGGAGGTAAGTGAACAACTTCCTCAAACACATCCGCATAATTCTTGACGACAGGAATATCTTTGATGAGGTCGGGAATATTCTCTGCAACTTCAGGGACATTTTCTATTTGGGTTGGAGAAACATTCAAAGCTGCCCAGAAGTCTTTTCTATTAGCATTCTGACCTTCACAGGGAATGGTTATGTAATCACCTGATTTAATCTTCGCCTTTACGACTCTGTCGGCGCATTTAACTTCAGCTTCATATTTGGTCAACCAGTCTAACCCCAAGATAAGATCAAACTCTTTAAAATTCATGACGACCGCGATGGTAGGAAACCGATAACGAGAGAAGGAAACCGGCACTCCACAAATCCAACTGAGATCAATGGAACCCCCAACCGGATTCTGGACAGTCATTGGTTCCTTGAGCTTCTTCAAATTCAAATCCAGTTTCTTAGCTGCCTCTTTGGAAATGAAGCTTCGTGACGCGCCTGTGTCAAACAGTACTTTGACTGGAATGTTTTTGACAGTTAGCATGCCTTCTAAAACATCGGCCCTTTCTTGACTAGCTGAGGGCTCAGAAGTTTCTGCTACTTCATTTACTTGAACCATTTCAGGCTTGTTTAACTGCGGGCAATCCTTTGCAAGATGACCAGCCTCGTGGCACTGTTTGCACTCTCTATTCTCTTGGAACTCCCCGTCAGTTCTGAACCTTTTCTTCTTTTGCTTTCGATTTGCTCTATATCCCTCTTTTCTTTGTTTCTTTAAAGATCTGCAACTTATCGACAAATGTCCTTTCTTATTGCAGTTAGAGCAAATAGCTGTTGTTACCGGTTCTTTCCCAGACTTAGCCCTTTTTCTCTTAGCACTGGGCTTCTCATTGGCCTCAAACCTCGTACCGGCTTTTGGAATATCAGTTTCCGACTCTTCTTTGTCACTACAACGAACTTCTTCTTCGTCGCGCAACATTCCTTTCTTATGGAGATCTTCATACTGATAAGCCATGTATATCATTTCAGAAAAAGGAAGCTTCACATTCCTCATTACACTATTCTGATATCTCCTTTGCAGGCCATGAATAAATCTCAGATTTTTCCTCTTTGGATCTTGAATCAGATGAGGAGCAAAGTGAGCAAGTTCGTTGAATTTCTTATGATATTCTGGGATGGTCATATCACCTTGTATTTGATAAGAATATTCATCACATAGTCGCTCGGTCGCTTCGGGAGGAGTAAATCTTTCTAGGAAAATCACTTTGAATCTATCCCAGGTGATATCACCTTCTGGATTATCCTTAATAACCGAATCCCACCAGAACAAAGCTTCGTCTTCGAGTGCCCAGGAGGCCAGTAATCTTTTCTGGTCATCCCTCAACTTTAATGCTTCGAAGATTTTCTCAGCCGAACGAATCCATGCTTGTGTTCTCATAATAGACACTTCGCCCGAGAACGGCTTTCCACCCGGATTTCTATATTTCATATATAAGGCTTCAATATCCGGGTCAGTATTACTTCTTCTGTCTCTGGCACTAATTTTCTAGTACTTTTGCAAATGGCAGATCAAGTGTCAGGTCACAGAAAAGGTATTTTTAAAATATAGAAACACATACTTCAAATGTAAATGTGTCTATCGAGGTGTAATTTCATTCTGCTTTACTCATACTAGGATATTATTGATCCTATCTGTATAGAGTTACCCGTCCTAGAACACTACTGGTTCTATTTCTGACGAGTTCGTTCAAATGTTATATTCCAGAACTAAGCTTAACCAAAGCTCCGATACCAAATGAGACGACCCCAAACCCCATACTGACGGCGGCAAGGGTAATCCGTGGAATATAACACAGAAACAGATAATAGCAGAACAGAATTAAATAAATACACCATATAATGAACAATAGAATATACTGGATAAAAGTAATCATCAGAGTTACACAGTATACATGATCATACTTAGTAAAATACAGTTCAGCTATACATAAATGTCTACAGCGGAAAACAAACAAAGTATGTACAATAGGAGCTGAACAGCATAAAAAGAGATAAATAATAGAATCCATCTTCAGCTCCAGCTATCCAGAAAGAACCAACTAAACCTGAATACAAGGCTGCTCGTGTAGAAAAAGGGGCACCCGAGTTTGAAAGTGAAACAAACTACGAGTCAGTCATGGGACTGGTATGAGAAATCTACTCAACACATATATAATTTGGCCAATCACAGGACCACGCCACTTTCGTGGAACGGGTTTACTCCATTGGATTGCCAGTGCTTTAAAACAAATCTTTCTTTTAAACATCGCTATGCTTTTTGTAAAAATGAAGCCGTTATAAGACTCAGTTCCCATCACACAATGCAACGCAAACCGGAGGATAGAGTTTTTACCTTATAACGGCCAAAATATGCTGGATACGAATAAAACAAAGGCATTTGATATTATTGCTAGTGTCTGTATGTTTTGAAAACAATTTCAAATCATAACTATCAATCATAGACGAAATGAGCGTCCCATGCCACTATGTCGCCAAATATATATATACAATCGAAACCGCATCGTCACATATTTGGAAATTGGATTTCCGTCATGAACCAAGGCAAAAGATAGTCCTTACCGACTTCGTGACTCTCTAGCCCGAGCCACAGGGTCAGAGTGCATCGACCCTTGGATCGTCAGGGCCGGTCCACCGATGTGGATTAAAATGCCTGAACAATACGTTTCCCCGCCCCTTGGGGCGTAAACGAGCCAACGAATGACTCCATCGGACCCGAATCGTCCGATCAAACCGAGGTGCCTCGCAACAGCAACAACCACATAGGTGAAAAGTATATAAATGTCCGGGCTGGTAGGTCACTGTAACAACCCGAAAATCTGGGCCAGTTTAAAATTTTATTTTTGCTATTTTAGCGAATTTTGATTATTTAAAATAGATTATTTTAAATAATATCGACGAAAAATTTATTTTGAATATGATTAGAACGTATATATTTATACGCGTCGTCGTTAGAATATAAATATTTATATATAATTATAAATGGAATTGAAAATGGCGCGGTAGTTCGATAATTCGATTTCAAACTTCAATTGAATGTACCGGGTGCAAAACAATCCGGATTTTAGTGAAACCAAAAATGATAGGATCTAATTGATAATATCTTTCTATCGAATTCGAAAAATCAAGATTTCATAGCGGGAATCAAAAGATATGTCCAGTTGAAAATTCTGAATAGTCGCTATGGAATTCAGGCCCTTAAAAATGGGAATTTTGCAAACGGCCTCGGATTTCGACGAAACCACTTCTGTTGGGTCCGGGATGTAAAATTATTGCTAGGTTTCAAATTTCATAATTTTTCGAATCAATATGTGAGCGTGGCAAAGGAAAACGCGTTTGACCAGTTTCAGTTGATTTTAATCGACTGGAAAATGGCCATTTTTCCAACGGTCTCAGAATTCAACGAAACTAGTTTTGTTAGGACCGTATCGTCAATACGAAGCTAGAAAATATTTTTCGAGAATTTTTAGAGTTAGTATGTGGCCCCGGTAAATTAAAACGTACGTTCAAATTCGATATATATTGATTTATATTTTAATTTAGATGAAAACTGATCGAAACAGTCGAATTGGCTTACGAAACATATCCCATTGTGTTCGGAATGGGGGTATTTAGCTAGGAACGATAGTCGTTGGGTGTGAATTGGAGTTCAGAACGTTAAATTTCAAAACTAAATAAACAAGGAATAAAATATTATTAAATTCTTTATATATACCCCTTTAAAAACAAGCAAACCCTAATTTCAAAGCCCAGGAGCCGCCGTCACATGCGATCAGTGGCTGAAATTCTCGATTTAAATTCCCTTAATCTCTTTCGATTCATCATGAATTAAGATGTGGGTTTTTTACGAAATTCATAGAGCTTCTTCAGCTCTTCATATCTGTACGGGTATGATGTCATATGGTGTTGAGAGGTGCAAGAATTCAGGGGCCAAAGGTCCGTCGTTCGAAGGCTATTCCAGGCTATGTGGGGGCCGCGAGTTCAACGCCTTCTTCGGCGTTGGGAGGCGACACGATGGCGGTGAGGGGGGTGGCATCTGATCGTCGAACGGAGTGGCGTGGAGGCGACTATTTTCAAACCCTAAACGGAGTGCGATGGGTTTCTTTCAATTCAGACATACGAAGTAGGACGGTGGAAGGGAGGATTAGGCCAGTGACGTGGAAAAGGGGCTGACATTATGGGTGCCCTAGAAGTCGGCAGTGAATTCGATGGTGGCAGAACGATCCAAGAGGAAGGTAACGAACTGAATTAACAGGTAATTAATGTTTTAATTATTTATTAATTTTCTTAGCATTGTTATGAAATGCAGTTTTTAAAACATTTGAAATGCAGTTTTTAAAACATTTGAAATGCAGTTTTTAAAACATAGGAAATGCAGTTTTTAAAACATTTGAAATGCAGTTTTTAAAACATTTGAAATGCAGTTTTTAAAACATAGGAAATGCAGTTTTTAAAACATTTGAAATGCAGTTTTTAAAACATAGGAAATGCAGTTTTTAAAACATTTGAAATGCAGTTTTTAAAACATTTGACATGCAGTTTTTAAAACATTTGAAATGCAGTTTTTAAAACATTTGAAATGCAGTTTTTAAAACATTTGAAATGCAGTTTTTAAAACATATACATTGTTTAAATTCTAGAAATTGTATATAAATTCGAATTGTTTTCGAAGTAAAGTTTGAAAATATAAACATCTTTAGTTCGAAAATATACATTGCTTTTGAAATTATAAATGTACATTGTTTTTAAGCCTTAAATAGAATTTTTTTTTATTTAACTAACAAAGTGTTGATATTTAAACTTTAAAAGATTAGATATCTCATTATAGAAAAATATGATTTTCATGTATGTGAAGGCGATATATAAAATATGGTTTTTATATGAGTGGAGTTATAAAAATACGATCTTTGAAAAAGAGTAAAAATTCGATTTTTATATATTGAATAGCAAAGCAAAAATTCGATTTTTACATAGGTAGTGAAAGCGGGCAACGAAGATGCGATGACGTTGAAGATTTCTCTAAATGAAGAGTCAAGATGATTGGATAGCTATGGGTGAGAACTTCTCACTCAAAATTCTTTTTCTAGTTATATATATATACTAGGATGTAGACGGTGTTTAGTAGCACCCGACACCCGTCATCCACAGACCATGGATGGCTTGTTTGTTAAATTGTTTGGTTGAGTAGTTAGTTAGAATATTTGATTGAATGGAAATTGTTTGGTGAAATGAAATTGATTTGATTGATGTGTGAATGGCGTGGGCCTTCACTAGACCGGGGATAAGGCTAGGCCTTGTCCCGTTTCTAGTATCGTGCCGTTATGCCGCCGAAATTTTCTAAAATATGTTAGAAAAATAAAAATATCATTTTATTGAACAAATGAATTGAATAGAAATTCATAGGTTGAAATAAAATGTTTTATCGTTAAAAATATAATTTTTAACGTGAATATGAAAATAGTGAAGTGAACAAAATAAAATATTCATTTGCAAACCGGATGGTTTGTTTATGTACACCTATTTGAAGGACATTGATTGGGTCGATAAATTTTACACACCGCCCAACTGCACAGATAAAATATGCGTTTGATTGTTTGAAACCCCACACGGGTGTTGGGATGAAATTTGAAGTTCACTCATCCTGATTGATTAAATATGTCGATCGATTGATTGACAGGCTGTTATAAGCGTTAGATATCTATATTTGATGCTTATACAGTGTAGTGCACTTTGGTTGATGGTTGATTATTTTTCAATGCTATTATATGTGTGTAATGCATGAAAATCCATATAATTAACTTTATATGGTAATTGATTGGGCCTCATTCCAATTTGAAAAATAAAGAATATTATAAAATAAAAGTTCATGTGTTGACAGTACTCATCCATTGAGATTGGTCATGTGTTGAACGAAATATTTTAGTAATAAAATTTACATCTTTATCAATATAAAATAAAAGTTCATGTGTTGACAGTACTCATCCATTGAGATTGGTCATGTGTTGAACGAAATATTTTAGTAATAAAATTTACATCTTTATCAATATAAAATAAAAGTTCATGTGTTGACAATACTCATCCATTGAGATTGGTCATGTGTTGAACGAAATATTTTGATAATAACAACTATTTTGAAAATAGAAATTTATGAAGCCGTGTTGATTAGATTGACGCCATTTTGACGTGAACGATATTTATATCGATTTTATTCATTTCGAAATGAATTGAATTGAAAACGATTTCGAAATGAAATGAATTGAAAACGATTTCGAAATGAAATGAATTGAAAACAATTTCGAAATGAAATGAATTGAAAACGATTTCGAAATGAATTGAATTGAAAATGAATTCGAAATGAATTGAATTGAAATTTGAATTGAATAGAAATGAATTTTAAAACGAATTTATAAAGAAGAATTCAATTTTGATTTGAATTGAAAAGAAAGTTGAAATTGCTTTTGAAACGAATTTAAAACTATTTATATAATTTGTTTTAAATAGAAATCGACGAAATATATATTATATATATTATATATATAATATAATGACCCGAATAGAACGCGCCGCGCCGCGGCAGTTCGCGAATTTCGACCATTTATTTCAAACGGACATTACGGGAGATCCGACCGTCAGATTCTCCTAAAACCGGAACCGTTGGGTTCGTATCGAAAAGAGCTTTCTAACGAATATTAGAAATTAGAAATATAACGGTTGGGTTTGGAGATACGTCCAAATCAAATTCGAAAAAGGTCGCTGTAGGTGCAGTTCGATGACCGTTGATGGAAATCGACTGTACGAGCCTTGATAAAATTATTAAAAATAGTAATAATTTGTGTAAAATCATAAGAAATGATTTGTGAAAGTTTGGGATGAAAAACTCCATATTTGAAAAGATAAAAATAGATTTTTATCGAAATGAACTAGTTTTGAACTAGAATTATAATTCTATTTATTTTTAAAATAAATAAATTGAATTTGAAAAGGGTTTTAAAAATAACCAGAATTTCCAATGATTGCATTGGAGTGGATTTGAATCGAAATTGTCTTCGGAATATTTCGATGTTGGAATTCGTGATTATACGGATGTTGTTATGGAAATTTGAAAGATATATATATATTTATATCGTTATTTCCAATATAACATTTGTTAATCGTAGAATTTGATATTGAATATAAGCCGATATATTTTCTATTCAGAGCCTTATATTGAATATCAAATGTGATTTGGGTTTGTCGTGAATGGTGTCTTCACTAACACTGTTCTTGAACCCAGTTGAGAAAAGATTAAATCTTTTTATTTAGATTTAATGAAGTGTACCAATTAAATAACATTTAATTGGAATTGAATCGATATTGATTTTTGGGTTTATCGTGGACAGTGTTTTAAATAACACTCGTTCTTTAACCCGATGATTAATGAATGTGATTTTGGGTTTATCGTGAACCGTGTTTTTAAATGACACTGATTCTTTAACCCAGTCAAAGATTAAAACTAAGTGGAGTTTTAATGAATCTTTAATTAGATTGAAATAATCGAAATGGAGTATCACCAGTTTTGCTCCAGGCGATAGTTAAATCTTTAATTAGATTTGAACGTGAAATGGTAATTGAATTTACCGATAACACTGTGGTGTTAGATATGAAGTATTACCAGTTTTACTTCAAGGGATAAATAGGTTGGGATGGGGAAATTAAAATAAATGATTACTTCGGTAAGGTTCGCTAATCCCGACTAGTTTGAATTGATATTCAAAAGTAGATTAAAGAATAAATTCAAAGAATTTATCTTGGATAAAATTAATGGGAACATTTCCCTATGAATGTGAAATTTAGAAACTAACTGTCGGTTGGCCAAGCAGAATGGTTTTCTGGATATTGATCTGATGTTGGTTTCGGCCTTCGGGGTTAATATTTGGGAAATTATTCTCTTGATTAATTTACGATTAGTGACTGATGAATTGGAATGAGGCGTATGTTGTGTTTGTGTAACACTTTTATAATATATACGCGAGTTATTCGGAAAGACCGGGTCTATCCCATTCTGAATAATTGATACGACGATAAGTCGAAGATGAAGACGATGGTCGAAGACCGGAGGTCTTCACGTCGTTTGGGTAATTACTGATGATCTTGATTGGGCTGTACACCCAAGAAGATGGAAACAGTTAGTGATCGTCCAGACGTACTTGGAGATCGATGGATATGCGGGGTACTAGGTGCCTCCGGTTTCGTTCAGACCCAGAACGGACTTGTAAATGGACTGTGTGTCTGACATTGGATTTCAGTCCGTGTGATTGATCTCTATTAAATATATATCTGTTTGGCGGCGGAGAATTTATTCTCTTGCTTAACGCCCTTCTCTGAGACGTACGAGCTCAGGGGTTATATATTGATGGATATCAAACGCATGGAGTGAATTGCCTGTGTGGCATGCCTAAGTGGCAATTGATCAAGGCTTCTGTTGAAAAGCAAAGTCTTGTGGTTGATGATCAAAGCACGGCCTTTGTGGCGTAGCTTTGTGTAACGTTTACCTCGCGTGTTTCACACCAGGTATGAACCAAAAACGGGAGACGGACCTCAGGGAGGGCCTGCGTTTCCTCCTAGCTAGAAGTGGCGTCAGTGGTTTTATACGCCCTGACGAGTTTGACTTATGTGGTTGTTGCTGTTGCGAGGCGCCTCGGTTAGATCGGACGATCCGGGTCCGATGGAGTCATTCGTTGGCTCGCTTACGCCCCAAAGGGCGGTGAAACGCAGTGTTCAGGATTTAAGTTTAATCCACATCGGTGGACCGGCCCTGACGATCCAAGGGTCGATGCGTTCTGATCCTAAGACTCGGGCTAGGCAGTCTCGAATCGGTAGAGGACTATCTTTTGCCTCGGTTCATAGACGGAAATCCAATTTCCAAATACGTGACTTTGCGATTTTGATTGTATAACCTATATATGGCGACATAGTGGTATGGGGCATTCATGCCGCCTATGATTGATACTTATGATTTGAAGTGTTTTATACACTATGCACTTATGATAGTATCAAATGATTTGTTTTAAACGTATCAAGCATTCTTTGGCTGTTATAAGGGAAAACCCTATCCTCGACTGCGTTGCATTGTGTGATGGGACCTGGGTCTTATAACAGCTTCATTTTTCTTTATTTAGCATTGCGCTGTTTGTTTTATGCACTGGTATTCTTGGGAGGAAACCCGTTCCGTGTTATACGGCGTGGTCCCTTGATTTACCTAATGATTTAAAATAAAGATTAACTGTTTTAGTTCTCACACCAGTCACATGACTGACCTGGAGTTTATTGTTTTAACCTAAACTCTGGGTGCCCCTATTTTGACATGGGCAGCTAGTAGTTTTGGTTTTGCAGATTTATATTCACAGGATCCTGGTTTACAGCTGGAACGATATCCGGAAAGCTTTGTATCCGTATATCTCTTCTAGTTGTGTATTGTATTATTTTCCGCTGCGATGTGTTTAAATGTAATTTAAATCTCTGATAATTTCTGTGTAATATTTATTTGTTTATACTCTGTATATTCTTGTAATCTGATGCATTGTTGTAATATACAATGAAATGTTCTTTTATATGCGTTCTGTTGTGGCTTGTTCTCGAACTATCCGACACTTTCCTTTACGGGGAAGTTACGGGTTTTCACAGTTGGTATCAGAGCTTTGGTTTACAAAGCTAGAGAACAAGGCACATTAGAACCCTACGAAAGAATTCATCAGATATTGGGTTAGTAATATCCAATGGGAATGACTCGTTAGAGATAGGATCAGTAGTATCCTAGGACGAGTGTGAAGACTATATTTTTCAAATGAAAACAATTTTTGTTTTGAAAATTTAAATCAATTATTCGTATCTGATTATCTATTTATATTGATATGGACAATCCAGTATATATAGATTTTGCGTATACGTCTGATCCGCGTGTATTCGAAATTTTAATATACTGGATAGATATAGAATTACACTCTAGTCGCCCGGGGATGATGTTGATAATGACCATGGCATCATCAATAATTATGTTCGTGTTTCGAAGGTGTGATATCTATATATTTCCTATTGACTGGTGTGAGAACCAAAATTAGATAGGGCCTATTGTTGTGATTTGGCATCAAGAATCTGATTTTTGACTATGTATCAAAATTATCAATTTGAAGCTCTAATTCACTAATGGATTGATGTTTGTGTTGTTTGTTCATTTGTTTGATAATTTTGAAACATTATGCCCAATTGAACTATATTGAAATTTGGTTGCGTTTGCTTGTATATACTTGTACTTACATTGAACAGGTCATAGCAAGGAGGCTAGAGCAGAGAATAAAATTTGTTTGCCCGACAAATAGGTACATGTTTACTACATAATTTACTGTTTTGTTTGGGTGATGATGATTTTATGAGCCTATTGGCTAGCAGCTTGGCTTTTTCTTTTTCTTTTTCAGATCTGAAGGACCGGGGAAGCTATTTGAAATTCCCCGATGCTCCCGGTGCAGGGGAGGTTATGGCGAAATTTTTCGAAAATTTAGGGTGTTAGCCAAATTTTTGAAATTTTTGAAAATTCTCAGAAACTGAAAGGTTAGAGAATGGAAGCCAGATCGAACGTAGAGTTGATTAGTCAAACCACTTTCGACTTTGTTCCTTTTCGGGGACGAAAAGTTTTAAGTGGGGGAGATTGTAACAACCCGAAAATCTGGGCCAGTTTAAAATTTTATTTTTGCTATTTTAGCGAATTTTGATTATTTAAAATAGATTATTTTAAATAATATCGACGAAAAATTTATTTTGAATATGATTAGAACGTATATATTTATACGCGTCGTCGTTAGAATATAAATATTTATATATAATTATAAATGGAATTGAAAATGGCGCGGTAGTTCGATAATTCGATTTCAAACTTCAATTGAATGTACCGGGTGCAAAACAATCCGGATTTTAGTGAAACCAAAAATGATAGGATCTAATTGATAATATCTTTCTATCGAATTCGAAAAATCAAGATTTCATAGCGGGAATCAAAAGATATGTCCAGTTGAAAATTCTGAATAGTCGCTATGGAATTCAGGCCCTTAAAAATGGGAATTTTGCAAACGGCCTCGGATTTCGACGAAACCACTTTTGTTGGGTCCGGGATGTAAAATTATTGCTAGGTTTCAAATTTCATAATTTTTCGAATCAATATGTGAGCGTGGCAAAGGAAAACGCGTTTGACCAGTTTCAGTTGATTTTAATCGACTGGAAAATGGCCATTTTTCCAACGGTCTCAGAATTCAACGAAACTAGTTTTGTTAGGACCGTATCGTCAATACGAAGCTAGAAAATATTTTTCGAGAATTTTTAGAGTTAGTATGTGGCCCCGGTAAATTAAAACGTACGTTCAAATTCGATATATATTGATTTATATTTTAATTTAGATGAAAACTGATCGAAACAGTCGAATTGGCTTACGAAACATATCCCATTGTGTTCGGAATGGGGGTATTTAGCTAGGAACGATAGTCGTTGGGTGTGAATTGGAGTTCAGAACGTTAAATTTCAAAACAAAATAAACAAGGAATAAAATATTATTAAATTCTTTATATATACCCCTTTAAAAACAAGCAAACCCTAATTTCAAAGCCCAGGAGCCGACGTCACATGCGATCAGTGGCTGAAATTCTCGATTTAAATTCCCTTAATCTCTTTCGATTCATCATGAATTAAGATGTGGGTTTTTTACGAAATTCATAGAGCTTCTTCAGCTCTTCATATCTGTACGGGTATGATGTCATATGGTGTTGAGAGGTGCAAGAATTCAGGGGCCAAAGGTCCGTCGTTCGAAGGCTATTCCAGGCTATGTGGGGGCCGCGAGTTCAACACCTTCTTCGGCATTGGGAGGCGACACGACGGCGGTGAGGGGGGTGGCATCTGATCGTCGAACGGAGTGGCGTGGAGGCGACTATTTTCAAACCCTAAACGGAGTGCGATGGGTTTCTTTCAGTTCAGACATACGAAGTAGGACGGTGGAAGGGAGGATTAGGCCAGTGACGTGGAAAAGGGGCTGACATTATGGGTGCCCTAGAAGTCGGCAGTGAATTCGATGGTGGCAGAACGATCCAAGAGGAAGGTAACGAACTGAATTAACAGGTAATTAATGTTTTAATTATTTATTAATTTTCTTAGCATTGTTATGAAATGCAGTTTTTAAAACATTTGAAATGCAGTTTTTAAAACATTTGAAATGCAGTTTTTAAAACATTTGAAATGCAGTTTTTAAAAGATTTGAAATGCAGTTTTTAAAACATTTGAAATGCAGTTTTTATAACATAGGAAATGCAGTTTTTAAAACATTTGAAATGCAGTTTTTAAAACATTTGAAATGCAGTTTTTAAAACATAGGAAATGCAGTTTTTAAAACATTTGAAATGCAGTTTTTAAAACATAGGAAATGCAGTTTTTAAAACATTTGAAATGCAGTTTTTAAAACATTTGAAATGCAGTTTTTAAAACATTTGAAATGCAGTTTTTAAAACATTTGAAATGCAGTTTTTAAAACATATACATTGTTTAAATTCTGGAAATTGTATATAAATTCGAATTGTTTTCGAAGTAAAGTTTGAAAATATAAACATCTTTAGTTCGAAAATATACATTGCTTTTGAAATTATAAATGTACATTGTTTTTAAGCCTTAAATAGAATTTTTTTTTATTTAACTAACAAAGTGTTGATATTTAAACTTTAAAAGATTAGATATCTCATTATAGAAAAATATGATTTTCATGTATGTGAAGGCGATATATAAAATATGGTTTTTATATGAGTGGAGTTATAAAAATACGATCTTTGAAAAAGAGTAAAAATTCGATTTTTATATATTGAATAGCAAAGTAAAAATTCGATTTTTACATAGGTAGTGAAAGCGGGCAACGAAGATGCGATGACGTTGAAGATTTCTCTAAATGAAGAGTCAAGATGATTGGATAGCTATGGGTGAGAACTTCTCACTCAAAATTCTTTTTCTAGTTATATATATATACTAGGATGTAGACGGTGTTTAGTAGCACCCGACACCCGTCATCCACAGACCGTGGATGGCTTGTTTGTTAAATTGTTTGGTTGAGTAGTTAGTTAGAATATTTGATTGAATGGAATTTTTTTGGTGAAATGAAATTGATTTGATTGATGTGTGAATGGCGTGGGCCTTCAATAGACCGGGGATAAGGCTAGGCCTTGTCCCGTTTCTAGTATTGTGCCGTTATGCCGCCGAAATTTTCTAAAATATGTTAGAAAAATAAAAATATCATTTTATTGAACAAATGAATTGAATAGAAATTCATAGGTTGAAATAAAATGTTTTATCGTTAAAAATATAATTTTTAACGTGAATACGAAAATAGTGAAGTGAACAAAATAAAATATTCATTTGCAAACCGGATGGTTTGTTTATGTACACCTATTTGAAGGACATTGATTGGGTCGATAAATTTTACACATCGCCCAACTGCACAGATAAAATATGCGTTTGATTGTTTGAAACCCCACACGGGTGTTGGGATGAAATTTGAAGTTCACTCATCCTGATTGATTAAATATGTCGATCGATTGATTGACAGGCTGTTATAAGCGTTAGATATCTATATTTGATGCTTATACAGTGTAGTGCACTTTGGTTGATGGTTGATTATTTTTCAATGCTATTATATGTGTGTAATGCATGAAAATCCATATAATTAACTTTATATGGTAATTGATTGGGCCTCATTCCAATTTGAAAAATAAAGAATATTATAAAATAAAAGTTCATGTGTTGACAGTACTCATCCATTGAGATTGGTCATGTGTTGAACGAAATATTTTAGTAATAAAATTTACATCTTTATCAATATAAAATAAAAGTTCATGTGTTGACAGTACTCATCCATTGAGATTGGTCATGTGTTGAACGAAATATTTTAGTAATAAAATTTACATCTTTATCAATATAAAATAAAAGTTCATGTGTTGACAATACTCATCCATTGAGATTGGTCATGTGTTGAACGAAATATTTTGATAATAACAACTATTTTGAAAATAGAAATTTATGAAGCCGTGTTGATTAGATTGACGCCATTTTGACGTGAACGATATTTATATCGATTTTATTCATTTCGAAATGAATTGAATTGAAAACGATTTCGAAATGAAATGAATTGAAAACGATTTCGAAATGAAATGAATTGAAAACGATTTCGAAATGAATTGAATTGAAAATGAATTCGAAATGAATTGAATTGAATAGAAATGAATTTTAAAACGAATTTATAAAGAAGAATTCAATTTTGATTTGAATTGAAAAGAAAGTTGAAATTGCTTTTGAAACGAATTTAAAACTATTTATATAATTCGTTTTAAATAGAAATCGACGAAATATATATTATATATATTATATATATTATATATATAATATAATGACCCGAATAGAACGCGCCGCGCCGCGGCAGTTCGCGAATTTTGACCATTTATTTCAAACGGACATTACGGGAGATCCGACCGTCAGATTCTCCTAAAACCGGAACCGTTGGGTTCGTATCGAAAAGAGCTTTCTAACGAATATTAGAAATTAGAAATCTAACGGTTGGGTTTGGAGATACGTCCAAATCAAATTCGAAAAAGGTCGATGTAAGTGCAGTTCGATGACCGTTGATGGAAATCGACTGTACGGGCCTTGATAAAATTATTAAAAATAGTAATAATTTGTGTAAAATCATAAGAAATGATTTGTGAAAGTTTGGGATGAAAAACTCCATATTTGAAAAGATAAAAATAGATTTTTATCGAAATGAACTAGTTTTGAACTAGAATTATAATTCTATTTATTTTTAAAATAAATAAATTGAATTTGAAAAGGGTTTTAAAAATAACCAGAATTTCCAATGATTGCATTGGAGTGGATTTGAATCGAAATTGTCTTCGGAATATTTCGATGTTGGAATTCGTGATTATACGGATGTTGTTATGGAAATTTGAAAGATATATATATGTTTATATCGTTATTTCCAATATAACATTTGTTAATCGTAGAATTTGATATTGAATATAAGCCGATATATTTTCTATTCAGAGCCTTATATTGAATATCAAATGTGATTTGGGTTTGTCGTGAATGGTGTCTTCACTAACACTGTTCTTGAACCCAGTTGAGAAAAGATTAAATCTTTTTATTTAGATTTAATGAAGTGTACCAATTAAATAACATTTAATTGGAATTGAATCGATATTGATTTTTGGGTTTATCGTGGACAGTGTTTTAAATAACACTCGTTCTTTAACCCGATGATTAATGAATGTGATTTTGGGTTTATCGTGAACCGTGTTTTTAAATGACACTGATTCTTTAACCCAGTCAAAGATTAAAACTAAGTGGAGTTTTAATGAATCTTTAATTAGATTGAAATAATCGAAATGGAGTATCACCAGTTTTGCTCCAGGCGATAGTTAAATCTTTAATTAGATTTGAACGTGAAATGGTAATTGAATTTACCGATAACACTGTGGTGTTAGATATGAAGTATTACCAGTTTTACTTCATGGGATAAATAGGTTGGGATGGGGAAATTAAAATAAATGATTACTTCGGTAAGGTTCGCTAATCCCGACTAGTTTGAATTGAGATTCAAAAATAGAATAAAGAATAAATTCAAAGAATTTATCTTGGATAAAATTAATGGGAACATTTCCCTATGAATGTGAAATTTAGAAACTAACTATCGGTTGGCCAAGCAGAATGGTTTTCTGGATATTGATCTGATGTTGGTTTCGGCCTTCGGGGTTAATATTTGGGAAATTATTCTCTTGATTAATTTACGATTAGTGACTGATGAATTGGAATGAGGCGTATGTTGTGTTTGTGTAACACTTTTATAATATATACGCGAGTTATTCGGAAAGACCGGGTCTATCCCATTCTGAATAATTGATACGACGATAAGTCGAAGATGAAGACGATGGTCGAAGACCGGAGGTCTTCACGTCGTTTGGGTAATTACTGATGATCTTGATTGGGCTGTACACCCAAGAAGATGGAAACAGTTAGTGATCGTCCAGACGTACTTGGAGATCGATGGATATGCGGGGTACTAGGTGCCTCCGGTTTCGTTCAGACCCAGAACGGACTTGTAAATGGACTGTGTGTCTGACATTGGATTTCAGTCCGTGTGATTGATCTCTATTAAATATATATCTGTTTGGCGGCGGAGAATTTATTCTCTTGCTTAACGCCCTTCTCTGAGACGTACGAGCTCAGGGGTTATATATTGATGGATATCAAACGCATGGAGTGAATTGCCTGTGTGGCATGCCTAAGTGGCAATTGATCAAGGCTTCTGTTGAAAAGCAAAGTCTTGTGGTTGATGATCAAAGCACGGCCTTTGTGGCGTAGCTTTGTGTAACGTTTACCTCGCGTGTTTCACACCAGGTATGAACCAAAAACGGGAGACGGACCTCAGGGAGGGCCTGCGTTTCCTCCTAGCTAGAAGTGGCGTGAGTGGTTTTACACGCCCTGACGAGTTTGACTTATGTGGTTGTTGCTGTTGCGAGGCGCCTCGGTTAGATCGGACGATCCGGGTCCGATGAAGTCATTCGTTGGCTCGCTTACGCCCCAAAGGGCGGCGAAACGCAGTGTTCAGGATTTAAGTTTAATCCACATCGGTGGACCGGCCCTGACGATCCAAGGGTCGATGCGTTCTGATCCTGAGACTCGGGCTAGGCAGTCTCGAATCGGTAGAGGACTATCTTTTGCCTCGGTTCATAGACGGAAATCCAATTTCCAAATACGTGACTTTGCGATTTTGATTGTATAACCTATATATGGCGACATAGTGGTATGGGGCATTCATGCCGCCTATGATTGATACTTATGATTTGAAGTGTTTTATACACTATGCACTTATGATAGTATCAAATGATTTGTTTTAAACGTATCAAGCATTCTTTGGCTGTTATAAGGGAAAACCCTATCCTCGACTGCGTTGCATTGTGTGATGGGACCTGGGTCTTATAACAGCTTCATTTTTCTTTATTTAGCATTGCGCTGTTTGTTTTATGCACTGGTATTCTTGGGAGGAAACCCGTTCCGTGTTATACGGCGTGGTCCCTTGATTTACCTAATGATTTAAAATAAAGATTAACTGTTTTAGTTCTCACACCAGTCACATGACTGACCTGGAGTTTATTGTTTTAACCTAAACTCTGGGTGCCCCTATTTTGACACGGGCAGCTAGTAGTTTTGGTTTTGCAGATTTATATTCACAGGATCCTGGTTTACAGCTGGAACGATATCCGGAAAGCTTTGTATCCGTATATCTCTTCTAGTTGTGTATTGTATTATTTTCCGCTGCGATGTGTTTAAATGTAATTTAAATCTCTGATAATTTCTGTGTAATATTTATTTGTTTATACTCTGTATATTCTTGTAATCTGATGCATTGTTGTAATATACAATGAAATGTTCTTTTATATGCGTTCTATTGTGGCTTGTTCTCGAACTATCCGACACTTTCATTTACGGGGAAGTTACGGGTTTTCACAGGTCACTGACACCACCCTAGCTAGAAAGAAACGCACGCCCTCCCTGGGGTCCTTCTCCCGTTTCTGGTTCATACCGGGGTGTGAGGCTCGCGAATTTACATTATACACAAAGCTACGCCACACAGGCGGTGCTTTGATCATCACCACAAGACTTTGCTTTTCAACAGAAGCCCTGATCACTACATCTTAGCATGCCACACAGGAAATTCATGCCATGCGACTGATGTCCATCAATATACAACCTCTGAGCTCGTGCGTCTCAGAGAAGGGCGTTATGCAAAAGAATAAATTCTCCGCCGCCAAACAGATGTATATTTAACAGAAATCAATCAACACAGAATAAACTCCAATGTCAGACACACAGTCCATTTACAAGTCCGTTCTGGGTCTGAACGAAACCGGAGGCACTAAATACCTCGCAAACCCATCGATCACCATGTACGTCTGGAACGATCACCACTCATTATCCATATTTCGTGATGCCTCCCAATCAGGACCTCGGTTACCATCCAAACGAGGTGAAGATCTCCGGTCTTCGACCATCGTCTTCATCTTCGATTTGCTATCGTCGATTCAGTTATTCAGAATGGGAAAAACCCGGTCTTTCTGAGCAACTCGCGTATATAATAAACAAGTACAACACTAACATATACACGCATCATTTCAATTCATTAGTCACTAACCGTCAATCAGTAAGAGAACGATTTCCCAAATATTAACCCTGAAGGCCGAAACCAACATCAGATCAACACCCAGGAAACCACTCGACTTAGCCAACCTTCAGTTAATTTCTAAATCACATCCATATTGTTTATAATATTTTATAATGATTTATCGCTATTTTTATTTATTTTAAAATAGCCAATTATTCAAAACGACGCTTCGGGCCATAACACGACCGTGGCGCTATTTTTCTTCAGATTTGATTTACACATATATGAAAATCTAACCGTTGGATCTTCACAAAATTTACATCATTAGAAAGATCTTTTCAAAACGAATCCAACGGTTCCAGTTTTGGGAAATTCCGACGGTCGGATCTCCCGGTATAATCGTTTGAAGTTTCGATTTCAAAATACGAACTGCAGCGTCGTTATTCGATTAAATATAATTATATTTATATATATATATATAAATAATCGTTTCTGGCACTGTTTTTCTTCAGATTTGAATTAAACATTCCAGACAATCCAACCGTTGGATTTTTATAAAGTTGGTGCCGTTGGAAAGATATTTCCAAGGCGAACCCGACGGTTGCGGTTTCGGGAAAATCCGATGGTCGGATTTCCCGCACTAGTTGTTTGAAATCACGGTTTCAAAACACGAACTGCACGGCCATGTTTCGTTTTAATTTTATTTATATTTATATATTTATATAAATATAGTTCATTCAACAATTTGAATATCGTTTTCCACTCAAATATTTCACTAACGCCTTTAAATTTTGGAAAATTTCGCCATAACCTCCTTTGTACGGGAGGGGCTGGGAAAATTCCCAAATAGCCACACGGGCGTCTCATGTCGAAAAGAAAAAGAAAAAGCCAAGCGGCTAGCCAACAGGCTCATAAAATCATCACCCAAACAAAACAGTAAATGTGTACCTATTTGTCGGGCACAAAATTTTATTCCTCTTCTCTAGCCACTTTGCTATAACCTGTTCAATAAATATGCATGTACATATATACAGTTCTTATCATTTATCATTTTCCATTCAACTTCATATTTGATTCCATTTGGTTTAAAAACACCATTCATTCTAATGTTGCATGCATAGGTAAAAAACCATATCATTAGCTCATTAATGAATATTTCGACTCATGCATATTTATTTGAACGAGTTGCTATTTTTAACACTTCACATTTCAACAATTCATGTGTATAATAAAAATGTGATTTTTATTTTAAAACAATTCATTTCAAAACACTATTATTTTATATAGTTTATATCGGGGATAAAAATAGGATTTTTATTGTAAAGCAATTTATTTTAAAACAAGGACAATTTATATAGTTCATATAGATGATAAAAAGGTGATTTTTATTGTAAAACAATTTATTTTAAAATATGAATACCATTCAACACATGAATTTCTAATCAACGAATGAATATCGATTCAACACATGAAGGTTTTCTATAGTTTCTATATATAGATAAAAATGTGATTTTTATATTTAAAACACGAATACCATCCAACACATGAATTTCTAATCAACGAATGAATATCGATTCAACACATAAAGGTTTTCTATTCAACGAATAAATATAGTTTCAGCAAATGAAAATAATTCAAACACATGAATATTATTCAAAATTTCGGTAGCATAACGGCAGGGTAGTTAAAACCGGGACCGTCCCTAGTACGGCTCCTCGCTCTACCTTAAAACTCGCGGTTTTTGACAATGGGGATCATGCATCTAGTTCGCACGCAGGCGGCATGTATATATTTATTTCATTTCCACAAACTAATCCTATGTGGTTTCAACCAAATATTTCTCAACCACAAATGGGTATTTTTCAACCACAATCAATCAATATCAACCACAAACAATCCCAAACAACCATTCTCTATCAATCAATTTTCACACCAATCACAATCAATAAATATCGTCCAAGGTTTGTGGACGAGGGGCGTATATATATATATATATATATTTATATATAGCAATTCACTTTTATTTCAACACATATATAATTTTTACAACGCATATATAACTTATACATCGAACGTACAACTTATACAATGCTTATACAAGAGGTGTACAATGCTTATATAACTCATACATCGACTATATAATTTATACATCATCGTTTTCCATATCGTTTATAAATTAGAAATCTCACTTTGGGTTCCACTCCACCAAAAATAGCAGAAGGCTCAGAAAAATATGCGGTCTCTTTTAAAATGTAGAAGACATCCACACGAGTCCACTGTCTCTTATTTCACTGAATTTCGACCACATAGCAAAAAAGATATGATTTTTACAAGGTTTGCAACGCTTTTAAACTGTTGAAATTAGTACAGAATATATAAGTCGTTACCTGCTTCGTTTTGTTCGAAACTAGGTTTCCACTTTCCTCGAAATCCGCGCAGTTATATGACGATCGGCCTTCACCACCTTGAAGGGCTACGAGAGGCGCTCCTATCGAGGTAGGCGCGGTGTCGTGCGATGGCGGGTCTGGCCTGGAATCGAGGTCGACACGGCGCAACTTTCGGGGGCCAAAACTCGACGACGGGGAAGAGATAGGTGGTGCGGTTGGTACTGATATGAAGGGGAGAAGGAGGGCTTCAAAAAGTTCAATAGGAGGTGGGGCTGAAAGTGGCTGTGGCGATCGGAAACGGGGAGGGAAGCTTTGGAGGCTAGCCGCCGTTCAAATCGGGAGAGAGAAAAGGGATATTTCTTTTTTCTTTTTTTAATAAAAATTTTGATTGGTCGGGGAGTTTTTAAAGGGGTTTTCTGACACAACCACCAATCGAAACCCAACGACTGCCGTCCCTAGCGTTTTACCCCCATTCCGAACACAATGGGATATGTTTCGAAGGCCCATTCGAATGTTTCAGTCAGTTTTCCTTCAAATTAAAATATAAAACATTCAATATTTAATTTGAACGTACATTTCAATTTGCCAGGGCCACAAACTGATTCGAAAAATTCCAAAAAAATAAATCTAGCTATGTTTTGACGATACGGTCCTAACAAAACTAGTTTTGTCGAATTCTGAGACCGTTTGCAAAAAGGCCCATTTCTGGTCGATCCAATTTATCTGTAATTGACCAAAACACGTTTTCCTTTGCCACGCTCACATACTAGCTTCAAAAATTATGAAATTTTAAACCTAGCAATAACTTCACATCCCGGATCCAACAAAAGTGGTTTCGTCGAATTCCGAGGTCGTATGCAAAATGGCCAATTTCACGGGCTATATAAATTCCATAGCGACCTTTCTGAAAATTCATTCGGCCATAACTTTTGCTTTGCGCTATGAAAATTCGATTTTTCAGATTCGTTAGATAGGAATTCACTAACAGATTTAAATATTTTTGGTTTCACTAAAATCTGTTTTGTTTTGCACCCTGTACAGTCCGACAAAGTTTGAATTCAATTTTTGAAACTACAGCGCCATTTCAGGCCTTATTTATAATTATCATTAATTATATTCGTTTTCAATTGTCGATTCAAACTCACTTTTCATTGTCATTATTTAAAATATATATTTTAAATATTTAAGATCCATTATTTTAGCCAATTTAAAAATTTTAAATTGGTTCAGATTTTCTGGGTCGTTACAATCTCCCCCACTTAAAACTTTTCGTCCCCGAAAAGGAACAAAGTCAAAGGTGGTTTGATTAATCAACTCTACGTTCGATCTGGCTTCCATTCTCCAACTATTCAGTTTCTGAGAATTTCAAATTCTTCAAAAATTTGGCTAACACCCGGAATTTTCGAAAAATTTCGCCATAACCTCCTTTGTACGGAGAGAGGTTTGGAAATTTATTGGGCCGTATTAGGTACCCAATAAATCCTAATAAGCATACACATATTTATAGTGATATATTCTGGTGTTTACAGGGGAGCATGTATTGATAATAACTCCAGAGAATAAATTCTCGTCACCCTGCCCCGTGTGGGAAATAAATAGTCCATGTGCCGTATCTAATAACTAGAGAGACGTGATTATTGTCAACTCCAGACCCGTGTGGGGTTTTTATTGATCTGGCAATTTAATCGTTATAATTTAAATAGTCCATATCAGTCATCAGTTCAACCTGTAAAATATAGTCATCGCCATACAAGCCTCTCGCTCGTATGGTAAATCTTCCACCTCGTCACACAAGCTCCAAATGCTTATGTGGTATATGATGAAGTATGCCTATCTTCAGAAGTATGCCATGTAATGTAGTTCAAAATTAATTGTTACTATCCTATGGCGACGTTTATTATCTCACACAGAAAAACCCACACTCCGCATCCAATGGCATTCACAGGAGTTGATATAATAATATTTCGCATCCAACTCATTAAGCTTTACCTATTTGTCGGGCACGCAAATAAAATCTTTACTCAACAGCTATCCATTTTCCTGTTCAAACATATATAATGCACATGTATATATTTTTCTATTTATTTTCTAATCAGTTCAATCTGTGATATAATCGAACAAATTTTAACATTATTCTATTGTTGATTAAATTAACTATCGTTTCAATAATTTTAATTAACCTAATCTACAATCACACAACACAACCAACAAGCAATTGTTTTTAACTTTTCAAAATCATACAAATCAATTTCTATATTCTTTTAAAATCATTCAGACTATAGAATTAAAAGTGCACATCCATGACAAGAAAATAACAATAGAGTAGAGAATTAAATGGTAATGCAAAGTAGGGTAAATGTACCTTGCACCAGAGTCAATCAGAGATATCTACTCGGCATCTAGGATAAGCTTTCTCAATGCTCTCCTCAGTTTCCCAAGTACAATCTCGCGGATCTCCACTCCATTGCACTTTGACTAAGTGAACTTTCTTCTTCCTCAGCTCTTTGGTTTCTTTGCCGATAATCTCTAGCGGCTCTCGTCTCATAGCTAATTCTGGAGTAATTTCAATATCCTGCTGAGCTGCTTCTTCGACAATCAAGTCTGGATCATGAACGTGCTTTCGAAGTTGAGATATGTGAAATACATCATGAACTCCAGGCAACCAATCCGGCAATTTAACCCTATAAGTGAGAGTCCCGATCCGTTCCAGAATAAGAAACGGACCTATAAATTTGGGCGCCAACTTTCCAGTTTTACCGAACCGGATAACTCCTCTCATCGGCGATACTTTCAAATACACGTAGTCACCAACAGCAAAGGATATATCCCTTCTTCTTCTATCGGCATAGCTCTTTTGTCGGCTTTGAGCGGCAAGTAATCGCTTCTTGATAAAATCGACTTTGTCGGCAGCTTCTCGAATCATATCAGGACCCAACACAAGTCTATTTCCTGGTTCGACCCAACAAGCGGGAGATCGGCACGGTCTACCATACAATGCTTCGAATGGCGACATTGTCAGACTCGCCTGGTAGCTTTTGTTATATGAGAATTCAGCCAAATGCAGATGGTCTTCCCATGATCCACCAAAATCTATAACACAAGCCCGCAACAGATCTTCCAAAATACGATTCACCCTCTCAGTCTGACCGTCTGTCTGAGGATGATAAGCGGTGCTCAAGTTCAACTTCGTTCCCAGTTCGACTTGAAATGCTTCCCAGAATTTGCTAGTGAATATTGTATCTCTATCACTGACTATACTGAGCGACACTCCATGTAGTCTAACTATTTCCCTGAAGTAAATCTGCGCCAGACTCTGAGCAGTTCTGTTTGATCTGACAGGTATGAAATGGGCGGTCTTCATGAAGCGATCTACGATCACCCAAATACTGTCATTCCCTTTTCTGGTTCTGGGCAGACCATCGATGAAATCCATAGAAATATGTTCCCACTTCCAACCAGGAACTTCTAGCGGTTGCAACAATCCAGCCAATTTCTATTGGTCGCTTTTGACTAGTTGGGAAGTAGGGCATCGACAAACATATATCGAGATGTCTCTTTTTAACGACTTCCACCAGAATGTGCGTTTGATATCGTTATACATTTTATTCACCCCCGGATGGATACTGAGCTTAGATTTGTGGCATTCATCAAGCACATCTCTTCTGAGTTCAGGAATTTCTGGAACGCAAATTCGTACTTCTAACCTCAGAATCCCTTCGCTGTCTAGCTGGAAATCCGAAGCATTGCCTTCACGAATTCGCTGACTCATTCCTTTGATAAATTGGTCGTCTTCTTGGAGAGCCGATATCTTATCAATCAACGAAGTCGCAATGATGAAACTGGCGATCATTTCATTCTTTCGGCTTAACGCATCGGCCACGACATTGGCTTTCCCTGGAGTGTATAGAATTTCAAAATCATATGCTGCAACAAACTCCAGCCAACGTTTCTGCCTCAGATTCAGGACTATCTGAGTGAACAGATACTTTAATGACTGGTGATCTGTAATCTGTTCAAATCTCTCACCCAGAAGATAGTGTCTCCAGATTTTCAAAGCGAACACAATAGCCAATAACTCTAGATCATGAGTTACGTAGTTCTTCTCGTGCGGCTTCACTTGACGGCTAGCATAAGCAATCACTTGGCCCCTTTGCATTAACACTGCGCCAAGGCCTTCTCTAGAAGCATCAGTCCAGACCTTTAAATCCTGGTTGCCATCAATGATGGTTAGCACTGAAGCAGTTGTTAATCTCAACTTTAGCTCTTCAAAAGCCTCCTCACTTTCTGGGGTCCATTTGAATTTAGAGTGCTTCTTTGTAAGCTTTGTTAAATGACCAGATATCTTCGAAAAGTCTTTAACGAACTTCCGGTAATAGCTAGCCAATCCGAGAAAACTACGGACTTCAGTGGGGGTACTGGGCTGTTTCCAATTCTGAATAGCTGTGATTTTGCTTGGATCCACAGCAATTCCTTCTTTCGATACAATGTGGCCCAGAAATTTCACTTCATCTTGCCAGAATATACATTTGGAAAACTTTGCTTTCAATACATTCCTTCTGAGAATTTCTAACACTTGTTCCAGATGCTTTTCATGTTCGGCTTTTGATTTAGAGAAGATTAAAATATCGTCAATAAAAACCAGAACAAATTTATTCAAAACTCCTCTGAATACTCTGTTCATCAGATCGACGAAGTAAGCTGGAGCGTTACATAAGCCGAACGGCATTACTAACCACTCGTAGAATAAGTCGGGACCTCTGAATGCTGTCATTGGAACACACTCTTCGGCAATTCGAAGTTGATGGAAGCCTGTAGCTAGGTCCATTCTTGAGAATACTTGTGCTCCATTTAATCGATCCAACAAATCATCAATCCGCGGCAATGGATACTTGTTCTTTATTGTCTGCTTGTTCAGATCACGATAGTCCACGCATAGCCGTAGAGTACCGTCAGATTTTGGGACAAACACCACTACTGCACCCCAATCAGAGAAACTAGGCCTGATCAGACCTTTCCATACTAGATGTCGTGTTTGATTGTCTAATTCCTCTTTCTCTTTCAAGGACATTCTTCGAATAGCGTGAACTACCGGCCTTGCATTCGGAATTAAAGCAATTTTGAAATCTATTTCTCTCTGCGGAGGTAAGCGGACAACTTCCTCAAACACATCCGCATAATTCTTGACGACAGGAATATCTTTGATGAGGTCAGGAATATTCTCTGTAACTTCAGGGACATTTTCTATTTGGGTTGGAGAAACATTCAAAGCTGCCCAGAAGTCTTTTCTATTAGCATTCTGACCTTCACAAGGAATGGTTATGTAATCACCTGATTTAATCTTCGCCTTTACGACTCTGTCGGCGCATTTAACTTCAGCTTCATATTTGGTCAACCAGTCTAACCCCAAGATAAGATCAAACTCTTTAAAATTCATGACGACCGCGATGGTAAGAAACCGATAACGAGAGAAGGAAACCGGCACTCCACAAATCCAACTGAGATCAATGGAACCCCCAACCGGATTCTGCACAGTCATTGGTTCCTTGAGCTTCTTCAAATTCAAATCCAGTTTCTTAGCTGCCTCTTTGGAAATGAAGCTTCGTGACGCGCCTGTGTCAAACAGTACTTTGACTGGAATGTTTTTGACAGTTAGCATGCCTTCTAAAACATCGGCCCTTTCTTGACTAGCTGAGGGCTCAGAAGTTTCTGCTACTTCATTTACTTGAACCATTTCAGGCTTGTTTAACTGTGGGCAATCCTTTGCAAGATGACCAGCCTCGTGGCACTGTTTGCACTCTCTATTCTCTTGGAACTCCCCGTCAGTTCTGAACCTTTTCTTCTTTTGCTTTCGATTTGCTATATATCCCTCTTTTCTTTGTTTCTTTAAAGATCTGCAACTTATCGACAAATGTCCTTTCTTATTGCAGTTAGAGCAAATAGCTGTTGTTACCGGTTCTTTCCTAGACTTAGCCCTTTTTCTCTTAGCACTGGGCTTCTCATTGGCCTCAAACCTCGTACCGGCTTCTGGAATATCAGTTTCCGACTCTTCTTTGTCACTACAACGAACTTCTTCTTCGTCGCGCAACATTCCTTTCTTATGGAGATCTTCATACTGATAAGCCATGTATATCATTTCAGAAAAAGGAAGCTTCACATTCCTCATTACACTATTCTGATATCTCCTTTGCAGGCCATGAATAAATCTCAGATTTTTCCTCTTTGGATCTTGAATCAGATGAGGAGCAAAGTGAGCAAGTTCGTTGAATTTCTTATGATATTCTGGGATGGTCATATCACCTTGTATTTGATAAGAAAATTCATCACATAGTCGCTCGGTCGCTTCGGGAGGAGTTAATCTTTCTATGAAAATCACTTTGAATCTATCCCAGGTGATATCACCTTCTGGATTATCCTTAATAACCGAATCCCACCAGAACAAAGCTTCGTCTTCGAGTGCCCAGGAGGCCAGTAAACTTTTCTGGTCATCCCTCAGCTTTAATGCTTCGAAGATTTTCTCAGCCGAACGAATCCATGCTTGTGTTCTCATAATAGATTCTTCGCCCGAGAACGGCTTTCCACCCAGATTTCTATATTTCATATATAGGGCTTCAATATCCGGGTCAGTATTACTTCTTCTGTCTCTGGCACTCATTTTCTAGTATTTCTGCAAATGGCAGATCAAGTGTCAGGTCACAGAAAAGGTATTTTTAAAATATAGAAACACATACTTCAAATGTAAATGTGTCTATCGAAGTGTAATTTCATTCTGCTTTACTCATACTAGGATATTATTGATCCTATCTGTATAGAGTTACCCGTCCTAGAACACTACTGGTTCCATTTCTGACGAGTTCGTTCAAATGTTATATTCCAGAACTAAGCTTAACTAAAGCTCCGATACCAAATGAGACGACCCCAAACCCCGTACTAACGGCGGCAAGGGTAATCCGTGGAATATAACACAGAAACAGATAATAGCAGAACAGAATTAAATAAATACACCATATAATGAATAATAGAATATACTGGATAAAAGTAATCATCAGAGTTACACAGTATACAGGATCATACTTAGTAAAATACAGTTCAGCTATACATAAATGTCTACAGCGGAAAACAAACAAAATATGTACAATAGGAGCTGAACAGCATAAAAAGAGATAAATAATAGAATCCATCTTCAGCTCCAGCTATCCAGAAAGAACCAGCTAAACCTGAATACAAGGCTGCCCGTGTAGAAAAAGGGGCACCCGAGTTTGAAAGTGAAACAAACTACGAGTCAGTCATGGGACTGGTATGAGAAATCTACTCAACACATATATAATTTGGCCAATCACAGGACCACGCCACTTCCGTGGAACGGGTTTACTCCATTGGATTGCCAATGCTTTAAAACAAATCTTTCTTTTAAACATCGCTATGCTTTTTGTAAAAATGAAGCCGTTATTAGACTCAGTTCCCATCACACAATGCAACGCAAACCGGAGGATAGAGTTTTTACCTTATAACGGCCAAAATATGTTGGATACGAATAAAACAAAGGCATTTGATATTATTGCTAGTGTCTATATGTTTTGAAAACAATTTCAAATCATAACTATCAATCATAGACGACATGAGCGTCCCATGCCACTATGTCGCCAAATATATATATACAATCGAAACCGCATCGTCACGTATTTGGAAATTGGATTTCCGTCATGAACCAAGGCAAAAGATAGTCCTTACCGACTTCGTGACTCTCTAGCCCGAGCCACAGGGTCAGAGCGCATCGACCCTTGGATCGTCAGGGCCGGTCCACCGATGTGGATTAAAATGCCTGAACAAAACGTTTCCCCGCTCTTTTGAGCGTAAACGAGCCAACGAATGACTCCATCGGACCCGAATCGTCCGATAAAACCGAGGCGCCTCGCAATAGCAACAACCACATAGGTGAAAAGTATATAAATGTCAGGGCTGGTAGGTCACTGACACCACCCTAGCTAGAAAGAAACGCATGCCCTCCCTGAGGTCCTTCTCCCGTTTCTGGTTCATACCGGGGTGTGAGGCTCACGAATTTACGTTATACACAAAGCTACGCCACACAGGCGGTGCTTTGATCATCACCACAAGACTTTGCTTTTCAACAGAAGCCCTGATCACTGCATCTTAGCATGCCACACAGGCAATTCATGCCATGCGACTGATGTCCATCGATATACAACCTCTGAGCTCGTGCGTCTCAGAGAAGGGCGTTATGCAAAAGAATAAATTCTCCGCCGCCAAAAAGATGTATATTTAACAGAAATCAATCAACACAGAATAAACTCCAATGTCAGACACACAGTCCATTTACAAGTCCGTTCTGGGTCTGAACGAAACCGGAGGCACTAAATACCTCGCAAACCCATCGATCACCACGTACGTCTGGAACGATCACCACTCATTATCCATATTTCGGGATGCCTCCCAATCAGGACCTCGGTTACCATCCAAACGAGGTGAAGATCTCCGGTCTTCAACCATCGTCTTCATCTTCGATTTGCTATCGTCGATTCAGTTATTCAGAATGGGAAAAACCCGATCTTTCTGAGCAACTCGCGTATATAATAAACAAGTACAACACTAACATATACACGCATCATTTCAAATCATTAGTCACTAACCGTCAATCAGTAAGAGAACGATTTCCCAAATATTAACCCCGAAGGCCGAAACCAACATCAGATCAACACCCAGGAAACCACTCGACTTAGCCAACCTTCAGTTAATTTCTAAATCACATCCATATTGTTTATAATATTTTATAATGATTTATCGCTATTTTTATTTATTTTAAAATAGCCAATTATTCAAAACGACGCTTCGGGCCATAACGCGACCGTGGCGCTGTTTTTCTTCAGATTTGATTTACACATATCTGAAAATCTAACCGTTGGATCTTCACAAAATTTACATCATTAGAAAGATCTTTTCAAAACGAATCCAACGGTTCCAGTTTTGGGAAATTCCGACGGTCGGATCTCCCGGTATAATCGTTTGAAGTTTCGATTTTAAAATACGAACTGCAGCGTCGTTATTCGATTAAATATAATTATATTTATATATATATATATATAAATATAATCGTTTCTGGCGCTGTTTTTCTTCAGATTTGAATTAAACATTCCAGACAATCCAACCGTTGGATTTTTATAAAGTTGGTGCCGTTGGAAAGATATTTCCAAGGCGAACCCAACGGTTGCGGTTTCGGGAAATCCGATGGTCGGATTTCCCGCACTAGTTGTTTGAAATCACGGTTTCAAAACACGAACTGCAGGGCCACGTTTCATTTTAATTTTATTTATATTTATATATTTATATAAATATAGTTCATTCAACAATTTCAATATCGTTTTCCACTCAAATATTTCACTAACGCCTTTAAATTTTGGAAAATTTCGCCATAACCTCCTTTGTACGGGAGGGGCTGGGAAAATTCCCAAATAGCCACATGGGCGTCTCATGTCGAAAAGAAAAAGAAAAAGCCAAGCGGCTAGCCAACAGGCTCATAAAATCATCACCCAAACAAAACAGTAAATGTGTACCTATTTGTCGGGCACAAAATTTTATTCCTCTTCTCTAGCCACTTTGCTATAACCTGTTCAATAAATATGCATGTACATATATACAGTTCTTATCATTTATCATTTTCCATTCAACTTCATATTTGATTCCATTTGGTTTTAAAACACCATTCATTCTAATGTTGCATGCATAGGTAAAAAACCATATCATTAGCTCATTAATGAATATTTCGACTCATGCATATTTATTTGAACGAGTTGCTATTTTTAACACTTCACATTTCAACAATTCATGTGTATAATAAAAATGTGATTTTTATTTTAAAACAATTCATTTCAAAACACTATTATTTTATATAGTTTATATCGGGGATAAAAATAGGATTTTTATTGTAAAGCAATTTATTTTAAAACAAGGTCAATTTACATAGTTCATATAGATGATAAAAAGGTGATTTTTATTGTAAAACAATTTATTTTAAAATATGAATACCATTCAACACATGAATTTCTAATCAACGAATGAATATCGATTCAACACATGAAGGTTTTCTATAGTTTCTATATATAGATAAAAATGTGATTTTTATATTTAAAACACGAATACCATCCAACACATGAATTTCTAATCAACGAATGAATATCGATTCAACACATGAAGGTTTTCTATTCAACGAATAAATATAGTTTCAGCAAATGAAAATAATTCAAACACATGAATATTATTCAAAATTTCGGTAGCATAACGGCAGGGTAGTTAAAACCGGGACCGTCCCTAGTACGGCTCCTCGCTCTACCTTAAAACCTCGCGGTTTTTGACAATGGGGATCATGCATCTAGTTCGCACGCAGGCGACATGTATATATTTATTTCATTTCCACAAACTAATCCTATGTGGTTTCAACCAAATATTTCTCAACCACAAATGGGTATTTTTCAACCACAATCAATCAATATCAACCACAAACAATCCCAAACAACCATTCTCTATCAATCAATTTTCACACCAATCACAATCAATAAATATCGTCCATGGTTTGTGGACGAGGGGCATATATATATATATATATATATATATATATATATATAGCAATTCACTTCTATTTCAACACATATATAATTTTTACAACGCATATATAACTTATACATCGAACGTACAACTTATACAACGCTTATACAAGAGGTGTACAACGCTCATATAACTCATACATCGACTATATAATTTATACATCATCGTTTTTCATATCGTTTATAAATTAGAAATCTCACTTTGGGTTCCACTCCACCAAAAATAGCAGAAGGCTCAGAAAAATATGCGGTCTCTTTTAAAATGTAGAAGACGTCCACACGAGTCCACTGTCTCTTGTTTCACTGAATTTCGACCACATAGCAAAAAGATATGATTTTTAAAAGGTTTGCAACGCTTTTAAACTGTTGAAATTAGTACGGAATATATAAGCCGTTACCTGCTTCGTTTTGTTCGAAACTAGGTTTCCACTTTCCTCGAAATCCGCGCAGTTATATGACGATCGGCCTTCACCACCTTGAAGGGCTACGAGAGGCGCTCCTATCGAGGTAGGCGCGGTGTCATGCGATGGCGGGTCTAGCCTGGAATCGAGGTCGACACGACGCAACTTTCGGGGGCCAGAAATCGACGACGGGGAAGAGATAGGTGGTGCGGTTGGTACTGATATGAAGGGGAGAAGGAGGGCTTCAAAAAGGTCAACAGGAGGTGGGGCTGAAAGTGGCTGTGGCGATCGGAAACGGGGAGGGAAGCTTTGGAGGCTAGCCGCCGTTCAAATTGGGAGAGAGAAAAGGGATTTTTCTTTTTTTAATAAAAATTTTGATTGGTCGGGGAGTTTTTAAAGGGGTTTTCTGACACGACCACCAATCGAAACCCAACGACTGCCGTCCCTAGCGTTTTACCCCCATTCCGAACACAATGGGATATGTTTCGAAGGCCCATTCGAATGTTTCAGTCATTTTTCCTTCAAATTAAAATATAAAACATTCAATATTTAATTTGAACGTACATTTCAATTTGCCAGGGCCACAAACTGATTCGAAAAATTCCAGAAAAATAAATCTAGCTATGTTTTGACGATACGGTTCCAACAAAACTAGTTTCGTCGAATTCTGAGACCGTTTGCAAAAAGGCCCATTTTTGGTCGATCCAATTTATCTGTAATTGACCAAAACACGTTTTCCTTTGCCACGCTCACATACTAGCTTCAAAAATTATGAACTTTGAAACCTAGCAATAACTTCACATCCCGGATCCAACAAAAGTGGTTTCGTCGAATTCCGAGGTCGTATACAAAATGGCCAATTTCACGGGCTATATAAATTCCATAGCGACCTTTCTGAAAATTCATTCGGCCATAACTTTTGCTTTGCGCTATGAAAATTCGATTTTTCAGATTCGTTAGATAGGAATTCACTAACAGATTTAAATATTTTTGGTTTCACTAAAATCCGTTTTGTTTTGCACCCGGTACAGTCCGACAAAGTTTGAATTCAATTTTTGAAACTGCAGCGCCATTTCAGGCCTTATTTATAATTATAATTAATTATATTCGTTTTCAATTGTCGATTCAAACTCACTTTTCATTGTCATTATTTAAAATATTTATTTCAAATATTTAAGATCCATTATTTTAGCCAATTTAAAATTTTTAAATTGGTTCAGATTTTCTGGGTCGTTACACTTGTCTTGGGTTGTACACCCCAATCGAGACATCAGCAATCATCCCAACGATGTGAAGATCTCCGGTCTTCAACCACCGTCTTCATATCATTGACTTTTAGTCGTCGTAACAGTTATTCAGAATGGGTTAAACTCGGTCTTTATGAATACTAGCGTATCTTTATAATCATGTGATAAATACACAAAAATAGCACGCGCCTCATTCCAATCTAGAATATTCTTTTATTCAAATATTCACATTTTTAGGGAAAGGTTCCCATTAATTTTATCAAAGATAAATTCTTTTAAACTTATTCTTTAATCTTCCTTTGGGTATCATTTTAAAAGATTTTATTAACTCTTTTCACAACATAAACCATATTAAGGTTTAGGGAACTAGTCGGGATTAATCGAACCTTACCGAAGTAATCTTTTATTGTATTATTCTCAATCCCAACCTATTCATCCCATAAAGCAAAACCGGTAGTACTCTATATTTAACACCCGTCGTGTTATTGGTAAATTTATATACCATTTATCATTCAAATCTAATTAAAGGTTTAACTATCGCATGGAGTAAAACTACGAGGGAATGAGGTAGGGGAGAGGGGGGTAGGGGAAGGGGGTACTCCATCTCGTACATTTCTTAATTTCGGTAAATTAAATTACCTTATTCACATTTCAATTTAGTTAAAGATTCATTAAAACTCTAGTTCAATTTTAATCTTAATGATTTTTCAACTTGGGGAAAATTAATTCTATCTTTATTTGGGTTGAAGAACAAATGTTATTTGAAACACAGTTCACAATAAGCCCTGTAACATCCCAGAATTTTTATTAAGTTTGATTTGGATTTTTATTATATAATTTTGGATTTTCTGAATATATATTGATGTTTATAAGGTTTGAATATGAATTTTAACTTTGAATAAGTATTTTGTTTTATTAAATATGATTTTGTATAAGAAAACTTATTTTAAAAATTTTATTTAATTTATAATATTTTATGTTTAAGTAATAATATTTTCTAATATTGATTTGAAAAATATGAATTTGGTAAAGGATAATATAGATAAATATTTTTGGAATATTAATAAATTATAAATATTTTGTTAAACCTTAGGCAATAAATTAGTTACATTTATAAGTGTTTATCTCAAACCATTTTTGTTAATATAAATTTTGGTAATTTATATCTTTGAAATAATTAGTGAATTTAAAGTATTATGTAAATAGGATAACTTATAGTTTTGATAGTTGAGATCTATAAATACTTATATTTACAAGTATGAGGAAGTTGGTACATTTATAAGTGTCACAAAAGTGTTGCTAATATAAATTAATTAATTTATCCTTAGGATAAGGATGAGTGATTCGTTGTCCGCTTAGGTGTCATGATGCATGGAGTTATTTATGGTATGGTGCCAAGTAGCCTTATATGTGTAATGTATATATGAGATTTGTTTCATGAAGAAGGCAAGTGTCCCTTATCAAAATTCCTAATATACCCTTAGTTTTGCCTATATAAAGGAAGGATAAGCTTCATTTTCTTCACACTTCATCCTTACAACTACTTATACAATTCCTTCACGTCATTTTATTCTGGTTCCTTGTTTTCACTTTCCTATAAAATGAAAATATATATTTCTTTCCAATCAAAATTCCACAACTCTCAATCTATTGATCTTTAGCTGAAATAATCTGCATGAATGTTGTCTAGATCGTCATTTCTGATTTTTAGAAATTGACGGATCCAGATTTCATCAAGTAACGAAGGACAAATCTCAGATTTACAGTACAATGAGAAATTTGTGTAGAAATTTCGAAAAATCAAATCCCTCAATCCGAAAAAAATTGATCGATGCCGTCTGCGCTATTGCAATTAGCATGAGATGTAGTATTTTTCATGCGAATTTATTTCGATTCTGTATTGGCAACTTGAGTTCGTCGGAATTAGGGTTGGAGTTCGTCAATGGTGGAGGTGACGATAGACGAATTGGTGAATAGCGTTGTGATGAGGAAGGAGAGAGCTTTTATACGATGTAGTTTGACAAGGATCGGTGAAAATAAATGTCGATACCTGTATGGTGTTCATGTGGTTTCCACTCCAGGGTGATGATCAGATTTTTATTCAAGGGGCTGGAGTTGACGTGAAGTGGTGTATTCAAACGAGGAGGTGAAGAAGAGTTTGCGGATGGTCTCGGATTGAAGAACGGTGGAGGTTTGGGTGTGTGCACGTGCACAGGATGCACGGCTTAAATGGGTTCGGTTACAGGAATTGTTGCGCAAGGAGGAAGAAGAAGAGGGAGCACGGTTTGGGCTTGGATCATGGAAATTGGGCTGGGCTTCTTTGATTTTGGGTAAGAAAATTTCAATTTAATTTAAAATTTAAATTAGTTAAACTTTAAAAGTTAATATCTCCTTCGTTTTAAATCAGATTAACTCGCCGTTGGAAGCATTGGACTCGTATAATTTAATAGAACATATCAGAATATTATTTTGATAATTTTGGTTAAGGTATAAATTATAATAAAAAAATAAAATAAAAGTCCTTATATATGAATATATGTATATATAACGAATAACGTTATTAATTTAATTTCAATACAAAAATCAGCAGAAAATTTACCAGCTGCTGATGGAAGTGGATCGAGAACAGTACAAGTGGCGGTGGTGGTATTCGTTGGTCTGTTCATCTTGGTAAAGAAGATGTTGGAGCTATTATGGTGAGAACTTCTAATTTAAATTATTTATTTAAATTAGATAATTATAGTTAGCTAAGATTTATTATAATTAGTTAATGATAATTGTGTGATGGATGTTGATGTTTGAATGGTTGTTCATGTAATTAAATAATACACTGAACACGGGTAAGTGTTATTGACCGTAACGCTTGTGCACAGTTAAAATGTTTGTTTGTGATGAATGAATTGGTGTCCATCTGACCATATGGTTCATTTGGATAAATATGATTTCATTGCATGATATTACACACACACACACCCCTTGGTGGTGGAAATATATGGGTGATCAATTTAAAATCTCCTTCCTATATACGATTTTATTTAATTGTTATATAATATTTAAAATTTCAATTTTGAAATAAATATCAACTTTTAAATATTGAATTAGGATCCGGAAATGAGTTGAATTATGTATTGATTTTGTATGATGATCGTTATATCTATCTGAAACTAGTTTTGGTAAAAATATTATTTTCAATTTAAATTTGAAATGAGATTTTGAAATTGGAATATGGTTTTATATATATTAACAATGTCTCTTTATAATAATAATATAATATACACCAAAACGTTCTAGGATGACAAAGAGGATAGTGTCGAGGCTTGGGTTTGGAAATACGGTTTCCTGCTCTCCCTTGCTATTCCTATCTGATCCGACAAACGGGATGGTAAATTCTAAATCAAATTTAAAATAAAATTGAAAACTGTTTCTTGGAATAATATTAAAATATAAATTCAATTTGGAAAGGATTTGGTTGGATTTCAAATAATAACAGTTTTGGAGTAATATAGAAATTTCAACATATTATTTACGCAACAAATTTGAAAATAAATCGCTATACGTGCAGTCGGCGATCATAACGAAAAAATAAAATAAAACAGGTTTATTATATTGGATAAATTTATGATAATTCCTATTTACAAATCTAATATGATAAGAATTGGAATATTTTGAACTTCGAATAATTTTAAATCTATTTGATTTAAATAGGGCTATTTTTAATAGCAGTACTTTTGGTAACATTTCCAAATGTTATTATCGGTTTTGAAATTTAAAGCAGGAACTATTATTTGACTATAAGAATGATTTATAAAATAGTTTCGAAGGTTATAAAGTATTGGAAATATTTATATGGAACTGAAAATGGTTTTTCCAAATTTAAAGATTTAGATATGGTTAGAGATAAATCTTCGAATGTTTGATATTAATTTGGTAAATGAAACTCTTATTATCTGAGGAATTTAAAAAGGTAATTCACTGTTATTCCGCTTATAATATGAGTTGGATACGGAAATTAATATTGAAGATAAGTTGATGGTATTTCTATCTAGATCTGATGTCAAAGAGTTGAATCAATCTTTTAATTAAGATATGGGTTTCTCAACCTGCTTGAGATAAGTTAGATAGAAATAATCTTCAATATTTGGTATAAAATTTCATGATGTGAACGTATATTATCTGGGGAACTTGAAAGATATTAGTATATCGTTATTTCACTTATAGTATTCGTTGATTATGAGAATTTATATCGAATATAAGTGGATAAAATTTCTGTGTAACTTATGGTACAATATCGATTGATTTGGGTTTTGTCGTGAATCGTATCTTCAATAATATCATTCTTGGAACCCAATGAGATTGAGTTGTGGAAATTCATATCGTAATTAAGGATTAAATCAAATCTTTGGTTCAAGGAAATTAAAAGTAAGAAATTGAAGTGAAAGTATAAATCTTTGATTCCAAAGAAGAGTTAGGATGATAACGAGATATATGAAATTTATAGTAATTCAAATCTTGAGTCGTAAATGAATTGATAACTATTTGGAAGGAGATTTGAATTGAAAAGACTGTGTAAACCATAGCTACTGTTTTAAAGTACACTTATTACTTGGAAAGACCGGGATCGAGTATATGTTCGAAAATCATTCCAAGTAATAATACGACGTTATGAAGCAAATTCAAGACCTGGTAAATAACGAATGAAGACCGGGAATATTTGAATTGTTTAGATTGATTGTTGATGTCTCGGTTGGGTATGCCACCCAATACGAGGTTATGAGTGGCATGAGACCTGAACATATTTTAATATTTTCAGGTTGTTGTTCAGTACAGACCCAGAACGGACTTGTATGGATGGTGTGTCTGACATTGAAATTGACTGCATAGCACTGATTTCTATTAATATATATCGGATTTGTGGCAATATATTATCCTCGTCTTTAAGGCATATGAACTTAGAGGGTATGCATTGAATGAAATCAGTGATATGTCGTGAATTGTCAATGTGGCATACTCGAGTTATGAAATGAGCTAGTGATGATCAAAGCATAGCTTATTGAAGCGAAGCTTTGTGTATGATGTGACATCGACAAACTTCACACCCCGGATGATGAGAAACTGGCGGTTAGGTTGTGTGTGTATGTATATATATATATTTGTGTGTGTGATTATGATGAGAGCTGCAGCAGTGGGAAACCACTTATGACTAATGGAATAGGGTATGTTCGGGGGGCCGTGTCTAGTCGAAAACCATTGATCTACCTCGCGATTTGTATTGGTGTCCGCGTCTGGATGAAAAACCCGTGATTACATTTCGTTTGTGTTCCGATTGATCTTTCGTGCCAGGAATCATCAAGTTAGAAATCCAAATCTCCAACACGAGCCAAACGATTTTGATTGTATATATATATATATATATATATATATATATATGGTGACACAATATTATGGGGTATTATGCCGTCTAGGATTAATACATTTATTTGTGAAATGATTTCCATATTTATATAATAATATTATAAGACGATTTTCACATATGAAAGCATGTTTGGTTATCATAAGATAAAACTCACCCATATGGTGTGCGCTTGCATTGTGTGATATAGGACAAGCTTATGATAGCTTCATTTTTTCAAAAGTCATTGTGCATATATATTCATGGGTGTTAGCATGGAGTAAACCCCGTTCCGCATTAGCGGCATAGTCCGGTGGAATTCCCAACTTTAAAATGAATCCTAAGGACAACTGTTTTGAGTTCTCACACCAGTCCCACGACTGACCTGGAGTTTATTGTTCCTTCCTAAACTCTGGGTGCCCATTAATTTTTCACACGGGAAGCTAGTAGTTTAGTTTTGCAGTTATAGATCATCGGAGCAAGTTTCAGAGCACTTTCTGAGTTGGAGTGCACGCTAGAGTAGAGCTTCCGCTTTATCGTGTGGTTCTTCCGATAAGAGTATATTATCTTTTCTTCCGCTGTATATATTGTTGTAACTCTGATATTCCATGTAGCTCTGATGTAATATTGAATTATGAAATAAAAGTTCTGTTACATTTTTCAATATATGTTAGTACCCATAACAATTCGTCTTTATAAATGATTTAAGTTGGTTTAATTAACGGCAAAAATCGAGCAAAAAGATGGGCCGTTACAACGTGATATCATAGCTTTGGTTATACAAAGCTTTGGGGTACGTCATATTTGAAAAAAAGATAGGACTCATCAAAGATATATTTTCTCATTAGAGAAAGGGTTAGAAATACCCTAGAATGAGGTTCCGGAATATTATGATCGAGGAAGCGTACTCTGAAATGGAATATTTTGAAATAAAGTAAAGTGTTTTAAAGAATAAAATCATTTTGAAAGATAGCTTTAGTAAAAAAATTGAATATTTTATTCAACATCATGATTGGACTATCGAGTATGTAAGGGTTTTGAATATAAGTCTGATCAACGTACATGTGAAGCCCAATATATACTAGGTAGATGTAGGGTCACACTCAAGTCGCTCGAGGATGATTTTACTGATGACCATGGCAACATCAGTAGTTATTTTTCGAGTTTCGAAAGTGGGATGACTATATGGTTTCAATTAAGACGTCGAGGAATGCTTGAACCATTTCGATATGTTAGAAATATTAAAAAGAATATAATATGTTATAGATGCAAAACCAACTATTTTGATAATAACAAAGGGATATTATAGAAGTAAATTATACTTAAGAATTAGAAAGAACACGTAAGTGTGAAAATTCATTAAGAGATTATATCAATACCACCCCTTAAGGAATCTGAAGATGATTTAGACTTAAATTAAGAATTTGTTTAAAGAAATGATTTTGACTTAAGCTAGGAATGAGTTTAAAAAGTTAAATTAAATCGTAACAAACATCAAAGTAGAAAATTAGATCTTTGAAATATTAAAGAAGTGAGTTCTAAAAATGTTAAGATTAATATTTCAGACAACCCTAGCTTGAACATGTATACACATAATCAGAGTGCGCAGAGGAAGCGTGATGGTATTTTAAATAAAACTGTTTTAAGAGATTTTCCGGCTAATTGAGTAAAAAAACTTTTTAAACACGATTTGACATTTTTAACAAGAATGAAAAGAGTTACATATATTTTGAATTTTAAAGTGGATTTAGAAAAGTGTTTATTCGATTAGGTGAATATGACAACTTAAATATATAAATTTAACTTATAAATGGGTTAATATGAGATTTGAAACGATTGGAATAAAAATGTAATGTCCTGTATTTTCTGACCATTTATTTGAAAATATTTTATTTATTTAAAATATTGATTTGAGTATAAATAATGAGATTTGACCATTTTAATTTGAATATTTTAATTATATTAATAATATAATAATATTTTATTTTTGGATATTGGGAAAATGTTGAATTTGCTATATAATGTGAATGAGCAATTCAAAGTGGTTTAAATATGGTTTATATTGAATTATATAAATATATAAAAACGACGTTAGAACGTTTAATTTATAATTATATTTTTAAAATGAGCTGCAGCGGCGTGGTAGTTCGAAATTTGGCGCTTTGAACTTTAAACGGCTGTACAGGACCCAAAGTAAGTCGGAATTTCGTGAAACAAGAAACGTGTGAATCAGTTTGATTATAATTTTCTAATGTAAGAGAAAATTCGAGATTTCGTGTTATAAATTGTTAGTTACGTCCAATTAAAATTTTAAAATAATTGCTACGGAAATCATTTATGAACGATAACGGTTATTTAATTAATTAAATAAGAATTTATATATATCGTTTAACCCAAATTTTTGAATATCAAGCTTGAAATCTACCTTAGTCTTATTGGAAGTTATATGATGTTTCGTTGTGAATATATTCAATAATATCGGTATATTATTATTCAACTCAACTGCTTGGAATTTAAAATATATGGTATCAACTATGTTAACTCTATTTTTGTCAAATTTGATCAACTATGTGTAGTAACATATTTATCCAAACTGAACATTTCATATCCATGGTTCACCACCAAATGATGGTGCGTGACAATTTTATGTTATTGTATATAGTTTTAGTCAACTAAATGTTGAACGTAATTTAGTCGAATTTGAAGATAATATGATTGTAAATAAAAAGGGGAATTGTTCAATGCCACCACATATTCACAACAAAGGTGGTAAAGTAAAGAAAGAAACAAATATAGTATATATGTATAATAAATACACATTTCAGAAAAACTTGTGCAATATATATAAATTGAGTCTGCATGAAACAGCAACAAATTTTATTTCAAATTTGTACAAACTTACAACCACACATTCTGATACATTTGCCATGCTAGTTGGTATGGTACTGACCATACATATCACACATGGTACCCACAACTATGTGAATACAGAAGTTTACAATTTGTTTGCCAACAAATAAAATCAAATTTGAAATATTCATGTATGGTACTTAAAATCCAACACTGCTATGGCGCAGCCGTCACCATCTCCAAATATACACCACTGTCCACCAATCAACCTAAGAAAGAAGAAAGAAAAAAAAAACAGCTATAAATAGCTAATAATATATATATATATATATAGGTATATATGAAAGATTTTGAATAAAGAAAACACCACATTAAAAACTCAGATTTTGTCATACAGATAATCGAAAACAACCAATGTACATAAGAATCATGTACAACAAGGGATATTCTACCTACATACATGTCACCTTTCAAATCTTCAAAGAAAATAAACAATGCAAGGTCAATCTGAACAGACAAAGGAAGCTAAAGAAAATGATACATCCAAACCACAAAAGATACACATTTATTCACCAAATCAAAAATAGGAAGATCAAGATTTTTTTGCGTAAATCAAAAACAGTAAAATGTTTATATATAACCAGATCTACACAGAGCATGTGCTGCCATACACATACAATGTCACAATCATGAAATAAACCAATTGACAATTCAAACAGAGAAAATATACCAACAAATCTTTAGACTATCTAAACAAATATGTCTATCTTTATAATCAGAAAATCACCTATAAAATCTGTTCTGCTATTACATTATCCCAATGCAGATCTGAAATCAACTTAAAATAATTTAATAGCAGACAAGACCATGTGAATAAACAATATTTGTAGATGTATAGCTTAAACCATAGGGGCAGTTTGCATATCTGAGCATTTCACATGAGAAGATCGAACAAAATCTGCTAAGTAACCCACGATCATCGACTTATCAATCACCAACAATTCAAAATACAGTTGTAAATGATAAGGAGAACATCACCTAAATCTATGCAGCAGCTAAATCTATACCTAGGATGTAACAATTCGAGAGGTACAGTGATCATTCACTAGTATAAATACACGGTGTGTTCAACGACAAACCCAAAACCAACTCAGTTTCGAAATGAACAAAAACCCAATTCAAAATCACCGAAGATTCAAAACAAAAAATATCAAAACCAAAACATAAATTAAAATTTGGAAAATACTTTTCCGTAGTGGTGACAAGTTGCTCGAACTAAGGACCTAGGGTTCGGTCTTCGGCTTCGCTCCTCGAGGGTCTCGTCTTCGTGGGTAACGGTGGATCGACGGGGTAGGGAGCAGAGCAACAGAAGTAGGGAGGCGAGAGGAGAACTGAAGCGGTGCCACGTTCGACTGCAGTGAGGAAACAAGGATGGAAGCCGATGGTTTCAGCATGGAGGGTTTTCCTTCTTTTTCTTTTTTTGAGGCGGCGGATTGTTTGGAGAATGAAGGGGGGCCGATGGTTAGGGTATAGAAGAGAGGTGCGGGCTTGAACTAAATCATGTATGGGCTGAACGAATTAAACGGTAAGGCCCAACTTGTTTTTTTATAAAAATATTACTTAGTTTCATGTTTTTTTTAAACTTTAAATATTAATTTTGAAAACACAAGCAATCAGAATTCGAGGAAACGAAAAACACCGGAACCATGAAGACCAGTATTACGTGATGGAAGGGAACTGAGTAGGGAAGACAGCATCTGGATTTTTCAGTTAAATTAAATACCGTTTAATTTGACTGAAACCAAGCCGATTTAACGATGGAATCAAAATCAAAGTGAGTTAAACTCACTCAGAACTCCCCACTTATTTTTATAAGTTGGATTTTTATTTCTGTGTGCTATGGTTGCTAATTATTGACTGGTTGTTGATGTATATTCATATATTGTTTGAACTGACGGAATTAAACGTCATTTAATTTCAGTGAAACCCAAAATCGTTATTTTTAACGACGGGTCCCAGTCAAGGTAATTCATCTTACTGGCCACGTTTATAAAATAAACGTGATTCATTTAAATGGATTGTTTGAACTGTCATAATTATGTGAAATGAATTTGGTTGATATTAAAATATCAGTATTGACCGTTATAAGACCATGATTGATTTAAGTTAAATTGTCTTGATTAAATGGTCGATTTGGTTATTGAATATTGATCTAAAATTCACCATTTGTTTGGTTTAAACCAATGGGTACTATTGGTTGAGGGAATTGCAGTACATGGCCTATGAATAAACCGGTTTATAGATATCGGTCTACCATCAGGTAAATCGACGAGATAAAAGTTGTAAAGTTTATTTTATATTTGAAATAGATTTTTAAATATATTATTTTGAATTAAAGTTTGTAAAAAGAAAAAATACTTGTTAACTATTAATCGAGCTTATAATTGATTTTATAAAGGAAATTTCTAATATTTATAAGCGAAATTAACTTAATGTTATAAATTTGAATGATCGTTTTGAGAGGTAATTAAAAGAAGTTATTTAAGTTAATTACACTATTAATTGATTTAAATAAAGAAACTATTTGGAATTGGTTAATGAAGTAATCATGTTTTGATTTGACCAAGCCAACCTTTTTAACTAAATTAAGGATAAGATCAGTGAGATGGTTAACAAAAAAATGATTTGATTTTTTTTTAAAAAAAGAAAATTATTATTTATTTAGCATAAATTAATGTTTTGCTTAATGTTTGAATTAAGTGAAAGGGAAATTGGAAATGAAAGGGTTATTTTAAACCATGATTTGTAAACAAAGCGTATAAAAAGGAAATGAGATGTAAGGTATTACTTAATGGAAGTATTAAGTAAAATTGGTCGAAATAAGATTTCAAGCAAGAGGATTAAAAGTAAATTTTGGTAATGGAGTGAGCGATAGGATTTTTAACATAAATCCAAGAGGAAAATGAAACGTTTAAAGAAGAAAAGGAAAGTGGTATTTTTCTTAAATGAATTAAGAAGCATAGGTATACTCGAGGGAAGATTTTTATAAAGCATATTAACTAAAATGGTTGGATAAGTTGTATTTGGTGTTCGAAGAAATGTTGGGTTTTAAATTACAACTGATTTCTACCCAAAGATAGGAACATTGTTGATCAAGGTCTGAGAAGTAAATAAATACCCCAACTTGAATGACTTCGGGTTTGTCTGAGGGTGTTATTAGTTTGTAATGGGAAGATGAGTGAATATAATTTATTATTTCCATATGAGAAATAATAACGCAATATAAGTAAAAGAGTCGAGAATATAAAATGAGTCGTTCTAAGTAACGAAAGAGGAAAGGATTGAAACTTATTATATACATGTATATAGTTTGTTTTCCGAAGTAAAGGAAATAAAAAAGAGATCATGTGAAATTGGAATGGTATTTTCGAGAAAAAAGGAAATTGAAAGGTTAAGCTTTGGGAATGGTTTATACTAAATAATAGTTGGTTATTATATTCAAGTGATAAAATAATGGAGATTTCATAACGTGGTTATACTTGAATAAGATGAGTCGTTTTTCCAATATGGTTAATAAGAGATAAAATAGTGAACAGGTTTGAAACGATAATAGAATAAAGACTTGAATATGATTATAGAATATTTTCTTAAATATGAAAGTGAAATAGTTGAAATAATAATCTTACGTCAAATATGTTATTTTTAAAATATTGAAATGTTAAAAAGTTTAAGATTAACTGTCGTTAATCGTTTTAATTAAAGAGGCCATGTAGTGTTGGTACTGAACTGGTAAACTCATGTTATTCACACAATTATTTATTTGATAGTTAAATCACCGACTATCAAACCTGACCCATACGATCGTTGGTACGAAAAGACCGGGATCGAATTCATATTCGAAAACCATTCCAACCAGCGTATACGTGAAAGAAAGATATTGAAGATGGAGCAATGGAAGACCGTTGATCTTCATGAGCGGAAGAACTACTGATTTGAATTTCTCCGGTTTAGCAGCCGGAGATATTTCGACAGTGATTCTGTTGTGATTGGAATCTACGGATTGCAAGGACTACTTGCTACTGATCTACAGGGTGATTCCTGGGATGTAGTAGGAGGGTGCCTTCGGTTCATCCTGTTCCTGGATGACTTGTATGGACGAATGTCTGACAAAGTATTTCCAAAGGAATTACCTACGTTGATTTCCTCAAACGTACCATGGTTGTACAGAGGACGACGGTTCTCTGAAGTACTAGAGTATTTTTGTGGACGTCAATTAGTGATATCTGGTGGATCTGACGATGTGGCATTCAAAGTGAACGGTGGCCAGGTGCTGTAAAGGAAATTCTGACCTCAAGCCTCGCAACCGGTAGATGACAAAAATCGGGCAGGCAGCATGACTATGTGGGTCGCTCCCATTAGGGTGTATAATCACCTATCTAGAGAAATTCCATTTGCTTCTTTAATCTATATTTCGATGCTGTCCCTTTTTGGGAGGTGGTTGCTGATCCCAACCATCGGTGATATACATTCGATACACTCAAGCGAAATGAGTGGTCGGTCATGTGTGGGCCGGGTTGCAAGACATTCTTATTGAACCCAGTGTATTCGTCTCTAGAGATACACGATCGGCAGGTGGCCCCATACCTTGTCAAAGTTGGAATCCAATCTCGAATAAGCGCCTGCGATCTTTGATTGTATACTGTATATGTGGAGCGTGAGATGCAAGCGTTCCACTAGATTGTTATTTACTTGTATTTAGACATTATTATAATATCAGAAAAGATATTGGTTTCAAACTATTTTGGGTCATCGTAAGGTAAAAACCGTCCGTGTTTATGTGTGGATTCGGTCTTACGATTACCCTTTTCTTTTGAAAAGATTTCAAACTCTAAAATCATGATTGGATGATTTACCCTTAATACTGTGCGAGTTTATCTCACTCTGGTTCACCAGACTGACCCGGTGTTTTGTAAATGTTGGGGTTAGCCCGGAGTGTACAAGTTCAGGTTATCGAATGCTGTGAAGAGACGGGCTGGAAAAGTTCAGACGTATGACATTATTCCGTTGTGTTGTATATAAGGGCAGATTATTATAACTGTCCAGATGTGTTCATGTACTCTGATATTGTAAGTTTTATGTAAAGCTCTCAGTAAAGATTTATTTCTATATTATATTTTGTTCCGCTGCGATGTGAGACTCTATGTTGTGTCGATTCTTCTTCTTCTTCTATTCTAATATTTCTTTCTTTCTTATCTCACCCTCTAACTTCTTTCCATAAACGTTCCAGTGTTCTCGGTGTTTGAAAGGTCGGAATGAGATACAGTGAAGGTATTTATGTCGATTTTCGGGGCCGAAAACCTTAGGTCGTTACAAAAAATTTGAAATAGAATGAGTATTTTGAAAATATAATTGTATCTCTTTCCTTGTCGTTGGGTTTTGCTCGACCAATTGTCATATTTTGATTATCACCCCAAATTTTAGTGCTTGAAATTTTAATTGTTCAACTTTATTTCTGAATTCTTCCTTTTTCCCTGCTTTGATAAAGCCATGGACAAGTGAATTAATTTGGATTTGAAACCAGTTTTTTGAATTATCTCTTACATTGAACTTGAATTTGTATTGAGAGCAATAGAATTCCTAATACTGAATTTAGCCAAGATATTATTTTGCAAGATAACTGAATGATTAGGGAAAATTTTATTTGAGAACTTGGATTTAAATTTTTAATTTGAGCATTTAGTCTTATAATTTAACTTAAATTGATAAGAAACCATGTATTCTGTAAGAGTAGGTTAGAAAGATAATTTCCAAAACATTAAAATTCTCTTAGGGTCGTAGACATCTAAGTACTAGACAGTATCTACCCCAGTTTCTTCTTTGTGGTAGTGGTAGCAGCTCTGGGTCTAACTCAGATAATTTGATTTTAATCATGACCAGTGACGACCCCAGTAATCATGAGATCATAGAAGTTTCCTTAGACTCTACCTTTAGTATGAATTGGATAGAGTAACTTGAGAATGATATGAGCCATGGTTCTGACCATTGCATTTCCGATATATTAAGAGAGAAATGGGAATTTAAAATTGGTTAAGGAGTTTAAATTTCCCGACTTCCTTTTCGAGGTCGAAAAGTTTTAAGGGGGGTGAATGTAACAGTCCAGAATTTTTACTAAGTTTGATTTGGATTTTATTATATAATTTTGGATTTTATGAATATATATTTATGATTATAAGGTTTGAATATGAATTTTAACTTTGAATGAGTATTTTGTTTTATTAAATATGATTTTGTATAAGAAAACTTATTTTAAAAATTATATTTAATTTATAAGATTTTATGTTTAAGTAATAATATTTTCCAATATTGATTTGAAAAATACGAATTTGGTAAAGGATAATATAGATAAATATTTTTGGAATATTAATAAATTATAAATATTTTGATAAACCTTAGGCAATAAATTAGTTACATTTATAAGTGTTTATATTAGACCATTTTTGTTAATATAAATTTTGATAATTTATATCTTTGAAATAATTAGTGAATTTAAAATATTATGTAAATAGGATAACTTATAGTTTTGATAGTTGAGATCTATAAATGCTTATATTTACAAGTGTGAGGAAATTGTTACATTTATAAGTATCACAAAAGTATTGCTAATATAAATAAATTAATTTATCCTTAAGATAAGGATGAGTGATTAGTTGTCCACTTAGGTGTCATGATGCATTGAGTTATTCATGGTATGGTGCCAAGTAGCCTTATATGTGCAACGTATATATGAAATTTGTTTCATGAAGAAGGCAAGTGTCCCTTATCAAAATTCCTAATATACCCTTAGTTTTGCCTATATAAAGGAAGGATAAGCTTCATTTTCTTCACACTTCAGTCCTTACAACTACTTATACAATTCCTTCACGTCATTTTCTTCCGTTTCCTTGTTTTCACTTTCCTGTAAAATGAAAATATACATTTCTTTCCAATCAAAAATCCACAACTCTCAATCTATTGATCTTTAGCTGAAATAATCTGCACGAATGTTGTCTGGATCTTCATTTCTGATTTTTAGAAATTGACGGATCCAAATTTCATCAAGTAACAAAGGAGAAATCTCTGATTTACAGTAAAATGGGAAATTTGTGTAGAAACTTCGAAAAATCAAATCTCTCAATCCGGAGAGAATTGATCGATGTCGTCTGCGCCGTTGCAATCAGCATGAGATGTAGTATTTTTCATGCGAATTAGGTTCGATTCTATGTCGGCAACTTGAGTTCGTCGGAATTAGGGTTGGAGTTCGTCAATGGTGGAGGTGACGATAGACGAATCAGTGAATGGAATTGTGATGAGGAAGGAGAGAGCTTTGATACAATGTAGTTTGACAAGGATCAGTGAAAATAAATGTCGATACCTGTATGGTGTTCACGCGGTTTCCACTCAAGGGTGATGATCGGATTTTTATTCAAGGGGCCGGAGTTGATGCGAAGTGGTGTAGTCAAATTAGGAGGTGAAGAAGAGTTTGCGGATGGTCTCGGATTGAAGAATGGTGGAGGTTTGGGTGTGTGCACGTGCATACGATGCACGGCTTAAATAGGTTCAGTTACAGGAATAGTTGCGCAAGGAGGAAGAAGAAGAGGGAGCACAGTTTGGGCTTGGATCATCGAAATTGGGCTGGGCTTCTTTGATTTTGGGTAAGAAAAAATCAATTTAATTTAAAATTTAAATTAGTTAAACTTTGAAAGTTAATATCTCCTTCGTTTTAAATCGAATTAACTCGCTGTTGGAAGCATTGGACTCATATAATTTAATAGAACATAACAAAATATTATTTTGATAATTTTGGTTAAGGTATAAATTATAATAAAAAAATAAAATAAAAGGTCCTTATATATGAATATATATATAACGAATAACGTTATTAATTTAATTTCAATACGAAAATCAACAGAAAAATTACCAGCTGCTGATGGAAGTGGATCGAGAGCAGTACAAGTAGCGGTGGCAGTATTCGTTGGTCTGTTCGTCTTGGTATTGAAGATGTAGTAGCTATTATGGTGAGAACTTCTAATTTAAATTATTTATTTAAATTAGATAATTATAGTTAGCTAAGACTAATTATAATTAGTTAATGATAATTATGTGATGGATGTTGATGTTTGAATGGCTGTTCATGTAATTAGATAGTACACTGAACACGGGTAAGTGTTATTGATCGTAACGCTTGTGCATAGTTAAAACGTTTGTTTGTGGTGAATGATTCGTTTCCATCTGACCAAATGGTTCATTTGGATATATATGATTGCATTGCATGATATTACACACACACACACCTTGGTGGTGGAAATATATGGGTGATCAATTTAAAATCTCCTTCCTATATACGATTTTATTTAATTATTATATAATATTTAAAATTTTAGTTTTGAATTAAATATCAACTTTTAACTATTGAATTAGGATCGGGAAATGAGTTGAATTATGTATTGATTTTGTATAACGATCGTTATATCTATTTGAAACTAGTTTTGGTAAAAATATTATTTTCAATTTAAATTTGAAATGAGATTTTTTAAATTGGAATATGGTTTTATATATATTAACAATGTCTCTTTATAATAATAATATAATATACACCAGAACGTTCTAGGATGACAAAGAGGATAGTGTCGAGGCTTGGGTTTGGAAATACAGTTTCCTGCTCTACCTGGCTATCTCTAACTGATCTGACAAACGGGATGGTAAATTCTAAATCAAATTTAAAATAAAATTTGAAAACGGTTTCTCGGAATAATTTGAAAATATAAATTCAATTTGGAAAGGATTTGGTTGGATTTCAAATAATAACAGTTTTGAAGTAATATAGAAATCTCAACATATGATTTTCAAAACAAAGTTGAAAATAAATCGCTATATGTGCAGTTGGCGATCATAACGAAAAAATCAAATAAAACAGGTTTATTACATTGGAGAAATTTATGATAATTCCTATTTACAAATTTAATATGATTAGAATTGGAATATTTTGAATTTCGAATAATTTTAAATCTATTTGATTTAAAAAGGGCTATTTTTAATAGCAGTACTTTTGGTAACATTTCCAAATGTTATTATTGGTTGTGAAATTAAAAGCAGGAACTATTATTTGACTATAAGAATGATTTATAAAATAGTTTTGAAGGTTATTAAAGTATTGGAAATATCTATATGGAATTGAAATGGGTTTTCCAAATTTAAAGAATTGGATATGGTTGGAGATAAATCTTTGAATGTTTGATATTAATTTGGTAAATGGAACTCTTATTATCTGAGGAATTTAAAAAGGTAATTCACTTTTCTTCCGCTTATAATATGAGTTGGATACAGAAATTAATATTGAAGATAAGTTGATGGTATTTCTATCCAGATCTGATGTCAAAGAGTTGAATTAATCTTTTAATTAAGATATGGGTTTCTCAACCTGCGTGAAATAAGTTAGATAGAAATAATCTTCGATATTTGGTATAAAATTTCATGATGTAAACGTATACTATCTGGGGAATTTGAAAGATATTAGTATATCGTTATTCCACTTATAGTATTCGTTGATTATGAGAATTTATATCGAATATAAGTTGATAAAATTTCTGTGTAACTTATGGTACAATATCGATTGATTTGGGTTTTGTTGTGAATCGTATCTTCAATAATATCATTCTTGAAACCTAATGAGATTGAGTTATGGAAATTCATATCGTAATTGAGGATTAAATCAAATCTTTGGTTCAAGGAAATTAAAAGTAAGAAATTGAAGCGAAAGTATAAATCTTTGATTCCAAGGAAGAGTTAGGATGATAACGAGATATATGAAATTTATAGTAATTCAATTCTTGAGTCGTAAATGAATTGATAACTATTTGGAAGGAGATTTGAATTGAAAAGCCTGTGTAAACCATTACTACTGTTTTAAAGTACGCTTATTACTTGGAAAGACCGGGATCGAGTATATGTTCGAAAACCATTTCAAGTAATAATACGGCGTTATGAAGCAAATTCAAGACTTGGTAAAGGGAATGACCGGGAATATTTGAATTGTTTAGATTGATTGCTGATGTCTCGGTTGGGTAGGCCACCCGATACGAGGTTATGAGTGGCATGAGACCTGAACATATTTGAATATTTTCAGGTTGTTGTTCCGTTCAGACCCAGAATGGACTTGTATAGATGGTGTGTCTGACGTTGAAATTGACCGCATAGCACTGATTTCCGTTAATATATATCGGATTTGTGGCAATATATTATCCTCGTCTCTAAGGCACATGAACTTAGAGGGTATGCATTGATTGAAATCAGTGATATGTCATGAATTGTCAATGTGGCATACTCGAGTTATGAAATGAGCTAGTGGTGATCAAAGCATAGCTTATTGAAGCAAAGCTTTGTGGATGATGTGACATTGACAAACCTCACACCCTGGATGATGAGAAACTGGCGGTTAGGTTGTGTGTACATATATATGTGTGTGTGCGTGTGTGATTGGTGATGGAAGTTGCAGCAGTGGGAAACCACTTATGACTAATGGAATAGGGTATGTTCGGGGGGTCGTGTCTGGTCGAAAAACGTTGATCTACCTCGCGATTTGTATTGTGTCTACGTCTGGATGAAAAACACGCGATTACATTTCGTTTGTGTTCCGATTGATCTTTCATGCCAGATATCATCAAGTTGGAAATCCAAATCTCCAATACGAGCCAGACGATTTTGATTGTGTGTGCATATATATATATATATATATATATATAGCGACATAATATTATGGGGTATTATGCCATTTAGGATTAATACATTTATTTTCGAAATGATTTCCACATTTATATAATAATATTATAAGAGGATTTTCACGTATGAAAGCATGTTTGGTTATCATAAGATAAAACTCGCCCATTTGGTGTGCACTTGCATTGTGTGATGTGGGACGAGCTTATGGTAGCTTCATTTTTTCAAAAGTCATTGCGCATTTATATGCACGAGTATTCACACGGAGTAAACCTCGTTCCGCATTAGCGGCATAATCCGGTGAAATTCCCAACTTTAAAATGAATCCTAAAGACACCTGTTTTGAGTTCTCACACCTGTCCCACGAATGACCTGGAGTTTATTGTTCCTTCCTAAACTCTGGGTGCCCATTAATTTTTCACACGAGCAGCTAGTAGTTTAGTTTTATAGTTATATATCATCAGAGCAAGTTTCAGAGCACTTTCTGAGTTGGAGTACACATTAGAGTAGAGCTTCCGCTGTATCGTGTGGTTCTTCCGATAAGAGTATATGATCTTTTCTTTCGCTGTATATATTGTTGTAACTCTGATATTCCATGTAGCTCTGATGTAATATTGAATTATGAAATAAAAGTTCTGTTATATTGTTCATTATATGTTAGTACCCATAACAATTCGTCTTTATGAACGATTTAAGTTGGTTTAATTACCGGCGAAAATTGGGCAAAAAGATGGTCGTTACAAGCCCAAAAATCGTTTTCCATTAATATGGAATCTTCACGGAAATTTGAACAATTCATAATCGATATAAATTTCTATATCGGACTAATACTATAGATGGAATAATGGCCAAGCCTTTTAAAATCCATAAACAGTAAACGCCGTCTTTCACAGAAGCTCATCTAGATTATTATTAATCGAATTCCATTCAATTCCAATTTAATTATATAAATTGGAAAATTCACTGAATCTTATTTAAAAGATTTTTTCTTTTCACAACTGGGTTCAAGAACAGTATTATTTAAGATACCATTCATGACAAACCCAAAATTCGATTTGATATTAAACATAAAATCTCAAATAGAAATCAGGTCGACTTTACCAAATTCTGAAATTTACAGATATTGTTTTGGAATAACGATATCAGTATCTTCCAAATTCCCATAACAATATCTGTATGATTACAAAATCCAATATAGAAATATCCAAAGATAATTCCCATTCCAATTTACGAATTAGAAAACTCTTTTATTTCAAAAACCATTTCGAATCCAATTTATTAATTTAAAAAACATTGGATTATTATTCTAGTTAAAAACTAGTTCATCTTGATAAAATTATCTTTTATCTTTTCAAAACATGGAATTTTTGTAATGACCCGGGATTTTGGCCACTTTGGTTATCGCCATAAACTCAATGACGACTAACTAAACATCGAAAAATACCAGTCATTAGTGAAAGAAATTAGAGGGCGAGGAAAGATAAGATAGAAAACTTAGAATAGAAGAAGAAGAAGAACACAATATCAGAGTAATACGAATCTCACAGCGGAACGAATAAATATATTTCATAACATAACTTTGAAATACAAATATGTACTTGAATATACATATCATTATCAAAGTACAACACTTACAACACAGCGGAAATAACTATAGCTATATAATCCTGAAGCCTCCTGCTCCAAGCTCTTCCAGTATATCTGTAAATCCTGACTACTTGACTGCCCGTACAAAATTGGGCACCCAAGAGTTTAGGGAAAACAAAACAAAATAAACTCCGGGTCAGTCATGGGACTGGTATGAGTAAAACAGTTTAAAACATTTTGAACAAGTAAACGATATCTCATAAGACCACGCCGTATAACGGAACGGGTTTTTCCCTTATGAGAATCCAAATTATCTTTATATCAAAAACCTTTTGATATTATAATAATGTCTATCAACACAATATAATAATCATCTAGAGGAAACGCTTTCATCTCACGTTCTACATACATAGTATACAATCAAAACCGCAAGCACGTATTGGGTAATGGATTTCCAACTATGACAAGGTATGGAACCACCTTTCGCTCGTGTACCTCTAGAGAGGAATACACTGGGTTCAACAAGAACATCTTGCAACCCGGCCACACATGACCGACCACTCATTTCGCTTGAGTGTATCGAATGTATATTACCAACGGTTGGGATCACCAACCGTTTCCCGAATGGGACAGCATCGACAATAGATTATAGAAATAAATGAACCTCTAGATCAGGTGATTATATACCTTAATAGGTGTGACCTACATAGCCATGCTACCTGCCCGATTTCTGTCATTTACCGGTTGTGAGGCTAGAAGCTACGCTTTATCATCACACCAGATTCACTTTGAATGCCACATCATCAAATCACCGATTGACGTCCTCAACCATACATTATGTGTTAGCTAAAAGAAGTTTCCTTCTCCGCTTCCACTCTTGGTACAGTTAGAGAAATCAATATACGTGATCGTCTGGAAATACTCTGTCAGACACCCGTCCATACAAGTCATCCAAGAACAGGATGAACCGAAGGCACTATTCTGTAAACCGAATAGCCCTTGCATAACTCCGTCTTCAATTTCCTTTGGCATATATGATTCGCAACGCTTATGCCAATACAGAGTGGTTCTTTGGATAATAATCCAACCGGTCTCTCTATATTAAAAACGTTAAAATGGTCAAAACTTCGATAGTCTGTGATTTAACTATCAAAAGAAAAACAGGTGTGCAAACAACGATAATATTTCCAAATGGAAATTTATATCGATCAAACATCATTCAACATTTATCTCTTTATTTCATTAATTTACTTATCTCTTGTTGCCCTATATCCAATATTTATTATTTTCTAAATTTGGAAAATATACGTTATTAACAATGGAAAACATTTCCATTTCTGGTTTTCTTTATTAGAAAACATTTCTGGTTTCTTATTTGGAAAACATTTCCAAAGCTTCTTTATTGGACTTAGACAGATGTTTAAACAAACCATCGCGATGCCAACTCAAACCATTTCCTTTACTACCGAACCTTAACTATTCCTTAGTTAAAAACGAAGCCAATCAAGTTGGGGTAGAACTACCTCTTAGACCTTAACTGAACAACATTTCTAACTTTGAAATGGGCAAAGTTCACTTTATATCCCTTTTACTAACTTCCTTACTTAACCCTCCTTCGAATAGCTATATTCGATTGACTCTTTTCACTTAACTCTATTCGATTAACCCTTATCAATTAACTCTATTTGACTAACGCTATTGATTTACTCATTTCACTTAACTCCTTTCGAATAAACTATATTCGATAACTCCTTTTACTTTCTTCGAATAAACTATATTCGATTAACTCATTTGCTTCTATTCGAATAAACTATATTCGATTAACCCCTTTTACTTTCTATTTGAATAAACTATATTCGATTAACTCATTTTACTTTCTATTTGACTAAACTATATTTGATTAACTCATTTTACTTCTATTCGAATAACTATATTCGATTAACTCCTTTGCTTCCATTCGAATAACTATATTCGATTAACTCCTTTGCTTCTATTCGAATAAACTATATTCGATTAACTCATTTGCTTCTATTCGAATAAACTATATTCGATTAACTCCTTTTACTTTAACTCTAATCGATTTAACTCTAACTGGTTTAACTCTAACTGGTTAACTCTAACTGGTTTAACTCTATCTAACCAACTCGACTCGACTAACCCCTTTCGAATAACATATTCAATTTACTAACTTTCGAATACCATATTCGATTGACTCCCTTCGAATACCATATTCGATTTAACTCTATTCAAATAACTAATATTTAATTAACTCATTTGCTTTAACTCTAATAGATTAAACTAACATCGATTAACCCCTTTTGATTTAACTAACATCGATTAACTCCTTCCGATTAAGCTAACATCGATTAACTCCTTTTAACTCGATTAAAATATTCATTGATAAAGATTTACTTTTAGTAACAGTTCTTCACTTTACAAATGATTTCCCTTTTATAAAACTCTATTCGTTTTAAAAACATTTTCCCCTTTTTATTTACTTTCGAAATATTTCCTTTTATAAAATCTGTTGATTTTATAAAATCCCTTTATTTCAATATACATTGAAATAATTCTTTTTACATCCCAGGGTCTTTTATGATATTTAAAATATCGAATAACAATGATCACATCATTCTAACACACATAATCCATAACAGATATACATCACATCATATATCACAATATATGAAAACAGTAAATAAATGTTGAGGAATCCAGTCGGATTCCTCCAACCTGTTTCCCTGCATCCACAGATGTTAAACAATATAGATAACATCACTTTCAGTTCCATATGATATATTCTGTTAAACAGAATCTAATATAGAAATTTAACTAACTGACTAGCAGTTCAATCAAACAGTCAACACACAGTCAATCAGCCAATATTTAACAGTTCTAAAAATACAACATGAAATTATAAACTTTTCAGAATTAGTGAGATTTACTCACTTGGGCAGTTCATCGTTAAAGAACGATAAACTGTTTGTTTGATTTGAATCAAACAATTAAATTCGCCGTAAATTCAAACGAGCTCCAATCCACTCCCAGTCAGTTCCATTGGGTAGTGTCCGTCCATACGATCTTGTCGGATCTTGTTTCGTCCAATTCTGATATCGTATGACGAAGTTACACATTGTAGAAGGTTCTATACATTTAATTAAAATAAAACTTTAAATTAATTTAGATGGGCCTCACCCCTCTTACTTTCAACGGCCCACTACCACTTTACTACCCAACCCGATTACCACTCCTCTTCTTCCTCCCAGATGTACACCCGTATTCTTCACCATTTGCCCCGATTTCAAACACCCACCGCACCTTCAATTCTCACTTAAAATCAAAACCAACTTTACAATCTTCTTTCTCTTTGATTATTCCTTCTTCCAATCCCCAAAAAGTCTTACTCGATCTGGATTTGGTGCCTGCGTCGAACAGCAACTTCGGACCCTATTCAGAACTTGCGACAGTACCCTATCTCGAATCCAACAAAAATCCTCCCACTTGAACTCTTCGACCTCCTGGATGGATACTGTAATGACCCGCAAATCCATAACATCAGAGTTGACTATATACATCATACGTCTACCCCAAATATCACGAAAATACGAAACATTTTTTTTAAGGGAAGAGATAGAAGAAGAACAGAAATAACAACACAGAATCTCACATCGCAGCGGAACAAAATATAATATATCATATCTTTGAAATACAAAATCTTAACTGTATAACATACACTTATCAGAGTACAACACTTACAATACAGCGGAACAAAACTCTATATAACTAACGCTGAAGCCTCCTGCTCTAAGCTCCTTTAGATAGATCTGTAAAATCCTGAACTACTTGACTGCCCGTACAAATTTAGGCACCCAAGAGTTTAGGTAGAACAAAACAAAATAAACTCCGGGTCAGTCATGGGACTGGTATGAGTAAACAATTTAAAACGGTTTCAGAAACTAAATGATATCTCATAAGACCACGCCGTATAACACGGAACGGGTTTTTTCCTTATGAGAATCTCAACCACTTGATTTAACTTTCAAAAATCCCTTTTGAAAGGAACGATAGCTTTATATCAAAACTCCTTTGATATTATAATAGTGTCTAAATCAAGTAAATACAATCTAGTGGAACGTTTGCATCTCACATTCCATATATACAATATACAATCAAAACCGCAAATCACGTATTGGGTAATGGATTTCCAACTATGACAAGGTATGGAACCACCTTCCGCTGGTATATCTCTAGAGGAGAATACACCGAGTTCAACAAGAACACCTTGCAACTCAGCCACACATGACCGACCACTCATTTGGCTTGAGTGTATCGAATGTATATCACCAACGGTTGGGATCGGCAACCGTTTCCCGAATGGGACAGCATCGACAATAGATTTTTAGAAGTAAATGAAACTCTAGATCAGGTGATTATACACCCTAATAGGTGCGACCTACATAGACATGTTGCCTGCCCGATTTCTGTCATTTACCGGATGATGAGGCTTGAAGCTACGCTTTATCATCACACCAGATTCACTTCGAATGTTACATTGTCAGATCCATCGAAAATCACTAATTGATGTCTACAACAGTACATTACGTTTTAGCTAAAAGAAGTTTCCTTCTCCGCTTCCACTCTTGGTACGGTTGAAGAAATCAATGTACGTGACCTTTCTGGAAATACTCTGTCAGACATTCATCCATACAAGTCACCCAGGAACAGGATGAGCCGAAGGTACTATTTCTATTAATAGTAAAAGTCCTTGCACTCTACTCCGTCTTCGATTATCTTTATATAATCTGATTCGCAATGTTACTGCCAATACGGAGTGGTTCTTCGGATTATAATCCAACTGGTCTCTCCATATTGACAACGATGGTCAAAACTTCGATAGTCTGTGATTTAACTATCGAATAAAAACAAGTGTTTCGATAGTCGATGATTTAACTATCGAATAAAAACAAGTGTTCATCCAATTATCAACCAATTACTAAGCCCTTAATTAATATTCCATTAATTAAATCACTTCTCTATTTCTTTAACAATATTTGTTAACCAAATATTTTCAATAACCATATTGGCCTTTTATGTTATTTGGAAAACATTTCCATATACCGCCTCCTTTATTTTTTAACCTTAGAAATATTTATTATTCTATTTCCAAGCTTACATTTATTTGGGTTAAAACGGATGTTGTGTAAAACATCGTTACGACAACCCAAATACTATATTCAACTAACTCTTATTCAACATTGATCTTCGAGCTTGAAATCTTACTGTTTATCTGTTAATAATGAAATCAATCAAGTTGGGGTATAACTACCTCTCAGACCTTGACTGAATAACATTTATAACGTCAAAACAGATATGACTACTTACTCGAATAATCAATACCATACAACTACTTCTTTACCTTTAAACACGTATACACTTTCTCTTTCTATTCTTACTAGATTTTATTCTTATACTACCTTTTTGATTATACTATTCTATTTCTAAGTTCGTTTCCTTATCGACTTCTATATATATTGATACGTTGATTTCTAACTATCAAATTATCTTAAAAATATTCTATCTCCTTAAATTCCCGGAAAAATTCGCCATAACCTCCTTTGTACCGGGAGCATCGGGAAAATCCCCAAACTGCCACACAAGCCCTTTCTAATCAAAAAGAAAAGGAAAAGCCAAGCGGCTAGCCGATACGGTGCATAAAATCTCATATATGAATTAAATACATACCTTTTTGTCGGGCACTCTATTTATATACCTTCTAACACTTTATTCCAAACCTGTCTCATGTATATCTACACCTGTCCAATCTATTTTAACTATACTAATCGTTTTAACTAAATTTGTTAATTAAATTTGTTAATTAACTCTTCAGTCTATTTCACCTTCATATTTGAACATGACATGTTCAAATATATTTTAACTTGCATATTAACAATTCTAATTATACTCATACTCTCGTTTCCTTATCGACTTCTCTATTCAAATTCCAATTCAATTCTATTTGAATTCTCTTTATTTAAACTTCATTTGAATTCTATATTCAAATTCTATAGTTTAAAGTCCATTTGAATTCTATATTCAAATTCTATTGTTTTTAGTCCATTTGAATTCTATATTCAAATTCTATAGTTTAAAGTCCATTTGAATTCTATATTCAAATTCTATAGTTTAAAGTCCATTAGAATTCTATATTCAAATTCTATAGTTTAAAGTCCATTTGAATTCTATATTCAAATTCTGTTTGAATTCTCTGCATTATTTATAAACAACGTTTATAACTTTACTTAAAATCCCCCATTATATATTTATAAACAAAGTTTATAAATTCAATTCAAATCCCACCTTTTCATTTATAAACAAAGTTTATAGATTCAATTCAAATCCCACCTTTTCATTTATAAACAAAGTTTATAAATTCAATTCAAATCCCATATCTAAATTTATAAACAGAGTTTATAAATTCAATACTCGTTTTATATATCTTCAAAACAAGTAAATATTTTCTATAGTTCATTAAAAATTCAAATTCTATTTATAAAAATAGAATTCCCTTTTTAAATATCAAATACCCTTTTCGATATTTTTATGAATCAATATTCAAACCCCAGGGATATTTTAAATAATCAAATCAACCAATTTTCAATCATTTGATTTTATTTAACACATCATATATGAATATACATTTGAAACCAAACAAACAAACAAACAACAGATATATATATATTTTTGAGGAATCCAGTTGGATTCCTCCAACCTGTTTTTCCTGCATCCACAGACGTTAGCACATAAATAATACCCATCCTGCTTCGAGGCAGGATATCGCGGTATAGAAGGTCATCCACTAATCATAGCGTGGGGCGTATAGGGTAATATCATTCGCTATGAAACCGCGGGCATCCGCTAATGAAACTACGGGAATCCAACCAATCATCAACCCAATATACATACATATATATATATCCTAAATAAATAATATATATTTTAAAACAATCAAACAGCATTCAAACAAGCACAGACAATTATTTTTAACGATATAAAAATAATTCTAAATAAAAGGTAAGATTTACTCACCGTGATTTTTCATTTCCGAATATCCATCTTAAATTTGGTATCGTCTCGGCTAGCCTTTACTTTAATCATCTCAAATGAATTCATCGTACACCTATGATTATTTGATTTTATATTTATCGATTAAACGATTATTCAATTAAATTAACTACTATACTAAATAAATTAACTATTGACTAAATAATTTATTTAATTACCTTTTCCATTTTTCTTTCTTCTTAACCATCACCACCATCTATATCGAACTAGCACCATATACTCAGGTATTGCCATCTCGACACCTCAAAACTTGTTCAGCCAAGCTTCACCAATCTACAGCCCATTTTCTGGTCAAGCCAGCGCCTCGCCATCCCAAATTCGCACGCTGCAGTCATTCACCATTCCCTTTTGACCTTGTCTACCCCAAACTACACCCGGATGTAACTACAGTAGCATCGCACCCTTCAGTCACCACTTACTACTGTCGGCCTCTCAGCGTTCAGCTACAGAGCTCCCTCAGACATCCCGCAACTCCACCACCATCCCCTTCAAAACCGATCTCCTAAAAATCCCACCACAGCAAACCTACGACAACACCCTAACGCAACTCCAGATTGCCACCAGAACATCGCACTGTCTACTGAGACGCAGGCATGAGCATCGAACCTAGTTCGAATCCTGTAACCCCAACAATCGCGCTTCCAAAAATCCGTCAACAGTCAAACCTCTCCCTTCTGAACACTGTCGCAACCTTCCACTGATGACCGAAACATCCTTGAACTGCTTGCGAGACCCAAAACTTGAATCGCGATACCCTAAAATGTCAGAACACGTGACTGCGTCGCCCCTCCCACCAAATTGAAGAACTCGAACCACAAATCAAGTATAAGTTTTGATTTCGATATCCCCCAAATTTGCTTTGAACGATTTTGAATCATTGTGGGGCACGACCATTATTTTATTTCAAAGCTTTCTATTGATTTTGAATGAAGAAACCAAATCAACGGGGAAGAGCTTTTAAAAGGGGAATGTGCGGTTTTAACATTGAACAGCAAGGCCTAAATTTTGTGGAGGATATTAAATAGAGCGTGGCCAATCCCTTTTGAAGCTGGGTGTTTTGATTATGCCCCCAAAATAATGATATTTATTATTATTTTATTTTATTTCGAATCAGTGTCCTTTAAATTAAAATACTCTTTGTCTGCGAACCCCTTTATGAACCCAACAACTGTCAATCCTAGGGTAATACCCCTATTCCGGACACACTGGGATAGGTCACAAAGTTCAATTCGATCGTCTGTGGAAGATATTTATTTAAATTGATATAAATTAAATTTCAAACCAATAAATTTCTTCGATAATAAATTAATATTATTATCGTTATAAATTCAAATAAAATTTCCCATTAATTATTTGAACTGTATTTAATTCAAATTAAATTTTGAATTCGTCTAAATCCAATTTCGTATTCTGTTATTTTAATATATTCGATATTAAATCGAAATTGATTATTAAATCGATAATTTTATATAAAAATCCATTTATATTATCAACACAATTTTTAAAACCATATTAAATAATTAAAATTAACCCATAAGAATCCGGGTCATTACAATCTTCCCCACTTAAAATAATTTCGTCCTCGAAATTGCTAAGGTAGAAAAAGTGCTACAAACCCATTTATCTTTTCAAAAGACACTTATGTTGATACTCAACATTTCAAACTTCCTTACGTAACCCTCTTTCGAATAAATCCCCATTTCGATAACTCCTCCCTTCGAATAACTATATTCGATAATCTCTCTTTCAAATAACTAGATTCGAAGACCTTTCTTCGAATAAACTATATTCGATTAACTCCTTTAATTCTATTCGAATAAACTATATTCGATTAACTCTAATTGAATAACTAATATTTGATTTACTCCATTCGCTTGACTTTAGATCGCAGCGATCACAATGGTTACGCCTGATTCCCTCAGGAAACATCCGACCGTCCTAGGCTATCTACAGCCCTGCGAATTACGCTAGCAGTCGTACGAAATGGCACTTATCCTGAGTAACTATGTTTGACTAACTCTATCTCAATAACTATATTCGATCAACTTTTAATTGAATAACTAACATTCAATTAAATCCTAATTCGATTAACTATGTTCAATTAACTCTATCTGGTTAACTCTTAATTTGAATAACAAATATTCGATAAATTCTAATTGAATAACAAATATTCAATTAACTCTACGGATTAACCCTAACTGATTAACTCTAACTGGTTAATTCTTACTCTAATCGATTTATTCTAACTCTAATCGACTTCTCCTATTCGAATAACTCATATTAGATAACGTTTATTTATTTATAAAGATTTACTTTTAGTAACGGTTCTTCACTTTATAAATGTTCTTTTTAATAACGTTACTTCACTTATACAAGTGTTGTGTACCCCTTCTATTTAAAACTATCGGTGTTTAAAACCAATATCTCTTCTCTATATAAGTTCAGACTTATATATTCCATTTATCGAATGATAAATATTTAATTAAATTTATAAACTGTTATTTATAAATTAATCATTTCTATTTATCTGTTAAAACAGATTTCCATTTTCTATTCATCTTCTAAATATTCCTTTGATTAAATTCTATTTATTTAACAAACAAATATCTCACTTATAACATTCTATTTATTTTCTATAAATAAATATTTCCATTTAATCTATTTGTAAATGTTTTTACAACATTTCCTTTTAAATTCTATTTGTAAATGTTTTTACAAATATTTCTCCTTCTATTTGTTTGCACATAACTTCCTTTGTATTTGTGTTACAAATATATTTCCTTTATATTTGTTTTACAAATATATTTTCTTTAACTCTTTTGTTTTTCTTTATTCACACCAATTCATATTTCATTCACATGATTTTACTCAATTTATTCGTTCCGATCCATTTAACTTACTTAAGTTAAATTTAATTTCAACCATTCAAATTCCCATCAACTAGTTGCTAATTAACCGTTTTGCCTATTTCACCCTTTTTATTTGAATATAACTTGTTCAAATATATGTCAACTTAATTATAAACTAATCTAATTATATTTTCAACTCGAGTTATATATTCGATTTCGAATATAAATTCTCAATCTCTTTCACTTATCCAAAAACCCAATTTCGATTCAAATTTCCTTTAACTAATTATTTTCCAATTTAGTTAATTCTATTTAACCATTTAAAATATGTTTTTTGTCTTAAAAATCATTTCATTTACTTCACTGGAGTTCATATTTATTTTATATCTCCAGTCTGGATTTTTCTAATGCCAATTCGGATTTTATTTCCTAAAAATCCTTTTATTTATTTAATTAAACCGTTATGGTTTTATAATGGTTCTGGCGCTGCTTTTCTAAAAATTTGATTTTGACATAACTCAAAATCTATACGACGAAATCCAGATTTTTCTCTTTCATTAGAAAACTATTATTCAACCGGTCCCGACGATTCTTGTTTCAAAGAATTCCGACTTCAATTGAGTTCTGTATACTAAATTGAAGTTCGAATCGCCAATTTACGAACTGCCGCGCTACGGCGAGCTCGTTTTAATTATAATTATAAATATAAACGTTTTAACTTTGTTTATAATAAATTCAACTCCATTCTGATATATTTTTAATATATATCAAATCCATTTCATAATATTCCCGATCTATTTCACTTCTAATATTCAAATCCTATATATTTACAATATTCAAATTCCATTTGAATTTCTTTATTCAAACTCTATATTATTTCCTTCTATTCAATTTCTATTTGAATTTTCTTCTATTCAAATTCTATTTCAATTCCTTATCTTCAATTTCTATTTGAAATCCTTATCTTCAATTTCTATTTGAATTTCTTATCTTCAATTCCTATTTGAAATCCTTTGAATTTAAATTCTATTTTAACTCCTTTGAATTCAAATTCTATTTCAAACTTTATAATTTCTTTGAATTCTAATATTCAACCTCCACTTTATATTCTCTTTGAAATTCTATTTAACCAAATTCCATTTGAATTCTAATATTCAAATCTCTAATTGACTTTTCTTTATTCAAATCCATTTGAATTCCTTTGAATTCAAATTCCATTTCAATTTTTCTTATACAATTTCTATTTGAATTTTCTTTATTCAAATCCTATTTAAATTTCTATGTTCAAATTCTATATTTGAATTCCCTTATATTTGCAATATTCAAATTCCATTTGAATTTCTTTATTCAAACTCATTTGAATTCCTTTGAATTCAAATTCTATTTCACTTCTATTTGAATTATATATTCCAATTCCCATTTCAAAATTCCTTTGAAGTAATATAAATATATACATATATTTATATCTATCTCAAATTCAAAACATTTGAATTTTCAAACAGCTTGTTTTCCTTTCAAACAAATTTCCATCAAAACTTTTCTAAGGCAGCAATTCATCACTTAGAAACTCGAAAATGAACACTGATGATGTTGCGACCATCATCAGAATTATTTCCCAGCCACTGAAGTAAGTTCAGTGCTATATTACTTTCAAAATCCATTTAGAAAAATATTTTCCAAACTCCCAGGATTTTAAATTCTGAATTCTGGTTGGAATTCAATTTCAATTTATCACATTTGTATATTTTATTTCATATACAAATTCTATTGGTTATGTATCTATTTCTGTTTTATAATCTAATTTGATTATAATCCTAACAATCAACTCAACTATTTAAAACAATATTGTGTCCAATTTTCTGTTCAAGTGATTATAAACTCCTATCAACATCGTGGCGTCCCACGATTTGACCAAAATTTATAATCCACTCAACAAACTAGCCAACACAATATAAAATAGTTTTTATATCAAATAACAAATACGCTCTCTCGTATATATATATATATATATATATACACACTCAACTCATTCTAGGGTACTACTGACCCTATCTCTAATGAGCACATTTCCACAAAGCCTAGGTATTTGCTCAACCTAAGCTCTGATACCAACTGTAATGACCCGCAAATCCATAACATCAGAGTTGACTATATACATCATACGTCCAACCCAAATATCACGAAAATACGAAACATTTTTTTTAAGGGAAGAGATAGAAGAAGAACAGAAATAACAACACAGAATCTCACATCGCAGCGGAACAAAATATAATATATCATATCTTTGAAATACAAAATCTTAACTGTATAACATACACTTATCAGAGTACAACACTTACAATACAGCGGAACAAAACTCTATATGACTAACGCTAAAGCCTCCTGCTCTAAGCTCCTTTAGATAGATCTGTAAAATCCTGAACTACTTGACTGCCCGTACAAATTTAGGCACCCAAGAGTTTAGGTAGAACAAAACAAAATAAACTCCGGGTCAGTCATGGGACTGGTATGAGTAAACAATTTAAAACGGTTTCAGAAACTAAATGATATCTCATAAGACCACGCCGTATAACACGGAACGGGTTTTTTCCTTATGAGAATCTCAACCACTTGATTTAACTTTCAAAATTCCCTTTTGAAAGGAACGATAGCTTTATATCAAAACTCCTTTGATATTATAATAGTATCTAAATCAAGTAAATACAATCTAGTGGAACGTTTGCATCTCACATTCAATATATATAATATACAATCAAAACCGCAAATCACGTATTGGGTAATGGATTTCCAACTATGACAAGGTATGGAACCACCTTCTGCTGGTATATCTCTAGAGGAGAATACACCGAGTTCAACAAGAACACCTTGCAACTCAGCCACACATGACCGACCACTCATTTGGCTTGAGTGTATCGAATGTATATCACCAACGGTTGGGATCAGCAACCGTTTCCCGAATGGGACAGCATCGACAATAGATTTTTAGAAGTAAATGAAACTCTAGATCAGGTGATTATACACCCTAATAGGTGCGACATACATAGACATGTTGCCTGCCCGATTTCTGTCATTTACCGGATGATGAGGCTTGAAGCTACGCTTTATCATCACACCAGATTCACTTCGAATGTTACATTGTCAGATCCATCGAAAATCACTAATTGATGTCTACAACAGTACATTACGTGTTAGCTAAAAGAAGTTTCCTTCTCCGCTTCCACTCTTGGTACGGTTGAAGAAATCAATGTACGTGACCTTTCTGGAAATACTCTGTCAGACGTTCATCCATACAAGTCACCCAGGAACAGGATGAGCCGAAGGTACTATTTCTATTAATAGAAAAAGTCCTTGCACTCTACTCTGTCTTCGATTATCTTTATATAATCTGATTCGCAACGCTACTGCCAATACGGAGTGGTTCTTCGGATAATAATCCAACCGGTCTCTCCATATTGACAACGATGGTCAAAACTTCGATAGTCTGTGATTTAACTATCGAATAAAAACAAGTGTTTCGATAGTCGATGATTTAAATATCGAATAAAAACAAGTGTTCATCCAATTATCAACCAATTACTAAGCCCTTAATTAATATTCCATTAATTAAATCACTTCTCTATTTCTTTATCAATATTTGTTAACCAAATATTTTCAATAACCATATTGGCCTTTTATGTTATTTGGAAAACATTTCCATATACTGCCTCCTTTATTTTCTAACTTTAGAAATATTTATTATTCTATTTCCAAGCTTACATTTTTTTGGGTTAAAACAGATGTTGTGTAAAACATCGTTACGACAACCCAAATACTATATTCAACTAACTCTTATTCAACATTGATCTTCGAGCTTGAAATCTTACTGTTTATCTGTTAATAATGAAATAATCAAGTTGGGGTATAACTACCTCTCAGACCTTGACTGAATAACATTTATAACGTCAAAACAGATATGACTACTTACTCGAATAATCAATACCATACAACTACTTCTTTACCTTTAAACACGTATACACTTTCTCTTTCTATTCTTACGAGATTTTATTCTTATACTACCTTTTTGATTATACTATTCTATTTCTAAGTTCGTTTCCTTATCGACTTCTATATATATTGATACGTTGATTTCTAGCTTTCAAATTATCTTAAAAATATTCTATCTCCTTAAATTCCCGGAAAAATTCGCCATAACCTCCTTTGTACCGGGAGCATCGGAAAATCCCCAAACTGCCACACAGGCCCTTTCTAATCAAAAAGAAAAGCCAAGCGGCTAGCCGATACGGCGCATAAAATCTCATATATGAATTAAATACATACCTTTTTGTCGGGCACTCTATTTATATACCTTCTAACACTTTATTCCAAACCTGTCTCCTGTATATCTATACCTGTCCAATCTATTTTAACTATACTAATCGTTTTAACTAAATTTGTTAATTAAATTTGTTAATTAACTCTTCAGTCTATTTCACCTTCATATTTGAACATGACATGTTCAAATATATTTTAACTTGCATATTAACAAATTCTAATTATACTCATACTCTCGTTTCCTTATCGACTTCTCTATTCAAATTCCAATTCAATTCTATTTGAATTCTCTTTATTTAAACTTCATTTGAATTCTATATTCAAATTCTATAGTTTAAAGTCCATTTGAATTCTATATTCAAATTCTATTGTTTAAAGTCCATTTGAATTCTATATTCAAATTCTATAGTTTAAAGTCCATTTGAATTCTATATTCAAATTCTATAGTTTAAAGTCCATTTGAATTCTATATTCAAATTCTATAGTTTAAAGTCCATTTGAATTCTATATTCAAATTCTATAGTTTAAAGTCCATTTGAATTCTATATTCAAATTCTATTTGAGTTCTCTGCATTATTTATAAACAACGTTTATAACTTTACTTAAAATCCCCCATATATATTTATAAACAAAGTTTATAAATTCAATTCAAATCCCACCTTTTCATTTATAAACAAAGTTTATAGATTCAATTCAAATCCCACCTTTTCATTAATAAACAAAGTTTATAAATTCAATTCAAATCCCATATCTAAATTTATAAACAGAGTTTATAAATTCAATACTCGTTTTATATATCTTCAAAACAAGTAAATATTTTCTATAGTTCATTAAAAATTCAAATTCTATTTATAAAAATAGAATTCCCTTTTTAAATATCAAATACCCTTTTCGATATTTTTATGAATCAATATTCAAACCCCAGGGATATTTTAAACAATCAAATCAACCAATTTTCAATCATTTGATTTTATTTAACACATCATATATGAATATACATATGAAACCAAACAAACAAACAAACAAAAGATATATATATATATATTTGAGAAATCCAGTTGGATTCCTCCAACCTGTTTTTCCTGCATCCACAGACGTTAGCACATAAATAATACCCATCCTGCTTCGAGGCAGGATATCGCGGTATAAAAGGTCATCCACTAATCATAGCGTGGGGCGTATAGGGTAATCATCCGCTATGAAACCGCGGGCATCCGCTAATGAAACTGGGGGAATCCAACCAGTCATCAACCCAATATATATATATATCCTAAATAACTAATATATATTTTAAAACAATCAGACAACATTCAAACAAGCACAGACAATTATTTTTAACGATATAAAAATAATTCTAAATAAAAGGTGAGATTTACTCACTGTGATTTTTCATTTCCAAATATCCATCATAAATTTGGTATCGTCTCGGCTAGCCTTTACTTTAATCATCTCAAATGAATTCATCGTACACCTATGATTATTTGATTTTATATTTATCGATTAAATGATTATTCAATTAAATTAACTACTATACTAAATAAATTAACTATTGACTAAATAATTTATTTAATTACCGTTTCCATTTTTCTTTCTTCTTAACCTTCACCACCATCTATATCGGACTAGCACCATATACTCAGGTATTACCATCTCGACACCTCAAAACTTGTTCAGCCAAGCTTCACCAATCTACAGCCCATTTTCTGGTCAAGCCAGCGCCTCGCCATCCCAAATTCGCATGCTGCAGTCATTCACCATTCCCTTTTGACCTTGTCTACCCCTAACTACACCCGGATGTAACTACAGTAGCATCGCACCCTTCAGTCACCACTTACTACTGTCGGCCTCTCAGCGTTCAGCTACAGAGCTCCCTCAGACATCACGCAACTCCACCACCATCCCCTTCAAAACCGATCTCCTAAAAATCCCACCACAGCAAACCTACGACAACACCCTAACGCAACTCCAGATTGCCACCAGAACATCGCACTGTCTACTGAGACGCAGGCATGAGCATCGAACCTAGTTCGAATCCTGTAACCCCAACAATCGCGCTTCCAAAAATCCGTCAACGGTCAAACCTCTCCCTTCTGAACATTGTCGCAACCTTCCACTGATGACCGAAACATCCTTGAACTGCTTGCGAGACCCAAAACTTGAATCGCGATACCCTAAAATGTCAGAACACGTGACTGCGTCGCCCCTCCCACCAAATTGAAGAACTCGAACCACAAATCAAGTATAAGTTTTGATTTCGATATCCCCCAAATTCGCTTTGAACGATTTTGAATCATTGTGGGGGCACGGCCATTATTTTATTTCAAAGCTTTCTATTGATTTTGAATGAAGAAACCAAATCAACGGGGAAGAGCTTTTAAAAGGGGAATGTGCGGTTTTAACATTGAACAACAAGGCCTAAATTTTTTGAAGGATATTAAATGGAGCATGGCCAATCTCTTTTGAAGCTGGGTGTTTTGATTATGCCCCCAAAATAATGATATTTATTATTATTTTATTTTATTTCGAATCGGTGTCCTTTAAATTAAAATACTCTTTGTCTGCGAACTCCTTTATGAACCCAACAACTGTCAATCCTAGGGTAATACCCTTATTCTGGACACACTGGGATAGGTCACGAAGTTCAATTCGATCGTCTGTGGAAGATATTTATTTAAATTGATATAAATTAAATTTCAAACCAATAAATTTCTTCGATAATAAATTAATATTATTATCGTTATAAATTCAAATAAAATTTCCCATTAATTATTTGAACTGTATTTAATTCAAATTAAATTTTGAATTCATCTAAATCCAATTTTGTATTCTGTTATTTTAATATATTCGATATTAAATCGAAATTGATTATTAAATCGATAATTTATTATAAAAATCCATTTATATTATCAACACAATATTTAAAACCATATTAAATAATTAAAATTAACCCATAAGAATCCGGGTCATTACAGATACTACCATCCGCTTGACCCATCGGCCACCACACAGTAAATGAATTCGAAACCTACTTCCCACTGGCAATACCCAGAACCCAATAACGTGAATTGCACCACACCCAGAGCATATCAGAAGAAGGTCGATCACCATACGAGCTCAAGGATATAGGTTTTTGGATTTATTGATTTTCATTGGTTTTTCTATGGATTTTATTTTCTTCGATTTGTGTTGGAGAATGGAAAATGTTTTATTGAACATGAAGAAAAACGGCGGATGTTATCTGACCTAAGGAGAATTAGGTTTAAGAAATTTAAGGTGATTATATAGGAATTATATACAGGACGTGGAGTTAGTTTGCGCATGTATTTTGTGTGGTGTAGAAAAAAGGGGTGTGGACTTCTGTTGATCAACGAAATGAAAGGGGTTAGGTTCTAAGGGTAGAATATTTAAGTTACACATTTTGGTGACCCTTCTACATGAAATTCTGTTCTCATCCGGACAGCCAACGACAGAAATAAATATACCTTTGTGATGAGCAAGGCGCCACAGTTCCAAAAATATAATAATATCGGTAGATTGACACATTTTGTGAAATCTCAAAATGTTGAATACAGGGTGCGAAATACTCCAAATAAAAAGTTGCTTATTTAATTAATTAAAAATTACAGAAAAATTCTAAAAATTAAATTATCACTACTTCCCAAAAGAACCTTGTCTAAATTCCAACCCGATATCTAGTTATATCGAATAAACTGTTACGGTCGATAAACGATTCTATAGCGACTATTTTAAAATTTGATTTGAACGTAAATCAAAATCTACACAACGAAATACCGATTTTTCTCTTCCACTAGAAATATATACTTCACCAGCTCCTAACATTTCTTGTTTCACAGAAATCCGGCTTAAAACGAATCCTGTACATTCAGTTGGAGTTCAAATCGCCAAATTACGAACTACAGCGCCATTTCAAGCTCGATTTTAATTATAATATAATTATACGTTCAAACTGTCGTTTATATAATATATTCGTTATTCTAATTCAATTCTAAACTGAATTAAATATCACAGATGATCCAGTTCACACCATATCGCCATTTCAGCCAATTCTAATTATTACAGAATTAAATATATTATTTAATTTATTATTTTAATTAAATATTCATCATTATTTAATTCCACGACCACTAAATTCACTATATCACTATTTATATAATTAAATGAATTAATTATAATACCTCTGCCAATGCGGGTAATTACAATCTTTCCCACTTAAAATAATTTTGTCCTCGAAATTGCTAAAAGGTAGAGGACGACCCTATCGACTGGTTAGAACATATTTGTTCACTTCTTAACTTCAGTTTCAACTGAACCGATTTAATTTTAATTAAATTATTTTATTAATTCTTATCAACGAAAATTTTCAAAAATCCTGAAAATTTTCTAACACCTTAACTTTTCGAAAAAATTTCGCCAGCGCCTCCTTTGTACTGGTCAATAGGTCAAACTCCACTCGCCTCTCTGGACCATCTCCAACCCAAAAGAAAACCAAACAGCCAAGTGGCTTGCCTATTCGGCTCATAAATCTTATATCCAATAGAAATATAAACTTGTACCTTTTGTCGCATATCAACTCTATCACTTCCATATGCTATCAACTCAGCGGATACAAGGGTCATCCTAATCAAATTCCAATCTGCTTTTATCCATACCACAACCATTCACTTATATCCGAGCCAAATATCATTTCAACTCGAGTTTCTTCTCGATTCCCAACTCTTAACTTGATTATCACATTACACTTCAAATTGGAATCTCACAATCCAATTTGTCTTGATATCATTCTAATTCAATCTCAGTTCCCACTTTACTGGCTTTACTTTAATTCAAATTTTCTTCCACACATTTCTGTTAAATTTGTTTTTAATTCAAACAGTCTTTCCCTGGGAGTTTTTAAACAGTTTACTCTTTTAAAGAAAATCAAATTTTCCTTTTGAACATCTCACTGAGCCCTTAATTAATATTCCATTAGTTAAATCACTTCTCTATTTCTTTATCAATATTTGTTAACCAAATATTTTCAATAACCATATTGGCCTTTTATGTTATTTGGAAAACATTTCTGAATATCGCCTTCCTTTATTTTCTAACTTTAGAAGATATACGCTATTTATAATTGGAAAATATTCCAATTACTTATCTCTTTTCCGATCTCGTTTATTTCTATACTTAGGAAATATTCTTTATTATATTTCCAAGCTTACACTTATTTGGGTTAAAACGGATGTTGTGTAAAACATCGTTACGACAACCCAAATACTATATTCAACTAACTCTTATTCAACATTGATCTTCGAGCCTGAAATCTTACTATTTATTTGTTAATAATGAAATCAATCAAGATGGGGTATAACTACCTCTCAGACCTTGACTGAATAACATTTATAACGTCAAAACAGATATGACTACTTACTCGAATAATCTATACCATACAACTACTTATTCACTTTTAAACATGTATATGCTTCCTCGTTTTATTCTTACTAGATTTTATTCTTAGTCTTCCTTTTTGATTTTACTATTCTATTTCTAAGTTTGTTTCCTTATCGACTTCTATATATATCGATACGTTGATTTCTAACTATCAAATTATCTTAAAAATATTCTAACTCCTTAATTTCCCGGAAAAATTCGCCATAACCTCCTTTGTACCGGGAGCATCGGGATAATTCAAATAGCCTCCCATGGCCCTCACCAATCCAAAAGAAAAAGAAAAAGGCAAGCGGCTAGCCGATACGGCGCATAAAATCTCATATATGAATTAAATACATACCTTTTCGTCGAGCATTCTATTTATATACCTTCATACCTTATCCATACCTATCTCATGTATATCTATACCTGTCCAATTTAATTCAATTATACCCGATCGTTTTAACTCAGTTCGTTAATAAATTTGTTAATTAACCCTTTAGTCTATTTCACTTTTATATTTGAACATGACATGTTCAAATATATTTTAACTTGCTTATTAACTAATTTGAATCCAAATTTCAAACTTAAGTTCTATATTCGATTTCGAATATCCATTTACAAATCCAATTCACCTTTCAAAGTTCAACTTCAAATTCAAAACTCGATTAACTAATTCCTCCTCGACTTAGTTAATTCTATTTAATTTCTATTCAAATTTTATATCACTTCTATTATTCAAATCTATATATCAAATTCTATATTATAAATCCCATTTGAATTTCTATATTCAAATTCTATATATCAAATTCTATATTCAAATCTATTTTATAAATCCCATTTTGAAATTCAACACAACTTGTCTTTCCCAAAACAAATTCAAAACAGTAACTCTGGTAGTAATTCGTCACTTACAACTCGAAAATGAATACTGATGATGCAGCTGTCATCATCGGAATCTATTTTCCAGCGATCGAAGTGAGTTCAATACTATAAAACCATTTCTAAACATTTCCACTTTGAAATTCATTTAAAATTATAATTCACACTACTTGTAAAACAATTTAAAATCTCCCAGGATCTTAAATTTTCCTTATTTTTAATCCAAATCCATTTACAAACACTTATCCAATTTTCCAGAATTTCAATTCAATTCCTGGTTTAAATTTTAGATTTAACTCATCTGATTTAACGTATTTCACTTATATGAATTCTGATTGGCTATTTACATAACGATTTAATTTATAATCTTACTCGATTATAATAACACCTAATATATCCACTATATTAAAATTTTGATATATATATCTTCTCTATATCAAAATATACCTTGGGTAAGCTTATTTTAATTTACCCTCTTTTCAAAACATATCGTGTCGACCCATCGTATTCGAGTGTTTAGTAACTCCTACCGATACAGTGGATCAAACTGATCGACCAGAATCCATAAACAACTCAACCAATGAATCTGCACAATATAAAACAATTTTTATATCAATAACAAATACGTTCACTCGTATATATACACTCAACTCAATATAGGGTATTACTAACCCTATCTCTACTGAGTCACGCCACAGAGCCAAGGTAATTCACTTAACTTAAGCTCTGATACCAAGTGTAATGACCCGGGATTTTGGCGACTTTGGTTATCGCCATAAACTCAATGACGACTAATCAAACATCGAAAAATACCAGTCATTAGTGAAAGAAATTAGAGGGTGAGGAAAGATAAGATAGAAAACTTAGAATAGAAGAAGAAGAAGAACACAATATCAGAGAAATACGAATCTCACAGCGGAACGAATAAATATATTTCATAACATAACTTTGAAATACAAATATGTACTTGAATATACATATCATTATCAAAGTACAGAACTTACAACACAGCGGAAATAACTATAGCTATATAATCCTGAAGCCTCCTGCTCCAAGCTCTTCCAGTATATTTGTAAATCCTGACTACTTGACTGCCCGTACAAAATTGGGCACCCAAGAGTTTAGGGAAAACAAAACAAAATAAACTCCGGGTCAGTCATGGGACTGGTATGAGTAAAACAGTTTAAAACATTTTGAACAAGTAAACGATATCTCATAAGACCACACCGTATAACGAAACGGGTTTTTCCCTTATGAGAATCCAAATTATCTTTATATCAAAAACCTTTTGATATTATAATAATGTCTATCAACACAATATAATAATCATCTAGCAGAAACGCTTTCATCTCACGTTCTACATACATAGTATACAATCAAAACCGCAAGCACGTATTGGGTAATGGATTTCCAACTATGACAAGGTATGGAACCACCTTTCGCTCGTGTACCTCTAGAGAGGAATACACTGGGTTCAACAAGAACATCTTG